>CM060933.1:50991000-51614000 GCA_030765085.1 Allium cepa
AATGAAAAAGTTGGGTGATGCAAGTAGTGGTGCTAGTAATGGTCATGTTTTATTTATGAAGAAGGAGGACGATAGGCATTCTAAATCAAGGAACCCTGGTTGGAGAGGAAAGTCGAAAGAAAGATAGGGCAAATGCTATATTTGTAAGAAACCTGGTCATTGGAAGAATGAGTTTCCGGACAAAAAGAAGGCAAAATAGAAAGTAGCATCTTCATCCATAGCAGTGGAGAGTGGAGTTGGTGAGCGAGATGTAGATATGTTGACGGCGATAACATCAGACGTTTTCGATAGCGAATGGATGCTCGATTCACGAGCGTCTTGTCATATGATGCCGAATAGGAATTGTTTCTCTTATTATGTCAACAAAGAAGTAAATTCATTTATTATGGGTAATGGTGCTATTTGTAAGTCGAAAGGCATTGTTTTCGTGCAAATTCGAATGTTTAAGGGAGTGGTTCGTAAACTAATGTATGCTATGTTCTGGGACTTTGGAAGTCTTTTATCTCATTGGGGAAGCTGGATTCTTTAGGTTGTAAAATCACTATTGAGAGTGATAGCTTGTGGGTTTCGAAGGGTGCGCTTGTGATGATGAATTGTGTTAGGACTCATGGTGTTTATTTGCTTCAAGGGGTGACTATAGAAGGTGAAACTTGTATGGGAGTTGATAGTTCTTGTGGCTTGGATGCGACTAGGTTATGGCATTTGAGGTTAGGTCATGTCTCGGAGAGAAGTTTGGATATTCTTCGAAAGAAGGAGATGATCGATGGAGAGAGTTTAAACAAACTAGAGTTTTGCGAGGAATGTGTCATGGGGAAGCAAAGTAAAGTATCATTCAGTAAGGAAAAACATGATTCGAGAAGGGTTCTTGAGTATGTTCACACAGATGTTTAGGGACCAACAACGGTAGCTTCTTTGGGGCCGGTGAAAGAGTGTTATGAATTGTGTAATATGGATATACGATAATACAGAATATAGTGATGATAGCTATACAGTAAATAGTGCAGAATATAAAAACAGTATAATAAAAATAACACCAGATATTTTTATACTGGTTCGGAACTCCGTCCTACGTCTAGCCCAAGACTCCTTCTGGAATTTCACTAAAACAACAACCCTCACTTAACCTGGAGGAACAGGTCTATACAACCCCTGACCAGCCGAACAGGGACCTAAGCAGCATAACAGGATTTCGCCTTAGCAGCTGAAGAGGACTTCACACGCCTGAGCAGCAGAACAGGACTTCAACAAACACAAAAGATTGTTTTGACCTTGTGTGTTCTAATAACACGGATTTGTCACTTGTAGTACACCCTTCCTATAATCTTTTCCTCACGTAATGTGTGTGTAGTTGTGTAAATGAAGATTAGGAAGTTTCAAATTGCTTGAAGAATATGGAAATGAATACATAAGCAATGAATGCATGAATTCAAGAGAGTAGTTAATTCAGAAAATATGATTCAAGTATAAGCAAGTAAGTGAAGTAATTTGATCTTGAAATTCATGCATATATATTGTAGTTAAGAAGTTGCAATTGTCGGTGAAGAGATCTCTGCGAATAGCAAAGGTTGCAACCCTTGGAGAGGAAGACGACTATTCAGAAAAGTGGTGTCTTTTCATAAAAAACTACAGTTGCAGGATTCAATCGACTGACTTTGATCATTCAGTCGACTGAATTTAAAAACATGCACATAGATGTTAAAATGCACAGATTCAGTCGACTGAATGATCTTGTTCAGTCGAATGAATTATATTGATAAACAAAAATCACCATAACTCATTTGTTAGTGCACTTGCCTACTAAACTAGTGTCCCGGGTTCGAGCCTCGCTCCATGCATTTTGTGAAAACTTGATTTCGATTAAAATATGCATGCAAGTTTATTTGAATATGAATGATGATTCTTGGGGAAAGATTTTAACAAAGCACTAAACTAGACTCCATATACATATTTGATGACACTTGTTAAAAAATATATAACTATATGAACCATACTTTGAGTCGTTGAGTCTGTATGTTGTCGTAGTCGTAGATTCGTGAATTGTTGTTTCATGTCAGCAATCAAAACCTATGATCCAACATTCTCCCCCTTTTTGATGATGACAACTCCATTTGCTACGGACGAACCTTCGACAAGCTTTGTTGACTTGTTTTTCCCTCGGAATATATTTCTGTAATTGTGCTATAGATTTCTCCCCCTGAATCTATGCTATATATTCCTATAAATAATCAATCTTTTCTCCCCCTTAATCTGTCCTGGGTTCGAGCCCCGCTCCAAGCATTTTTTGAAAACTTGATTTTGATTAAAATATGCATGCAAGTTTATTTGAATATGAATGATGATTCTTGGGGAAAGATTTTAACAAAGCACTAAACAAGACTCTATATACATATTTGATGACTTTTATTAAAAAATATATAACTATATGAACCATACTTTGAGTCGTTGAGTCTGTATGTTGTCATAGTCGTAGATTCGTGATTTGTTGTTTCATGTCAGCAATCAAAACCTATGATCCAACATTCTCCCCCTTTTTGATGATGACAACTCCATTTGCTACGGACGAACCTTCGACAAGCTTTGTAGACTTATTTCTCCCTTGGAATATATTTCTGTAATTGTGCTATAGATTTCTCCCCCTGAATCTATGCTATATATTCCTGTAAATAATCAATCTTTTCTCCCCCTTAATCTGTGCTTGCATCGTTTATTCCTGCAAATAGCGTTAGAGCAATATCTTCTCCACCTTTGTCAACGACAAAAAGGAGAGTTTATATGATGACATAAATTATATTCCACATAAATTTTTAACATAGAACAATATAAAACAAAATAACTACTACTTGTAATGTAAGGTATTAAAAAATTAACATTTAAAACGTGCGATACCTAAGGTTCTTATAATTTCCTAATTTTTAGGAAACCATACACATTTGGGTGTGGTTGAACCTTTATAAATATAATTTTCATTATTAATTACCATATCAAAATAATCATCTATGTATTTTTCTCTATTTTTCCAACTAACAGGAACCCAAATACTTAGATAGCTTTTATTCATATTTCTCGTCAATGATTTTGTACTTCTAAAGAAATTATAAACATTATTGATTATAGTAGTATTTGAATTTCTATAAAATTGTATTTAGGCTTTACTCGTAATTTGGTACTTGTACTAACATATTTACTATACATGAAAGCGTATCAAGTAAAGGTCTAGCACTGGATAAAATCATATTTAAATCGTTTTGACCTTTATTAAATTTTGTGACTTCGGCGTTAAGTTTATCAAATTTAGCTTTAAAGTCACAATTATTACTTTCAAAAGAAATATTACTATTTTTCAAAATATCAATTTGCTTGTTTAATTCAGAATTCTCCTTTTTTAACGTACAGTTCTCATTTTCGAGAAGGAAAATTCGAGATTCTGAATTGTCTAAAGATGACTGTAATAAATCATTTTGTCTTTTCAAATCCGTAATTTATTTTGAAAAAATTTCTTTTTATTTTTCAAACATAGTATTTTGTTCATCTAGAAAATCTTTAAGAGCCTCAAAAATATTTTGCAAAACACCATGTTTATTTTCTAAATTTAATTTCTCATTTTTCAATTTCTCATTTTCAAGTTTGATTGATTTCATCTTTTCTAAAATAAGAAAATTAAGTTTTGAGATCTTTTTGCTTATACTAACCAATTCATTATTCTCATTTACTAAAATTTGTAAATCAGAAAGTAGCTTTTCACGGTCCTCATTGGTCGTTGCTCTGAAAGTTTCAGGCTTTTTGCTTGTTGTAAGTCGACCGGATCTTTTTCTGGCCATTATTCTATGATGTTGTGACATGAAACAACAGCCGGAGCTAGCTATTATATTTCTTTTATTGATGAATTTTCTCGAATGGTATGGGTGTATGTAATGAAGGGCAAGTCGGAGGCATTTGCAAAGTTTATAGCATGGAAAGCTCTTGTTGAGAATGAGAGTTGCAAGTCTTTGAAGGTTCTAAGGTCCAACAATGGTGGATAGTATGTTTTCGGAGAGGTCTTCGAGTTTTGCAAGCATCATGATATTCGGAGGCATTTTACTACATCGGGAGAAACGCTGTCGAATGGTGTTGCGGAGAGGATGAACCGTACTCTGCTTGAGAAAGCTCGATGCTTGAGATTGACATCGGGTTTGTCTAAGGGATTTTGGGCCAAAGTTTTATCAACAGTCGTGCATATTATTAATTGAATTCCGTGCTCGACTAATGGTAACAAAATTCCGTAGGAAGTGTGGAAGGGTAAAAGCATTGACTTAAGTTATATTCGTGTGTTTAGTAGTCCAGTTTATGTGCACGATCCGAAAAATGATAAGCTTGAGCCTAGAGCTTTCAAGGGGATTTTGTTTGGTTATATGGACGGTGTAAAAGGCTGTAGGATTTGGAATCCCAAAACGAAGAAGGCTGTGAATTCTCTTCATGTTACTTTTGATGAGTCAGCTTTTTTCAAGGAGAATGAGAGCTCATCGAATATTCCGAATTTGGTTCACGATGAATTGAAGGAAAAGGAAATTGTTCCCACATTTTGTCCGAGGAATAGAGAGAGCAGAGTAGTTGGACATGCTTGTGAGGAGGAAGCAGTTGATATCACATCACATAGACCATAGGGTTCCTCTAGTAGCGATGGTGATGTTCACGATTTTAGAGAGGATTTGGTTCAAAGCAGAGCCGAAAGGAGTTTGGGTGATGGTATTGCAACTCGGGTTGGTCGTCGTGCTATAAGGCCACTTGAAAGATATCATGATTGGAACTATCTTAGCTTTTGTGATAATTTGGACCGTGATGATGTCATGGATCGAGTGATAGCTAGAAGTGGATTTGTGCCATGGAGGAAGAGATGCGATCGCTGTTGAAGAATCAAACTTGGGATTTGCTTCCATTTGCTAAAGGAAATCGTGCTATTGGGTGGAAATGAATATACAAGGTGAAGGACGATGGGAGATACAAAGCTAGGTTAGTGGCAAAGAGGCTTGCACAAAGGAAGGGAAATGAGTATGATAAGATATTCGCACCGGTTGTATGCCATACTTCAATTCGTATATTACTTGCTATATTTGCTATTCACGACTTAGAGTTGGAGCAACTTGATGTGAAAACTGCTTTCTTGCATGGTGACTTGGATGAAGACATCTACATGGGGCAATCGGAAGGTTTTATTGTGGATAGTAAGTCAAATTTGGTTTGCAAGTTAAAGAACTCACTATTTTGTTTAAAGCAATCACCAAGACAATAGTACAAGAGATTTGATCATTTTATGCTTGAAAATGGTTTTGATAGAATTGCAAGTTGGTTGGTTATTGAGATTCAGATTACGCCGGTGAAAGGAATCGAAGAAAATCAACTTCCAGATATGTCTTCACACTTGGAGGTATGGCCATAAGTTGGAGATCGAGATTGAAAACCGTAGTTTCTTTATCCACTACGGAGGCGAAGTTGATAGCCGCGGTAGAGGCGACAAAGGTGGCACTTTATTTGAAGCGATTGTTGTGTGACTTGGGATTCCAACATGATAGTATTGATGTTCAATGTGATAGCTAGAGTGTTATTCACTTGGCAGAGAATTTTACGTTTAGCTCACAGACTAAGCATATTGAAGTAAGAGAGTCATTTTTAGTAGCCATAGATGAAGATAAGCAAGTATATCTTCGAAAAGTGCACACAAAAGATAACACGACGGATATGTTCACTAAGGCATTGCCGGCTGGGAAGTTCAGCATTGCTCGAACTTGATTCGCTTGCTGAATTTCTAGGTGCCACAAGATGGCACGGTTGAGGGAGAAGCTTGGTTGCAGATGAGGAAGAGTGTCGGTGAGAGATTGAGGTCCTATCTTCTTGGTGAGTTCTAGTCTTTGTTGGGACAGTTTAGGATTTGGATGTTTTCAACACTTCGTTAGCAAGCGGGGGATTTTCCTGAGCTTGTTGATGGAATGCAATGGGCAGTGGTTTTGTCGAAGCTCATTGGGAAATCATTCATGTTTAGATGAATGTAGAAGTGGTGGTAGTTGGTGCTATCGGTTGTTGACGATGGTATGGTACCATTGGAGTTGGCGATAGATATAGTTACGAGGTGGAGTGTTGAATTTTAGCGAAACTATATAGAGGATTGAAGTGGTCGGAAGTGGCTTGGTGATGGAGAAAATGGTTCACAAATCGAAGCTAGGAGGAGGAAGATATGGAGAAGAAGGTGGAGTACTACTGGAGCAATAGTGACAGACGTTTGTAGGAAAGTGACAGACTTCTGTTGCTTCAGGGTTTGGAACCCGATGCCTAGGACAGACACCTGTCACTTTGGGACAGATGTCTGTGGTTTCAGAAAACGCTTTCCTGAAACCTATGACAGACATCTGTCAAAATGTGGCAGACGTCTGGACGACTATCTGCCTATTTTTGAACTGGGATTGGTTTGATGATTTGTGATATTCGGAGGGGCAATTCTGGAATTTTACCTAGGTTTTCTATTCTTCTATATAAGCTATTTTTTTGGATACAGATAAGAGATGCCAGGAGATTAAGGGTTTAATCTAAGGTTTATCCTCCATTAATTAGGGTTTATCTAAACCAAATTTTCTTCAATTCTCTTCTCCATAAATCAATTCTACTAGAATTTTGATCATTGTAATCAATCTCTTGTACTCTTCTCATTGGTATTAATAAAAGTTCTCTCTTAAAGTGGATGTACACTAATAAGACGTTAGAGAAACCACTATAAATTGGTGTGTGATATATTTTATCATTATTGCTTTTTTCTATTGCTTATTTGGAGATTGTGATTGGTTTTGGATTGGATTGAGATTTGGATTGGTTGGTTTTACACTTCTTACCATGATCTCTTTTTCCCTGTGCTTTAGAGTTTTGATTTGAGTGGTATCAAGTTAGAATTCCCACAATAGTATGGTTACTAGAAGCTTGTGGTAAAGTGGAGCATTGAAAATTAGTATAACAATTTGCAAATTTTTGATTGACAAAAATTATGTCTAGTTTGCAATTAATATTTCCAAATTGACCAAATTTCCAAGTGAATTTATTATCCACTACATTGGGTTCAATCAACTCAGTTTTAAAAATAAATTATTGAGGATTTATAGTTTTTTAAAAGGGAATGGAAAACCCCCCATTTGAAAAAGTATGCATCACTGTATTGGAGTCCCCAATTATTATCCAAGGTTTATTCATATAAATGATTCTATAACATTTTTCTTTCATCTTTATTATTAGAAGCATAATTAATTGAAATTTCAAATTGAAAACCTCCTTTGTTTATAAATTTACAATGAATATATTGTAAATTTATAAAATATTTTTTTTAAATCCCAAATATTTGAATCCCATAACACCATAATCCTCCCATTTCCTCCTATAGAATTATTATTTACAATTCTCCAATTTATTAAGCTTTTGGACTAATATTCTTCTATTTTGAAGTTGTCTAGTTTATGTTCTAGTACTCCTATTATATTTGGTTTATTAGTAGATAGAAAATTAGTTAAGTCTAATTTCCTTTTTGGGGAGTTTAATCCTCTAACATTCCAAGCAATTATCGACAGAATACTTGAAATGATAATTTTTAAAGGACACTCAAAAGGATACCTCTAGCACCTGGAGTGAATAAATAGAATTGCCATCTTCCATGATCCCGGCATTCTTGCTAACTTCCTCGTATTTGAAATTATTTATCCCTTTCTTTTAAATGGGTTTTTACCTTGTACTCTGAACTGTTTTTCCTACATTCGGCTTTTAATAATGTATTTCTCGATGAATTTGTGTTGCTCTTTATTCACTTCACTAGTTTTAGATATTATGTCTTGCAAGTTCTTTGTCTTGCTTTTTTTCTTTCTTCTATTAGCAGGAGAGGAAGTATTTGATAGAAGTTTTACTGCTTTTCGTACCATGATTTCCGAAATGCATTGAGAAGGAAATGATCTTTTAGTAGGATAAATGCTGGAAGAAATCATAATGTCATAAGCTGTATTTACATAATTTGAACCTTTTTTCAAAATACTTTCTTCTGCAATGAATTCAAAAGTTTCTTTTAAGGGAGGGAGTGTTCAGCAATCTGTGCACTATGATCCTCTACGGACATCTACAAGTTTTCTGTTTGTTTTATTGTGTTTCCTACCATATTCTCTTCACAGGGTTTTGTATATTAATTACTGATTCTGCTTATGTCTGGGTTATCTTCATTTGCTCGACATCATTAGTATTTTGAAAATTTGCATCTATGCTTTGTGAGGCGTCATTTCCCATACTTTCAAAGAACTGAATTTTCCCTATAACTGCATTGTTTTCTCGAATTTTAAATATAGAACGGGTTTGCTCCAAAGTATCATTTGACATATTTTATCTCCTAAACCAAATTTTCCTCAAAAGCACCATTTGATATGTTTTTACTTCTTAAATCAGGGTATTGCTCAGAAGCACCATTTGATATGTTCTCATCCCTTAATCCAGAATTAATTTTTCCAAAGGGTTCATTTTCTTTATTGACTGTACTTTCATCGATCTTTTCTTTCCAAACATTTTTTGTCGGGCAATTTTCCGTGGTTTGCCCAAAACAAGCACATGTTATACATCTAGGAGGAATCCATTCATATTCTATTTTTTGAACAAGATTTTCTCCATCATGCATAGTAATATAAGCTTCTTTAGGTAATTATGCATTTCCTTTTATTTCAACTAGAATTCTTATAAAGCTTAATCAGGTTTTTCATTTGCTGTTGGTTCATCCAACTTTAAAGGAATTCCAACAACACTAGCAATGACACTAACTGCCTCTTTATCCCACAATTTTAAGTTTAATTCAGGGAGTCGAATCCAAATAGGGAGTGTAGATAAAAGATCTCTGTCGAATGTTATTTTGTTGTACCATTTTTTTAGAATGATGAGTTTTCCAGTAACAAACTAAGGCCCACTATTTGCTACATTTTTGCAGTCACTAGCATTTGCAAATCAAAGTATAAAGAACCCATTATTTCTTGTATAGATTTCAAAATTAAATTTGTGATTTCATGTTCTTTGAATAAAGGTTTTGAAGTGATGATAGTAGGGCATATTGCCGAACACATAGGCAATAATTGAACTGCTCCATTTAGAATATGTCCTTCTACCGACCCTTTCTTAACAACAATTCTTAGGTATAGCTGATTGTAATAGGTTATATAAATTCAAGATCAAAGTTGTGGGTGAAGCCACCGTTATAAATTATATCAGACCATGATGAAGAATTCTTTAGAGAAGTACTAAAATTCTGACGATATTGCACTGACCTATTTGCCTTTGGATTGTTTCCTTTCTGTGCATTCATAACGGCATTGTACAACCTGCTTTTCGCAATTCCAATCTAAGAGGTTCCATTATGAGAAGTCAAATTTGCATTGAAGCATCAATCTTCTTGACGTTCTTAAATCTCTTTAATTGGGATTTCTGAACTATGATTGATTCTTGGTGCCTTCTTGAACATTATCAGAGTGATGAGGGAGAATAGTCCTTCTTTATGGATTTCTAACTTGTTGGTATCCTTCACTGTCAACATCCGTGGCTTTTCCTTGGTATTTGATGAAGGCAGAGGGTTATGTGTTGATGGAGGGACAAGATTGGTGGAGAAATAGCTTTGAACCTGATTATGGACAGCCATTTTCAACTAGCTTTATTTTTTTATTTTTTGTATATTCACTCGATATTGGATATATATCATTATCTGATTTCGAATCTTCCCCTTGCGTGCCCCAAAATCCCAACATTGTAGTTTACGGTGCTGTAGGTGATTTGCCATTTGACATCAACTACAAATCACTGCCTTTGATAGCAAATTTTATGTGCTGCTCCAAAAAAATCAGCCCCGTTTCAAATTTGATTATGGATTTAGCGGGTCTAATACCGTCATGATATGCGAAAGAAAAATATTTTGTGTACACTGCACAAGCAACAAATATATGGATGTGTTGGAATTCCTTAAATAGAATGAATTGAAATATACAAAGTCCCACATCGCCAAATTGTTGAGAGCTATATTGGTTTATATATGACTTTCTCATGAGGAGGTTGGAGGCCTGCATCTCCCAAATGTATGCTTCGTTGTGAGGAGGGAGATACATTTGCACGTCGTACGAACAGATGCGAATCTGTTGGGAAGCGGACGTGGGTTGAATAGACGCGAATAGTGGCGGGTGCGATCCGTTACGGCCGAACACAAGCGGGTGCGACCCGACTGAAGTAGACGCGGGCGAATGGACGCGACATGAGCGGGTGCGACCCGACTAAAGTGGCGCAGGCAAACAGAAGCGAATAGCAGGCGGGTGCAGATGTGACTGTACGAAGAGGTACAGATGCGACTGTTTGAGCGAACGGGTGCAGACACGACCGTTCGGAAGAGATACTGACCAACTATAAATAAGAAGGAAAACTGATCACTTTCCTCACTCACTTTTAGAAATCCGCCTCACTCATTTTTAGAAACCTGAATCTTCTTCTTCTCTTCTGCTACTATACTCTAAATCACAGAGTGATATACTCACTACAATCTCGAGCAGAATACGTCTGTTGTATCTTGGGGGAATTTTGAAATAAAATTCTTAAGGAAATTATTACAACAAGCCTCAGATGATATCCAGTTAGATTCTAGTTTATTCTATAATCTTTCGTTTATACGTTATGTTGTTTCTATAAATAGTATAACGTTGTTGTTGTAATTTATTTACAACGTAACTTATAGTTACAATTATCTAATACAGAATTCCAACGTAGTGGAATTCTAATTGATAAACTAGTTCGACGAGTTTATAGTTACTTGCTATCTGTTTTAGTACACTAGCCAAATAACATCTTAAGAATTTTACTGTTTTTGCTAAAACAGAGATGGCAACAGTAGAGCTCTCAACAAAGGCTACTACACACAACAGGCCCGATCCTATTAAAGGAGATGGTGACGATTTTCTAACGTGGCAAAATCAAATGTTATTTTATCTCACCACACTCGGCCTGCAAAGGTATCTCGAGGAGGAGGAACCGATTCCTGCACCAAGAAAGGAATCCGATGTCGATATGTGGAAGCATTCCGATTTTCTATGCAGAAACTATATTTTGAATTGTCTCGACAAGGTACTATACAAAGTATATCAGCCTCTAAAGACAGCAAAAGTACTCTGGAATGCACTTGCCACAAAGTATAAGACGTAGAATATCAGTCTTAAGAAATTCATTGTCGACAAATTCATGAACTACAAGATGGTTGACTCCAAACCGGTGACTGCTCAACTGCGTGAACTGCAAATCATCATTCATGAACTCGAGGCGGAAGGTCATAAGGTTGGAGAATCATTTTTGGTTGAAGCCATCACGGGAAAACTGCCGCCGTCGTGGAGAGATTACCGCAATTGTCTGAAGCATAAAAAGAAGAAAATCTCTTTACAGGATCTCATAGTCCAATTAAAAATTGAGGCAGATAACCGTGGAATTACAAAACAAAGCGAGGAGGCATTTGTGGCTGAAGCTTCAAAGACCAAAAACAAAAAGAAGAATTTCCAGAAGAAAAGTAAAGCTCCAAACAACAAACCAAAAGACAACAAACAAACCAAAAAGTTTAATGGTGAATATTGGGTTTGTGAAAAAGTTGGACATGCCGCAAGAGATTGCAGACTCAAAAAGGACCGCAACAAAGAGGCAAATATAGTAGACAACATGGAAGTGGACGAGTCCAACTTCTCGACAGTTGTATCTGAATGCAATCTGATTAAGAATCCTAACCAATGGTGGGTAGACACAGGCGCTACTCATCATGTTTGTTCTGACAAATCCATGTTTTCTACATATCAGAAATTCAATCACGAAGAAAAACTTTACATGGGTAATTCTACAGTTTCCAAGATCGAAGGCAGTGGCACACTAATTCTCAAGTTTACTTCTGGAAAAACTATTAAGTTGAAGGACGTGCTCCACGTTCCAGACATACGCAAGAATCTCATCTCTGGTGCAGTCCTATCAAAGAAGGGATTCAAGATGGTGTTCGAGTCAGACAAGATGGTTTTGTCCAAGGCTGGAATGTATATAGGAAGGGGATATTTATGTGATGGCCTATTTAAGGCAAATGTAGCCGTTGTCGGCAACAAAAATATGTATTCTGATTGTGCTATTAATAAAATTGAAGTTTCTTATTTGCTTGAGCACGAAATTTTACTATGGCATGATAGATTGGGACACATAAGTTTCCACAAAATGAAAACATTATCAAACTTGGGATTAATTTCAAAATTCCAAGTAGATAAGAACTACAAATGTGAGACATGTGTAGAAGCAAAAATGGTCAAATAACCATTTAAATCTGTTGACAGAAGCACCGAACCACTAGGTTTGGTATATACATATTTATGTGATTTTAAATCACTACCTACAAGAGGTGGCAAAAAGTATTTCATTACTTTTATTGACGATTATACGCGATATTGCTATGTCTATCTTATAAATAGTAAAGATGAAGCAATAACAGCGTTTATAAAATACAAGCTGAGGTAGAAAATCAGTTAAATAAAAAGATCAAGATACTAAGATCTGATCGAGATGGAGAATATGAATCACCATTTGAACAATTCTGTGAACAAAATGGAATAATTCATCAAACAACAGCTCCATATTCACCACAATAAAATGGTGTAACCGAGAGGAATAATAGAACGTTAAAAGATATGATTAATGCAATGCTTTTAACTTCTGGTCTACCGACGAACTTGTGGAGGGGAAGCACTAAATATGTCTAATCATATATTAAATAAGGTTCCTCACAATAAAACAGGAACAATTCCATATGAGATATGAAAAGGACACGAACCAAGCTTTAAATACCTCAAAGTGTGGAGGTGCTTGGCAAAAGTTCCAGTTCCGCCTCCCAAGAGATTCAAACTTGGATCAAAAATAGTAGATTGTTATTATCTTGGGCCAGCCTAAAAAAGTAGTGCCTACAGATTTTTGGTATTCAAGTCTGATATAACTGATATTCATGTAAATACAATCATGAAATCAAGAGATGCCTCATTCTTTGAAGATGTGTTTCCACACAAAAGGAATGAAGGAAATAATGTCCCAAAAAGGTCAAGGGAAGAATCAAACGATTCACATGAATATGAAACTCATCATGAAATTGAGGATGCTCAACCAAGAAGAAGCGTAAGGGCTAGAACTTCCAAAATATTTGGTTCGGACTTTTTTACATTTGTATTAGAGTACGAACCTCAAACGTACAAGGAAGCAATGTCATCTTCTGAATCCAAATGTTGGAAAGAAGCAATTCAAAGTGAGATCGATTCAATTCTAAGTAATAAAACTTGGAAAATTGTTGATATTTCACCAGGAATAAAACCTATTGGCTATAAATGGATTTTCAAGAAGAAAATGAAAGCAGATGGCTCTGTTGACAAGTATAAAGCCAGATTAGTAGCCAAAGGATATCGTCAAAAAGAAGGAGTAGACTTTTTTTGATACATATTCGTCAGTAACACGAACAACCTATATATAATGTTAATAGCAATTGCTTGCATCCATCTATAATATAGAGATTCATCAAATGGATGTAAAAACAGCATTCTTAAATGGAAATCTCGATGAGGAGAATTACATGGAGCAACCTGAGGGTTTAATTTCCAAAAGAAATGAAAACAATGTTTGTAGATTAGTCAAATCATTGTACGGACTAAAACAAGCTCCAAAACAATGGCACGCAAAATTTGATAGTGTCATGATGAGAAATGGTTTTCATATAAATGAATGTGACAAATGTGTTTATTATAAACAACTTGGACAATCATATGTGATGATCTATCTATATATGGACGATATGCTAATATTCGGTCCAAATACTCAGGTAATTGAGACCATAAAGAAAATGTTGATCAACAATATCGACATGAAAGACTTGGGTGTTGCAGATGTTATTTTGGGAATAAAAATAATAAGAACACCTAATGGAATTGATTTATCTCAATCATACTATGTAGAAAAAGTGATTGAAAGATTTCAAAATAATGGAATTAAAGGAGTAAATACACGTTTTAATCCATCAGAACTACTACACAAAAACATTAATGAGAGTGCAATGCGACTGGAATATTCTCGTGTAATAGGATGTCTCATGTATCCCATGAATTGCACAAGACCAGATATAGCTTATGCAGTATGTCGATTGAGCAGGTATACGAGCAATCCAGGGAAGGAACACTGGAAAGCACTAAAGAGAGTGCTTGGATATTTAAAAAATACTACTACCTATTCCTTACATTATGGAAAATATCCTGCCGCCTTAGAAGAATATAGTGACGCAAATTGGATTGCTGATTCAGAGGAATCAAAATCAATGAGTGGTTATGTCTTTACCTTAGCAGGGGCAGCAGTTTCATAGAAATCTACTAAACAAACATGTATAGCTCGATCCACTATGGAATCGGAGTTCATCGCTTTAGATAAAGCAGGCGAAGAAGCAGAATGGCTTCGTCACTTTTTAGAAGATATTCCATTTTGGCCTAAACCTGTACCGGCCATATGCATACACAGTGATAACCAAGCTGCGCTAAGCGGAGCGCACAACTTTGTGTATAATGGAAAGTCACGACATATTCGTCGACGCCATAACACAATTAGACAGTTACTCTCAAACGGAACTATTTCCATAGATTATGTGAGAACAAATAATAACCTAGCGGATCCATTTACTAAAGGTTTATCAAGAGAGAAAATTGACTGCGCATCGAGGGGAATGGGTTTAAAAGCCTAGACTAATAAGAGTTATCTTATACGGAAATCTATCCTAGCCACTGGAGATCCCACAGACTAGGATCAATAGGCAAACCAGTTCTGAATAACTCAAGTCGTAATGCATTTGTTTGGACATGTCCTATTCCATTCCTATGGTGCAAAATATAAATGCATGCATACAGAAGTATTAATAGGTTAAAACTATGTTTTTTAATGATGACCATATCTTGGAAATAACAAGTGAAGTATTTGTAAGATACTCTTAATGGTTGCAATCACCTATGTAAATGTGAGCTGGGTCGGCTCTATGAGAATATTTAAGGCTTAAGTTCTCTATAACACTCGCAGAACCAAAATATGTTCAGGACCAAAATGAACAAAACCAAGAGATTGGATGAAAATGGAATCAATGCTTCGAAAAACTTATTGTTCGGGTATACAACAAAGGCCGAAGGTTCAAGATGAAATAATTCACCGATTAGCCGAGTGGATCCGATAAGTTTTAACTAGGGAAAGTTCAAAGTGAAATATCTACTTATCCACGATAAAGCATTATTCCATATGTACTCTGTGATATTTCGCTTTGTGTGGGGGATATGTATATTATCGTTCATGTAGGAGATTGTTGGAATTCCTTAAATAGAATGAATTGAAATATACAAAGTCCCACATCGCCAAATTGTTGAGAGGTATATTGGTTTATATATGGCTTTCTCATGAGGAGGTTGGGGGCCTGGGGCTCCCAAATGTATGCTTCGTTGTGAGGAGGGAGATCATGCATCACCACCACACACGCGCGCGCCGCCGCCGCCGTCCGACCAAACCGGGCCGGGCCGGGCCGGGCTCGGGCTCGGGTTTGGGTCTAATTTGATACTCGTATTTTTACTGCAAACTGAACGGTGCTTTCTGACATTTGCAGGCCATACGAACAGATGCGAATCTATTCGGAAGCGGATGCGGGTTGAATAGACGCGAACAGTGGCGGGTGCGACCCGACTGAAGCAGACGTGGGTGAATGGACGCGACATGAGCGGGTGCGACCCGACTGAAGTGGCGTAGGCAAACAAAATCGAATAGCAGGCGGTTGTAGATGTGACTGTACGAAGAGGTACAGACGCGACTGTTTGAGCGAATGGGTGCAGACACGACCGTTCGGAAGAGATACAGACCAACTATAAATAAGAAGGAAAACTGAACACTTTCCTCACTCATTTTTAGAAATCCGCCTCACTCATTTTTAGAAATCTGAATCTTCTTCTTCTCTTCTACTGCTATACTCTAAATCACAGAGTGATATACTCACGACAATCTCGAGCAGAATACGTCTGTTGTATCTTGGGGGAATTTTGAAATAAAATTCTCAAGAAAATTATTACGATAAGCCTCAGACGATATCCGGTTAGATTCTAGTTTATTCTATAATCTTTCGTTTATACGTTGTGTTGTTTCTATAAATAGTATAACGTTGCTGTTGTAATTTATTTACAACGTAACTTATAGTTACAATTATCTAATACAGAATTCCAGCGTAGTGGAATTCTAATTGATAAACTTTTTCGACGAGTTTATAGTTACTTGCTATCTGTTTCAGTACACTAGCCAAATAACATCTTAAGAATTTTACAGTTTTTGCTAAAACAGAGATGGCAACAGTAGAGCTCTCAACAAAGGCTACTACACATAACAAGCTCGATCCTTTTAAAGGAGATGGTGACGATTTTATAACGTGGCAGAATCAAATGTCATTTTATCTCACCATACTCGGCCTGCAAAGGAATCTCGAGGAGGAGGAACCGATTCCTGCACCAGGCAAGGAATCCGATGTCGATATGTGGAAGCATTCTGATTTTCTATGTAGAAACTATATTCTGAATTGTCTCGACAAGGTGCTGTACAAAGTATATCAGCTTCTAAAGACAGCAAAACCACTCTGGAATGCACTTGCCACGAAGTATAAGACGCAGAATATCAGTCTTAAGAAATTCATTATCGACAAATTAATGGACTACAAGATGGTTGACTCCAAACCGATGACTGCTCAACTGCATGAACTGCAAATCATCATTCATGAACTCGAGGCGGAAGGTCATAAGGTTGGAGAATCATTTTTGGTTGAAGCCATCACGGGAAAACTGCCGCCGTCGTGGAGAGATTACCTCAATTATCTGAAGCATAAAAAGAAGGAAATCTCTTTACAGGATCTCATAGCCCGATTGAAAATTGAGGCAGATAACCGCGGAATTACAAAACAAAGCGAGGAGGCATTTGTGGCCGAAGCTTCAAAGACCAAAAATAAAAAGAAGAATTTCCAGAAGAAAAGGAAAGCTCCAAACAACAAACCAAAAGACAACAAACGAACCAAAAAGTTTAATGGTGAATGTTGGGTTTGTGGAAAAGTTGGACATGCCGCTAGAGATTGCAGATTCAAAAAGGACCGCAAAAAAGAGGCAAATATCGTAGAGAACATAGAAGTGGACGAGTCCAACTTCTCGGCAGTTGCATCTGAATGCAATCTGATTCAGAATCCTAACCAATGGTGGGTAGATACAGGTGCTACTCGTCATGTTTGTTCTGACAAATCCATGTTTTTTATATATCAGAAATTCGATCACGAAGAAAACTCTACATGGGTAATTCTGCAGTTTCCATGATCGAAGGAAGTGGCACAGTAATCCTCAAGTTTACTTCTGGAAAAACTGTTAAGTTGAATGACGTGTTCCACGTTCCAGACATACGCAAGAATCTCATCTCTGTTGCAGCCCTATCAAAGAAGGGATTCAAGATGGTGTTCGAGTCAGACAAGATGGTTCTGTCCAAGGCCGGAATGTATATAGAAAGGGAATATTTTTGTGATGGCCTATATAAGGCAAATGTAGCCGTTGTCGGCAACAAAAATATGTATTCTGATTGTGCTATTAATAAAATTGAAGTTTCTTATTTGCTTGAGCACGAAATTTTACTATGGCATGATAGATTGGGTCACATAAATTTCCACAAAATGAAAACATTATCAAACTTGGGATTAATTCCAAAATTCCAAGTAGATAAGAACTACAAATGTGAGACATGTGCAGAAGCAAAAATGGTCAAACAATCATTTAAATCTGTTTACAGAAGCACCGAACCACTAGGTTTGGTACTTACACATTTATGTGATTTTAAATCACTACCTACAAGAGGTGGGAAAAAGTATTTCATTACTTTTATTGACGATTATAAGCGATATTGCTATGTTTATCTTTTAAATAGTAAAGATGAAGCAATAATAACGTTTATAAAATACAAGGCTGAGGTAGAAAATCAGTCAAATAAAAAGATCAAGATTTTAAGATATGATCGAGGTGGAGAATATGAATCACCATTTGAACAATTCTGTGAACAAAATGGAATAATTCATCAAACAACAGCTCCATATTCTCCACAACAAAATAGTGTAGCCGTGAGGAAGAATAGAACGTTAAAAGATATGATTAATGCAATGCTTTTAACTTCTGGTCTACCGATGAACTTGTGGGGGGAAGCCCTAAATATATCTAATCATATATTAAATTAGGTTCCTCACAATAAAACAGGAACAATTCCATATGAGATATCAAAAGGACATGAACCAAGCTTTAAATACCTCAAAGTGTGGGGGTGCTTGGCAAAAGTTTCAGTTCTGCCTCCCAAGAGAGTCAAACTTGGACCAAAAACAGTAGATTGGTATTATCTTGGGCCAGCCCAAAATAGTAGTGCCTACAAATTTTTGTATTCAAGTCTAATATAACTGATATTCATGTAAATACAATCATGGAATCAAGAGATGCCTCATTCTTTGAAGATGTGTTTCGGCACAAAAGGAATGAAGGAAATAATGTCCCAAAAAGGACAAGGGAAGAATCAAACGATTCACATGAAGATGAAACTCATCATGAAATTGAGGATGTTGAACCAAGAAGAAGCGTAAGGGCTAGAACTTCCAAACATTTGGTTCGGACTTTTTTACATATGTATTAAAGCATGAACCTCTAACGTACAAGGAAGCAATGTCATCTTCTGAATTCTCATGTTGGAAAGAAGCAATTCAAAGTGAGATTGATTCAATTCTAAGTAATAAAACTTGGGAAATTGTTGATATTCCACCAGGAATAAAACCTACTAGCTGTAAATGGATTTTCAAGAAGAAAATGAAAGCAGATGGCTCTGTTGACAAGTATAAAGCTAGATTAGTAGCCAAAGGATATCGTCAAAAAGGAGTATACTTTTTTTGATACATATTCGCCGGTAACACGAACAAGCTCTATAAGAATGTTAATAGCAATTGCATCCATCTATAATCTGGAGATTCATCAAATGGATGTTAAAACAGCATTCTTAATGGAAATCTAGATGAGGAGATTTACATGGAGCAAACTGAGGGTTTTATTTCCAAAAGAAATGAAAACAAAGTTTGTAGATTAGTCAAATCATTATACGGACTAAAACAAGCTCCAAAACAATGGCACGCAAAATTTGATAGTGTCATGATGAGAAATGGTTTTCGTGTAAATGAATGTGACAAATGTGTTTATTATAAACATCTTGGACAATCGCATGTGATGATCTGTCTATATGTGGACGATATGCTAATATTCGGTCCAAATACTCAGGTAATTGAGACCATAAAGAAAATGTTGATCAACAATTTCGACATGAAAGACTTATGTGCTGCAGATGTTATTTTGGGAATAAAAATAATAAGAACACCTAATGGAATTGAGTTATCTCAATCACATTATGTAGAA
The DNA here is from genome assembly GCA_030765085.1 of Allium cepa. Classification (NCBI taxonomy): domain Eukaryota; kingdom Viridiplantae; phylum Streptophyta; class Magnoliopsida; order Asparagales; family Amaryllidaceae; genus Allium; species Allium cepa. The sequence continues at coordinate 51,010,530 of CM060933.1, forward strand.
AAAGTGATTGAAAGATTTCTAAATTTTGGAATTAAAGGAGTAAATACACCTTTTAATCCATCGGAAGTACTGCATAAAAACACAAATGAGAGTGTAATGCAACTAGAATATTCTCGTGTAATAGGATGTCTCATGTATCTTATGAATTGCGCAAGACCAGATATAGCTTATGCAGTTTGTCGATTGAGCAGGTATACGAGCAATCCAGGGAAGGAACACTGGAAAGCACTAATGAGAGTGCTTGGATATTTAAAAAATACCACTACCTATTCCTTACATTATGGAAAATATCATGTCGTCTTAGAAGGATATAGTGATGCAAATTGGATTGTTGATTCAGAGGAATCAAAATCAACGAGTGGTTATGTATTTACCTTAGCAGGGGCAGCAGTGTCATGGAAATCTACTAAACAAACATGTATAGCTCGATCCACTATGGAATCGGAGTTCATCGCTTTAGATAAATCAGGCGAAGAAGCAGAATGGCTTCGTCACTTTTTAGAAGATATTCCATTTTGGCCTAAACCTATACCAGTCATATGCATACACTGTGATAACCAAGCTGCGCTAAGCAGAGCGCACAACTTTGTGTATAATGGAAATTCACGACATATTCGTCGACGCCATAACACAGTTAGGCAGTTACTCTCAAATGGAACTATTTCCATAGATTATGTGAGAACAAATGATAACCTAGCGGATCCATTTACTAAAGGTTTGTCAAGAGAGAAAATTGACTGCGCATCGAGGGGAATGGGTTTAAAAGCCTAAAATAATAAGAGTTATCTTATACGAAAACCTATCCTAGCGACTGGAGATCCCACGGACTAGGATCAATGGGCAAACCAGTTCTGAATAACTCAAGACGTAATGCATTTGTTTGGTCATAGTCCTATTCGATTCCTATGGTGCAAAATATAAATGCATGCCTACAGAAGTATTAATAGGTTAAAACAATGTTTTTAATGATGACCATATCTTGAAAATAACAAGTGGGGTATTTGTAGGATACTCTTAATGGTTGCAATCACCTATGTAAGTGTGAGCTGGGTCGGCTCTATGAGAATATTAAAGGCTTCAATTCTCTATAACACTCGTAGAAGCAAAATATGTTCAGGACCAAAATGAACAAAACCAAGAGATTGGATGAGAAGGGAATCAATGCTTCGTAAAACTTATTGTCTGGGTATACAATAAAGGCCGACGGTTCAAGATGAAATAATTCACCGATTAGCCGAGTAGATCCGATAAGTTTTAACTAGGGAAAGTTCAAAGTGAAATATCTACTTATCCATGATAAATCATTATTTCATATGTACTCTGTGATATTTTTCTTTGTGTGGGGGATATGTTTATTATCATTTATGTGGGGGAGTGTTGGAATTCCTCAAATAGAATGAATTGAAATATACAAAGTCCTACATCGCCAAATTGTTGAGAGCTATATTGGTTTATATATGGCTTTCTCATGAGGAGGTTGGGGGCCTAGGGCTCCCAAATGTATGCTTCGTTGTGAGGAGGGAGATCATGCATCACCACCACACACGCCCGCCCCGCCGCTGCCGTCCGCCCGACCGTCCGAACCGAACAAGGCCGGGCTGGGCTCGGGCTCGGGTTTAGGTCTAATATGATACTCGTATTTTTACTGCAAACTGGACCGGGCTTCCTGACATTTGCAGGCCATACGTACAGATAGGAATCTATTCGGAAGCGGAAGCGGGTTGAATAGACGCGAACAGTGGCGGATGCGATCCGTTACGGCCGAACACAGGCGGGTGTGACCCAACTGAAGCAGACCCGGACAAATGGACGCGACATGAGCGGGGTGCGACCCGACTGAAGTGGCACGGGCAAACAGAAGCGAATAGCAGGAGGGTGCAGATGTGACTGTACGAAGAGGTACAGACGCGACTGTTTGAGCGAACGGGTGCAGACACGACCGTTCGGAAGAGATACGGACCAACTATAAATAAGAAGGAAAACTGATCACTTTCCTCACTCATTTTTAGAAATCCGCCTCACTCATTTTTAGAAATCCACCTCACTCATTTTTAGAAATCTGAATCTTCTTCTTCTCTTCTGCTGCTATACTCTAAATCACAGAGTGGTATACTCACTATAATCTCGATAGAATACGTCTGTTGTATCTTGGGGCAATTTTGAAATAAAATTCTTAAGGAAATTGTTACGACAAGCCTCAGATGTTATCCGGTTAGATTCTAGTTTATTCTCTAATCTTTCGTTTATACGTTATGCTGTTTCTATAAATAGTATAACGTTGTTGTTGTAATTTATTTACAACGTAACTTATAGTTACAATTATCTAATACAGAATTCCAGCGTAGTGGAATTCTAATTGATAAACTTGTTCGACGAGTTTATACTTACTTGCTATCTGTTTTAGTACACTAGCCAAATAACATCTTAAGAATTTTACTGTTTTTCCTAAAACAGAGATGGCAACAGTAGAGCTCTCAACAAAGGCTACTACACACAACAGGCCCGATCCTTTTAAAGGAGATGGTGACGATTTTCTAACGTGGCAGAATCAAATGTTATTTTATATCACCACACTCGGCCTGCAAAGGTATCTCGAGGAGGAGGAACCGATTCTTGCACCAGGCAAGGAATCCGATGTCGATGTGTGGAAGCATTCCGATTTTCTATGCAGAAACTATATTCTGAATTGTCTCGACAAGGTGCTATACAAAGTATATCAGCCTCTAAAGACAGCAAAAGCACTCTGGAATGCACTTGCCACGAAGTATAAGATGCAGAATATCAGTCTTAAGAAATTCGTTGTCGACAAATTCATGGACTACAAGATGGTTGACTCCAAACCGGTGACTGCTCAACTGCATGAACTGCAAATCATCATTCACGAACTCGAGACGGAAGGACATAAGGTTGGAGAATCGTTTTTGGTTGAAGCCATCACGGGAAAATTGCCGCCGTCGTGGAGAGAATACCGCAATTACCGAAGCATAAAAAGAAGGTAATCTCTTTACAGGATCTCATAGTCCAATTGAAAATTGAGGCAGATAACAGTGGAATTACAAAACAAAGCGAGGAGGCATTTATGGCTGAAGCTTCAAAGACCAAAAACAAAAAGAAGAATTTCCAGAAGAAAAGGAAAGCTCCAAACAACAAACCAAAAGACAACAAACGAATCAAAAAGCTTAATGGTGAATGTTGGATTTGTAGAAAAGTTGGACATGCCGCTAGAGATTGCAGACTCAAAAAGGACCGCAACAAAAAGGCAAATATAGTAGACAACATGGAAGTGGGCGAGTCCAACTTCTCGGCAGTTGTATCTGAATGCAATCTGATTCAGAATCCTAAATAATGGTGGGTAGATACAGGCGCTACTCGTCATGTTTGTTCTAACAAATCCATGTTTTCTACATATCAGAAATTCGATCACGAAGAAAAACTCTACATGGGTTGTTCTGTAGTTTCCACGATCGAAGGCAGTGGCACAGTAATCCTCAAGTTTACTTTTGGAAAAACTGTTAAGTTGAATGACGTGCTCCACGTTCCAGACATATGCAAGAATCTCATCTCTGGTGCAGTCCTATCAAAGAAGGGATTTAAGATGGTGTTTGAGTCAGACAAGATGGTTCTGTCGAACGCTGGAATGTATATAGGAAGGGGATATTTATGTGATGGCCTATTTAAGGCAAATGTAGCCGTTGTCGGAAACAAAAATATGTATTCTGATTGTGCTATTAATAAAATTGAAGTTTCTTATTTGCTTGAGCACGAAATTTTACTATGGCATAATAGATTGGGATACATAAATTTCCACAAAATGAAACATTATCAAACTTGGGATTAATTCCAAAATTCCAGTATATAAGAACTACAAATGTGAGACATGTGTAGAAGCAAAAATGGTCAAACAACCATTTAAATCTGTTGACAGAAGCACCGAATCACTAGGTTTGGTACATACAGATTTATGTGATTTTAAATCATTACCTACAAGAGGTGGAAAAAAGTATTTCATTACTTTTATTGACGATTATACGCGATATTGCTATGTCTATCTTTTAAATAGTAAAGATGAAGCAATAACAGCGTTTATAAAATACAAGGCTAAGGTAGAAAATCAGTTAAATAAAAAGATCAAGATACTAAGATCTGATCGATGTGGAGAATATGAATCACCATTTGAACAATTTTATGAACAAAATGGAATAATTCATCAAACAACAGCTCCATATTCACCACAACAAAATGGTGTAGCCGAGAGGAAGAATAGAACGTTAAAAGATATGATTAATGCAATACTTTTAACTTCTGGTTTACCGACGAACTTGTGAGGGGAAGCCTTAAATATGTCTAATCATATATTAAATAAGGTTCCTCACAATAAAACAGGAACAATTCCATATGAGATATGGAAAGGACACGAACCAATCTTTAAATACCTCAAAGTGTGGGGGTGCTTGGTAAAAGTTCCAGTTCGGCCTCCCAAGAGAGTCAAACTTGGACCAAAAACAGTAGATTGTTACTAACTTGGACCAGCCCAAAATAGTAGTGCCTACAGATTTTTGGTATTCAAGTCTGATATAACTGATATTCATGTAAATACAATCATGGAATCAAGAGATGCCTCATTCTTTGAAGATGTGTTTCCGCACAAAAGGAATGAAGGAAATAATGTCCCAAAAAGGACAAGGGAAGAATCAAACGATTCACATGAAGATGAAACTCATCATGAAATTAAGGATGCTGAACCAAGAAGTGTAAGGGCTAGAACTTCCAAAACATTTGGTTCGGCCTTTTTTACATATGTATTAGAGCACAAACCTCAAACTTACAAGAAAGCAATGTCATCTTCTGAATCCTCATGTTGGAAAGAAGCAATTCAAAGTGAGATTGATTCAATTCTAAGTAATAAAACTTGGGAAATTGTTGATATTCCACTAGGAATAAAACCTATTGGCTGTAAATGGATTTTCAAGAAGAAAACGAAAGCAGATAGCTCTATTGACAAGTATAAAGCCAGATTAGTAGCCAAAGGATATCGTCAAAAAGAAGGAGTAGACTTTTTTTGGGTACATATTCTCCGGTAACACGAATAACCTCTATAAGAATGTTAATAGCAATTGCATCCATCCATAATATAGAGATTCATCAAATGGATGTAAAAACAGCATTCTTAAATGGAAATCTTGATGAGGAGATTTACATGGAGCAACCTGAGGGTTTTATTTCCAAAGGAAATGAAAACAAAGTTTGTAGATTAGTCAAATCATTATACGGACTAAAACAAGCTCCAAAACAATGGCACGTAAAATTTGATAGTGTCATAATGAGAAATGGTTTTCGTATAAATGAATGTGACAAATGTGTTTATCATAAACAACTTGGACAATCATATGTGATGATCTGTCTATATTTGGACGATATGCTAATATTCGGTCCAAATACTCAGGTAATTGAGACCATAAAGAAAATGTTGATCAACAATTTCGACATGAAAGACTTGGGTGTTGCAAATGTTATTTTGGGAATAAAAATAATAAGAACACCTAATGGAATTGAGTTATCACAATCACATTGTGTAGAAAAAGTGATTGAAAGATTTCAAAATTTTGGAACTAAAGGAGTAAATACACCTTTTAATCCATCAGAAGTACTACATAAAAACTCTAATGAGAGTGTAATGCAACTGGAATATTTTCGTGTAATAGGATGTCTCATGTATCTCATGAATTGCACAAGACCAGATATAGCTTATGCAGTAAGTCGATTGAGCAGGTATACGAGCAATCCGGGGAAGGAACACTGGAAAGCACTAATGAGAGTGCGTGGATATTTAAAAAATACCACTACCTATTCCTTACATTATGGAAAATATCCTGCCGTCTTAGAAGGATATAGTGATGCAAATTGGATTGTTGATTCAGAGGAATCAAAATCAATGAGTAGTTATGTCTTTGCCTTAGCAGGGGCAGCAGTGTCATGGAAATCTACTAAACAAACATGTATAGCTCGATCCACTATGGAATCAAAGTTCATCGCTTTAGATAAAGCAGGCGAAGAAGCAGAATGGCTTCGTCACTTTTTAGAAGATATTCCATTTTGGCCTAAAACTGTACCGGCCATATGCATACACTGTGATAACCAAGCTGCGCTAAGCAGAGCGCACAACTTCGTGTATAATGGAAAGTCACGACACATTCATTGACGCCATAACACAGTTAGGCAGTTACTCTCAAATGGAACTATTTCCATAGATTATGTGAGAACAAATGATAACCTACTGGATCCATTTACTAAAGGTTTATCAAGAGAGAAAATTGACTGCGCATCGAGGGGAATGGGTTTAAAAGCCTAAACTATTAAGAGTTATCTTATACGGAAACCTATCCTAGCAACTGGAGATCACACGGACTAGGATCAATAGGCAAACCAGTTCTGAATAACTCAAGACGTAATGCATTTATTTGGACATAGTCATATTCCATTCCTGTGGTGCAAAATATAAATGCATGCCTAAAGAAGTATTAATAGGTTAAAACTATGTTTTTTAATGATGACCATATCTTGGAAATAACAAGTGGAGTATTTGTAGGATACTCTTAATGGTTGCAATCACCTATGTAAGTGTGAGCTGGGTCGGCTCTATGAGAATATTAAAGGCTTAAGTTCTCTATAACACTCGCAGAACCAAAATATGTTCAGGACCAAAATGAACAAAACCAAGGGATTGGATGAGAAGGGAATCAATGCTTCGTAAAACTTATTGTCTGGGTATACAACAAAGGCCGACGGTTCAAGATGAAATAATTCACCGATTAGCCGAGTAGATCCGATAAGTTATAATTAGGGAATGTTCAAAGTGAAATATCTACTTATCCACGATAAAGCATTATTCCATATGTACTCTGTGATATTTCGCTTTGTGTGGGGGATATGTATATTATCGTTCATGTGGGGGATTGTTGGAATTCCTTAAATAGAATAAATTGAAATACACAAAGTACCACATCGCCAAATTGTTGAGAGCTATATTGGTTTATATATGGCTTTCTCATGAGGAGGTTGGGGGCCTTGGGCTCCCAAATGTATGCTTTATTGTGAGGAGGGAGATCATGCATCACCACCAAACACGCGCGCGCCGCCGCGCCGTTCGTCCGATCGGCCGAACCAAACCGGGCCAGGCCGGGCTCGGGTTTGGGTTTGGGTCTAATATGATACTAGTATTTTGACTGCAAATTGGACCGGGCTTTCTGGAAATTGCAGGCCATACGAACAGATGCGAATCTGTTCGGAAGCGGACGCGGGTTGAATAGACGCGAACAGTGGCGGGTGCGATCCGTTACGGCCGAACACAGGCGGGTGCGACCCGACTGAAGCATACGCAGGCAAATGGACGCGACATGAGCAGGTGCGACCCGACTGAAGTGGCGCAGGCAAACAGAAGCGAATAACAGGCGGATGAAGATGTGACTGTACTAAGAGGTACAGACGCGATTGTTTGAGCGAACGGGTGCAGACACGACCGTTCGGAAGACATACGGACCAACTATAAATAAGAAGGAAAACTGGTCACTTTCCTCGCTCATTTTTAAAAATCCGCCTCACTCATTTTTAGAAATCCGCCTCACTCATTTTTAGAAATCTGAATCTTCTTCTTCTCTTTTGCTGCTATACTCTGAATCACAGAGTGATATACCCACTACAATCTCGAGCAGAATACGTCTGTTGTATCTTGGGGGAATTTTGAAATAAAATTCTTAAGGAAATTGTTACGACAAGCCTCAGACGATATCCGGTTAGATTCTAGTTTATTCTATAATCTCTCGTTTATACGTGGTGCTGTTTCTATAAATAGTATAACGTTGTTGTTGTAATTTATTTACAACGTAACTTATAGTTACAATTATCTAATACAGAATTCCAGCGTAGTGGAATTCTAATTGATAAACTTGTTCGACGAGTTTAAAGTTACTTGCTATCTGTCTTAGTACACTAGCCAAATAAGAGGATGTACTGGGACATTATCATGAGATAGTTTGGAATAGAGGAAAGAATCCTGAATTTGATGTTATATATTATGGTTTTGTTAATGATATCTATGAATTCATTGCGTAAAAGGAAATCAAAGTCACATTATCTTGGTATGGAGTTGGTGAATGGAATTGTTATTTCTCGCAGTGTAAAGGGAAAGGGATCACTGTGGGTTTAATTGGGGAAGAAATCAACCTTTTGCTTTGATCAGGGTGAGCTACCTAAAACCTTACCAATTTAGTTTGTAGTAACAATCATAAATTTAATTTTGATCAGAATCTTTCTTAATAGTAACCGATTTAGCAACATGTAATATAGGTATGCAATTCCTTTTTAAATTGTCATATATTGGATAACCGGATGATGTCTGAGCACCTATGTTGCTTAACCACAAACAGTTACTAAACCTGCTTTTCAAATGAATCGTATGTTGTTACAACCTCATTTTTCATTATGGAATCCCCATGTTTATACAATCAAGTTGTTCCTTGTCATTTTTTGTGTCTTTATGCTTCAGGTTGGGCTGATTTTATGTATGCTCGATGTTGTAGTCACATATATCATTTTTGAAAAACAATATGTTATTTCAAATCTTTTAGCTCTTTAAAGACCATAAGTCAATGCAAGTTATCGAAATTAGAAATTTTGGCTGATTAATCTAAAATGTAGTATTTGAAGGGTCTGAACATTCCAAAATAGTGAAGATTTTCTCTATGTTTGGATCTAAAAAATAGCTAAACTCTCTACGTATAGACTGATATGACCAGAAAATTTTAAGATAATGAAAGATGAAGTATTCAGATACTCCTACATATTATATAGATACACAAATGTACATAATACAACAAATTGATTGAATTCAGTTGAATAGTATTAGGATTAATCCTGCTAAGAAGATATAACTAAATGACACTGATGTGGAAACAAATAGGATCAACATATAGAATGGTAAAACAATCAAATAAAATTATTGGATTTGTTTACGACAAAATTGAAATCAACCGAATAATAATAAATGAAAAGGAAGCATACCAATATTTTTATAGTGGTTTCACTATCAATGTAATAATGTACGTCTATTAAGGGGAGAAGAATTTTATTAATACTAAGAGAGAAGGTTATAGAGAGAGGTGTCAGTTATTGCTATTACATAGCCTCCTTTATATATGGGCTTTGGAACTTGGAATTGAAGTTAACCCGCGATGTGAGACTAAACAAAAACATAAAAAACCAATATTGTATCACATTTTTCAACACTCCACCTTGATACAATATATATATCTATAACAAAGCCATCCAACACCGTCTACACCTTTATAGTTTGATCAGTCTCGAGCATAATGGATACATTTTCAACGAGCTTCGACAATGCCATCACCCATTACACTTTCCGACGAGCTCCGACCATGCCATCGCTTGTCAACAAGGTCATATCCTTTTCAATGCAGGACCTATCAATCTTCTCAATGAAAACAAACATATCCATCTACTAGTTCTCTCTCCCTCCCATGCCAACATATGGCACCTAACACCTTGATAAATGGATCAAGTTCGAGAAATGCTCAAATTTTGCAATAGGTAATGACTTGGTGAGCATATCTGATGCATTATCCATTGTGCGAACCTTTTGAAAATGAATTAGCCTCTCTTCATTCATTGACACAAGAAATTATTCCCTCATCTTTATGTGCTTCATCCTTGAGCTGAAAGCCAAAATTTTCTGCTAAGTGAATTGCACTTTGACTGTCATAATTCACTTCTACTCTATCATACATGAAGCCCAAATCACACATCAACTATGTTAAATATAGTGCCTTCTTAGCTGCTTCAATAACAGCTATAAGCTCAGCCTCTGTAGTAGATAAAAAAACAATAGTCTGCAACCTTGCTCTTCGACTAGTAGTTGTCCCTCGAAGAGTGAACACACAACCTAAGGTTAACATCCTTTGATCTATCGTCGGTGTAGTCAGAATCACAGAATCCTACTGAGCTGAAATCTCTATCCTACCGCCAAAAACTAGCCTATGGTCAAGAGTTCCTCTAAGATATCTAAAAATATACTTTACTACCTCCTAATGCGTCTTTCCTAGATTTTCCGTATATCTACTAACCAATCCAATAGCCTATGCAATGTCAGGTCTAGTGAAAATCATAGCATACATCAAACTACCAAATGTACTCACATATGGCACCTTCTCCTTGTAAGCATTGTCCTTCTCCAAGATCGGAGAGCCTTTATTCAAAAGCTGAATGTGCAAAGGCATGGGTGTACTAATTGCCTCTGCTCCTTCCAACATTAAACTGAGTAAGCGCCTTCCTAAAATATTCCTTTTGAGTGAGCCTCGGGATTCCTAGATTTCTATCCCTATGGATTTCCATACCCAAAATCTTCCTTACTTCCGCAAGGTCTTTCATCTCAAATTCCGCCTTTAGCTTCATCTTCGAACTACTAATTTCAGCTTTATCCTTAGAAGCATCAACATATCATCCACATACAAGAGTAAATACATCCAACTACCACTCTCAAAATACTTGAAGTACACATAAGCATCTTTGATACTACGATTAAAGCCAAGTGAAAGCATAAAAGATTCAAACCTCTCGTACCTTTGTTTAGGTGACTACTTGAGTCCACAAAGTGACTTCTTCAACTTGCAAAAACATTTCTCTTTCGCACTTAAAACAAATCCATCCAGTTGCTTTGTATAAATGGTCTCCTCTAAGTCACAATGTAAAAAGGCGGTCTTCACATTAAGTTGCTCCAAGTCAAAGTCATCAGTAGCAGCATTAGCAAACAAAATGCGGATGGGGGTATGCCTCACTATAGAAGAAAATATCCCATTATACCCCACTTCCTTCCTCTATGAAAACCCTTTAGCAACTAATATAGACTTGTATCTTCCATCATCCTTCATCTTGAATACCCATTTCCAACCTATGGCTTGGCTTCCTTGAGAAGGTGGTACTAAATCCTATGTCTTATTCTTTCTCGATGACTCTAATTCCTCTTCCATAGCGCACGTCCATTTCGAGCTATCACTCAACTTCATGGCTTCTTCATGGTCAAATGGTTCATTATGAACCACGTGTAGGGAATAATCAAACTAATCACCAAGGTGAACGTTCGGATACTACCAATCATCATACCTCTCAAGTGGCCTAATAGTCCTATGATTGGCCCGAATAGGTACAACTTCGCCTAAACTCCTTTCAGCTCCACCTTAAACTGAACTTCCTCTAGTCTTACGCACATCACTCATACTACTAGAAGGAACCTATAGACTACTCTTTGATGTCTCATCAATTGCATCTACATCTATCATAGTAATAAGTATACTAGGCTGATATATGGGAACCTCTTCTAACTCCATAGGCCTACCAGACTCATCTGATATGATAGGTAACTCCTACTTAGGATTGAACATTGCAGTCTCATCGAAACTTATATGTCTTGAATGCACAATCTTTCTATCAATAGGGTTCCAAATGGGATACTCTTTGATACCATCCATGTATCCCATAAATATTCCCTTGTAAGCCCAAGCCTCTAACTTATCGTTACCTGTATGGTGAACATACATAGGACAACCAAAAATATGAAAGTAACGAAGATACACTGTTTCACCCCTCCACTTCTCCTCTAGAATCTTCCCATCTATGCCTGAGCATGAAATTCGATTTATAATATGCACTACTATCGATAAAACTTCAGCCAAAAGTCTCTAGACAAAACTATCGTCAATCTCAAGCAATATGCCTTCTTAAGTAGAGTTCGATTCATTCTCTCGGCAACTTCATTAGATTGTAGATCGATTGATGTAGTGAAATGTCTCCGAATACTATGTTGCTTACAATAATGGAGGAACTCCTTAGAAACAAATTCACCGCTTCTATCAGATCTAAGCACCTTCAACTTATAATAAGATTGATTCACAACTAGAACTTTCCAAGCTTTAAAGTTCTCAAAACTTTTTTATTTGGCCTTCATCAGATACACCCAAAATTTTCAAGAAAAGTCATCAATAAAGAAAATAAAATACTTTGCTCCCCTAATGGAAGCAATAGCTACTTGTCCCCAAACATCTGTATGCATATAATCAAGCATTCTCCCTGATCTATGAAGTCCAACTCCAAAAAATACATTCGTCTGCTTTTCCAGCATACACTTTTGGAAAAATTCCAACTTGTCAAAGCTTCCTCCTTTAATCATCTTTCGACTGTGAAGTAATTCCAATCCCTTCTCCGGAATATCAAATCTTAGATGCCAAAATCTAGTGGCATCCAAAGCATGAGAACTATCCACCCCAACACTGGATTCTCCAAGAACTGTGGTTCCCTTCAGCGATATAGATTTCGGAACATATCTCCATTCATCAAAACAAGTGCACTCCTAGAAACCTTTAAACCATCCTTCTTCATAGTCACCTTGCATCCGATGGATGCTAACTACCCTAAAAAATAAATGACTTCCAAGGACACAGAGCATAGCTGACACTTGTTAAAGTGTGTATCACTCTATCAAACATCCAAATTCAAATTGTACCCTCTCTCGTGGCTCTACAACTAGCATCATTTCCCATAATGATTATACTTTCCTCTTTTCCAACAAAAGAGAAAAAGTAATCCTTGTTTTACATCATGTGGAATGATGCCTCTGAGTCAAGCACCTAATAGTCTATTACATCAGATACCGTTGTAGTCAACACATCGTCAGAAACAGTATTCTCCACTACAATCGATAAAGATCCATCCTCAACCTTCTTCTTCAAATCTGGATAATCTCTTTTCCAATGGCCTATTCCTTACAATACTCACACTTTCCATCTCTAGACTTTCCTCTCCAACTATTTCTCGGGTTACCAGACTTGGTACACCCTCTAGGATTCCAATTCATCTTTTCCTCTCTTCCTCTCTCAACAAATAAGCCCTGACTACTACTCACTTCTCTTTGTTCACTCATCTCCTTCATCTGATCCTTTAAGTCTTCATATAGAATACCCGACCTCACATTATCTACAGTCAAGGTGTCTCTCCAATAAATCAAACTGTTAGCAAAACCTATGTAATACTTTGGAAGGGACCAAAATCCACCTTCAAATCCACAGTCTCCATCTTCATTACAAGATCATCAAAGAAACTAAGATACGCCTTCATTGAAGCACCCTCTCTCATCAACATGGTAAAAAATACCTTCAGTGAAATCAAACGGTTAGTTAGTGATTTCTTCGGATAGAGATTATCCAGCTTGGTCAATATTCCTTTAGCAGTTATTTCCAAGATAACATTTTCTCCCATGGCCAGCTGTAGAGTAATAAATGCCCATTCTTCCAACTTCTTCTTTTCCATGGTAGAAATTTCAGCTGGTAATTCCTTAGTGTCAAAAACTACCTGATGAACCATATTCCATTTTAAAATAGTCTTCACCCTCCATTGCCACTTCTTGAAGTCTTTATCCCCGTTCCACCTTTTTATTGCCAACTGTAACACCCTATATTTCTATAACCTTATTTAGGGCATTTAATTAGTTAAATTAAATAAAATAATGCGAAGATTAATAAGTTGAGATTTGATTTAATTAAGGGTAGTCGTGCCATGTTAAATGAAAATCAAATGAAACAACATGAACTACTGTGTTAGGAAAGAAGAAAGGGAAAAATGGAAAAGAGGAGAGACTTATACCCTAAACCTTTAGGAAACGAAACTCACGTTCGTTTCATTTTATCAAACTAAAATACATCAAGGTCGACCATCATTTCCATTCTCAAGAAGAAAATAAAGCTAGGATTCAATGGAAAGAAGTTAATCAACTTATTAAACATCAAATCTCACATCTTTTAATCTCAAAGCTAAGGTGAATGATTATTACATCCCATTTTCTTTTGGTTTTCGGTGTTAAAAATTGATCCAAATTTTTTTGCAAGTTTATGCCATGCTTTGGATGATTAAATTTATATACATGCTTGTAGATGAATTACACTCGTTCATATTAGCTTTTAAGATATGTTTGATATGAAAACCCTTTTAGATGACATCAAAATGACTTGAAAAGTTAAATGTAGATTAGAAATAATATTTCAGAGATGGGTTTCAATTTTTATAATTTTTTGAATTAATGTGGATTTTATATTAATTTTTTAGTAAAGAAAATGATTTATTGGGTATAAATTAATTATGGCCAAATTATAACTTATTTGGGTCTAAAATTTGTTTATGTTAAAAAACATATTAAAATAGATTTTTTTTTGAATTTTTTCAGATCTTTCCTAAGTGTTTTGATGGGTATATAAAATTATTTAAGGTACGGGACTTAAATGTTTTTAATATATTTAATTAAGGAGAAGGGGCAATTTTTTAAAATAAAATCATTGTTTATTTCAAAAATTATTAGTAGCACTTTTTTGAAAGTATTTATTAACCAATAAAAATTTGACAAACAAAAGAAGGTTAGTTGAAAAAGTTATCTCTTTCAAGTTATAAACAAGAAAATCACGCTTTAAGCATGTTTCAACCGTTTAGGGCATTAAAGCTTTCGACCTAGACCTTTTGACATCATCGAAGCCAATGCTTATGGTATCAATTATCGTGGTATGTAAAAAATTGGACAAGGTTGAAGGGTACGTAGTTGAAGCTTTATTTGTTGAAGAGGTTGGAGTATGTTTGTTTTATAAGCTAAAGTAACGCCTGCTTTGCTTTCAAAAAAAAGCTTTCAAATTGGTTGCTTTCGACCTGGTCAAATATTAAAAATAAAGGTTTAAAGCTATTGAAAAGGTAAAAGAGTTAACTTGTTTTTGAAGGGGCCAAATCCACTAGCTTCCGCTTTTCAACCTTTCAAAGTCATGCTTTTGACAAGGTTGAAGGGTTTACTCGTCTTCAAAAATTAGCCACTTCTCCCATGCATTCGAAAGGAAGCTTTCGACTTATATGATTTACTCTTTTTATTCTAATTGAAATATAACTCTAGGTTTCAAAGGAGATGTTTTAAAGTATTAAAAAGGTTAGAGCCTATTGTTTTAAAAGAGACGTTAAAGCTTTCGAAGAGGTTGAAAGCAGAGCTGTCGACAAGGTCGGAAGGTAGCTTCCGAAGAGGTCGAAGGGTTTTAAAAAAGGATTTTCCATATGTTTTGAATTGAATCCAAAGAGCTTTCGAAAGGCTTATGCTTTAAAGGTTTAATGCTTTCGAACGATTTGTGTTTCAAAAGGTTTAATACTTTCGAAAGGTACCATTTTCTGAATGGTTTCAAAGGGGTCGAAAGCCAAGCTTCCGAAGGGGTTGAAAGCAAAGCTTTCGAAGTTGTCGATAAGGTCAAAAGGTTCTATTTTCTGAATGCTTTCGAAAGAATTGAAATGGAAGGTTTTTTCAAGGTTTTCTAAGGCAATGTTTTAAAGTGTTTTAAGATAGGATGTCTAAGGTTTTTATGCTTTCAAAAGGAAGATTTTCAATGGTTTTGAAAGGTTTGAAGTATGGGTTCGAAAGGAAAGGTTTTGTCTTGGATAAATAAAGGATTTTAGTTGGGTTCGAAAGAGATACCTTCAAAGGATTTAGAAGGGTTACTTCCAATGGAATCGAAAGGGATACTTTCAAATGTTTAAATGTTTTCATCACCAAAGGTTTGAGTAAAGTGTATATATATTTAACATGGCAATATGATTTTGAGTAAAGCACAAGGATTATATATTTTCCTTATATTAATTTGATTTAAAGGTTTAAACATTTAAAAGAGAATTTCAAGGAAAATTATGGGGGGATCCCTAATTAAGATGCCTCATATATAATAATACTAGATAGACTGGTAATGATAGTTCATTTAATAATTGATATTTATTTATGTACACATAATGATGCTTTATAGCATTTAACCCATTTTGGTTACAGGAAAAGGTTTTGCAAAGTTATGTTTTAAAAGGATGTTAGTCAAGGAAAACTAGTTACGCTAAATGGCGTGGTCTTACTTAACATATTTAATCGGGTTGTATAGTATTATTCACACTAGGCTTTATGTCTGGCACGAAGTTTATGCTTTCCTCTTAAACTCTTAGGTGCTCAAAATTGATTTGAGTAGGTTGAGGGGTTAAGGTCTTTTCATGTTTTAGTAAGAAGATGAATAAGGCTACCGGAGGCATGCAGGAGGCATATGGATAGCTATTTAGGAATTGCAGTTTTATGTCTTGTGTATTTTCGCTGTGTTCGTATTAAGTCTATTATGACTATATTACCGTGATCATCCAAGGGGTATCTTCATATACCGCTCTTGGCGTACTTTGTAACAAGTATATTTTATCTGTGCTTGGGAACGTATTTGCGTTTATGCATTAAGAATATGGAACATCTATTTTGAAATTTAATGAAGCAATGTTGTTTTAAAATTTGTGTTTGTTTCATATTTGAGTGCTTCTGATATTATAGATGCCATTAACATAGTCATATTTGGTCGCCAGAAGCTAATATTATAGATGACTGCAGGATCTATAGCGCTTAGTTTTGGCCCTCTAGATAGGGGATGTTACAGCTTGGTATGGTAGCATGGTTTATGAAATACTTTAACTAAAAATGGTTTTCAAAAACATAATCCTTAGTAACAAGAGTTAAGATCGCAATATGGGATAACGCTATAGTAACGTACTTGTATTTGTTATATATATATGTATACTCTATATCTCTAGACTCCTATATTAGTTAGGTTATTCATCTTTTTCTTATAAAGGTTGAATACATATATGGAAGGAAGAATAGGCAGAGTTAATCTTGGAGGAGAGAGCACCATTACTAATGGAAATGCTCGACCAAATGCTAGAAGAGATCCAGGTCAGGCTCAAGCTGAAAATGTTGGTGCTGGAGTTCCTTAAGTGGACATGGGAGCCATATATCATTTTTACGTAAACACGATGCAAGCTGGAATTGTAGCTGGAGTTATCGGAGGGAATGCTGTTGGAGGAGGAGTTCTGGTGGCTCCGATAGTCAACTGCTATGCTAATATGAGCGGAGATTATATTAGGGTTGGAGGGAAGTCGTTCATTCGAACGGAAGATGCGATTGAGGTAGAAAACTGGCTATTGCATTGTGAGAGTATTTTCGCTAACTTAGGATTGAATGACGAACAGAAAAGGAGACTAGCTTTAAGAGAGCTTCAGGGGGCTGCTCTATTTTGGTGGAACACTATTGTAGCTGGTGTTGATGAAGAAACCATGACTTGAGCGGAGTTTAAGAGAAGGTTCCAAGAAAGGCTTATGTCGGTAATGGCGCAGTCGGTATTGGTTAGAAAGTTCGCTGAATTGGAGCAAGGAGAGATGTCTATTCTAGAGTATGCAAGATGATTTAAAGAGTTAGCTCGGTACGGGTATGTCATGGTTGATACAGTGATAAAGAGGAACGAGAAGTTTATAAGAGGTTTGATGATGTGCACGTAAATGTGCATATTTTTACCACCATATTTAATCTATTTGAATTAAATAAATGATCATATCGGGTATTTTAACTTGTTTAAACCAAAAATTCAAATTAATCCAAATTGTCACATGTTCATCTTCATATATGGGCAAAACGGTCATTTGTGTGCATATATTTCTTTGAGAAAAATTAATTGAAAATTTGTATATATTTTTGTAGGATTTTGATCTCAAATAGAAGTGGTTTCATGAAGATATTCATGCACAAAATTAATACAAAGGATGAAGATGGAAATAATTCAAAGTGAAGAACATGGAGGACCCCACCTACCTACCTACCTTGATGTACAACTTAAAGGCTAATGCACATGCTTATGGAGCTAATGGTTTCATGTACATTTAATGGGGGATTAAGACATGTTAATGTTTACTTGGCCTCCACACTTCCTAAGGGGCATTTTGGGTACTCCCCAAAAATATGCATTAGGGTTTCTAACTTGTATAAATACCCCTTATGTTTCATGTAGCCATCTTCCTCATAGTGAGTTAGTTTTAGTTTAGAAAATAAATCAAATCTCTCTTTCTTTCCATGGCTACTTAGCCATTTCTTCTCTTATGTAATTCTTTTCTTTTATGCAATGTTAGTTATTGTTTCTTTTTAATTACATGTTCATTTCCTTTTATGCAAGTAGTGTAGATTTTTCTTTATGCAATTAGAATAGTTTTCCATTTCACTTTGCTCTCTTTTTTCTTTCATGTTGCTTTCTACATTTGTTGATTTGATAACAAATATGAGAGCTTAATCCCTACAATTTAGGGGTGATGAAGCTCTCTAGTATGTAGATGCAACATTTTGATGTTTATACTCTCTTTTTGTGCTTTAATGGAAACACTTGAAGTGGTTTAATGATGTTGTTTAGCTTTGAATTTGATAGTCTATGTTGTTCATAACAAATAGGCTATGCTTAAACAAACATAACTCAAATTGCCTCTTCATCTAAATATGATTATGGCAAAGAAGTGAATGTTGAAATTGAAATTTGATAGCCTATATTTCTAAACAATAGTTAATAGGCTATGCTTAAAATAGATTTTTATTTCAACTTTGTTGTCATAATTCATTAGAGTTAAATGTGTATTAGTGGTTGTGTTATAGTTTGATGGTTTATATTGAGCTAATTAATAGCACAAATATACCATACTTATGATAAGCACATCAACTAATTCACTAATGACAAGAAAAGAGAGATCATAACTTCATTTTGTTGATTTATGTGATCTAGAGAGTGGAAATTGCCTCTAAATTGTCTTAACACTCTCATATTTTTATTAATTTTCTTTTGCTTGTTTTTCTTCTTTTCTAGTTTAACATTCTCTTCAAGATTGGTTTAATTTGATTGCATAGATTTTTAAAATCATCAATTCCCTATGGATCGACCCGTATTCGCCGCGTGCTACATTCGTACATCGTGCGCTTGCGGTTATTTTTAAATTTAAATTCGTTCGACGGATTTCTAAACTGATAGAATTTCGTCGACGAACAAGTTTTTGGCGCCGTTGCCGGGGAGTTGTTTGGATTTTAAATTTTTATTCTTTGGATTATTTTTCTTTGTTTGATTTTTGTGTGCGTTTTATTTTGTGTGCGTTTGCATTTTCCTTGTAAAACTTTTTTTTTTGTGTTTGTGTATTTTTGTGTGTGTTGTTCTTGTTTTCTTTTCATTTGCATGTTTAAAAAAAATACAAAATCACAAAAACAAAACAAAAAACAAAAAATCCCAAAAACAAATTTTCTTTTGATTTATTTTTAAAAGAAACACTATAAGATAAATATATGGCTTTGGTTTATTAAATTGAAATTTTTGGAAATTTACTCGTCTAAGCAAAAATAAAAATGAAATTTGATTACAAATAATAATGGTTTAACTAGTATATACGAAGATTCATATGTGTTAATTCTGAAGTATATTCTAATTGAAAATCTTTGTTTTAAAAAGTGGTTGATTTAAAGTAAAGGATATAACATTTTTTTTGTCTTCTTAGTTAAATGGTGCTAAGATGATTTTGCAAAACTCTCTCTCTCTTAAAAAAATATATAATAAAATAAAAATAAAAAAAATAATAACATCCAAGTATTCACTCTCATTTAAAAGTCCTCACGGTTATGCATGGGTGAATTACTTGGAATCTTTGATTATGTGCTTTCATACTCATTTAAAAGTCCTCACGGTTATGCATGTATGGAACACATGTTACAAAAAAAGACTTAATAAAAACCACCTACGGTCGATAGGTGTATGCACGAAAGTGTGTACACTCGCCATGCTTTGTACTCCCCTCACATAAGCCCGAAAGGCAGTGCATGGGTGGTATATCTGGCCTCAGTTTACCTGAGCTAGGTGTGTAATTTTTTTTGCAAATAATGAGAGAGCAAGCAATTGAAATCCTAGCACTATTTTTACTTATTTGATTTGATTTGTTATTGAAAAGAAATGAAAATACCACTTTGATAAACTTTGATAATCAACTAAGGATCCATTTTATAATTACACTTTGTTATCAACCGAAACAACAAGTTAAACTATTGTCCATTTGTTATGATAACTTGATTTTTGTTGGAAATTTTGACAAGTAAATGACATAAATTTTCAAGATAATAACCAAAACCTATATTTAACTTATTCGTGTCAATTTAAAAATAAATCCTTCATTTGTAAATGTTTTCAAAAATTTGCATTCGTCTCTTTGTAAATAAATCTTGCATTTTGTAAATATTTTCATCATGCATTTGGATTTTGTGGGTAGTATCCGCTGAAAACCCTCACGAGACAACACTCGTACTACTGGGGACACCCAGAGGTTTAACGGCTTGTTGCATACGCTCAATGCAATCGTGTTTCCTACGAAAACGGATGTATCTTAGTTTTACTTTATTCAAGAACGAATGAAAAGATAAGTGTGGGGGTATTTGATGTGCACGTAAATGTGCGTATTTTTACCACCATATTTAATCTATTTGAATTAAATAAATGATCATATCGGGTATTTTAACTTGTTTAAACCAAAAATTCAAATTAATCCAAATTGTCACATGTTCATCTTCATATATGGGCAAAACGGTCATTTGTGTGCATATATTTCTTTGAGAAAAATTAATTGAAAATTTGTATATATTTTTGTAGGATTTTGATCTCAAATAGAAGTGGTTTCATGAAGATATGCATGCACAAAATTAATACAAAGGAATGAAGATGGAAATAATTCAAAGTGAAGAACATGGAGGACCCCACCTACCTACCTACCTTGATGTACAAATTAAAGGCTAATGCACATGCTTATGGAGCTTATGGTTTCATGTACATTTAATGGGGGATTAAGACATGTTAATGTTTACTTGGCCTCCACACTTCCTAAGGGGCATTTTGGGTACTCCCCAAAAATATGCATTAGGGTTTCTAACTTGTATAAATACCCCTTATGTTTCATGTAGTCATCTTCCTCTAAGTGAGTTAATTTTAGTTTAGAAAATAAATCAAATCTCTCTTTCTTTCCATGGCTACTTAGCCATTTCTTCTCTTATGTAATTCTTTTCTTTTATGCAATGTTAGTTATTGTTTCTTTTTAATTACATGTTCATTTCCTTTTATGCAAGTAGTGTAGATTTTCCTTTATGCAATTAGAATAGTTTTCCATTTCACTTTGCTCTCTTTTTTCTTTCATGTTGCTTTCTACATTTGTTGATTTGATAACAAATATGAGAGCTTAATCCCTACAATTTAGGGGTAATGAAGCTCTCTAGTATGTAGATGCAACATTTTGATGTTTACACTCTCTTTTTGTGCTTTAATGGAAACACTTGAAGTGGTTTAATGATGTTGTTTAGCTTTGAACTTGATAGTCTATGCTGTTCATAACAAATAGGCTATGCTTAAACAAACATAACACAAATTGCCTCTTCATCTAAATATGATTATGGCAAAGAAGTGAATGTTGAAATTGAAATTTGATAGCCTATATTTCTAAACAATAGTTAATAGGCTATGCTTAAAATAGATTTTTATTTCAACTTTGTTGTCATAATTCATTAGAGTTAAATGTGTATTAGTGGTTGTGTTATAGTTTGATGGTTTATGTTATCCCATTTTTGGGTCAAAACTGGAATATCGACAAATTGGCAAGGAATTATGAATACCAGGATTGGAGATCGGTTGGAATCAAGGCTACGATTGATATCGTCAAAATTTTGTTGAACTCCGATCGGGACGAAATTGGTTGGAGATGATGATAAGGACTAGGAAAGGCTATGTTTCAAATTTCAAGTTAATCGGAGTTCGTATGGAGGAAATATGATGGATTCAAGGTGGGGAATGCATGATGTTCGAATCCATCAAAAGGGACGAAATGGTGCTCGGTTCGAATCGATCAGATTTGAACCCACCAGGATGGATTCGAACCCAACAGGTTCGCATCGATCAAGAGGCGTTGCGCAAGGACAGTTCGAATCGATACACTTCGTATCGAATGGCATGGTTTCGGCTTGGTAAAGTTCGCATCGATGGTTCTTCGAATCGATGGACTTCGACTCGATGGAGAGGCATAAAGGCGTATACTGGTTAGTTCGCATCGATGGTGGTTCGAATCCATGGGAACTCCATGGATTCGAAGGAGAGGGATTCGAAGGAGAGGGATTCAAAGGAGAGGGATTCGAAGATGATGGATACGAAGCAGTAAGCAGTGGACATGGATTCGAAGATGATGGATGCGAAGCAAGGGACACGGATTCGAAGGACGTGGCTTCAGAAAGCATGGATTCGAAGAGCATGGATTCGAAGGAGTCGGCCTTATGGATTCGAAGGAGATGGTTTCGAAGAGGATGGTTTCGAAGCATGGATTCGAACCAGGCAGAACGCACGGAGCTTTGATCTTGAATCGATCATATCTTCCAAACCGTTGATCCAAATGCAATGAAATTTTTACAGGAGCTTACATACATGTTGAAGAATGTTCTCACCAAATTTCAGCTCAATGGATGATTTCTTGATCGATTCGAACCTTACTTCGAATCGATCCCAAGGTGGGCCCGGACCTCCAGATTTCGGGCATGTGGGCCCCCTCACGTGCCTGAAGTGGTCTTCCCGGATTTTAGGAGAAATATCAGCCTCCTACGCTTATAAATAGAGCCCCTGGTCATTCAGAAAAGGGGTCGGAGGATTTGGAGAGAGAAAGCACACTCGGACGCTGCCAGAATCATTCCTTAACATCATTACTGCTATTTATCACAAGTTTTGGACTTTGTAACTGCGGTAATCATCTGTAATTATCAAGGATAATCAATAAAAGGATAAAAACTTTGGAGTGGACGTAGGCCGGAGATAGCCGAACCACTATAAAACTTGTGTTTCTGTCCTTTACTTTTGGACTACTGTTGGATATTTGCTGAGATCTGAGATTTGTGTTTGAATATTATTGATTTGTATTCATACATTGGTGCTTTCACGGTATTCAGGGTTTGTGACCAATTTTGGCACAAACACTTTGGTGCTTTCACTGAGAGTTGAACTCAAGACCCGCTACATCGAATAGAAGCTTGGATTTGGAAGATAATGACTAGGCAAGCTAGTAAAAGGCAAAGGGCTGAGAGAAGCCAACAGGAAGGAAGTCAACAAGCATCCTCTGGAGCCGGGGAAGGACAAGCTTCAGTTTACATAACCCGGGATGAAATGGAGGCTATGGAAAATTCTTTGCAAGAAAGATTATTGAAGAGCCAACAGGAAATGATGCAGACTTTCTTTGAGCAAATGAGAGCTGCAGGGATGCAGAACTTAGGAACAGCTACAGCCGCTGTGGATGCAGGACAGGGGAATAGGGTCGTGGAACCAAATGGAGGACGAGATACGGAGCCAGAAGGCAATCAACAAGGGCTTGGGGGCAGGCCCACAGGATCCAATACAGGAGGACCTTTGGAAGGAATTCAACAGGCTAGAGCTAACATTGCTCCTAGTGAACCACATGAAGAATATGTACCAGAGTTCCCTCGGGGGCACGAGGGGCAACCCACAACAGACAACACCGGATTAGCGGAAATTATCAGAAGAACCGTGCAGGGTGGTTTGACCAACAGAGACTTGGAAGGAGTGAATAGGAGTCCGTTCGCTCAGGAAATAAGGATGGCTCAGAATCCACCTAAGTTTAAGCTACCTAGCGTGGAGGTATATGATGGTAAGGCAGACCCAACCGATCACTTGATGAGGTACACCAGACATATGGAGGTGCTGGGGGCATCGGAAGAAGTGATGGCCCGATGTTTCCCTTTGTATCTGACGGATTTAGCTGCAATGTGGTTTAGGCAGCTGGGAGAAGGAACTATCAGAACTTGGAGGGAATTGGTGGAAAAGTTTTTGGGACAGTTTCGGGTTCACGTCAAGAGGCCGAAGAATGTGATGACATTGACAGCAGTGAAGCAAAGGATGGATGAATCGCTTAGAGCTTTTCTAACTCGATTCAGTGCGGCAGTCGCTTCGGTGGATCGGCCTGATCCATCGATGGTTTTAATGGCAGCAGTGTCAGGAGTCAGGGAGGACTCTGATTTCAAGGTATCTCTGATACGAGATCCCCCACAGGATCTCGACGAATTCTTTCACGAGGCAGAAAGGTTCCTTCGGCAAGAGGATGCGAGTACGGATTTAAAGGTGAAAAAGGTTAGTGCAATCGAGGTTGGAGCAATATCCAGCGTTGGTTCGGATAAAGACAAAGGAAAAAGGAAATTGGATAATGATTCTCGAAACGCTAGGAAGCGATGGAAGGATCCAAAGTTTTCCACATATACAGGATTGAACGAGACACTAGAGCGGATATACATGGATACTCGGAATCGCCTTCCCTACCGGAGGCCAGCCAGGAGAGAGCCTTCTGAACGAGAGAGGGCATCAGGGAGGCATTGTCTCTTCCATGACTTAGACGGACATGACACCAACAGCTGCAGGCACTTGAAGGATATAATCGAGGAGCATGTGAGGAATGGACAGTTACAGCAGTATGTCGGAGCTCGGAATGCAACGGTGGAGCAGGAGCAACCACCGACAACCTCTCGCCGTGATGATGAGAGACCCAGGGATGGTGGTCGATTGATCATCCACTAATCGGGATAATATGGAATAAGTAACGAACTATTAGCAAGCAACCAAGTCATTTACACATGTACGGGGACGGAGATAGCCCCTAGGCATGCTCTGAATGATGATAAAACTGCAACGCTATGGTTTGTGAAATCTATCTTTTGCTTTTTGATTGGACATTACTTTTCTTTTCGGATTTTGGTTTTGGAGCTTGGATTGAGCTCCTGGTTTTGCTTGCTTTTTGATTTTGGTTTATTTTTGGATGGTCGTTTTTGATTTTGAATGCTGCTTTGGATTTCTGGTTTTCTGGTTTGGATTTGGATTTTGGATTGGATTTTGGTTGGATTTTTGATAAAAGGTCGCCGGGTATGGATTATGCCTGGCAAGGAGTGAGTCGCTTTGCCCGAACGCGGTAAATTAACTCATTCAGGTCGTCGAGTATGGACTATGCTCGGCAAGGATCCGGAGTGACCAGGAGTCGGCCTAGGACTTAGGCCCCATATTATCGATTATTGTTTCAGGTCGTTGAGTATGGACTATGCTCAACAAGGGTCTGGAGAGACCAGGATTCGGCTTAGGACTTAAGCCACGGTGTTGCTCAACGTCCAGGGACACTGGACCACGGTCGTCAGGTATGGATTACGCTTGACAGGAACCCGAAGAGGTTAGCTCAACGTCGAGGGATACTGGACCACGGTCGCCAGGTGTGGATTACGCTTGGCAAGAATCCGGAGAGGTTATAGATTCGGATATCGACCCGGAGAGGTCCTGGATTCGGTCATTCGCTATTGAATAAGGATGGATTGGGACTCGGTTGTCGAATCCGAATGGATGTGGAATTGGCTCAAGCTTTGGTTATTGGGTTTGGAATTGGATATCGACTCGGAGCAGTCAAGGATGATATACTCTGGCAATATGGCTATGGACTTTGGATATTGGATTCGGACCTATTCAAAACACGCCTTGTTATCACAAGACATGTTTTGGGGGGCAAAGTGTTATCCCATTTTTTGGTCAAAACTGGAATATCGACAAATTGGCAAGGAATTATGAATACCAGGATTGGAGATCGGTTGGAATCAAGGCTACGATCGATATCGTCAAAATTTTGTTGAACTCCGATCGGGACGAAATTGGTTGGAGATGATGATAAGGACTAGGAAAGGCTATGTTTCAAATTTCAAGTTAATCGGAGTTCGTATGGAGGAAATATGATGGATTCAAGGTGGGGAATGCATGATGTTCGAATCCATCAAAAGGGACGAAATGGTGCTCGGTTCGAATCGATCAGATTCGAACCCACCAGGATGGATTCGAACCCAACAGGTTCGCATCGATCAAGAGGCGTTGCGCAAGGACAGTTCGAATCGATACACTTCGTATCGAATGGCATGGTTTCGGCTTGGTAAAGTTCGCATCGATGGTTCTTCGAATCGATGGACTTCGACTCGATGGAGAGGCATAAAGGCGTATACTGGTTAGTTCGCATCGATGGTGGTTCGAATCCATGGGAACTCCATGGATTCGAAGGAGAGGGATTCGAAGGAGAGGGATTCGAAGGAGAGGGATTCGAAGATGATGGATACGAAGCAGTAAGCAGTGGACATGGATTCGAAGATGATGGATGCGAAGCAAGGGACACGGATTCGAAGGACGTGGCTTCAGAAAGCATGGATTCGAAGAGCATGGATTCGAAGGAGTCGGCCTTATGGATTCGAAGGAGATGGTTTCGAAGAGGATGGTTTCGAAGCATGGATTCGAACCAGGCAGAACGCTCGGAGCTTTGATCTTGAATCGATCATATCTTCCAAACCGTTGATCCAAATGCAATGAAATTTTTACAGGAGCTTACATACATGTTGAAGAATGTTCTCACCAAATTTCAGCTCAATTGGATGATTTCTTGATCGATTCGAACCTTACTTCGAATCGATCCCAAGGTGGGCCCGGACCTCCAGATTTCGGGCATGTGGGCCCCCTCACGTGCCTGAAGTGGTCTTCCCGGATTTTAGGAGAAATATCAGCCTCCTACGCTTATAAATAGAGCCCCTGGTCATTCAGAAAAGGGGTCGGAGGATTTGGAGAGAGAAAGCACACTCGGACGCTGCCAGAATCATTCCTTAACATCATTACTGCTATTTATCACAAGTTTTGGACTTTGTAACTGCGGTAATCATCTGTAATTATCAAGGATAATCAATAAAAGGATAAAACTTTGGAGTGGACGTAGGCCGAAGATAGCCGAACCACTATAAAACTTGTGTTTCTGTCCTTTACTTTTGGACTACTGTTGGATATTTGCTGAGATCTGAGATTTTTGTTTGAATATTATTGATTTGTATTCATACATTGGTGCTTTCACGGTATTCGGGGTTTGTGACCAATTTTGGCACAAACAGTTTATATTGAGCTAATTAATAGCACAAATATACCATACTTATGATAAGCACATCAACTAATTCACTAATGACAAGAAAAGAGAGATCATAACTTCATTTTGTTGATTTATGTGATCTAAAGAGTGGAAATTGCCTCTAAATTGTCTTAACACTCTCATATTTTTATTAATTTTCTTTTGCTTGTTTTTCTTCTTTTCTAGTTTAAAATTCTCTTCAAGATTGGTTTAATTTGATTGAATAGATTTTTAAAATCATCAATTCCCTGTGGATCGACCCGTATTCGCCGCGTGCTACATTCGTACACCGTGCGCTTGCGGCTATTTTTAAATTTAAATTCGTTCGACGGATTTCTAAACCGATAGAATTTCGTCGACGAACATTTGAAGCTAGAGTTGGCAAGAGCTACCTTACCGCACTTAAGAGATACATGTGATGTAGTGGTAGAAATTCGCGCTAAGGCGGGAAAATGCGTTAGCTTGTTTAGAGAAGAAGAAAGAGAATGAGGTTCAGGGTGGACAAGGCTAGAAAAGAAAGTTTCTCCATAAGAAGAATGCTCAGAGGGGAGGAGCATAGAAGAAAGGAAAATCTGAGGTGGTTTGTTATAAATGTGGTAAGAAAGGACACTATGCTCAGGAATGTCAGACTGGAAAAGGAAAAGGGAAAGAAGTGGTTAGAAAGGAGAATATCCGAAGCATTAATTGTGATCAGATCGGCCACAACAAGTATCGGTGTAAAGAGCCTGTTAAAGAAGGAAAGGGACAGATGCAAGCATTGGAGCTCGCAACTTCAAGACCAGTTGTGCAAGACAAAGGGAAGGCTATTCTGGGAGGTTCGCTACAGATTCACGGTATGTCTGTTAGCGTTCTGTTTGATACCGGTGCATCACATTCTTTTATATCTTGATGTTTTGTAGATAAGCTTATCCTAGAACCCGCATATTTAGTTACTTTCTTAAGGGTTGCAAGCCCGAATGGAGGATATGCGACACTTGGGATGAGGTGTGACCATTTAGAGTTTGACTTGATAGGTCATACTTTTGATTTCTATTTGCATGTATTTGATTTTGTGGGGTTTGGGATCATCGTTTGGATGGAATGGTTAAGTAAATATGATGCTAGGATATTTTGCCATGATAGGAAGATATCACTTAGATACCCGAATTATAATGATCGAATAGTTTATACTGTAAAAGCCCAAGTGGTGAGGTGTATGCTTTATTGGGTATTATGGAGATGGAGGATGAGTTGCATCGAGTCTTTGTGGTTAGAGAATTTGCTGATGTGTTTGAGACGGTAGTTGGGTTGCCACCGAAATTGGCTATTGATTTTCAGATTGATTAAGTGCCTGGAGCAGAACCAGTGAGTAGGCCGCCAAGCAAAATGACGCCTACAGAGATAAGGGAATTGAAGGTATAGTTGGTGGACTTAGAAGGAAAGAATCTGATTAGACCAAGCAGTTTGCCTTGAGGTGCAGCGGTTGTATTTGTTAAGAAGTCGGATGGATCTTTAAGGCTATATATCGATTATCGGAAGTTAAATGAGAAGACGATAAAGAACCGATATCCATTGTCTAGAATTGATGATTTTTTCGATCAATTAAGTGGAGAAAAGTTATTACCTCTGCTAGATTTGGCAACAGATTTCATCAGCTTACAGTAGCAGAGGATAGTATTCCTTCGACGGCGTTTAGGATAAGGTATGGATCGTACGAATGGTTGGTTATGCTGTTCGGAATAACTAATGCACTGGCATTCTTTGTGGATTCGATGAACCGAATCTTCCTAGAGCACTTGGATAGATTTGTTTTGGTCTCCATAGATTATATTCTAATATACTCTAAGGATGAGAGGGAGTATGAAGTTTATCTTAGAGTTCTGCTTGAGATGTTGAGGCAGCATCAGTTGAAGGCTAAGCTTTTGAAGTGTCATTTTTGAAAGAAGGAAGTGAAGTTCCTTGGTCATGTGGTCTCAAAGAAAGGGTTATCTGTAGATCCAACTAAGATTGAGGCAGTAAATAACTGAAAGAGACCTAAGACGGTGACCGAGATAAAGAGCTTTCTTAGATTGGTGGATATTACCAAAGGTTTATAAAGGATTTTTTACGGATAGCTGCACCGATGACTAAGCTTACATGAAAAGATGTGAAATTCATATGGACTGATAAGTGTGAGGAAGCATTCTCGAGCTTGAAACTGTTATTGGCCCATGCACCGGTGTTGGTGGCTCCGAAGGGGAATTAGAATTTACTTGTTTATACCGATGCGTGTGGAACTGGATTGGGAGCTATGTTGATGCAAAGAGGTAAAGTGATTGCTTATGCTTCTAGACAGCTCAGACCGGATGAACTTAGGTATCCAACGCATGACTTGGAGTTAGCTGCCGTTATATTTACTTTGAAGGTGTGGAGGCATTATCTTTTGGGAGAGCGATTTGAGCTTTATACGGATCATAAGTCTTAAAGTACTTGTTCTCTCAGAAGGAGTTAAACATGAGGTAGCAGAGATGGTTGGAGTTTATTGCTGCTTATGATTTTGGAATTGAGTACACACCAGGAAAAGGAAACAGAGTAGTGAATGCATAGCAGGAAACATCAGAATGCAGTATTGGTTATGATTGCTGAGCAGAAAGACTTGGAAGTGTTATCAGCTTGTAGAGTGAAATATAGATCCGAGGCAGTTCTAGTGCAGGAATTTCTATATTATCTTGTCTAGAAGTTTGACCGATAATGATTGAGAAGATAGCTTCTAAATAGGAGGAGGACCCTGTTTTTGCCGAGCAGATCGGAATGCTAAGGGAAGAAACAAAGTGCGATGACTTAAAGGATTTCAGCCTTGACCGGAAGGGGTGGTTGAGAAGGAAAGGAAGATTGTGTGTTCTGAATGTAGGAGACATGAGATAGGAAGTTTTGGATGAATGCCATCATTCAAAGTTTACTATTCACCCAGGAGGAACGAAGATGTATTAGGATATGAAGAGAAGTTTCTTCTAGGAAGGTACGAAATGGGTTATTGGTTTATGTGTTAAGCAATGCTTGAATTGCCAGCAAGCAAAAGCCGAACACTAGAAGCCAAGTGGATTGCTTCAACCGTTGGATGTTCCGATGTGGAAGTGAGATTCTATCTCAATGGATTTTATTGATGGGTTGCCAAGCTCTGGTAAGGGAAATGAAAACATATGGGTCATAGTGGATAGACTAACAAAGAGTGTCCATTTTATTCCGGTAAAGTCAACTAGGATGGCACCTATTTTAGCAAACTTGTTTATGAAGAATGTAGTTAGACTGCACGGGATTCCTAGTGATATTATCAATGATAGAGATTCTTTGTTTACTAGCGAGTTCTGGAAGAGTCCGTAGGAAGAATTTGGAACCAAGCTTAGCATGAGTATCACTTACCATTCATAAACTGATGGGAAAACGGAAAGAGTTAACAAAGTCTAGGAGGATTTGGTAAGAGCTCGTGCACGGGATTTCGGGGGATCATGGGAAGACTATCGTTATTTAGTCGAGTTCATGTATAACATTAGTTATCATGCTAGTATCGGGATGGCACCGTTTGAAGCTTTGTTTGGAAGACCATGCAAATCTCCCATATGTTGGTTTGAGACTGGTGATAGATTGGTTCTTGGTCCGGATTTGGTGAAAGAAGCTGCAGAGAAGACTGAGTTGATTCGAGCTAGGACGAAGAAAGCTTAGTTTGGGTAGAAAAGTTATGCAGATAGAAGAAGGAAAGAATTGGAATTCTCTATTGAAGACTACGTGTTTATTAAGGTTTCGCCGATGAAGGGTGTGATTGGTTTCGAAAAGTCGAGAAAGTTAGCATCTAGATTCATTGGACCTTTCCATATTGTTGAGAAAATCGAGAAACTTGCTTATAGAGTAGGGTTATCGAATAGTTTGGCTGGAGTCCATGATGTTTTCCATATTTCTCATCATAGAAAGTTAGTTAGAGACTCGGGAACTACTATAGCACCTACAGTGTTAAAAGATTTAGTAGTAGAGCCGGATTTTATCATAGTTAGAAAGCCGATTTGGATAATCGAGAGAGATGAGAGGAAGTTAAGGAATAAGACAGTCATATTAGTAAAGGTATAGTGGAGTGACGATACAAGAGACTGTACTTGGGAGACTGAGAACAGAATTAGAGAAGCTTATCCTGATTTGTTTTGATGGTATGTTTTTCCTTTTTGCTCATTATGTACCTTATCATAAACGAAATTCCTTAAGGAGGGGAGTTTGTAACACCCCATATTTCTATAACCTTATTTAGGACATTTAATTAGTTAAATTAAATAAAATAATGTGAAGATTAATAGGTTGAGATTTGATTTAATTAAGGGTAGCCGTGCCATGTTAAATGAAAATCAAATGAAACAACATGAACTAATGTGTCTGGAAATAAGAAAGGGCAAAATGGGAAATAAGAGAGACTTATACCCTAAACCCTTAGGAAATGAAACTCATGTTCATTTCATTTTATCAAACTAAAATACATCAAGGCTGGCCACCATTTCCATTCTCAAGAAGAAGATAAAGCTAGGATTCAAAGGAAAGAAGTTAATCAACTTATTCAACATCAAATCTCATATCTTTTAATCTTAAAGCTAAGGTGAATGATTACTACATCCCATTTTCTTTTGGTTTTCGGTATTATGATTTGCTCCGAAATGTTTTTGCAAGTTTATGCCATGTTTCGGATGATTAACTTTATATACATGCTTATGGATGAATTATACATGTTCATATTAGCTTTTAAGATATGTTTGATATGCAAACCCTTTTAGATGATATCCAAATGCCTTGAAAATTTAAATTTAGATCAGAAATGATATTTTAAAGGTGGGTTTCAATTTTCATAATTTTCTGAATTAACGTTGATTTTATATTAATTTTCTAGTGAAGAATATGATTTATCGGGTTATAAATTAATTATCGCCAAATTATAATTTATTTAGGTCTGAAATTTTTATATGTTAAAAAACATATTAAAATAGATTTTTTGGAATTTTTCCAGATTTTTTCTAAGTGTTTTAATGAGTATATAAAATTATTTAAGGTATGAGACTTAAATGTTTTATATATTTAATTAAGCAGAAGTGCCATTTTATAAATAAAATCATTGTTTATTTCTGAAATTATTGGTAGCTGTTTAAGGCATTAAATCTTTCGACCTAGACCTTCCGACATCATCGAAGCCAATGCATATGGTATCAAGTAGCTTGATATGTAATGAATTGGACAAGGTCTGTAACGACCCGTATTTTACGTGTCGACGAATCGTAAAATAGTTGCATTAGGTCGTTGAGGTTGTTAAGTCGTTTAGAGTTTGAGTCGACCAAAGTTTAAGTCATTCGGAGTTGAGTTGTGGGTAGCTTAGGTCGCATGGATGTTGACTTAAGGTGTTGCCGAGTTAAGGGTTTGGCCGAGTTAAGGTGTGGCCGACTTAAGGTGGTATGCGAGTTAGTAGGTTAGAAGGCTCACGGGTTAACGGAGTTGGCGACTTAAGACAGTGGACGGGTTAAGGATTTAACGACCTATAGATTTGACCGACTTAAGGGGGTAGACGACCTAAGATAGTTAGAGGCTTAAGGGTTTAGGTCGTAAGTCGTTTGGAACGACTTAGAGGGATACCGACCTAGTGGTTAGCGGGTTAACAATCTAAGGGATAAGTCGTTCAAACGACATAAGGAGGAAGGCTTAGGTTGTGAGACTCTGTGTGCTGGGTTAGGTCGTTAGACAAATTAAGGAAGTTAGGTTGCTTGCATGTAGGGTCGAGCCTGTGTTGAGTCGCGCATAGGATGAGTCGTGGGCTTGTTAGGTCGTTTGACTCGAGTCAGTAGGCCACATGAGTGTAAGGTCGTTAAGTCGGCCGTGTTTGTTAGGTCGTAAGGTTGGTTGAGTCGGCTGTGTAGTTGGGTCGTTAGGAGGCCTATGTCGCTATGTCGCATCTGGTTAGGTCGTTGAGTCGTGTGGGGGCATAAGTCGTAAGTTATTGGGCTTTTAGGTCGTGGGCGACTCATGGGTCGGCCGACTCAGGGAAAATCTACCTATAAATAGAGGGGTTTGGCTCACTTTTTGGCACCGGTTTCGAAGCGACGAAGTGCTGCCATTTTGAGAGCTCGACTACAACACTTCTTCACTTCTTTTCTCCACTTTAATCTTGTGATTCCTTCCATTTAGATTGAAGATCAAATCGAAGATCCAAGAGCCAAAGTTGAAGAACTCCATCTATCGAAGAGAGATTTCATCGTTTGAAGCGGAGCTTTGGAGGATCGAGCTTGATTCTTTGCTATCCAGATCTGGAGTTGGTTGTTTTTGAGGTGTTTAGGTGATTCGGTGAGTGGTAGTTATCTCTCACACGGACCCAAAGGAGTATATTGGATCGGTGGCTTGTTTACGTGTTAAAGAGAGTGATTTTGTGCATTTTCTTAAGTCTGCATGTAGATCTATGGTTAATGATGATTCAACACCTATTTTACTACATGTTCACTTATGCAAGTTTATTCATCAAGTTGTAGAGATATTGTTCATGATTCATGCTTGTTAGATTGCATGTTAGATTTGGGCTCTTTATTTACGAAATTGCCATTATTGTTATAATTGTTTATTTAGATCTTGTTTGAATGATTGATTACTTGGATTAATGTTTGATTTGATGAATTAGTTGATTGATAACTTGATTTGGACAAGTTGGTCGAAGATGATTCAAAAGCTAAGTGGAAAGGCTCTTGAATAAGGAAAGCTGCATGTGGCATATGAAGCGGATGTTGAAGCTCATATGGATAGATTGGTTGAGATGGGACTTTACCATGATGCGATGAGGCAAACCATGATGTTGAGATGGGACTTTGCTATGATGCGTTGAAGCAAAGCATGATGTGTGAAAGCCTTGGTTTAATCCAGACGGGATCATCCCAAGCATGTTGTTAACTCGGTGATGCGGTCCAGGTTTGTGGATAATGGTGGGCTCGAGAGGCACTTGAGCTAGTATGAGAATAGTCGTCGAGGAGGATGACTAGGAGGCTTGGATCTTATCGTTATTGAAGGTTCTAGCATGCTTAAAGCAAGAGTACGTTGGGACGGGTCACGATGACGTCTCAGACACGGGTCACGATGACGTGGTAGTATTCTGGGCAGATGCGATAGTCGAAGGCACGGGTCATGATGACGTGCGGAGTAATGTCTAGAACCGGGGTTGCCATTAGCCCTTGACGGACGGCTGAAAGAAGGTGCCGGTCATTCAATTAACGGTGATATCGAGGCAATGATAACAGTGATAGCCAGAGTCATGGATGTTTGATTGTATCATCATTCGGTCTCAAGAGCGGTGTTTTCGGGGTGCTTATCTGATCTTGGTCTAGGCCTTGGGGGTTTGTATTTGGAAAACATCGACCTTGACTCGAGTGATAATTGCTTTACTTAAATTGTCTGCTTTGCTATGCTTGTTTATGCTTAGTGGGTCTGGGGGCTATCACTGTAGAAAGAGGTGGAGTGGGATGGTTGGGTCCCTATTCCTTTTTCCTTTATGCTCTTTTGGTATGTTTGATAGTTAATTTACTGCTCACTAAGACTGTTGTCTGACTCAAGGTTTTATGTTCAACTCTTATTACCTTGGGTTGTTCATCCATGTTGGGATGGGCAGACTAGGTAGCAGGTGACAGGTGCTGTTCTTGGCTACCAATGCTGTTGATGACGAAGACGAGCTGGAGGCTTTTGCATATTGTTTTCCTACTATATGTACTGGATGTTCCACTGTTTGTTTGATACTCTGAGTGTTATGTAGTGAGGCTTGATGTATTGACTATTCAGATGATTGTATAAAACTATTATGAGTTTATATGATTCTGTTCTATGGAGCTTCACTATGTATATTTTCTATTGTATTTTGTCCATGCGCTGTGAGTAATACGATAGATTCCGCTGTTTAATCTTACCTTCCCTATCGTCCATGATTGCCTGGCACGCCTTTCATCGCACTATCTCCTTGTTTTGGTGCGGGAGTCATGGGCGGTCGTCACAAGGTCGAAGGGTACTTGGTTAAAGCTTTAGTCGTCGAAGATGTTGGAGTTTGTTTGTTTTATAAGCCATAGTGATGCTTGCTTTGCTTTGGAAAAGAAGCTTTCGACTTAGTTTCTTTCGACCAGGTCAAATATTTAAAATAAAGGTTTAAATCTTTCGACAAGGTCGAATGGTTAACTTGTTTCTGAAGTGGTCAAAATCCTCTAGCTGCTGCCTTTCAACTTTTCGAAGTCATGCTTTCGACAAGGTCGAAGGGTTTACTCATATTTCAAAAAACAGCTGCTTCTCCCATGCTTTCCAAAGGAACCTTTCGACTTAGATGATTTACTCTTTTATTCTAATTGAAGTATAACCTAAGGTTTCAAAGGAGATGTTTTAAAGTATTAAGAAGGTCGAGCCTGTGTTGAGTCGCGCATAGGATGAGTCGTGGGCTTGTTAGGTCGTTTGACTCGAGTCAGTAGGCCACATGAGTGTAAGGTCGTTAAGTCGGCCGTGTTTGTTAGGTCGTAAGGTTGGTTGAGTCGGCTGTGTAGTTGGGTCGTTAGGAGGCCTATGTCGCTATGTCGCATCTGGTTAGGTCGTTGAGTCGTGTGGGGGCATAAGTCGTAAGTCATTGGGCTTTTAGGTCGTGGGCGACTCATGGGTCGGCCGACTCAGGGAAAATCTACCTATAAATAGAGGGGTTTGGCTCACTTTTTGGCACCGGTTTCGAAGCGACGAAGTGCTGCCATTTTGAGAGCTCGACTACAACACTTCTTCACTTCTTTTCTCCACTTTAATCTTGTGATTCCTTCCATTTAGATTGAAGATCAAATCGAAGATCCAAGAGCCAAAGTTGAAGATCTCCATCTATCGAAGAGAGATTTCATCGTTTGAAGCGGAGCTTTGGAGGATCGAGCTTGATTCTTTGCTATCCAGATCTGGAGTTGGTTGTTTTTGAGGTGTTTAGGTGATTCGGTGAGTGGTAGTTATCTCTCACACGGACCCAAAGGAGTATATTGGATCGGTGGCTTGTTTACGTGTTAAAGAGAGTGATTTTGTGCATTTTCTTAAGTCTGCATGTAGATCTATGGTTAATGATGATTCAACACCTATTTTACT
Organism: Allium cepa; assembly: GCA_030765085.1. Classification (NCBI taxonomy): domain Eukaryota; kingdom Viridiplantae; phylum Streptophyta; class Magnoliopsida; order Asparagales; family Amaryllidaceae; genus Allium; species Allium cepa. The sequence goes on from CM060933.1 coordinate 51,046,566, forward strand.
ACATGTTCACTTATGCAAGTTTATTCATCAAGTTGTAGAGATATTGTTCATGATTCATGCTTGTTAGATTGCATGTTAGATTTGGGCTCTTTATTTACGAAATTGCCATTATTGTTATAATTGTTTATTTAGATCTTGTTTGAATGATTGATTACTTGGATTAATGTTTGATTTGATGAATTAGTTGATTGATAACTTGATTTGGACAAGTTGGTCGAAGATGATTCAAAAGCTAAGTGGAAAGGCTCTTGAATAAGGAAAGCTGCATGTGGCATATGAAGCGGATGTTGAAGCTCATATGGATAGATTTGTTGAGATGGGACTTTACCATGATGCGATGAGGCAAACCATGATGTTGAGATGGGACTTTGCTATGATGCGTTGAAGCAAAGCATGATGTGTGAAAGCCTTGGTTTAATCCAGACGGGATCATCCCAAGCATGTTGTTAACTCGGTGATGCGGTCCAGGTTTGTGGATAATGGTGGGCTCGAGAGGCGCTTGAGCTAGTATGAGAATAGTCGTCGAGGAGGATGACTAGGAGGCTTGGATCTTATCGTTATTGAAGGTTCTAGCATGCTTAAAGCAAGAGTACGTTGGGACGGGTAACGATGACGTCTCAGACACGGGTCACGATGACGTGGTAGTATTCTGGGCAGATGCGATAGTCCTAGGCACGGGTCATGATGACGTGCGGAGTAATGTCTAGAACCGGAGTTGCCATTAGCCCTTGACGGACAGTTGAAAGAAGGTGCCGGTCATTCAATTAACGGTGATATCGAGGCAATGATAACAGTGATAGCCAGAGTCATGGATGTTTGATTGTATCATCATTCGGTCTCAAGAGCGGTGTTTTCGGGGTGCTTATCTGATCTTGGTCTAGGCCTTGGGGGTTTGTATTTGGAAAACATCGACCTTGACTCGAGTGATAATTGCTTTACTTAAATTGTCTGCTTTGCTATGCTTGTTTATGCTTAGTGGGTCTGGGGGCTATCACTGTAGAAAGAGGTGGAGTGGGATGGTTGGGTCCCTATTCCTTTTTCCTTTATGATCTTTTGGTATGTTTGATAGTTAATTTACTGCTCACTAAGACTGTTGTCTGACTCAAGGTTTTATGTTCAACTCTTATTACCTTGGGCTGTTCATCCATGTTGGGATGGGCAGACTAGGTAGCAGGTGACAGGTGCTGTTCTTGGCTACCAACGATGTTGATGACGAAGACGAGCTGGAGGCTTTTGCATATTGTTTTCCTACTATATGTACTGGATGTTCCGCTGTTTGTTTGATACTCTGAGTGTTATGTAGTGAGGCTTGATGTATTGACTATTCAGATGATTGTATAAAACTATTATGAGTTTATATGATTCTGTTCTATGGAGCTTCACTATGTATATTTTCTATTGTATTTTGTCCATGCGCTGTGAGTAATACGATAGATTCCGCTGTTTAATCTTACCTTGACTATCGTCCATGATTGCCTGGCACGCCTTTCAGCGCACTATCTCCTTGTTTTGGTGCGGGAGTCATGGGCGGTCGTCATATTTGGTATCAGAGCTTTGGTTAATCGATTTTAGCCAACACTCGTTGACGTAATTACGCATGAGAGACGTAATTGTAATTTTTATGGATGATTACTATATATAATATAGTAGCTTAGAAGGATTTGAACTCCTTATGTAGTTGTTTCTCAAGGTGTTCTAAGTCATTCCTTTTTGTAGATATTAAGGATGAGTCGAAGTGAGAGACAAGCTGCTAGGGAAAGTCGTGTTGTTGGAGGAGCTACTGACTATGCTGCAATGTTCGAAGCTATGATGACTTCGATCATGAGAAGGATACCAACTTCAGGACCGTCAGCAGATGTTGGAGTTCAAGTTCAAGCTCCAAGACCAGTGGATTTTGCTAAGTTTTGCAAGGACTATACTGCTCTTGGAGGAAAGGTTTTCTTGGGAACTGAATCAACCATAGAAGTTCAGAGATGGATAGATGCTTGTAGAAGGATTTTTGGTGACTTGGGAATTGAGGATGCAACTAAGAGGAAGCTTGCATCAAGGAAGCTTCAAGGGAGAGCTTCGAATTGGTGGAACTCTATCACCATTGATACTCCAGAGGAAGAGATTACTTGGGAGCAATTCCAAGTCAGATTTGAGGCTAAATTCATTTCTACAGCTCAGAAATCTGTTTTGTTCAAGAAGTTTGTGGAGCTCAAGCAAGGTGGGAGACCAGTTCTTGAGTATGTTTCTTAGTTTGAAGCTTTGTCCAAGTATGCTCAATCGTATATTGAATCTCCCTATCAGAAGAATGAGAAGTTTGTGACAGGCTTGGATACTTATCTTGGGAGACAGTTGGTGGATCATCTGGATGATCCATTTGAGAAGCTTGTGGAGAAGGCTCTCAGGCATGAGAATCTGTTTCCTAAGGAAGGATCTGTTGTTGCTGTGACCAAGGAGCAAAATGGAAACAAGAAGAGGAAGCAGCAGCAGGAGAAGGGTAAGGATGGCCAGAAGAAGCCGAAGGGTGAAGTGATCTGCTACAATTGTCGGCGGAAGGGCCATTTCTCTAGGGATTGCAAGAATCCAAAGGTGCAGTTGAAGTGCCACAACTGTGATAAGCTAGGGCATATCAGGAAGGACTGTCCAGAACCGAGGAAGGACAAGCAGATTGTGCAAGCTTATGCTTTAGGGGTTGTGCCATCATCTTTGAAAGCTCCTACTGTTGAAGAGGAGGGAAAGAGTGTGGTGGTTCAAGGTACTCTTTCCATTTGTGGTGTTCCAGTTAGAGTATTGTTTGATACTGGGGCGTCGCATTCTTTTGTTTGTAGTGAACTTGTAGGCCGGTTGGGTTTGGAACCGGATATTGTTGATAGACCATTGGTTGTGACTAATCCAGTTGGGGGTTCGTCTTGTTTGTGTATGGTATGCCGTGGTCTAGTTGTGTCGAGTCATGATTGCTCTTTTGTTTGTGATTGTTTTGTTCTGAACTTTGCGGGGTTCGGAATTATTTTGGGTATGGACTGGCTTAGGAAGTATGCGGCAAGGATTGATTGTGAAAGGCTGGAGGTGACAGTCGGGAATGTGGAAGGGCGAAAGGTTGTGATACGTTGTAAGCATGAAGAAGGCGTCTTCATGAGCTTCATGTATTCGCTGGTTGTTCCATGGGATGGACTGTCATCGATGCCGGTTGTGAATGGATTTGTGGACGTCTTTGACGAGGTCAAAGGGTTACCGCCGCATAGGGAGATCGAGTTTCGTATCGATCTAGTTGAGGGAGCCAGACCTGTTGTGATTCCTCTTAGGCGGATGGCGCCTAGGGAGCAGCAAGAGTTGAAGGTGCAAGTTGATGACCTTTTACGGAAGGGATTCATTCGGCGTAGCATGTCCGAATGGGGTGCACTAGTTGTGTTCGCAACCAAAGCGGATGGATCGTTGAGGTTGTGTGTGGATTATCGTGAGCTGAATAAAGTGACTAAGAAGAACAAGTATCGATTGCCGAGAATAGATGACTTGTTCGATCAGCTTCACGAAGCTAAGGTGTTTTCTCAGATGGATTTGGCAACGGGATTTCACCAGTTGAGAGTGGCTAAGGATAGTGTGCCGAAGACTGCTTTTAGGACACCATCCGGTTTTTATGAGTGGCTGGTAATGCCGTTTGGATTGACCAATGCACAAGCATATTTTGTGGATCTTATGAATAGAGTGTTCAGAGATCAGTTGAATAAGTTCGTACTTGTGTTCGTGGATGATATTCTGATTTATTCCAGGACTGAAGAAGAGCACAAGACGCACTTGCGTATTGTTTTGGAAATCATGCGGAAACATCAGCTGAGGGCTAAGTTTTCGAAGTGTCACTTCTGGAAGAGTGAAGTGAGGTTCTTAGGCCATGTTATTTCTAGAAATGGAATAGCGGTTGATCCCGCTAAGGTGGCAGCAATCTAGGATTGGGTTAGACCTAAGAATGCATCTGATGTGAGAAGTTTTCTTGGATTAGCAGGATACTATCGTCGGTTTATCAAAGACTTTTCCAAGATAGCTGCACCGTTAACAGGATTGACGAAAAAGAATCAGGTATTCATATGGGATGATAAGTGTGAGCAAGCTTTCATAATCCTGAAAGAGCGACTGACAAGTGCTCCTGTTTTGACTATTCCAAGTGGGAATGATGAGATGGTGGTTTACACCGATGCATGTGGTACTGGACTTGGAGCAGTGCTAATGCAAAAGGATAGAGTTGTTGCGTATGCAAGTCGACAACTGAAGCCGCATGAAAGGAATTATCCGACTCATGATTTGGAGTTAGCGGCGATTGTTTTTGCTCTGAAGATGTGGAGACACTATCTACTGAGAGTTCGATTCGAGTTGTTTACGGATCATAAGTCGTTGAAGTATCTTTTCTCCCAGAAGGATTTGAATCTTCGGCAACAACGATGGCTAGAGTTTTTAGCATCATATGATTTTGGTATAGCCTATACTCCGGGAAAAGGTAACGCAGTGGCAGATGCGTTAAGTCAAAAACATGCAGGATTGGGAGCCATGTTTTCAGAATGGAAGAGTCTCGAGTATTTGGCTGGATTTGACTTCAGGCCTAGATGTGAATTGGAACCTAAAATGTTGGCAAACTTATCGATAAGACCTACTCTTGTGGAAAGGATTGGCGAGAGCCAAAAGAGAGATGATAAGCTTGTCAAGATTATCCGTGATTTGGAATCTGGATTGAATCCAGAAAAGGATAAAGGATTTGAAGTCGATCGAGAGGGTTGGCTTCGGAAGCAAGGACGACTAGTTGTTTCCGATATAGATGAATTGAGAGATGAAGTTCTAAGGGAAAGTCATCACTTGAAGTTGACAATTCATCCAGGTCGAAATAAGATGTATCGGGATATGAAGAGAACCTACTACTGGGAAAGTATGAAGAAGGATGTTGGAAATTTTATTTCCAAATGTATGAACTGCCAGTTGGTAAAAGCCGAGCAGAAGAAGCCCAGTGGATTACTTCAGCCATTGGAAGTTCCTATGTGGAAGTGGGAGCAAATATCGATGGATTTTATCGATGGTCTACCTAGAACCAGGGCAGGAAATGAAGGGATTTGGGTCATTGTAGATCGTTTGACTAAGAGTGCAAGATTCATTCATGTTCGATCAACTAGGACTGCATCGAAGTTGGCTGAGCTTTATGTTAAGTGGATAGTTCGATTCCATGGTATTCCGAAGAGTATAGTGAGCGATCGAGATCCATTGTTCACTAGTGGATTTTGGAAGAGCTTCCAGGAAGTTTTGGGAACCGAGTTGTGTTTGAGTACAGCTTATCACCCCCAAACAGATGGTCGGACCGAAAGTGTCAATAGAGTTTTGGAAGATCTCCTTAGAGCATGTGTTTTGGACTTCGGGGGATCATGGGAAGATCATCTTCATTTGGTGGAATTTGCATATAATAACAGTTACCAGTCAAGTATTGGTATGGCACCGTATGAAGCACTGTATGGAAGACCGTGTAACTCTCCGACATGTTGGTTAGAAACTGGAGAAAAGCTGATACTTGGGCCAGAAATGATTCGACAGACTACGGATTGTATAGAGATCATTCGGCAACGAATGAAGGCAGCCCAGGACCGTCAGAAAATTTATGCCGATAATCGTCGTAAGGATTTGGAATTCGACGTAGGCGATATGGTTTTTGTGAAGATTTCTCCATTGAAGAATGTTATTCGATTCGGGAGGAAAGGAAAATTGACTCCGAGATTTGTTGGACCATTCCCGATCATCGAGCAAATTGGAAAGCTCGCCTATAGATTGAAGTTACCAGAAAAGATGTCGGGTGTGCACAATGTTTTTCATGTATCTTATCTACGGAAGTATGTGCATGACTTGAATACGGTGGTTTCTGCTGATAGTTATGAAGATTTAGAGGTTGATCCAGTTGTTACGAGACCTCGTAAGCCGCTTCGTGTTGTTGAAACCGGCACGAAACAGAGGAAGACGATTATGTTGCTTAAGGTACAATGGAGTGATGATGTTAACGAATGTACGTGGGAGGAGGAAGAGAGGATGAAGGCAGCTCATCCTGAACTCTTCGAGGTATGGCCCTAAGGTGTCGTGACATCTCACGAATTTGTAACTTGTTCTAATCTTAGAATTCTGCGTGCTAGGCTAGTAATTGGATGCATGGTTTGTTGATTGCTATGGATGGTAGGCATGCAGAATAGTTTTGATTGTTCTTGTTTGTTTGGAATTTCGGGGGCGAAATTCCTAAGGGGGAGAGAATGTAACGACCCGTATTTTACGTGTCGACGAATCGTAAAATAGTTGCATTGGGTCGTTGAGGTTGTTAAAAGTCGTTTAGAGTTTGAGTCGACCAAAGCTTAAGTCGTTCGGAGTTGAGTCGTGGGTAGCTTAGGTCGCATGGATGTTGACTTAAGGTGTTGCCGAGTTAAGGGTTTGGCCGAGTTAAGGTGTGGCCGACTTAAGGTGGTAGGCGAGTTAGTAGGTTAGAAGGCTCGCGGGTTAACGGAGTTGGCGACTTAAGACAGCGGACGGGTTAAGAATTTAACGACCTATAGATTTGACCGACTTAAGGGGGTAGACGACCTAAGATAGTTAGAGGCTTAAGGGTTAAGGTCGTAAGTCGTTTGGAACGACTTAGAGGGATAGCGACCTAGTGGTTAGCGGCTTAACAGGGTTAGCGGGTTAACAATCTAAGGGATAAGTCGTTCAAACGACATAAGGAGGAAGGCTTAGGTTGTGAGACTCTGTGTGCTGGGTTAGGTCGTTAGACGACTTAAGGAAGTTAGGTTGCTTGCATGTAGGGTCGAGCCTGTGTTGAGTCACGCATAGGATGAGTCGTGGGCTTGTTAGGTCGTTTGACTCGAGTCAGTAGGCCACATGAGTGTAAGGTCGTTAAGTCGGCCGTGTTTGTTAGGTCGTAAGGTTGGTTGAGTCGGCTGTGTAGTTGGGTCGTTAGGAGGCCTATGTCGCTATGTCGCATCTGGTTAGGTCGTTGAGTCGTGTGGGGGCATAAGTTGTAAGTCGTTGGGCTTTTAGGTCGTGGGCGACTCATGGGGCGGCCGACACAGGGAAAATCTGCCTATAAATAGAGGGGTTTGGCTCACTTTTTGGCACCGGATTTCGAAGCGACGAAGTGCTGCCATTTTGAGAGCTCGACTACAACACTTCTTCACTTCTTTTCTCCACTTTAATCTTGTGATTCCTTCCATTTAGATTGAAGATCAAATCGAAGATCCAAGAGCCAAAGTTGAAGATCTCCATCTATCGAAGAGAGATTTCATCGTTTGAAGCGGAGCTTTGGAGGATCAAGCTTGATTCTTTGCTGTCCAGATCTAGAGTTGGTTGTTTTTGAGGTGTTTAGGTGATTCGGTGAGTGGTAGTTATCTCTCACACGGACCCAAAGGAGTATATTGGATCGGTGGCTTGTTTATGTGTTAAAGATAGTGATTTTGTGCATTTTCTTAAGTCTGCATGTAGATCTATGGTTAATGATGATTCAACACCTATTTTACTACATGTTCACTTATGCAAGTTTATTCATCAAGTTGTAGAGATATTGTTCATGATTCATGCTTGTTAGATTGCATGTTAGATTTGGGCTCTTTATTTACGAAATTGCCATTATTGTTATAATTGTTTATTTAGATCTTGTTTGAATGATTGATTACTTGGATTAATGTTTGATTTGATGAATTAGTTGATTGATAACTTGATTTGGACAAGTTGGTCTAAGATGATTCAAAAGATAAGTGGAAAGGCTCTTAAATAAGGAAAGCTGCCTGTGGCATATGAAGCGGATGTTGAAGCTCATATGGATAGATTTGTTGAGATGGGACTTTGCCATGATGCGATGAGGCAAACCATGATGTTGAGATGGGACTTTGCTATGATGCGTTGAAGCAAAGTATGATGTGTGAAAGCCTTGGTTTAATCCAGACGGGATCATCCCAAGCATGTTGTTAACTCGGTGATGCGGTCCGGGTTTGTGGATAATGGTGGGCTCGAAAGGCGCTTGAGCTAGTATGAGAATAGTCGTCGAGGAGGATGACTAGGAGGCTTGGATCTTATCGTTATTGAAGGTTCTAGCATGCTCAAAGCAAGAGTACGTTGGGACGGGTCACGATGACGTCTCAGACACGGGTCACGATGACGTGTTAGTACTCTGGGCAGATGCGATAGTCCTAGGCACGGGTCATGATGACGTGCGGAGTAATGTCTAGAACCGGGGTTGCCATTAGCCCTTGACGAACGGCTGAAAGAAGGTGCCGGTCATTCAATTAACGGTGATATCGAGGCAATGATAACAGTGATAGCCAGAGTCATGGATGTTTGATTGTATCATCATTCGGTCTCAAGAGCGTTGTTTTCGGGGTGCTTATCTGATCTTGGTCTAGGCCTTGGGGGTTTGTATTTGGAAAACATCGACCTTGACTCGAGTGATAATTGCTTTACTTAAATTGTCTGCTTTGCTATGCTTGTTTATGCTTAGTGGGTCTGGGGGCTATCACTGTAGAAAGAGGTGGAGTGGGATGGTTGGGTCCTTATTCCTTTTTCCTTTATGCTCTTTTGGTATGTTTGATAGTTAATTTACTGCTCACTAAGACTGTTGTCTGACTCAAGGTTTTATGTTCAACTCTTATTACCTTGGGCTGTTCATCCATGTTGGGATGGGCAGATTAGGTAGCAGGTGACAGGTGCTGTTCTTGGCTACCAACGCTGTTGATGACGAAGACGAGCTGGAGGCTTTTGCATATTGTTTTCCTACTATATGTATTGGATGTTCCACTGTTTGTTTGATACTCTGAGTGTTATGTAGTGAGGCTTGATGTATTGACTATTCAGATGATTGTATAAAACTATTATGAGTTTATATGATTCTGTTCTATGGAGCTTCACTATGTATATTTTCTATTGTATTTTGTCCATGCGCTATGAGTAATACGATAGATTCCGCCGTTTAATCTTACCTTGACTATCGTCCATGATTGCCTGGCACGCCTTTCATCGCACTATCTCCTTGTTTTGGTGCGGTAGTCATGGGCGGTCGTCACAAGGTCGAAGGGTACTTGGTTAAAGCTTTAGTCGTCGAAGATGTTGGAGTTTGTTTGTTTTATAAGCCATAGTGATGCTTGCTTTGCTTTCGAAAAGAAGCTTTCGACTTAGTTTCTTTCGACCAGGTCAAATATTTAAAATAAAGGTTTAAATCTTTCGACAAGGTCGAATGGTTAACTTGTTTCTGAAGTGGTCAAAATCCTCTAGCTGCTGCCTTTCAACTTTTCGAAGTCATGCTTTCGACAAGGTCGAAGGGTTTACTCATATTTCAAAAAACAGCTGCTTCTCCCATGCTTTCCAAAGGAACCTTTCGACTTAGATGATTTACTCTTTTATTCTAATTGAAGTATAACCTAAGGTTTCAAAGGAGATGTTTTAAAGTATTAAGAAGGTTGGAGCCTATTGTTTTAAAAGAGACGTTAAAGCTTTCGAAGGGGTTGAAAGTAGAGTTGTCGACAAGGTCGGAAGGTAGCTTCCGAAGAGGTCGAAGGGTTTTAAAAGAGGATTTTTCACATGTTTTAAATTGAATCAAAAGAGCTTTCGAAAGGTTATGTTTTAAAGGTTTAATGCTTTGGAACGGTTTATGTTTCAAAAGGTTTAACACTTTCGAAAGGTACTACTTTCTGAATGGTTTCAAATGGAGTTGAAAGCTAAGCTTCCGAAGGGGTTGAAAGCAAAGCTTTTGAATTTGTCAACAAGGTCGAAAGGTTCTATTTTCTGAATGGTTTCAAAAGAATTGAAATGGAAGGTTTTTTCAAGGTTTTCTAAGGCAATGTTTTAAAGTGTTTTAAGATAGGATGTCTAAGGTTTTTATGCTTTCAAAAGGAAGATTTTCAATGGTTTCGAAAGATTTGAAGTATGGGTTCGAAAGGAAAGGTTTTAGCCTTTTGGCCTAGATAAATAAAGGGTTTTAATTGGGTTCGAAAGAGGTGCTTTCAAAGGATTTAGAAAGGGTACTTCCAATGGAATCGAAAGGGATACTTTCAAATGTTTAAATGTTTCATCAACAAAGGTTTGAGTAAAGTGTATATATATTTAACATGGCAATGTGATTTTGAGTAATGCATATATTTTCCTTATATTAATTTTATTTACAGTTTTAAATCATTTAAAAGAGATTTTCAAGAAAAATTATGGGAGGGGATCCCTAAGTAAAAATACTCAGATATTATAATACAACATGGGACTGGTATAGGGTCGAGCCCTATACCTTAGCTATTGGCCCCAACTAATTTAGTCTAAAATTCAAGTGTGTAGGGCTTTGTCACGGTTAGGACTAAAATTATGTTTACACATAGAAAGGAATATATTTGTATACATGGAGATTATTGGTGGGCCCGTAAAATTATTAGGATCAGGTGACCCTGGGAGAGGTTAAGTTAGGGACAGACCATCTAGAAGTGAAGCATTTAACACATAGTTACGTATAGATAGTCTCTAAGATGCATGTCTAACAGATGTTAGATTATTTTGTCATATTGTCTGGTAGGCCCGAGTCAGCCAAAGTTTAAAAGTTAGCCAAACAAAACTAATGTGTTTGAACAGATAGTTCATTTATTACCTGATCTTTATGTATGTACACATAATGATGCTTTATAGTATTTAACCCGTTTTGGTTACAGGAAAAGGTTTTGCAAAGATGTGTTTTAAAAGAATGTTAGTGAGGAGAAACTCGTTTCGCTAAGCGACATGGTCTCACTTAGCATATTTAACAGGGATGTATAGTATTATTCAGACCAAGCTTTATTTCTGACTCGAAGTTCATATTTTCCCCTTACACTCTCGGTTGCTCAAAATTTATTTGAGTAGGCTGAGGGGTTGAGGTCTTTTCAAGTTCTAGTAAGAAGAATAAGGCTACCGGAGGCATGCAGGAGGCATACAGATAGATATTTAGGATTTGCAGTTTTATGTCTTGTGTATTTCCGTTGTGTTTGTATTAAGTCCTTATGACTATATGACTCTAATCATCCAAGGGGGTATCTTCATATATCGCTCTTGGCGTATTTTGTACAAATATATTTTATCTATGCTTGGGAACATATTTGGGACTATCTATTCAGAATATGGAACATCTGTTTTGAAACTTAATGAAGCAATGTTGTTTTGAAATCTCTGTTTGTTTCATATTCGAGTGCTTTTGATATTATAGATACCATTAGCATAGCCGTATTTAGTCGCCAAAAGCTAATAATATAAATGCCTCTATAATGCTTAGTTTTAGGCCTCTAGATAGGGGATGTTACACCAACAAAGATGCAGATGCAATATTAGAACCTTTAACCTAAGGTCTTGTTGCAACAGAGTTAACCCTGTCTTCTGCCATACTTCCCTATGCCTTCTATAAATCGACCTAGATGCTCTAATACCATGTGGAGTTTCCGCATTCTAGCACGTCATGATGTACGCATGTTTCATTGTGTGTGATGGCACCGCCCATCGAAGCTTCCAATGTGTCGGGATCCCAATTGAACAATCCTTCATCGTCTTCCAATGAGAGCGCACACACACACAGATATATATGGTCTTGGAAACACTTACTTGTAAAAAAGGAATTCCCAATGTTAGGTATCATCAATCCCATATATAAACAATGTTATACATCATATTTCTTACGATGTATGACTTAACCATTCACCTATGCACCCATAATGCAAGTGACACCTAACAATCTCCACCTTAGCAATAGCATTTCCTAAAGCTTTCTTTGGAGCATATTGAAAAGCTGCTTCCACTTTTTTCACAGTTTTTTATTTTTACTATATCTCCACCTTATGATGAGTATTTCCATTCAAGTCGTCTTGGAGATATCAAGTCCTAAATGTAGTGGAGGGCTGCGTATCCACGTGTCCTCTTCAAGCAGTGGGATCAGGCCGCTTAATCATGTCTCCACCTTGACGAGTCATTCTTCTTTTCTTAAGCCTCAAGGAGTCATGCTTTGGTTCATAATCGCATCATATAATGGTCCCTCGAATCATCGGCTCAGGTACCAGATTATTAGGGTTAATCCTGCTAGATAGATATAACCAAACGACACTGATGCAGAAACAAATAAGATCAAAATATAGAATGGTGAAGCGATCAAATAAAATTATTGGTGTTGTCCAAGACAAAGGTGAAATCAACCGAATATAGAAAATGAAAGGGAAGCACACCAAAATTTTTAAAGTGGTTCCACCGTCAATGTGATAGTGTACGTCCACTAATGAGAGAAGAACTTTATTAATACTGAGAGTAAAGATTAAAGAGAGATGCAATTTATTTCTGTTACATAGCCTCCTTTATATATAGGCTTTGGAACTTAGGATTGAACTTATCCCGTGGACTAAACAAAACATAAAAAAGCCAATAATTTATCACTTTTTTCAACAAATAGTTATTATTTAGCAATATTTTCCCTCTTATTTTGAATATTTTATGTTCTTATTGTTCGATATAACCACTTTATGAGTGTGTATACACACATTTATATATATTCATATATATACATATATACATATGTGTATGCACGCATGCATGCGTGTGATTTACCTTGTTCGTCAAATTTATTTATAACATGCACTTGCATGGCAACTTTTTCCCTTCTAGGCCTTTTATACCTTTCCCCATCAAACACCATTGCGATAATCATGACTGAAACATTTGCATGTACATGGATGTATAGACATTATATTTGCTATTACTGTGATGTATACCACAAATGCCAATGAATTGTGTTTGATAACAGACCATTTTCATGGTGATACAATTCAATTTGGTTGATTTAATTAATGAACAGTAAGGAAGATGATGTGACAAAAATTTTGAATTGAAGTCATCAAACAAAATTGCCATATCATTAATTGCCATATCATTATTGGTCATCGACTAAATTAATCTAATAGACAACACTAAAGTGCAAATGTTATGTAATATTTTAGGGAAGTCGCTATACCTAGCCCAATATTATATTATATATTATACGATGATTAGTGAGAATATTATGTACAATATATTAGAGAAAAGGAAAAAGAAATTGTGTATAATGGATGATATTTTGCATATCATTAACCAGTGTCAACTAAATTTATGTGATAGTTTGATAAATTTTGAAAACTATCATTCTTAGTTTTTTTATATTTCCACTTCTCTTCTCATTTATAGGTTCTAATGTTTTACTCATCATAGGTGCATCCCCATAACACATTAGTCAACTATACATGATTTTTTTTGTTCAATATATGTTTATTGTAACAGATCGATGCAAGAGCATCTAGTGGATTTCTAATTCTTCTAGCCATGTCATTCATATTTATTTATATAACAAGACGGTTAGTAAAGGAAAACAAAACATGGTTAAATGTAGAAAAGGTTTTAGCTACAGATGAGACTACAAAGCCTAACGCTTTTGCATGAGTTAGTAAAATAACAAAGAGATTAAGACATAAATTAGGCCAAGGTGGTTTTGGAAGTGTGTACAAAGGTGAACTTCCAAATGGTATCCCCATAGCTATTATAATGCTAGAAAATTCAGAAGGAGAGGGAGAAGAGTTTATTAATGAAGTTTCAACTATAAGGGGTGTTATCCAGCCTTTTGACCAGGTTATGTCTAGACTAGTCAGATAAATTAGACTCGATGATAGACAATGCAAGCACTCTAGAAAGGTAATCATGGAGTCCAGAGATCATGAACAGACAATGGGACCAAGAGATAGACTCCTCGGAATATTCTCGGTATGGATTAGTGCCTCCCTTAGGCAGGGGATCGATAACTATCACGTCCCCTAGACAGGGGATCAGATCGTGTCCTAATGGTCATGAACAACATCAACCAATTGTCCAACTCTAAGGAAATCAATTGTTATCTCCAAAAACATAAAGACAAATTTGAAAACATGAAGCTAGCATGGAGGGGGACCCACATGACAGATCGCGTGATGCCACGTGGCTGCTAGGACCAATCGTCCAATATTAGGAATTGGTTCATGAAACTTTTTAGGTGATCTCGTCTATATCATGAGATTCTGCTAGTAAGGATACTCGGTCGTCTAGCCCTAAAAATATAGAGTTTGTTGTTCATTTTAGGGATTTTCATTATGCTGATGTTTTACTTGTACTCCATTGTAACCCAGGATCAATCCAATCTGATCCCCCATGCGCTCAGGAAAACAAGTGATTAATAAAGCAATTTCATCAAAGTGGACATAGACAATCAACGTCAAACCAACTTAAATCTGCATGTCCTTTTTTTTGCTTGTTTCCTCTATTTTAATTTTTGTTCTTCATTTTATTTATCAACATAAAATCCATTGGGTGTTTATGCCAACTTTTGGTGTAAACATTTTAGTGCTTTTACTAAGAGTAAAGTCTCGGCTTGATTGGATCTCATCATCTACTAGTGGATTCTCATAACCGTGAGATAAATTCAGATTTCTGCTAACAAGTTTCTGTTTCTATTCAAATTTGAAGAAGATCTAAATGGAAGATATTTTCCATAGCTAGAGGAAGGTCAACTACTTCCCGTGCGGTTGAAGACAGTGAGATACCAACGTTTAACAGGTTGACCAAAATGTACAACTGGTGGCTGCTGATGCCCTAAATCATCCTAATTACATCACAAAAGCTAACTTTGAAGTCCTAATGAAGGAACTGCTTGATTGCCATTAGCAGCTCAATCAACAAATCCAGACCAATATTGACCTAATGAACTAGCTGAAAGATCATCATGGCAAGAAAATAAGGGAGCCTTCTTCGTACTCTGGGTCAGATAACTCCTCTTCATCTGAATAGTATCACAAAAGAAAATGGTGCAAGACGGATGTATATGAAGGTGGAACCACGAGAGGGAACTATGCGGCTGGCTACCATTAAATGACTCAGATCCGCATTGAACCCTCCAGGGGGATCACTATCGACCCCCTAACCACGGGGGAGTCTTTATGCTGGTGAAGGAGCTAACTCAGAACATGCTGCGACCGACCAAGTAATTGGAACCCAGGCAAATGTCGTTGAACCGCAGCCAAGAGATGATGGTATGACTGCTGCACGAGAGGTACATGAGGAACACAATAAGCCTAGGCAACATGGTTTTTCCCAAAGGCATGGATCAGGTGATTCATGTAAGGTGGAACACAACCACTACCAGGCATTGGCTCTCCAGACATCGGACCCAATGACTATGGTAAGACAGCTTATGAAAGAAAGTCAAGGCCTGACAATGACTTTGGAGACTCTCCAGAAGTCATACTCCGTTCACTAACAACATCCTACATGCAGAGTATTCATTGAGGTTTAATATGCGTACAATGCCTGCTTATATGGAAAAAACCGACCCCAGGCAGGATCTCATGAAGTACAAGTGGCACATTGACTCCACACGAGCCACCAATGCAGTCAAGTTCAGATGTTTTCCCATTTTTCTGAAAGGCATTGCGACCATGTGGTTCACCATGCTACTACCGCGTTCAATTTCTTCATTTGATGGGTTAGCAAGGAAGTTCTTGGAACAATTTCGCATGCACATGGCTTACCCCATAGATGTCGTGTCCCCCTCCAACTAGAGATTATCTAGAAAATTTTAATGCGGTTTTTATTGAAGTTAGTAATCCAAAAGATGATGCAATATTGATGGAATTGGCTAAAGGAGTTGACCCTGATTCTGATTTTGGCGATTGGTTGGCGAGAAAGCCTTCTTCTACGTTGGACCATTTTTATGCAAAGGCGGCTCAATACCTGAGGAAGGAGGAGGTAAAGGGGACCAGGCAAGAGAGGTGTTGCAAGCTAGAGCGGCGAGGGAGTACAATGTAGCATTTGGTGAAACAGTTCGGAGACAGTTCCAAGAAAGTTCAAATTAATATTCAAAACAAAGCAAATGAGCAAAAGAGAGGTAGTGATAGGAACCACGATCAAAGATGGGATTCTGGGAGAGGAAACCCATGGATCCTGACATTTAACACACGTCATTAGAGAAAATCTATATATCTACTTGTAACACTATGCAGTATAGGAAACCGCCTCCGAATGAACCGACGGAGAAGCAAAGACATATAGGGGAGTATTATAGATTCCAAGAAAGTTATGGTTATTCCATGGACGAGTGTCGCCACCTCCATAATGTCATTGAAAAGTTGATTCAAGAAAGAAAGTTGCGATGGTTTGTTAAAATCCAACAGGATGGCAGGCAGGGGCATCCGACCTCAATAAAGGACAAGCTTTGCCTAATGTCGAGGAACTTAAATGGATAGGAGGAAGGTTAGTCATTGACACCATTGTTGGAGGACCACATTCAACAGACAAAAGCTGGAATAAAATGGAGTGCTAACGCTATAAGGCATGGTTATATTGAATGTTGCTCCGACATAGAGGATGGTGCTTCAATAAAGCAGCAGAGGACTATGACTGAGGACATCGTCTTTTCGAGTAGAGATGCAGACAAGGTAGAGTCCTCTATGATCGACCCGATAGTGATCTCGGCTATGATCGGCCCCACCTTGGTAAGAAAGATATTGAATGATTACAGAAGTTCTGTTAATATCATTTTCAAGAAGGCATACAACCGGATGTTACTGGAAGCCAAAGATTTGAAACCGTTTAAAGCCCATATACATGGATTTAATGGTATTGCTACTGAAGCGGTAGGCTACATCGAGCTACTGGTGGAGTTGGGAAACGATAACTATAAAAGAGTGCAGGTGTTGCCATTTGTTGTGATGGATGTTAACTCTCCATATGGTGCTTTCTTGGACCAACCGGCCCTTATGGAATTCAGGGCAGCCATCGCTCCTTGGAACTTAACATTCAATCACGAAGACTTGTACATCTATTTAGCGATGTCGATACATGCCATAAGTGCCGCGCTGCTACGCGAAGAGAATCAGATCTAAAGGCCATTATACTATGTTAGCAAGCGGTTGACAAGTGCTGAAAGAAATTATCTAAAATTAGAGAAGCTCGCTTACTACCTGCTGATTGCATTAAGGAAGTACCGCCCTTATTTTCAAGCTCACCCCATTAACGTCTTCACTATCCAGCCATTACGGTAGGTCCAACAGCGACCTGAGACATCTAGAAGGTTACTGAAATGGAACATCGAGAGCCAATTCAAGAACACTTACGTCCCTCGAAGAGCCATCTAGAGATAGGTGTTGACGGACTTCATAGCTGAATTCACTACACAAGATGACTCTCTTGAGAGCAATGAAGAACCTACCATCCAATGGAAGATGTATATAGATGAAGCATGTAATGGTTGGTGTTATGGCACCAAAGTCATACTAGTCACTCCTGAGGAACACTCGATCTACTATGCCCTTAAACTGAACTTCCCTACAACAAATAGTGAAGTTGCATATGAGGCCTTGATCGCCGGGCTCAAACTTGCTAAGGAGCTGGAAGTGCAAGCTTTACAAATTTTCTATGATTCTCGGTTAGTCGTGTGTAAGTCGGGGGAGAATATCAGGCCAAGAGAGCGTAATGTGCTCCTTACCTCAATCAAGTCCAAGAGCAACTAACTTTGAGTATCACACTATTACACATATCCCCAAAGAACAGAATGAGAAAGTCTATTCGCTGGCCAAATTGGCCAGTTTCAGGGATGCACAATAGATGGGCCTAGTCTAGTTGAAGTACTTAACACTCCGAGCATTGACCAGATGGAGATTGACCGAGTCTTAGAGATGGAGCCCGAAAAGGATTTGTGGATGACTCCGATAAAATACTATCTTCAGAGGAGAATCCATTTTGAACGGAGGAATGAAAAACGATAGGTCCTTTGTAAAACTTCATGATATATCCTTCAAGAAGGAGTCATGTAAAGGAAGGGTTTTTTTGTTCCCCTGCTTCGGTGTATCACCAATGATGATATCAAGCAAGTATTTAGAGAAATCTTTGAAGGAGAATCCGACGATCACACAAGGGGAAAATCTTGGCGAAGAAGACACTTCGCTATTGTTATTACTGTCCAACTGCCAATCGAGATGCAGTTGATTATGCTAGATGATGTGACAAGTTCTAGATATTCGTAAAGATTCCGAGAGCCCAGCCAATAGAGGGTATGCAGATGGTCAGTCCATTGCCATTTGCTACATGGGACATTGACATCGTCGACACCTTTCCGATTTCCGAAGGTGGCACGAAGTTTGCCATCATAGCAGTCGACTACTTTACTAAATGGGCTAAAGCTGAGCCATGGCCATGATCACCTTAAAGAAAGTAATCAAATTTGTTGTACGAAACATCATGTCGCTTTGGTCTCTCCAAAACAATCATAACTGACAAATAGGACCCAATTCGAGTGTTGAATTCAAATACTTCTGCTGCTGACGGCGTATTGACAAAAGATTTGCAATAGTTGCTCACCGTCAAGCTAATGGATAGGTCGAAGCTGCTAATAAAATCATAAATTCCATTCTAAAGAAGCATTTGGAAAAGTCTGGAGGCAAGTGGGTCGATGAACTCCCGTCTATGGACATATAGAACAACCCATAAGCCTATACTTGGCCATACTCCATTTGCCCTTGCCTACAGGTCTAAAGTCGTGATTCCCATTGAACTTGAAGTCAATTCTCATTAAGTGACTTACTATGACCTTAGAAAAAACAGAGATCACATTTTGGAATCTCTAGACATGGTCGATGAGAAGCACGAAGAAGCTAACTTGAGGGCAGCTACACACCGACACGGTGTTACCCAGTACTACAACATTAAAGTCAAAGCTAGAACCTTTGAAATTGGCAATCTCATTCTAAAATGGGTCTTTCCTAGCCCCGGCAACATGGACCCAAGATGTAAAGGACCATATGTCATCGATCGGAGGCTTAGAGATGGAACATTCAAGCTAACAACTGTCGATGGTATTGCAATCCCTATAGCATGGAATAGCGAGCATCTACAATGCTATTTCAATTGATTTTGTTTCATTCATTTGTATTTCATGTAGAATTTTCTTTTGCATTTTAGAGCAATGTAATAAGATAGAGTCCGTCGTTTTCTCTTTCAATTGGCAATAAAACTTGAAGTTTCTTTTATATCTGCGAATTGTTTGTGCATGGTATAATAGTAGTGATATGCGACCGACTGACATCTACGTACACCTAACATAGACTAGCGAGTAGTCTGAGCCTGGTGCTAACCAAGTTCTTAGGTCTATAATCGAATTGAACAAAATGGACATGACTCGGCCGTTCATCCGTTAGATCTCGCATATGATCCAATGGGATGAGTATAAAACATAAAACGGATGTAACTCAACCATCCGTTATCCAACTCCATCACCTAATTCGGCGAGAGGGATGTAAAGTAAAAGTAGACATGATATGATCGACCGCTCTTCGCATTTTGCTGCTGACTTGGAGTAAAGGAATTAATCAAGGAAAATGTGGTTTGACCCTTTACTAGAACAACTCCATTCTCAGAGTGTGGGCTGGAGTACAAACATCCAACGGGTGCGATGAACCGCCCATCAACTAACTTTGGTCCCCAGAGTGCGGATAAGAGTATAAATAACAGAATTAGTGTGACTCGAATATTCATTTGCCAACTCTAAAATAAGCACGATAAGAGGAGTACAAACTCATAATGGATGGGATTCGACCATTCATGAGTTAATTCCACCTACCTAAGACTGGGGTCTGGAATTAAATGGCTTAACCGCTGAATACGATAGCGTAACACAGTGTCTGGAGCCTTGTATTTGATACGATTTAAGGCCACGATCGAAAGGAGGCCTTGATATAAACTTACTAGATCAACGCCCAAATAAACAGGTGATTGAATATGTCACGACCCGATTTTCCGACACTCGAAAATTGAGATCAATACGTCCACTTTATTAAATGCCGAACAATTGAATGCCAAAAAAACAGACGTAAGGGAAAAGAAGAAGGAGGTAGAAGAAAGAAATAAAAAACAATATCAGAATCACACAATCGCAGCGGATCAATATATAATCGATAAATAACTGATATTTATATAGAAAGAATTATATCTGTTTTATACATTACATCATCAGAGTACAAAACAACCAATAGCAAAATACTGGACAGTTATAATAACTTGTCCTCACAAACTGAATATACGGCACTTACTGCACAGCGGAATATACATCAAGTACGTGTGATACGTCTCGCCATCCAGCACATCCCTGAGCTCCATAGCAGTCCATCCAAAATTTGTACTCTATAATACTCGGTCTGGCCTGAGCATTATTGTAAAATAACACCCGAGTCAGTCTGGAAAACCAGCATGAGAAAACACACTCAATTGGATTATTAAAGTTTCCAAAATCCAATATAATAAATTTTATTTCAATGGTTATTCTATTTAACCAACTTAGACTCTTTCCTCAAAATTCACTTTTATCTAAGTTAGTTCAGTTACATTTCAAAATTTTCAAGCTTCTATAAGTTCTCCAATTTATTTACCTTTCATTTGCTAACTTTTCTAACTTATCTCGTTTCACACTTATTTTAATTTAACTCTTCTTTAAGTTAAATTTTTTCTATTCTAACAAATTTCAAATCTTATAAGTTATCAAACATATTTACATTCCATAAACATTTTAAATAAGATTCCAGAGTCTTTTAATAATTACTCAACATTTCAAAAATCGTTTTTGAAATCGATTATATATACATAATTCATTTGCATATCAAACTATCTTTTGAATTTTAAAACCAAACCCGGTTTTGCAAATAACTCCAATTTAAAACATTTTGGCAGCAATTCCTCTCCTGGAAACTCGAAAATGAAAATCGATGATGCTGCAGTCATCACCAAAGTTATTTTCCAACGACCGAAATAATATCACTATTATTCCTCCAAATCTTTGAAAATTATTTTCGAACTCAAAGGAAATTAATTTTTCAAATTCCAAATCCTTTCAACTCATACTCAAATATTACTCTGAAAATTTATTTCAAATTATAAATCACATTTATAATTCACATTTATGAATTCCATTTTGTTATATGAATTTAGTTCCTTAGCTTTTGATTATGATTTCAATTTCTTATTCAATTTCCACACGACAATGATAATAATTTATTATTATTTCTTAGCAACCAAGAAACCATATACACTATCATAATTTTTCTGAAAATTATTCCTTTTATATATAAAAATAATTTGGGTAAAATTATTTCATTCTAGAGATCCCTATCAATAACGTTAATTACTCGTATTGACCAGAATCCATAAACCACTCAACAAACCAATCAACACAATATAAAACAATTTTATATTCACTAACAAATACGTGCTCCTATCTATTAATACACTCAAACTCATTCTAGAGTACTATGGACTCTATTTCCAATGTGTACTTTCCACCAAAGCCAAGGTTCTCGCATAACCTTCAGCTCTGATAACAAATGTCACGGGCCGAGCCAGTGGCTACCAGTAGGCTTTTCAACCATCTCAGCCCCACCGTGGCAGACATTGGTACCTCGAATTTGCTTTTACGGCCAGCCTCTCGACTCGCAACCAACCCTCACATGGACATGTAGGGGTAAGAGTCTCCTGCTCGCCATCAAACACGAAGGGAGAACCCCCTATCATGCTATAATGAAGCAAACCCGATCTCAGTCTGTTCGAAACGATCAGCGCATTGGCCAATATTGATAGTCGGTTATTTAACTATCAAATAACATCCACAAACAACCATTAGTCCTTAATAATTTTTCAAATTATTTATTTCAAAATATCTCCGTAAGATATTTTTTTACACTTCAACCTTTGAAAATAGTTTTCAAATCACTTTTTCTCTCGAGGAATAAATTTCCACCCAATTGTTTTATTTCAACTGAAAATCACCAAGTCTTAATACTTTAGATTTTTAAATAATTTAAATCACTTTATCCAAAAATATATACTTTAAAACACTTAAAATAAAAATAACTTAAAATACTTTATTTAAAATACTAGTTATGAAATTTTATAATAATTTCTCATGTAAAACTTAAGACAAAACTAATTTTAAAATAAAAGTTATTCTATAAGATATAAATATTAAATAATTATCTTTTAAATCATAATACTAGTAGACCTTTAAAATAATTTACTTAAATAATTTACTTAATAAATATTTACTTTTCAAAATTTGAAAATCACTAAATAATATTTTCTTTCTAAAAACATTCTTTAAAAGCCATTTTAAAACCTCTAACTTATACTTAAAAATCTGCTTTGAAAACATACTTGACTTTTCAGGAAAATACATTTTCCATCCAAAATAGTCCATTTAATCAGTTAACAAATCCTTCTCGATTTATCCCAATTTGATTTACGTCTCAAACCCATAAATTTCTTTCCCAAACCTTTAAAAATAAAACCACTATTATTTTTCAAACAAATTACCCATTCCTTATAAATTCCCAGCGTGAATTTATACTTCCAAATATCCACTAATATCTTATTTTATGTTATAAACCAAGTTTATAAATTCCATATTCTCATTCTCCTTTTAAAACACAGTTTCAAACACTAAATCGATTTCCAAATCGATTTGCAAAATTTACTCCATTTTAAAGTAACTTCCTTTACTTACTCAATTTTATTTCAAAACCCATTAATTTCAAATTTTACTTCTTTATTATGATTTAAAATCTTATTTAAACTGGAAATACCAACTTCGTACTTTTTCCTAAAATTCTTCTTTATCTCTCCTAAACTATTTTAAACCTTGAATTTAAAAATAAATCCTTTATTTCTTTAAATAATATCACTTAAGTTTAAAAATTCATTTATTCCCATTAATTCAAAAATCTCCTTTCCCATACTCGGAATTTATTTATTAGAACTTAAAAATCAACTTTTTATCCTTTCCTAAATTCATTCTTTAATTTATCCAATTTCACTATATTTATTTTACTTAGATTTCCCTCTTCTATTTTCCTTTAAAAACCAAATCTTTATATTTTTATTATCTCAATATACAAAATATATTCAGTCAAACCATAACATTCAATATTCCCAATCCCCAATAAAATCAATATAATCTATCATAGATTATCAAATAAAACATATCACCGAATATGAAAATAAATTCCAACATTTTGAGGAATCCACTTGGATCCCTCCAACCTGTTTCCCTGCATCAACAGATGTTAGCACAATATAAGAATACCAAATCCTACTTCAAGGGGGATATCTCGGTATATAGGGTCATCCACTATTATGCGGGGCGCATCGGGTCTCATCCGCTGTATAATGCGGGAAATCAATCACCCCAATATATATATTACTATATATAATATCACATCCAGTCAATTCAATCATTCAACCAATAATTTAAATTTAACTATTTAAATTTAAATGGTAATCCAAATGAGTGAGATTAACCCACCTTTGATTTTTGACTTGCAATCCGATCCAAACCAGCTTGTTTCTCCCTGATTTTAGACCTTGTATAAACATTATATGGTTTTATTAATATTTGAAATAAATCGAATAGTTAATTACCATTTATTAATTTAACTAATAATTTTATTTAAACTGATAATTTCCCTTTTTAAAATCCTTTTTGTAACTATAATAATTTTAATAAGTTAGTTGAACAATTTAATCACCAAATCCATTTTTTTAAAATAAACCAGTAAATTTGAAATGTATATATCTATATTTATTTTCCTATTTATCTACATATACAATTTAAATTAAAATATTCATACGTGTTTGTGTATATATATATTATTTCATATATACTTATATATACTAAATTTAAATTGAAAAACAGCAAACAAAGTGTTACCTTCCTGTTCATAGAAAAAAAATTCATTTTCTGCTTTACTGACCTAGATGTGTAAAAATGTTATCTTTTTTTTTACTGATCTATACATGTATCTGTAAATGACAAAATAGAATTTTCCTTTACTGTACATATCAAAATCTGATTTTTTAACATTTCATTTTTCCCTAAAATTTTTTTTTACCTTACTGTAAAATTATATACATATATCTATATATATTAAACTTAATTTAAAATAAAATTATTCCATGCCTCACTGTAATGTCCATCTCAGCATCGACCTCGCACAAACCTTCAAACCAGCCACGACCCGCCGCTGCCTACCACTGCGCTCAATGGAAGTCGCGACCTCCCCTATTCCTTCACCCTCAAGTCGCCAGACATCTGTGCGTACGCACGCGAGTCACTGGAAATCACGACTTCCCCTCTCCTATCGAGTGCAAGGCCCGGTCGATCGACATCGCAGCAATCGAGCCAACCCTAACCTCATCCTGCCGCTTTCAGGCCCAAAAGCTTTATCGAATTGATTTCGATTTCTTACGAGTATTATATTATTATTATTATTTAATGAATTCGATTTGAATTCTTCGTCCCACCATTTTGAACGGCAGACAAAAAGAATGAGAAAGGAGAATGAAGAATGAAAAACCATCCTATTTGATTTAATGGCAGCTCCCGCCTATCCCCAAAACCATCCCCTTCCTATTCACTGTCTAATCAAACTATACCTTCTTTATCGGCTACTGTTCTTTCTCCTCCTTCCCCAACGACGCCCTTACCGAACTCCTCTTTGTCCTTACCCCCACCTGTTCCTCCGCCTCTTCTTTCTAGCCCAAAGCCTGTCACTTCTACCTCTTCCTGGTTATCGCTCTTCAAATCTAAGCCACGCAACGCTGGTCATTATACTCCGGTTGAATTTCCTCTTGATTTCAATGGAGTTGCTCTTGTCCCTCCAAGTGTTGTTCTTCAAGCAGGTAAAGAAGTGTGGGGAGATTGGTTGGTTGGTTTTTTCCTGGATAAGCCGCTATCCTAGCTAACAGTGATTAGCTTTCTGAAGAAGCACCGGAGACTCAAAGGTGATATCATAGTTAAATCTGATGGAACCTTGTTCCTATTCAATCTGTCTTGTGCTGAAGACAGAAGGAAGATAATCGAATCTGATCCTATATTCATAAGGAACAAGATTTTCATTGTAAAGGCTTAGGATCCAATAATAGGCAACAGCTGCAGTACGATAAAAACAGTCCCGGTTTGGTTAAAATTAACCAATATACTAATATTTGCTTGGTCACTGTTGGGAATTAACTGGCTTGCCTCGAGAATAGGCAGGCTCTTATGTTTGGATTCGTCAACTGAAAAAATGGAAAGGATTGGTTTTGCTAAATGCTTGGTGGATGTCTCCCCAAATGCAGCTTTGATTGATGAGTTTCCAGTGCAATTGCTTGATGGATCTACTCAAATGGTTCGGGTTAGTTACCTTTGGAGACCTGAAATATGTACCGTATGCAAAGAATTTGGCCATATCACAAACCAATGCTTGTTGCTTGGTGCGGATAATGGTGGGAAAAAGGTGAACTTGGTCTCCCAAGTGGAGGACCAAGAGGGGAAGGAGATTAACCATGGGATACCAAAGCAGATCAAGAAGAGTAAACAAGTATGGAAGAAAGTTATACAAAAGAAAACTAAATTAGTGGATAGAAATTCTCAGTTAAGTCCAGTGCATGAGGAGATTGGTGTTATCATTGAGGAGGATGGGATAAAATCTGATGAGCAGCACCTAGTTGAGATTAAAAGAATTGATGATAAGGGTGGTAATGAAACAGACGAGGATTTTGCACGAGCAGTTAACCGGCAGGAATGCTTTCTGTCTGTCAACAAATATGATGTTTTAAAAAATTTAACTAATGTAGATGACGAGGTGAATGGAAATAACATTGGTGATGAAGTTGACATAGGGGTGGTGTTAGTTGAAGAGCGTATTGTTTCTATTACAGGACATATGACTGAACAGCAGAATGGCATTGAACTAAATACTTCTGCATATGATGGTTCAAGTTTGTTGCAATGTAAATCCATGGGCAAAGAAAACTTATTAGTGCTCGATAATATTACCCACCAGAAGCAAGACAGCAGAACTGAAATGTCTATCCAAGAAAATGCTATACTGACAAATAATGCACAATCCATGCACAACCATGCAAAGCAGTCATATACCACTCTGCAAACAAATTTTAATTGCAAATCTCAGCAAGACCCTGTGTCTGATGAATTTTTCTGCTGTTTGCTACAACAGCAAATAATTGACATATATTTCTCGTCCCATCAATCATCTCTCTCTCCTCCCACTTCTCCGCCTTCCCCCTTTGCTTCTCATCATTTAAATCCAAATAGGCAACCATACAACTTTTTAAGAACGATTCCTAAATGGATATCGCCTCCTGATCCAATTGAGACATCAGAGGACATTAGTGCCACATCCAACTATGGTCAGCATAAGAAAATAAATAAAATCAAGACTCACAAAACACAACAAAGCAGAAATCGGTCTCCCATCACGAGGAGCATGTCAGAAGCAGCACTGCACTCTCTTGTATAATCCATGATACACAGTTTTGGGGCATGGAACATTCGAGGAACTCATAACTTCCTTAAACTTGATCAAGTAAAGCAGTTAATCGCCACCCACGAGTTGTCAATTTTTTCCATTCTTGAAACAAAACTCAATCTTCCCCTAACAATTTCAGCAGCTAAGTAAATTAATCCCACCTGGTCCCTTGCTCATAATCTTTCGGTAGCGAGCTATGGACGTATAATGGTAATTCATAACCCTGCTGATCTTTCTCTTGATCTCATACATGCTACACCTCAATTAATGCATTTTCATGCAAAGTTCTTCAATTCATCATCCTCCTTCTATATCACCTTCATTTATGCATCCAACTCTATTTCCACTAGGCAATCGCTTTTTAATTTAATTCCTTCGCTCAGGCAAGAATCACATCCTTGGGTTATTTTAGGGGATTTCAACAGTTGCTACAGCTTGACTGACAAGCACGGTGGCAGTCCTCTCATGCCAAGAGATATACGACCGTTCAATATAGCCATATCTGACTCATCTTTAATATCTATCCCAAAAACAGGTGCCACCTTCTCTTGGAACAATAGGTCTAGGAGTGGGATTCGAACTTTTTCTACCATTGATCACTCATTTGTCAACTTCAAAGTGCTTTCTACTTGCCCCAATATATCCACCTATCTCCCACAGCCTGTTCTATCTGACCATTCCCCCCTCATCATATCCACTGGGAAGTTGCCGCAAAAAATCAAATGTGGCTTTAAATTCTTTAACGCCTGGGTTAATGATCCAGAATATAAAACTATCTTACAGAATGCTTGGATGTATAATAACTTTTATGGCAATCCAATGTATATTTTTTACAGGAAACTTAGGGCAACAAAAGAAGCTTTAAGAGGATGGGCTAGACAGAAGTATGGCAATGGCAATCTCAAATCGGTCAAACTCATAGAGCAACTAAAGGAGCGCAGGACATGATGATGGCGGATCCTGACAATGTTGACCACGCTGAAAAGGAAACTTCTCTTAATAATGAGCTCAACATTGCGCTGGCATCTGAGTGTGATATGAAAAGGCAGCAACTACGTAACAAGTGGGTAGCAGAAGGGGATAGGAACACCAAATTCTTTCATGCTTCCCTAAAGGAAAAGCACACTAAAAATAACATCACATCCATCATGGATGAAGCTGGTAACTTTCACAATTCCCCTGATATGGTTGGCAACGCTTTTCTACACTATTTCTCTGCCCTTTTTGGAAATGCTAATAAATTCTCTCCTGAGCTCGATCTCCTATCTAATATTAATCTGCCCAGAGTTAGTACTGATGAAGCCCAAAAGCTAGTGGTTAAGGTTACAAATGAGGAAATCAAGAATGCCCTCTTTTCTATGAATAAGAACTCATGTGGAGGACCTGATGGTTTCAACGTGGTTTTCTACACTTCTGGATGGGACACTGTTGGTGAGGATTTCTGTAAGGCTGTCAACAATTTCTTCGACAAATTTAAACTTCTCAAGGCTGTTAATGCTACGAACTTGGTATTAATTCCAAAATGTATGCCTGCATCTACTGTCACTTCTTTTCGTCCCATCTCCTGCTGCAATGTAGTTTATAAATGCATTTCCAAAATAATTGCCATGAGATTGGTAGCTGTTCTCAACCGTGTTATTTCTACTAACCAGGCAGCTTTCTTACCAAATAGAAACATCCAGAACAACATCATGCTTGCCCATGAATTATTAAAGGGTTATAAACGTTCAAGTGCAACTCCAGGTGCTATGTTGAAGCTTGACTTAAGGAAGGCTTATGATTCAGTGCAGTGGATATCTATTGTGAGAATTATGGCTCTTATGGGATTCTCGAAAGTCTTTGTTGCTTGGATATACGAATGCATTTCTTCGCCTACCTTCTCCCTTCTCTTGAATGGGTCTAACACTGGATACTTCGGTTCTGAGCAAGGAATTAGGCGGGGGGATCCTCTTTCATCCTATGTATTTCTTTTGGTTATGGAAGTCTTTACATGCATTTTAAAGCCTTTGTATGCTAATAGGCAAATTCAGTACCACTACAAGTGCAAAGAGTTACAAATCACTTCTCTGCTTTTCGCTGATGATATCATGATCTTTACCAAACCCAATCAATCTTCTATTGACAGTATTATGGGTGTACTTCATAAGTTTTACCTTATGACAGGTCTTAGACTAAACCTAAGTAAGTCTAGTATACTTTTTGCGGGGATAAATACAATGCAGCAACATAACCTGGCCAGCAATGCCGGACTTCATACCATGGAGCATGACATGACTTATCTCGGTATGCCTCTTTTCTCTTCTAGGGTTACTCATGCGGACTTGTTGCCCCTGTATCAAAAAATTACTGCCGTTATGGGAAATTGGGCGAATAGATTCTTATCTCAAGCCGGCAGGCTAGTTCTTGTCAAGTCAGTTAGTTTTTCATTGATGGTCTATTGGGCAAGAGCTTTTATTCTCCCAATCAAGCTTTTAAAAATGGTGAGAAGCGCCATAATGAAATTCTTGTGGTTTGGGTCCATCCATAGCCGAAGTATTTATCCCTGTTCCTTTTCTTCTATGGAGAAGCCAATAGCAAAAGGTGGTTTGGTTATATGCAATATTGAAGTCTGGAACAAAGCAGCCTACAGTCATCACCTTGACGCTCTGATGCAGAAGAAAGATAACTTATGGGTCAGGTGGGTACTCATGTATAACGTATGAGCGAAAAGTTTTTGGCAGATGGAAGCTCCGCAGTCTTGTAGCTGGATATGGAGAAACATCTTGAAGTTGAGAAGCTCCTTTCTACCCTATGTTCAGATCGTGCTTTCTACTAGCAGCTCTTGCAATTTCTGGAACGAGCCATGGATTAGTAAGGGTATTATTCTACATCAAATATTCACGTCTCAACAGAAATATCAAACTGGCATCAGTTTGAATGCCTTGGCTATTGATTACATTGTCAGTGGTCATCTTGTCTTCCCATACTCCAGTAACCAATTAGTCAGAGCGTTCTGGCGACAATATCAAGACATCAATTATGCTATGCGGGATCATGATACTGTGACCTGGAATGGTAAAGACCACGCTATCTAGCATTTACAATGCTTTACTTGGCTTGGATTTGGTGCCTAATTGCAGATGGAGCAGGGCAATTTGGCCTGCTTATTCCCCTAACAGTGAAAATCTGCTGCTTTGGAAGGTGAAGAATAAAGCACTGTTTACCAGAGATAGGTTAACTGCGTTAGGTATGTGTGTTCCACCGTGTTGTGAATTATGTCATACTCAAGTTGAGAGTCTACAACACTTGTTTTTTGAGTGTCAGTACGTTTTGCAACTTTGGAACAATGTGATGATCAGATTAGATAGGTTGGATGCTGCTTCTATAGCTATTGACCAATGGGAATACATTGACCATGCGATCATGAAGCGGGACGAGGACAGTTTTCCTTTCTTGTTTTCTTTGAAGAAGCTTGTGAGAAGAATATGGGAAGAAAGAAATATAAGGATATTTAATGGTAGCAACAGGAGTCATGAGGTGTTATGGATAGCTTTGAAGCGTGATATATTGATAGGAATGAGGGGAAGTGTGCATTACTTCCACGATCACCAGATTGATCCGTGGATTAGCTAGTTTACTTTGATTTTCTATGTTTTCTTCTATGTCTACCCTGTTGTTCTTGTTTTTTTTTGTCTCCATTGTGTAGTGTTTTCTTATTAATAAATCTGTCAGGGGACCAGTTTTAACCCCGCTTGCTATGCAAAAAAAAAAAGAATGCGATTTTTAAATAGTTGTAGTTCTTGTTTTTTAAAATTTTCCTTCTTTTGGCTGTGAAAAGAAATAAAAAAACAAGTAGGAATGTGGGCTATTGAAAGGAAGGTGGCGTGTTACAGGGATGCTACAGTGACAACGAAATGAAAGCAAAAAGGTCCGATGGGAATACAGATTTTGAAAGATTGAAATATATATATATATTAAATTTAAATCATCTCGAAATCGTACCTTGGAATTTTGACATCCTATCGAGATGTGCCGCCAGGCGTTCATAATGTTGTACCCCTATTTCGAACGTAATGGAAAAGGTTTCGAGTCCTAATTCGATCGTATGAAAAAGATAGTTTTTTGGACCCAATTATTATATTGAATTTTAGATATAGATTTCAACGCATTTACCTACCGCACGATCACATGACAATTCCATACACTATGAAATTTAAAATCCGATAGTAATACACTATTACGGATCCAATGGAACTGGTTTCGTCGAATTCTGAGACTGTGCATCGGAAGGCTATTTTTAAATATCAATTTAAACTATATATTTTTAAAACTGAGCAAAACACTTTTAAATTCAATTTTAAAAGTTCTATTATCTTCAGTAATATTAATATAAATTTTATAAACCTTCAAATTATTTTTAGCAAGCTTGAAAACCATGATTCACTATTTTACCCAATTTCCAATTATTATATCCAATAACTAAATTATCCCATAATTAGTGATATTTGAAATTCAAGTTGAAAATTAACTTTTAAATATTTAAAATCAATTAAATATTCCGATTTCAAATATCTAAAATTCCGGGTCGTCACAGGATAAAATTACAACTTAAACGACGAGCGACAAATTACAAGTACATTGAATGGAAAACGTAATAGCTCAAACACTTAAACAAATTCACACAAAAGTTAAACTGAAACGAAAGAAGTTATTATTTACAAGCAAAAATATCGAAGGCCAAGTACAATTTTATTCCTAGAACTAGAAACCAAAAGCCGAGGTTGTACCCGCACAATCATGGCCAACAAAAAGAAACTAGTTGCCTAGCTATACATAACCCAAGCCGATTCGACGACTATTTCTTGTCCCTCATAGTCTATTTCGAGGTAGACTCAGTGGAGCTCTCACCCTTGCCCCTCCTCTTCGACTTTCCTCCACCGTTGCCACTCTTAGATGAAATGCTTTTTGAGATAGAAATGAAGCAGTCTCACTTTAGGATACAGAAGGATCAACCTCTTCAGGGATGATACTGCCAGGCAGTATGATTTGAAGTGAAGTGACACTTACCTCAGCATGCTCCCTCTTGACTTGCTTATCTAGCTTTTCCTTTTCAATGTGCTTATTCAAGCTGTGTTTGTCTGTATGCTCAGAGGCATGGTTGCCATGTCATCGTCTGTCTCATCGTAGGCATGTTAATCATCAGTCTTTTCTTCATTCAAAGCCCCTATAACTTTAGCATCTAGGCTGGGAGTCTCACTAAATTGGACAGCCGAAACAATCTATGCAGTGGTAACCGCTGTAGACTCCGTAGTCGGTTCCTGTTGTCCTAGGATAACATCACAACCCAGATTATGCATGGATACAGATAAACCTACAATTTAACAAGGTTTAATGGGTAAGCCCATAAAATTCGTGCCCAAGATGTAAACCTTCTTGAACATCGAGGAGGTGAGAGATAAATGTTCATCAGATTGACCTTTGATTAAAGCTGGAGTGCCACTTTCAAGAATCGGAGACAACCCAAAAGGCTTATGGATTTCAGGATGATCTGAATCATAGCCTATCGCCTTTTCAAGGGCATAAGAAGCTGATGCACCGGTTTCCTGACTTGTGAGAGGGTCTTGAGAGCCAGACTCGGAGGCTTTGTCACCATCCTTCCCCTTCTCGGTGATTGTTGGGTCACGGAGTAAACTAAGTTGAGCAGCCTTGAGTTTGTCAACATCTTCATTGCGTAAGGTTTCGCACATAAGCTTCTCTTCATCAACCTCAGTGCCATCATGGCATTTCTTCTTTAGCTCGACAATATAGTGCCAAACTTCAATTAACGACACAGAGTACCCCTCCCCGAGGAAGCTAAGACTGTAGTTCATGAGAGCACTCACATTGTAATATATCAAAAGGGGATCAAAGTCATCCTTTATCTTTGTTTGACCAGCTTCCTTAGTTTTCCCTTTTAGGGTCACTATTTGTGCAAGTTGTTTATCAAACTCAATCTTGGTTAAGCGAGCCTCGATGGTTTCCCTGCAATATCATTAGGACTCCAGTTGAGCCTCAAGTTTCTCTTGTTTTTTCCTTCTTAAGCTCCTCCTCAAGATGTCAAATACGGAAGGCCAGGGCATCATTATCTTTTTCTAATGCATCCTTTTCCTTCTTCAAAACGTCCTTCTCAAGGGCTAAGTGCCACTACAGCGAACAGCTGTGTCCAGTTTAATTTTATGCACTTTCAACAAACGTTCCAAAGAGTCACTGGATCTTTTCTCAACATCGGCCAATTTTGTATTTAGCCCTTTGACTTCTTCATCCAAATGTTTGATGATGTCTTTATCATAAATCGCTTCAAGAGTTAAGCGATCGATCTTGTGCTTCCCTTTAATTGACACTTTAGAAATCCTCTTGGCCACATGAAAAGTTGTGTCATGCTAGACATGACATCATATACATAAGAGAGCACTATATACTTGGCCTCTGGAGGAACCGGATGCATTGTAGGAACAAATTTTGAACCTATCAAAGCATAGCTTAGAAAATGTGGCCTTAAGCATGGTCATCTTTTCTATAGCAGTGTCATCAAGAGCAGTTGGAGCTGAGAGGGTACGTTTTCCATACCTATGAGATGATGTGTCAAGATTTCCTATGCCAAACTAGCTTTTAGAAGATCTTCGAATGTCGAAAGAAGCCGAATGTTGCTTTGTTAGTGTAGTCAATGTGGGTACGTGAGGCGGCGACTTGCTACTGCTATATACATTTGGGTGTGAATCGACACCCTTACGATGTGAAGACTAGGACTTTGACTTGTGTATGGAAGATTAGTCCTTGGATTGGTGGCTTTTGTCTCGGTCATCCCTTCTATCGTAGCCTTCTCTTTACTGGCTAGGCTGTCAAGTAGAGTCCGAACCCCGATTGGACCCGAAATAAAATGGCTGAGCATATGATGATTTCTTCAAGCAATCAAAGTTGCGAGAGTGCTCTATGGAACCTACGAATAAAAAAGAGAGTACAAGAATCATCGAAATTAAAGATGGATAGGTGCCATGCGTTGTTGTGTAGTGCACGTGATCGTGAGTGTCCTAGTGTCCCCTCGACGGACCAGGTACTGGAACTTTGCTATCAAAATACGCCATAAAATGGCAAATCTCAATTATCGACTCAAAACAATATACTCGAATGGTTTCGATCGTACAAGTTCGGAATTAACCAAAAAAATAAACTCACGTATCTCATACCACGTGTTTTACTAAACCGTTTAATTCTCTTTCTCATACGTTCGAAAAGTGCAAAAACATGTATTTTTAAATAGGACATACATTTTAGCGAAATTGGGATTTGAAATAAATTTCAAAAAATATTTAAGAAATCGACTTTCAAAATATCTTTATGATTTTAAAAATACTAATTATATCATGTTTCATATGAAATCACTTTGCAAAATATTCTTTTAGAACAATAGGTAAAATATAAACACTTTTGGAAAATAGTTTGAAAATACGTGCGCGTATGCTCGGAATCACAATGAAAACATCACAGAATGAGTCATCAAAATTCATTAAAATCCCAGTAACCGATTTGTGAAAATACGGGCTTCTATATAGTAGAAGCAACCCAGAAATAATCACAAGAAGCATGGTTTATCCCTTGAATACGATAATACAACGCTCAAAATCTATAATAAAATTTATCATCAAAACCATGCCCGAACAATCCAAGAAAATATATGATCCAATACTAGAGCATATGTGATACAAAGCTCTCAATATTTACACTAAAATGATCATCAAAACCATGCTCAGAAAATACAAGAGAAAGCACCAAAAACTGATGCAACAATTTAAGATACATAGGAAGAAACCTGGGCGTTTTGCCTAGGTCTGTGTTCAACCTTACCATGGAGATGACTGAGGCACCCCCGAGATCAATATTTTGAAAAATGATCAACATAAAACTTGTAGCTTATTGAAATATCTTTCTACCACAAAAAGGTTGAACTAATTCAAATCATTTTACACCAAGATATTGCTGTTTTACTACAGCGATTTTCATAAATAATTTTCAGCAAATAACAATTCGAACAATCACTCAAGTTTACATCCATATTGCAAGTAGTTCAATCAACTAATTATTTAATTCAATCAAAAAACTATCTAACTCAATCCTAACATCAAATTACAATTATATAAACGGATTAGAGATAGTAGGGTGAGCGTAGTAATCTCTCCCATGCCAGTTGGGGGAATTTTAGCACCAATTCGGATAGGAGAGTTGGACCCCCCAAGGCTCATATTAGCAAAATAGTAACTCCCGACATCTTCTGGTATCGAGATGTTTGACGGTCCCTCAAATAAATTTTCTAGAGGCAAAGAAGTAGATTGATATATGGCAGCAGTGATTGCCTTGGGCTGCTTGGCGACTTGCCCTCTGCGAAGCTTATAAAAGAGCCTTTTTCATTTTCTCTTCTCTGAAGCAGCAAGCTATGTGTCTTCGAAGGATCCAATTATAGGCTCATGGCTTAAACCCACATCATCATGACCGAGCTCATCAGCATAGCCCCTTACTTTACCTCCTTCAACGACATCCTAAGCCTCCTCGACTGGGGATACAACAAGATTAACATCGTCACCTCCCTACTGAGTAGCGCCTCTTCTTCCTCTCACATCCTCATCAACATTCCCAGTTAACCTGGTGCTATCCCTTCTTCTAAAAAGCTAAAAACAAAAAGGCGCACACCGATGATAAAGGACCCAATGTCTCTATCTTTTAGGGGTATATTTCTAAGTTCAGCGACTGCCTTTGAATATCTATCACCGACCAGATGTTGATAGCTACCTGCAAGATTTAAAAAACTGCTTAGTTCAAGGTATGACTTGGATAAAAGCACACACGATTTTGTTCGAGACGACACTTACCTCCTTCCACCTATCGTCCAGAGAAACCAGGCGATCAACGCATATAAAACCACTTGTTCTTGAAAGCACTTAGCTTATTGCAAGCACCAGTCATGACTTGGTAATTATTGATAGATTTAATAAATGTGTACAAGAGGCTCCCCTTTCATCGCTTCAAATTGAAGATGATTCTAAAATCCTTTGGGGTCGATTCACAATATAAGAATTCAAGAAATATCATATATGTGCATTGTAGAAATGCATAGCTTTTTGGATGCAACTGAGACGGAGCCAATCTCAAATAATGTTCCGGATGATTGGATTAAAAGATAGAACACATCCTGCCCAAGACATATACATGTTACAGACAGTATAACCTTTCAAAGGTGAGTGGGCTATGTCATTATGAGTCGAAATACGTACATCCTCAAATGGGATACCATGCTTGATGCAAAGTCTATGTAGAGAAGCCTCATCAACTTTTGACGCCATGGAATCTACAAGACCTTCTAAAAATATAGCATCTTCTAAATTATCAGGAGCTAGTCCATCTTCTACTTTTAGATTCAAAGGAATTTCATGCACTTTTGAGAACTTTCCGGCTGTTATAATTGATGGCTAGGAGTGTGTCGAGAAAATATTGCTACGAAGCTTGATTCGGCGCCAGGATTGTCGGGTGAAGCAGTTTCTTAAGTAGCCACAGCAGCTAAGTGCTCTGAGCGTCTGGAACCCACAGCAATCAAACTAAGTAGATAGTCCTTCTTATAAAAATTAACATTTCCCCCGTGCTAAGTGTAAACGAGTGTAGTGTAGGGTTGTATTGTGTGGTATGGCGATAAGAAATTTAGAATGAAAATGACAGATGCGACGAGACTCAGGGATTCGACCGAAGTGACCGTCATCACCGACCATCCCAACCATCTTTCACGTCAATGGTTGTGGATTTCATATAAGTTTCGAGATCATTTATTGGTATATTGGAGTATGATATTTGCATTCAAGTTCACGAAAGCAGACGAATTTGTACAAGCATATGTATACATATTCGAGTTCATGTTCCAATGCACTATTCCAAGCATTCTACTGCATTTCATATGCGTTTGGTCAAAAGTCAAGTACTCGAATCATATTCAAGTCCCATTTCAAAGTTAAAGTGTTTCATGTTTAAGTTCGAAGTCACGCGTGTTCATCCTGAAGTCCAAATATGTAATCATGTGTATGTGTTCAAATTCAATTTAATTAGCTAAAAACTTCTAAGTCCCACTAGGCAAAGGGTTCATACCCGTTCCCTTTCCTAGGCAATATTCCGTCGTGCCATTTCAAACTCCAAATGCCCATAATCGATCCCCATGCTAATCGATTCCTTCATCACAACCAATAACCGAACCCGCGCCTATCTCCATCTTCGACATGCATGCAGTTGATCCCATTGTACAACTGATCCCTTCATTCCACTTCATCTTTCTCATGTCACACCAATCCCTTGCTTAGCCGCTACTTCCCTTCATTTCTCTCCAGTCCAATACCGAACCCTAGGGTCATTACCACCACGATGTTTAACTCCCACATCTCAACATAAAATCCCATTCATAAATCGTATACAACTGAAATGTAACCTGCCTATATAACGAGACGTGGCTCGATTGAAGGAAAGAAGCTCGAAGTTGCTAGGAATGAATTGAGGGTTTGGGAATGAACGATTTGGGATCAGATCTGTAAAGGTTGGATGTTAGAATTTAATCAAAGACAATGGTGAGCTTGTGGAGGATGAAGAAGCTTCGAATCAAAGGAGAAGTTGAGAGGATTGCTAAAATTCTCGAGCTTGGGTTCATCAATTGTAGAAGCAAGGAGAGAATGAGGATCGGGTCGTTTTGTTTGGATAAATGAGCAAGTGACGAGAAAGGAAGCTAAGTGATTAGCTTCTATAATAGCATGGCTCGCTCCTCTTTGGACCCAAAGTTTGACTGAGTCCACATAGGTAAAGGGATCAAATCTGATCCCCAACCTAGGAGATTCATACCGATCCCTTATCGACGCTAATAAATTTTCAATGCAATGGCATTGGAACTACAAATAATTGGCAATGACCCATAAGTGTGTAAATGTGTTCGAAAGCCATTAAAAAATTGTGCACATAAACATGCATGTGTGCATAGCCAACATTCAATTTCTCGAATTGACATAAATTGAGTTCTAACCTGGATTTCTCAAAAAAAATTCACTACCATAGCCGAGACCTACTAACTCAATCAACTAGCTCAATGGAACCAAGCATAGACAAAGACCGAGGATTACATCTTGGATTTACACTGACTAATATCAGTCGAGCATTACAACAAATAGAGAGAGATACAAATCTTTGGAAAAAAATTCAATGAAAGGATAACGACTGTTCAGAAATCTGAATGGAATCCTTTATGGAAACTCTAACTTGCTTCGATTCAAAGCATGTCATGTTTGAAACAAGATGTATTTTAGGGCTAGTGTTATCTGGCCTTTTGACCCAGATATGTTTTGACTGATCAGACAATTTACACTCGAATGATAGACAAGGCAAGCATTCCAGAGAGATGATCTTGGAGTCCAAAGATTAGGCACAGACATTTTTATAAAGTAATGATCAAGAAATACCAAGAGATAGACTCTTTAGAATATTTTAAATATGGATTAGTACCTCCCCTAAGCAGGGGATCGTTACCAATCCCATCCCCTAGACCGGGGATCGGATCATATCACAATGGTCATGAACAATATCAACCAACAGTTCAACTCAATGGGAATATATCTGTATCTCCAAAAACATTAAAAACTTTAGAAACATGAAGCTAGCATAAAGGGGTACATGACTGATTGCACGACGTCACAAAGCTCCTAGGACCAATCAAAACAGATCACCCAACATTGGAAATTAGGTCGTGAAACATTTTGGGTGACCTCGTCTACATCATGAGATTTTGTCGACAAAATTTTAGAAGGATGTTCAGTTTTCCACCCTAATAAATATAGAGTTCATTGTTCATTTTAGGGATCTTTACACTGTTATTTTACTTGTACTCCATTGTAATCAAGGATCAATCTAATTCGTCCCCCTGTACTATGGAAAGAAGCGATTAATAAATTAATTTCATCAAAGTGGGCGTAGGCAATCAATGCTAAACTACAATAAATCTGCATGTCCTTGTTTTCTGCTTCTTTCCTTTGTTTTAATTTTAGTTCTTCACTTTATTTCTCTACATAAAATATGTTGGGTGTTTGTGCCATCTTTTGGTGCAAACGGGGAGAATTCAACATTTTAATGTAGTATAACTATTCGGATTTTGCTCCGAAGGAAGAAACCCCACTCTTAGATATGAATTCATGCCAAATTAGTCACAAGAAAAATAAGTAGTCTCGAAAGAGGATAGCAGATTTAAAGGACTATTGAACATTGAACAGATGTTGGATATTGCAACTAGAGTTGCTCGAAGTATTAAATGCTTACATCAAGGGTGTGATCAACGCATCATGCACATTGATATCAAACCTCACAGTATCTTTTAGAGCATAACTTTAATCCAAAAGTTTCGACTTTGAACTCGCAAAGCTTTGTGCAAGAGACCAGAGAATTTCCACAATGACTACTACAAGGGGCATAATGGGCTACATTGCACTAAAGATTTTTTCAAGAAACTTTGGTGAAGTGTCCTATAAGTCCGATATCAATAGTTTTAGAATGTTCCTTTTTGAAATTGTAAGTGGTAAAAGGACTATTGAACTAATGGTCGAGAATCATGATGAGGTTTATTTTCCAGAATGGATATGTTACATGTTAGTTGATGGTGGAGATATTTGTATAAAATCGAAAATGAAGAATATCATGAGAAACTAGTTACTTTAGCATTATGGTGCATTCATTTCAATTCAAATGATAGTCCTACTATGATGGAAGTACTTCAGTTTTTAACTGGAAATTTGAAAAGTTTGTAGATTCCACCTAAGCCTTTTTCTCAACTTGTCAAACTATAGGTAATTGAACTTAAACTGCTAGGGCTTTGTTTTTAGGGAAATATTCCCCCACGTCCCTCCTTTTGAAAATAATTAGGCTCAGATCCCTCCCGTTTACAAAATATAATCTACGTCCCTATTTTCAAAACAATTAAAAAAATGTAACACACAAAAACCTACCCACTTTCTTCTAGTCATTCAATCGAACTCCCAAAAAAGACACGAAAGCTCAAAATCAGACAAAATACCATATTTGCAAATTACATCTTCTTACACATTCGATCGAAAAAATAGAAGTAAAACTAGGTGACTAAGGTTCCAATCGAATAACCGAGTCCAAGCAAGAAAGAATTGAACCAGTTTCCCCCAAAAAATGGAAAATGTATGCAAATATGTAGAAAAGGATCTTCAATGTTCGAATGTAGGAACCAAAGATAACTATTATGACGAACATCGGTTCAAACTAAAAAATCCAGAAATCGAAGTACAAAAGATAATTTGAATTTTGATTCTGCTGGATTTATACTATGTATATAATTAAAAGGAAACTTACGGCAAATATTTGACATAAATGATTTTGGTGCTTGATAGATTAGAATTTTGGATTTGTATACAATGAAATGAAAAATGTCAAATGACTAATATTTGACATATACTATTTTGGTAGTAAATAGATTGGAATTATAGATTCACTTACAATGAAATGAAAAGTTGATTAGAATGAAATAAAAGAGATACGATGGAACATATTACCCAGTTAAATATTTGATAGGCAAATATTTGTTTGACCAATATTTAGCTGGGTAAGATATGTCATGCGGTGAATGAATAAATGAATAAAGTTGTAAATAGCATTTATAGAAAAAATAATTACTAGATTATATTATGTTTTGAATAGCATAAATAATCAATTTGAAATTGGCAATGTGCAACACGTGAATATTATTCAAAAAGCATGTGAAAGCGTGGTTAACAAAAAAAACTATTATGTTTTGTTTTGTTTTTTCATACTTAGATTCCAAGTCTCACAATTAGTAGTAGTTGGAAAAAAACGTATATTGAAACGATAAGAGCAAATGGTAGTATGTAAAGATGCTACATTATTGCATGACCAATGTTTGGAATCAAATGTCTCAAGAAATTGTTAAAAGCATTGATCGTAAAGGCTGCGCTAATAAATGTTTAGTTTATAGATTTCAATCACAGACAACCAAATGTGCTATGTAATTGGATATTGGATCCACCCTTATAATATTAACTACTAATTAACATCAGATTTACACATAAAGCATCTCCAACATCATACAGAGTACAACTACAAGTTTGATCCACTATAAGCAACTTTTCTCAATAGAATTGAAACTGAAAGCTTGTTTAATAGGTGTATAGCGATTGGAGGATGAGAGGCAAATATTTTTCGAGTAAATAATATGCCAATATTTGGTACTTATATATTTCAAACTAATTTGATAATATAAAAACTTTATAGGTGCAATGACGAAGATTCAAAGTCGTAAAACAAAAACGAAGAATACCACTAAGAGAGAAGAAATATGTAATTTTTCTTGGACCTTTTCACAAACTCGAAACACTTCAAAACGCTGAGTCCTCAAGATTAGAAACACTAGCAACTCCAACATCAGAATATTCAGGATATAAACCATCAGATGATGATGTTCCTATTGCAACAATGCTAAAAAGAAAACAACCAGCAACAAGAAAGTACTACAAAAAAACACTTCCAAAGAAACAAAAAAAGAAGAGCCAAAAGAAAATTCAAAAAGCTATAGAAGTAGCTTTAAGTCATTCCATTAGTAGAAAATTTAATGGAAGAAAAGCTACTTTATGAAGCACATATGGAATTGTTAAAGAAATCTCCATTTTTCAACATCATCAATCCATTCTTAGAATAAGCTACAACAATTAAAAACATATCAAAAGAATTAGCTCCTATTGATATGATTATAGATTCCTTTTTAACTGAAGAAAACTATTTTTACTTTGGAGAGATGAAGGAAATTTTGAAAGAAAGCGACATCGTAATAATTTTCGGATTCCCTAAAGGCATCACTATCAACACAAATTTCATTTGAAAGAATCTGACGTGAATTCTAAAATAAAAGCATTCAAGGAGAAATATTTCAGCAATTCAAAAATGATCAAAATAAAGGATACCAAAATAACATCCGATTAGCTTTAAATAGCCAAAAGGCAGATAAAATAATTGATGTTGTAAGGTTGCATATTATGTTTCTGATTTTAACATACTTGTTCTCCAATCCAAAATTGGCATTTCCATTGATGTTGCTACCATTTGTTTATAAACTAAAGCAAATGAAAACAATCTCTTGGCCATCAATAATAGGAAAACATTTGATGGAGCAAGTAAGAAAAAATAAAGAAAGTCCAAAAAAATATGCACATGCATAACCCTGCTCCAGATAAACTCTAATAACTCATTTTATTTTTCATAATTTCCATCACAAACTAAACTAACATCTTATACCTCAATGTGCAGTATTGGTTTTGTGATATTACACAAATTATTCATCCTAAAATAAGTTATAAACAGAATGAACCAACCTTTTGTAAATGGACACTATTGGAAGCAACTCCAAGAAAAATCAAGTGCTTCGTTGACAAAAACATAAATTTCCTAAAATACACAAAAATGCAGTTATAAAAAGTGAATGGTAAGTAGTTTCCCGCCTAATACTTACCAAGCAAATACAAAAGATATTTTTTTTCTAATTTGCAGAAAAAAGAAGAAAAAAAAGGAAAAGGAGTTAAAATCTACCAAAGCTAAAACTTCTAAAGAAAAAGCTTTAGTTGTCAATAAAAATATGAAAATATTAACAAACAACCGGAAGAAATAAAATTGGAAATGAGGAAGCTGGAAAAAGAGAATGCAACTTTAAAAAAAGAGAAAGATCCTAAGAAAAGAAAATAAAGATCTGGAACAAAGCAAAAATAAAGAAGTTAATGAAGATGACAATAATGACAAAGTTGATAATGATCAAATTGATGATGACAAAACAACACATGATGATGACGATGATTATGAACAAGATGAAGACGAAGACGAAGACGAAGATGATGTTGACAAAGAGGATGATGGTGGTGGAGATGTTACTAATAAAGGTGAAGATGCCGATGGTGATGTTGTAAGTATAAATGTTGATATTGATGGTCTTAATGAGGACAAAGTTGGTGAAGGTGATGGTGTTGAGAAAGACAAAAAATATTGCGATGAGGAAAAAGATAGTAATGCTACCAATGTTCATGATAATAGGGAAGATGGTGATGAAAATAAAGATAAAAAAAGAAGGTGTTAAGGAAAATGAACCTAGAGATGGTGATGATGAGGGTTCAGATGAAAATAAAGCTGAAGATGACAAAGATAATAATGGCGCTGGTGGTGATGACAAAGCTAAAGTTGAATGTGACAAAAAAGATCATAATGGTGATAATGGTAGTGGTGGTGATGACAAAGGTGACAAAAATGAAAAAGATGGTAATGTTGACGATGGAGCTTATGGTGGTGGTGATGGTGGTAGCAATGTTGATGATGGAGCTGATGGTGGTAGTGATGGTATTGGTGGTGCTGATGTCGATGACAAAGATGCTGAAGTTGATAATGCAGAAAAAAGAAAACATAGCGGTGATAATGAAGAGGAAAAAAGGTAATGATGATTAAACGAAAAATGATGATGGTGATGACAAGGATAAAGATGATGCCAATGCCAAAGATGATGATGACACTTATGACCAAACAGTAAGCCAATTTGAAATAACATTCATACCTAAAGGAAGTAAAAAGCGATGAACAAAAAGAGGCAACTTAAGAGAAAAAAGAAAGTAGAAAACGATAAACATTTGAAACTTATTGTTAAAAATTCAACCTGGAAAATATTTGTCTGGAAAATATTTAACTGAAAAATAATTGTCAGAAAATAATAATCATCTATATACTGGAAAACAAAACAATTAACAACTGAACTTTTCTAAAAAAACCAGGTGATAAATCAAAAGAATTGATCGCAAAAGGAAATCAAGAAAAAATAGTGAAAAAAAAGTTATATATTTTGGAACAAAATTCAATTTTTACATATAAAT
This sequence comes from Allium cepa, assembly GCA_030765085.1. NCBI lineage: Eukaryota > Viridiplantae > Streptophyta > Magnoliopsida > Asparagales > Amaryllidaceae > Allium > Allium cepa. The sequence continues at coordinate 51,089,893 of CM060933.1, forward strand.
AATATATCTAAGATATTTGACATATTCTAAACATAAAATTGTAATAGATGATGTAAAGAAAGACATACCAGGTATAGACTACCAACATTCAACTTACTGACGCCTTCAAGTGAGAGTCTAGAAAGCAACCAAACATAAAGCCAAAAATTAGAAAACATTCAACAAAAAGTAGCTGCAGATTTCAAAATTAAGCTTGAAAAAGCCGAGAAAAAAGAAACAAACAATAGTTTATCTTCTTTACTCTCGAAACGAGTAAAACAAAAACCAAAAAGAGAAAAAGAAGATCCAAATTTCGAATATCCAACACAGGAAAAAGACAATATCGGAAGAAATCAGATAAAAGCACAATTGAAAAAGAAATTGAAGAAGCATCTCAACCTAAAAATATATCATACCAAAGCACTGAATCTGATCATGATAGGTCCGAAATAAAGGAATAGGCAAAGACATTAGTGCAAAAATGTAAGCTTGCAAGAAAATGGCTCACAAATGAATAAATTCACAAGCTTAATGCTTTATATAAAAAAGATGGAAATAAGTAATTTAATTATTGAAATATAAATTCATATATTCAAATAAACATAAAAATTGTATGAATGCATAGAAAATATCTGCCTATGGAAAATATTTTCCATGCAAAAATCTTCTTATCAATTGTTTGTAGGAATATATATGCCAAGCAAATGTTTGAATACATAATATTCACATATTGGAGTGTAAATTTCAGTCACAAACCATAAATAAAGTTTATATATTATATTCTAACCTTCTTACTATAATACATACTAATATACTTTACTTATTATTAAAATAGGAAAGCTGCATACTATAACCAGTACAATGACATTGAAATAAGAAGGGTCAATATTTCCGATACGTTATTCAATGGATTCATTGACTCAACGGTATTATACCAATTTAATATTATTAGCTCAAAATAATAAAACTAATATATAAGATCATATTACTATGTAGGTTATAGGTTGGTACTCAACAATCAAACTAAAGGAAAAACACAAAGACAATATATACTTAAAATCCTATGCAGCAGTATGTAATACTTAAAATTGCTAATAAATTTCACTCGAAAGTTTGGAAACTAATTAATATGTAATCACAGGTATCAATAGTTTCAAACTACAAATCATCTAATGAATCATTGGTTGTCAATGCTCTGAAAGAAGAAGCTATGAATTGCAGAAAAATATTGATACCATTACATTATAAAAACCATTATACACTGTTGGAGTTTAATGCAGTTGACAAATCTTGGAAACATTATGATTCTCAAAGAACAAGGAGTAAAAAAATGACTGCCCATACAAACAGCAATAAAATATAATGGTAAATTTAAAATATATTATTAATTGCTGATGACAAACATTTGCTAAAAAAATATCAACAAGGAAAATATTAGGCAGACAAACATTTATGAGGCAATAATAGCTAGCAAACATTTGCGAGGCAAATATTTCCCTATATAATAATTGCCTAGCTAATATTGCCTTTCAAATATTTACTTAACAGCAAATCTATAATCACTTAAATGTCTTGATTATATTTTGCAAAGAGATAAAATAATGGAAGTTCTGAAGTCAGTCTATACAAAAATGGGAAGCGACCATCTGAACTTGATAACAAAACAGCGACTTTGTCAATTGTCCACAATGAAAACACTATTCTTAAGTATAAGATTTTATTTTATGATAGTAAATTTAATAACATCAAAAAGAATTTTTTTAACTGATGCAGAATTGGTTATGCGATATTTGTTATGCGATATATGGAAGACATATCCAATGACATACAAATAGAAGGAAATGTGGATTTATATGAAGATCAAGAAATGCAGAAACTAAGAGCTCAGATACTATATGATATTGCAATAGACAAAAAATGTGGCTGGAAATCCAAACCTGAAACAGTCAAATATATTTAAGATTGTTTAGCCGCAGGAAATTTCGCGTAAATGCTAATTGTTTACATTACATGGCTGAAAGTATCAAAACCTGGATGATAATTGATGGATGATAGATATGTAATCTTACTTATACATATTAAATGTTTTAGAAACACATTAGGGAGATTTTTTAAAACTTTTATCACAATGTAATGTGAATTACTTAATGTCTGAATTGTAATGTCCTATATGGAAAAAATGGTTGGTGAAATGTACAAATTCGATGTTAAGGTCAAATATGTTATGTATTTTGTGTTACATACTTTTAACATGATATAATGTATAGTTTTTATATTTGAAATGTAATGTACATTATTCAAACGAATTTAGTTATTCTCATACAGTATAATATTGTACAGTCTATAAAGTAAAATCAAATATCTGGCAAGTATTTTCTTGACAGGTAAATGAAGGGAAAATATTAGCATGACATATATTTTCCTAGCAAATATTTACCAGGCTAATATTTGCTAACAACAATTACATAATAAATACATGCATAGCTTAATCAAATAGTAACCAAATGCTTGGTCATATGATTGGTTATGGGCCTGGTTATGTGCTTGTTCATATGATCGATTATAGGCTTAGTCATGAGCACGGTCATAGACTTGGTTATGAGTTCGGTTATGCGCTCAATTTGTTTCGGTTATGCTTTGCTCAAACATAGACCGGTTTATTGCATCATACGCTCAATCAATAGCTCGGTCAAGGGTTTGTTCATGGGTTCGGTTATGGTTTTGGTCTTGGGCTTTATTATAGTCTTGGTCAAGGGCTCGGTCATAGGCTCGTTCAAGGGCTCGGTCAAGGGCTCGTTTAACGGCTCGGTCAAGGGCTCGGTTATGGGCTCGGTCATGCACTTGGTCAAGGGCTTGGTTATGGACTCAGTTATGAGCTCGATCATGGGCTCGGTCATGCGCTCGGTCGTGGGCTTGGTCATAGTCTTAGCCATAGGGCTCCATCATGGGTCTCGGCCATGCAATCGATCATGGGCTTGGTCATAGCTCTAACACGGCTCGATCATAAGCTCGGTCATGGGCTTGGTCATGCGCTCGATCATTGAATCGATCATGCACTCGGTCATAGGCTCGGTTGTGGGCTCGGTCATGCACTCGATCATGGAAGCAAAAGCCAAACGACTGTTAAACCATACCAGGTATATTTCAAAACGATCTATACCCAAGATATATTGTTTAACCAAACAAATTGTGAAATGTAATAGCTAATCGAATGCCAAACCTAATCGGCTGTGTATGGATGCAAAACCAAACCGAATGTTAAACCTAATCGGGTATGTATCGATGTAAAAGCCAATCGAATGCCAAACCTAGTCGGGTACACATGAAATCGATCTATACCCAAGATATATTGTTTAGTCAAGCAAACCATGGAATGCAAAATGAACCGAATGCCAAATCTAATTAGGTACATTTTGATGTAAAAGCCAACCGAATGCCAAAACCTAATCGGACACAAATGAAAACAATATATACATAAGATATATTGTTTAACCAAGCAAATCATGGAAAGCAAAAATGAACCGAATGCCAAACCTAATCAGGTATGTATGGATGCAAAAGCCAACCGAATTTCAAACCTAATTGGATATATTTGGATGCAAAGCCAACCGAATGCCAAATCTAATAGAGTACACATGAAAGTGATCTATACCCAAGATATATAGTTTAACCGAGCATGCCGTGGAATGCAAAAATGAACCGAATGCCAAACCTACTCGAGTATGTATAGAAAGAAAAAGAGAACCGAATGCCAAACCTAATTGGGCATGTTTGTGTCAAAATTGGGCATAACACTCGTTGGAAGTTTTTGAAGAGATAATAAATGAAGAAAGTAAATTAAAACGTAGATTATCTAACAAAAACTCCAAATAACAGGAAGTAAATTGCACAAGGGACAATGATTTAGAGTGGTTCGGCGTATTGCCTACGTCCACTATGAAGTTTTGTTACTTTATTGCTTAATATTCGGAGAATACAACTTTTTTATGTCAAAGTACAGCAAGTAGTAAGCCAAAATTCGAAATCAAAGGCAGCGGTGATGCTCTGAAGCAATTCTGGCAGCGTCCGGGCGTGCTTTATCTCTAAAATTCTCCGATCCCTTTTCTGAATGACCAGGGGCTCTATTTATAGGTGTAGGAGGCTGATATTTCGCCTAAAATCAGGGGAGAACACTTCTTGCACGTGAGGGGGGCCCACATGGCCGAATTCTGGAGATCCGGGCCCACTTTGGGATCGATTCGACCCTTGGTTTGAATCGATCCAAAAAGTTTCCAATCGTGATGAAACTTGGCGTGGACATTCTTTTATGTATATGCAAGCTCCTGTGAAAAATTCATCGCATTTGGATCCGTAGATCTCGAGTTATGATCGATTCAAGATGGTGTGTTTCGCCCTATGGATTCGTTCGAATCGATATGGTTCAAATCCATAGGGTCGAATCCATGCTTCTGCACGTGAAGGCGATGACATGGTGCGCGTGCTTCGGGTCAATCCCCCTTTTTCTCAGAGTTTTCTGGGTCATACCCTAGGTTTTAGCCACGTTTACTTGGTGGATTCGAGATGTTGGATTCGAAGGTGTGCTTCCTTCGAATCGATGGAACCGGTACTCATTCGAATCGAATAAAATATGGTACTGTGGACCGATTCGAAGTTGTCTCGATGTAGGGATTCGAAGATAAGCAGGGAATGGAGTCGGAGCTCCCTCGATTGCATGGATTCGAAGGACTCTTCCTTGATTGATTCGAAGGTGAATGATGGTTTCGTGGATTCGAACTAGGGCATGCGAGTATGGATTCGACGCATGGCTATCTGAGGGTTTGCTCGATGGAGTCGAAGTAAGGTGTGTACTGATGGATTCGAATCATGGCTTTGTGGACGGATTCGAACCAACGCGTGGTCGATGGAGTCGAAGCATGGCCATTTCTGATCGATTCGAACCTACGCCATTCCTGAGGGATTCGAGCCTATATCATTCCATCCATCTCCCATTGGCGATAACTTGACCATACTAACTCGGATTGCCCCAAAACTTGGAATGTTGGTTTCTACGGCTTAGCTTGTCCTGTCTTATCAATCGTAGCCCGATCCGGACTCGGGCAAAATTCATCGATATTTGCAGTTGCCCAATCAATCACTCCAAATTGAGGGCCTGTGATCCTGTCTTTTCCAATCAGTTCCTGTTTATCTCGGCCTTGCCAAAAGGCGGGATAACATTTGCCCCCCAAAGTACGTCTTGTGTAAACATGACGTGCTTTGAAAAACTGCAGTCTATCGTTGGACAACTGGAGCATGTTTTGCTGAGAGTTGCATTCTTTATTGCTGTTGCCAATCGTCGTATGAACGCGATCGGCTGTTCGTCGTCTACATCATGACGAAATGGGCATTTGACCCCTATGAATAAAACAGATCAAACATTAGTCAAACATATGTGCATATATGTACCACTTCGACTTTGGCTAACGTTGCGTGATTACACGCAGTTGTCAGTTTGGTCTGTTATCGAATTCTGCATCGGTCCTCTCCTGAATCGATTCGAGATTCAAGTTGAGACACTGTTTTTATGATTGTCTATAATCGCCCTCTTGCATCGATCCTCTCCTGAGACAATATAAAAGGTAGACAAGTAATTTTTCAAATTGAAACGATTTGTCCGTTCTCATCGACGGATTTTGATGGATTCGAGGGCATGTGGGTTCGAAGCGACAGCTTTCGAATCCATGGTTCAATTGGTCTTTGTGCTTCGAATCGAATGGATTTTCAACCCAACCTTTGCTCGATGGCTCCTTCGAATCGATAATGCCTCGCATCGATCCTGCAGGGATGGATTCGAACGTGCAATGGATAGGAAGGCAATGGATTCGAAGCGATGTATGGACTCAGCCGTGTGATGGATTCGAAGCAACGGTTTGACGCTAGGTTGGATTCGAACGTAGTGGGTTATTGAGCGGTCGTTCGAATCGATGGAGCATGGCGAGTGACCGGTGGTAGAAGGTCAGTATGACGGGAGACGAAGAGCCACAACTCATTTCTTGAACCCATATAAATACGCAAGCCCATCTTCACTTTCACCTTTTACTTTTTATCGTTCACTGTAGCCATTTCTTCGACTCGATCCTTCAAAGTAAGAAACTTCCGTGTCTCTGCACGAATCGATAAAACTCCACCAAGTCTTTACTTGCAATCGAATCCATTCAGGTAATTAAGGGATTGATTCGAATGTAGAACGATGAAACTGGATTTTCCATCATCAATTTCAATCCTTTCTTCTGAAAATCATGAAGGGTTGTGAGATCTGGAATGGGTCGACCCGATGGACCTGAGGGGCGAAACCATTCAATTCGTATCGATCGTAGAATGTTGTCTTGGAGGAGCGTAGATATTGATGGACGCTACCTTCCTCCATTGCTTCGTATCGATCCAGGAATGAATGGTTCGAATCGATCTTGAATGCAAGGCTTCGAATCGATGGTTGTAAAGGAAGAAGGGTCTCGTGCTGATCGGTTCGAAGCAACGGTATTCTGATGGATTCGAAGGTGTTCAATATTGATCGATTCGAAGTTAAGCAGAGCTCATGGATTCGAATTGCTTTTCTGTCCCAAGGCCTCATCGAGTCGAACTACACGGAGTCGGGGCGTATCGATTCGAAGTTCGTCAATTCGACTCGTATCGATTCGAAGTTCGTCGATTCGACTCGCATCGATTCGAGTCGATCGATTCGAACATTCTTGCTTCTGAGACTCCCACTTCTCTGATTTGCTCCAACATCTGAACTACGACCAATTTCAAGCTGAACTTTAACGATCTCACTGAACTTTAGCATACTTGATTCCGGCGAGCTTCGGCCTTGCATAATCGAATTTGACTTCACCTCTGTTTTGGAGCTCGTTGATGGCACCATGACTTAACCAAAATATGATGATTTATACTTGAATTGGTCAGTAGCATCTGGATGGCATGAAAGTGACGGTCAACGATGACGGTCATTTTCATTTTCAATTTCCAAAGTTTCGTCGTTCGGACATATTGTTTCTACTTGTGAAATCTGCTTAAGTTATGCATAGCACTTGCACTGCACGACATATTCATACACTTTTACACTGGGGGAATGCATGGGCTTTTTATGTATTTAACGCCGCTTTCTTGTGAGTTAGTTAATTATGGAATCTTCGAGTTCTCAACAACAAGAAGTACAAAGCTCGCCTCCTCCAGTGCTTGAGATTCCGGAAATTCCTCCTGAAGTTATAGATCCGGCTCCGGATGAGTTGCCGGAGGCCATATTTATCGAAGATCCCATCGATTCTGTTCAGTCCAATATCTCAGATTCTTTGTTGGGCCGGATATGTTCGAAACATAACATATCCCTGGATGATGTTTTATTACCTAGTGCCAACGACGGACCACATAACCCACCTGAAGGATATACTGCCTTTTACCGTCATGCCTGCGCGGCTAGATCTCTTCCTCCTTTTAATCAACACATCAGAGAGATGCTGTCGTACTTAGGAATCGCTCCTTCAAAACTCCATCCCAACGGGCATGCACTGCTGAATAGCGTCTTTGTCATATTTATGGATTGCCTTTTTCGCCCGCCAAGGCCAAACGAGATCAGACACATATTCAATTTCAAGAGTAGGGGTGATAGCCCGTATTTCACTTTTCTGAAAGCGGTCAGAAACTGTCAGGTTATGACTGGGGCCTGGACCAGGCTTAGCTATTTCAAGAATGAGTGGTTTTTTGTTCGATGCCCCCAAGGGTTTGCCAGGAGATGGTTATCCAGATGTAAGTATCATAATTCGTCCTTGAATAGTCACTTTTAATACTTGCACTAATACTCTGTTACTCTTACAGCCATCATTTCGAGACCTACCGGTGGGCACTATAGAGGCGTCGTTCAAAGCTTGCAAAGGGTCCCAAGCGACTCAAGGCACATTGACTTGCTGTTGACCGATGATAACTTAAGGACATTAGGTTTGATTGGGATGAGCCAGAGTATTGTAATTGAAGGGTTGGCAAAATCGGCCTCGAGGAAGAAGAAGAAAGTGGCAAAAAGAAAACCTAGCATTGTGATAAGAGAAGCAAGCGATGATGAAAGAACGCCCACAGACACTGAGATAGCAGCCGACCTTTCCCGAATTGAAGAGGGTCAAAAAGGCAAGGCTGATGTTCCTAAGTTTAAGAGATGGAAGTTTGTAGTCGTAACCCGTTCCAAACCCTGGGTTACTGTCTCCGGCGCCGCTCCTTGCCAGTCCGGAGACTTTTTCACAGGGCTGGACGATACTCCCATTCCAAACTACGTATCTCTCCACCATGGGTCCGGGTTGGAAGAGCTCCGGGAAGCGCTTGATATAAGCGAATCTTTACCCGTTAGTGTAATCGACGCTTCTGGTTGGTCGGGGGGTTTTGCGCATTTATACACTTTTCACAACACTTCACGACTTCCACATGCATTGCAGTGCTTTTCCTTGGTACTTAACTGAATTGTTTCTTCTTTACAGGTGCCATGTCGGATCGTCCTTCTACACTTGATAGACTTCGGCGGGTGCATCATTCTTCATCTTATTACGAATCTCGCCGTAGGGATTCTGATCGTGATCGTGATCGGAGGCATTATGAGCAAGAGCATCGTGAGAGGGACCATTCCCGACATTACTTTAGCCAGGAGCGTTCCGATAGGGACCGAAGGTACCGTTCACCCTCTCGTTCTCCTCCGCTAGCCAGAAGCCAGGCACCTGCAGTCGAACCTTCGCGACAACAGCCATCTCTACAGATCTCAAAACCCGGTCCACATCGTTCTAGGACCGATACGGCTACGACCGTAACTGTGGAGGAGGCCCCTCTCGAACCATCTGGTGAAGGGGCTATAAGAATTGCTCAACTGAAGAAAGATTTTCCAGAAATATGCTTCGATGCTTACATCTTTCCTCCCAATCTCAAAAGAATTCCCGAAGAGGCTGTGAACACCGCCCTCAGCTATACCCGTGATTTCTATGCTCAGTACAAAGAATGGTATAGGGCGGCTGTTAAAGCTTCGAAAGTAGCCTTCGATCGAGCCAAAGTTATTGAGAAACTGGAAGCCGACTTGGCTCAGAAGAACCGTATTGTTTATATACTTCAGTCTGAAACGAAATCCTCTCGTAAGGCCGAGATTGAGTCACTGAAAAAGGTCGATGAGACATTAGCTGAGATGGTGAAGATGCAACAAGCGCATTGCACTTTAGTTGAAGATTTGGGCTATCGGTATAAAAATGTTGAGGTCGAGCGGGATGCGGCGGTCAAAGAACTTGAGGAATTAAAGGCTAAGTTTGCCGACTTGAACAAGGAAAAAGATGACGCTAACATGGCCGCACAAGAAGCGTGCGAGCAAGCCGTGTCTCTCCGAGCTGAGCGAGACGCAGCGGTTACTAAAGTTGAAGCGGTGGAGGCAGAAGTGGAAGGGAGAGTTCAAGCGGAAATATTCAGGGTAGAAGCCGAGTTTGATGAGCTTCTTGACACTTACAATGCTAATGTGCTTGATCACAGGAATCTCTCGTGGCTCGGAGATTATTCTACGTTTCTACTCAATGCGTGGAGAAAATTGGTGGCGAACAAGAAAGCATCTCTCCCTGAAGGTGCCGTGGATGAATTTGAACTCGAGTCCCGCTTGTTGAGCGAGGAGGAAAGGAAACTTCTCCATGAAGCGATGATTTCTGCCGAGAGAGAGAGACTTGGTTTTCACCATGTGGAGACCGGTGAGGGTTCTGGAGCTGCACATTGTAGTGAGGATGTTTCAGTTGCTGCCCCGACCTCGTCTGGAGTTACTGCTACAGTTGGTTCATATGTTGTTCCTGCTTATAACCCGGATCGACCGAAACTGTCTCTTGGTACAACTACTGTTTCCGAACTCGTCTCATCATCGAGCCGAGGCAAAGAAGGTATTTCAAATGTTCCTTAAGTGTTTTTAGAATGACGAACTTGGAACAGATCATTTGACTAATTATTCTCATTTCTTTTCGATCAGTGACTGAAAGTGATGCACCAGCACTTCCAGTACCACAAATTTCGCAGCCAATGCAAGGAGCTGTCGTTACTGAGGCTATTACAACTACCGCCATAACCGACGAGATGGGAGAGGGGAGTTCAATGTCGTTTGATGTTCAAATGATTGAGGAGCTTCTCAAGCAGCCCTGTGAACCTTTTACCGATCCTTCCTTTGCAATGGGTGGAGTTGCCCCAACTTTTAGCTCGTTTATGCCGACTATCAGTGTGTCCAGCGCTGCTCGATCTTCTCGAGAAGAAGAAATCCTTGCCGAAATAAGCGCTGAAATGGACGCGGTGACGACGGTCGGGGGTTCCGGAAGTGATGTTGCTCCACCAAGCTTAACTCCTTTAATGGTTACTTCTCCCGCCGGCACAGCTATAACTTCTAGTTTTGAAGCTTCACCACCTGTTACGACCTCTCTGTCTCCGGTTCGTCCTCACAAAAGGATCTCTATCCCTTCTAGCTCTGAGAAAGACGTTGATATTATGCCAGATCCTGAGGATGCTCCAAAGAAGGACAAAAAATCTCGCAGGAAGCCGGGTAGTGGGTCTAGCGGCTCAAACCCGAAGAAGAGACCCCGGAAGAAGAAGGAGTGAACTTCCTGTTTTATCATGCGGTTGTGAAATGGCAATTCTTTTTACTTCTCCTTTTTTAGGCCGTGTATAAGTGTGGATTCGGCACCCACATTATGGACCATTTTTTGTTTTGTCATGTAATCAAACTTCTTTTTCGTTTGTTGATAAAATGGAAAATAACTCTTTTCTCTTTCGCTTAAGTATTGTGTTGATTAGCTCGTGCTCACATATGTCATAAGCGTTGAACGCATGTCCACACTCCGGGGACTTAACACAATTTGCAATTATCAGTTCCGCCCATATTCTGGGAACTTATTAATTATTAATGTTTATGACTTAGTTCGCTCTCCGGGAACCTGTAATTGGCGTTTACACTCCAATTCACACTCCGGGAATTTGAAGTTAGTGATTTTCACTCCGGTTCGCGCTCTAGGAACCAAAAATTGGTGTTTATGCTCCAATTCACACTCTGGGAATTTGGAGATAAAGTTTTATATTCTGGCTCGCTCTTTGGGAACCAAAATTTGAAGTTTATACTCCAATTCGCACTCTGGGAATTTGGAGTTGGCTCACACTCTGGGAGCGATGGATTTATACTCCGGTTCGCGCTCCGGGAACCGTGAGTTAAAGTTTATACTCTAATTCGCACTCTGGAAATTTGGAGTTGGCTCACACTCTGGAAGCGATGGATTTATACTCCGGTTCGCGCTCCGGGAACCGAGAGTTAAAGTTTATACTCCAATTCGCACTCTGGGAATTTGGAGTTGGCTCACACTCTGGGAGCGATGGATTTATACTCCGGTTCGCGCTCCGGGAACCGAGAGTTAAAGTTTATACTCCAATTCGCACTCTGGGAATTTGGAGTTGGCTCACACTCTGGGAGCGATGGATTTATACTCCGGTTCGCGCTCCGGGAATCGAGAGTTAAAGTTTATACTCCAATTCGCACTCTGGGAATTTGGAGTTAGAAGAGGGATTGTCGTGTATCAATCCCCGTTTATGTTGATGTAGTGTTCTGCCCCCGAGCTCGGGTTTCACTTAGCGAGTGACCGGTCGTATCACAGTCACTTCCTATTTGAATAAATCCCATCGCATGATGGAACTTAGCTCTCTGTGCATCGTGATATTGTACGTCATATTCAGTAAATCACAGCTCTGGCTCGAAGAGATGGCATTTTATTGCTGAAACGAGAAAGTATGGCAAAGTCAGTTGCCTTATTACAAATTTAAATCTCGAAATGCTAGAATAAAATGCAAAGGAATAAATTGACAGAAAATAAGTAAAGTCTTTCATATGTAGTAGCGACGAAGACTTTCGCTATTCCAAGCTCTCGGCAAAGTAAGACCGTCAACGGTCGATAATTTGAACGTGCCATCTCCGAGCTTTGGTGAAATCACATACGGCCCATCCCAATTTGGCTTCATGTACGAAGGGACTGGATAGATCCTTTTGAGTACGAGATCGCCGAGTTCGAAGGTTCGCGGACGGACCTTGGCATTGTACAGTCGGGCGACTTGACTTCGATATGCGGCTGCCCTCAAGTCAGCCTCTTCGCGCTTCTCATCGAGTAAATCTAAAGATTCGGCAAGTAGTATGGCATTTGTTTTCGGATCATAATACGTTACACGATGAGAGTGCACTTCCATTTCGACTGGAATAACGGCTTCAGAGCCGTAGGATAAAGAAAACGGGGTATGACCGGTTGCAGTTTTATGAGTTGTTCGATAGGCCCATAATGCCATAGGAAGTTCGTCGACCCATTTGCCCCCAGCCTTTTCCAGTCGCTTCTTTAGAAAGGATTTGATAACTTTATTAACAGCCTGAACTTGACCATTTGCTTGAGGGTGCGCTACTGCAGAGAATTTCTTTTGGATGTGAAATCGTTGACAGAAATTCTTGAATTCAGCACTGTCGAATTGGGTTCCGTTATCGGTGATGATAGTATGTGGGAGACCAAAACGGCAGATGATGTTACGTACTACAAAGTTGATTACTTTCTTTGTCATAATTGTCGCAAGGGGTTCAGCTTCAGCCCATTTGGTGAAATAATCAACTGCGACGATGGCGTACTTCGCGCCACCTTTGGCCAGAGGCAACGTGCCGATGATATCTATTCCCCATACCGCAAATGGCCAAGGACTGACCATTTGGGTTATCTCAGTTGGCGGGGCTCTAGGAATTCGAGCGTGTTTTTGGCATTTGTCACATTTTCTAGCGTAGTCTGCAGCATCGCGATTAACAGTAGGCCAATAATACCCATATCGAAGTATTTTCTTTGCAAGTGCTTGCCCCCCAGTGTGATCGCCACATTCTCCTTCGTGTACATCGTGTAACACTCGTTTGACTTCATCGTGCGCGATACACTAGAGGAGAGGAACAGAGTACCCTCTCCGGTACATGACTCCATTTTGAATAACAAATCGTGAGGCCTTTCGTAGAACTTGTCTTTTCTTGCTTCGACGCTTGGGCAATACACCACGTTCGATATAATCTCGATAAAGAGTCATCCACGACTCCCTATTGGAGGTAACTTCAAATGTGAAATCGGTCTCCCTTCGATCAATGCTCAGGGAGGATAGGGTTTCAACCGGAACGACCCCCAACTTCTGAGCTTCACCCGTACTTGCTAACTTCGCCAACGAATCAGCTTTCTGATTGTGCTCTCGGGGTATATAGAAAATGGCATAGTAATCAAACTGATCAAGCATCTCCAGAACTCGAGTTAGATAAGCGGCCAATCTTCGGTCTTTGGCCTGATATTCTCCTCGAACCTAACATGCTATCAACTGGGAATCACAGTAGATCTCTACAGCGATGATTTTCAGATCACGGGCTAGCTTTAGTCCGGTAAGTAGAGCTTCGTACTCGGCTTCATTGTTGGTTGCGCGGAACTCGAACTTTAAAGCATAACATATGGATCATCCCTCGAGGGTTTCAAGCACTACCCCAGCTCCTGAGCATCGATCGTTTGACGCGCCATCGGTGTACAGCTTCCAGATGTATTCGGGAGGTTAGCTGGTATCGGGCAAGTCTTCAGGAACAGTGAATTCGGCTATAAAATTTGCTAGGACTTGGTCGTGAATGGCTCTTCTTGGTGTATAAGTGATGTCGAATTGACTCAGTTCGATGTTCTATTTTAGTAACCTACCAGACGTCTCAGGCCGCGTGAGGATCTGTCGCAACGGCTGGTCGGTGTGCACAGTAATAGGATGAGCCTGGAAATATGGACGGAGCTTCCTCGAGGCTATGACTAGGCAATATGCCAACTTTTCAAGTTTTGGATAATTTCTCTCGGCTCCGGTCAATCGTTTACTCACGTAGTAGACCGGTTTTTGCACTCGGTCTTCCTCCCGAATTAATGCAGCACTGATTGCATTTTCAGATACCGCCAGGTAGAGATATAATTGTTCATGATCTACAGGCTTTGAAAGGATTGGTGGTACGGAAAGATGTTGGATTAGCGATTGAAATGCGCCCTCACATTCTGCAGTCCATTCGAAGTTTCGTTTCCCTTTTCGAATCAAATCGAAGAAGGGAATGCATTTGTCGGTCGACTTTGAGATAAACCTGCTCAGTGCTGCAACTTTCCTATTAAGACTCTGAACTTGCTTTATGGTTCTCGGAGTTTTAAGATTCCTGATAGCCCAGATCTTCTCGGGGTTGGCCTCTATTCCTCGGGCATTGACAATAAACCCAAGGAATTTTCCGGATGCGACTCCGAAATGACACTTTAGTGGATTAAGCTTCATCCCGTATTTCCGGAGGATATTGAACATTGACTCCAAGTCTTTGACATGATCATCGGAGTATCGTGATCACCAACATGTCATCTACATAGACCTCCACAGTCTTCCCAATCTGATCGGCAAACATTCGGTTGACTAAGCATTGACAAGTTGCGCCAGCATTCTTTAATCCAAAAGGCATGACCTTTAGCAGTACAATCCCAAGTCGGTTACGAAGCTTGTGTGTTCTTGGTCGGGTACATGCATGGGTATCTGATTTTAACCCGAGTAAGAATCCATGAAGGATAATAATTCATGTCCGGCGGTTGAATCTACCAGCTGATCGATCCGGGGAAGTGGAAAGCTGTCTTTCGGGCAGGCTTTATTCAGGTCAGAGTAATCGATACACGTTCTCCATTTCCCGTTTGGTTTCCGGACAAGTACGGGATTGGACACCCATTCTGGGTATAAAGCGTCTCTAATGATCCCATTCGTCTTTAATTTGTCAACCTCTTCCTTAAGGGCGGCAGATCTCTCTAGATCCATACCACGTCTTTTCTGTTTGACCGGGATATACCGCGGGTCAATGTACAAAGTGTGGCTCGCGATGTCCGGCGAGATTCCACACATATCAGAGTGTGTCCAGGCGAATACGTCGAGATTCGCCCGGAGAAAATCAACCAATTCCTGTTATGTCTCTTGGTTAAGCTGAAGACCCAATCTTCAACATTCTCGAGTCATTGTGATCATCGTCAATCGGGACATCGATGGTTAGCTCGGCCGGAGAAGCTTGACTTTCCGTAGATTCTTCTTTATTGTCATTGTCCCTTGGATCAAGATCCTTTTGGAATTGGTTGTGGTGCCCAGGCCGAGGCCCAGGCGCTAATTGTCAATCGTCTGTAAAACGGACGCAGAGAGATTCCTCTACGCCCTTTCCTTTTTCTTTTCGTTGCGCCTCCCGCAGGTCAGCAACATAACAGGCTCTTCCAGCAGCCTGATCTTCTTGTACAACCCCTATCCCGTGGTCAGTAGGGAACTTCAGAGTTAAACACCATGGGGCAATAGCAGCCCTAAATTCAGCAAGGGCCGGTCGGCCCAAACAAGCATTGTACGGAGAAGGAATATCCAAGACAACAAATTGCAACATCCGAACTCTTCGGCATTCTCCCACTCCCAACTCCACCGGCAATTCAACCATTCCGGTTGGTATTGTCGCACTTCCGTTGAAGCCATGGACTCGTGATTGACAAGGTTTTAAGTCTTTAGCTTCCATCTTAATTAAATCGTATGCTCTTTTAAATAGTATGTTCATGGAACTCCCACTGTCTACCAAGATCCTCTTCATCCAAGCATGACCAACTTGAGCGGATATGACCAACGGGTCAATTGTGGGGGCTTCGACTCTATCGGCATCTCGATTTCTAAATACGATTTCATCAGCCATCGTCTTTTGTTGTTTAGCCGGTGTTCCGTCTTCTGAGTTACTATAGCATTCAAAGTTCACATGCCTGATCGATCTAGCATATGACTCCATTTCTCTCCAGCTTCTGTCTGCTGGATGGGGACCACCACTTATTGTATTGATAACCAACCTTCCGCCCGTACGAGCGGGTTCACCTTGTCTTTCCTGATTCTGCGTTCGATTTTGATTAGATGGGCCCACTCCACCAGACTGCGGCGCCCGAACAAACTGGTCCAACTTTCTCTCTCTGATCAACTTTTCAATGAGGTCTTGCAAATGCCTACACTCATTGGTATTATGCCTATAACTTTCATGAAACCTATAGAATTTTCCCGATTGAATCTGCCTTTCCGACGAAGGCTTCGGAGCAGGCTTCTTGTATTGCATAGTATTACAAGTCTGTAGGTATACGTTTTCCAGCGACGTGTTAAGCGGTGTATAACTGTCAAACATTGCGGCCCTTCGTCTCGGACCACGATTCTGGTCTTGCTTCTTGCTCCGGTTATCACCGTTCCTCGGTTGTTGAGTCTGCTTATTTTGAATATTCAACTGGACTTTTCCTAAGCTTTCGCCAGACTGTTTAACCGCAACATTACCCTGAATGCCTTCACTGCTGGGCCTTGCATCGTCCTGCTTCCTAGACTGTTTCGCATCCTCTCGCCTTAAGAATTGAGCGGCTTTGGAATAGAAACGGTCCAACGATGCGGGAGGCTTTCCAGCTAACCAATTTCCAAACTCGGAATCAGGGTCGATTCCTTTAGTCAAAGCCATTAAAATAGAATTATCATTGGGGTTGGTGATCTCTGCGCATGCAACGTTGAATCTCTCCAAATATCGTCTAAGTGTCTCTCCCGGAGCTTGAGTGACACTTGATAAGGTATTAACATCTTTAGGTCGGGCAATATGCATGCGAAACTGCTCAACAAATTTGGTAGCTAACTGATCAAATGAAGAAATAGACCGTGGTGGTAATCGTGTAAACCACATTGTTGCAATTCCCCCTAAGGAAATGGGAAAACTACGGCATTTCACTACGTCATCAGCTCTCGCAGCTGTCATCGACCATTCGTATTTCAAAATATGTTGATTTGGGTCGGAATTCCCTTCATACATGGGCAGGGTTGGCATTCTGAATCGCCGAGGAGGTTCAGCATACAATATGTCATCAGTGAACGGGGTATGACTCCGGGAGATTCCCCAATCGTCATTTGTTAGGCCTTGACTCTCGCGAATCATTTGTCGTACCATGGCTGAGAAGTCTGGCATTGGAAAATTCTATGTGTGGTGAGCCAAAGTGTGGTCGGGTTCCACAGTGCGAGGTGGGATCGGGCGATGTCGACGATCTGTATCTTGCCTCCTTAGCTCGACGTCTTCTGGGACATATGGCTCTGGAGCCTGTCCCTGCTGATGATAATTTTGATTGGAGTGATCTCGGGCATCAACTCCTATGTCAACTACAGCAGCTGTGGCAGCTCGATCATCTGCAGTGTATTGTGGAATAGTGCCTCCTAGGGAGGAGGGTCCAGTATGGAAGCTGGTAGATGGGCCAACTCTTACTTGCCCAACGGTTAATGCCTGTTGATAGTCAGCAACTTGCGCATGGTTTCCGTCTAGCCTGGGACGGGTAGATCTGTTATTGTAGTCAGATGAAGCAGAGCTTTCGGTGGAAGAATGAGGAGCTTGATCCCTTCTGGATCTTCTTCGCTTTTGGCGATTTACTTGATTGGTCAACTCAGCGTTAGCGCGCAACTGCTCAGTTAGCTGTTGTCGGCTTTGGGTTAGTTCCTGGAGTAACGCCTGGAACTCTTGTTTTGTGACCGGACCTGACTGATCCGTATGCCCAGTAGCATCTTGATAGGTAGACTGTAGCTGTGTGGGATTTTGCCTATCCCGACCTTCTTGATCACCAACGTTAGAAGTGGTTCTTGTACTCACCATCTTGAAGCGTTGAATCCTTTCCTAGACTTTGAACAAATCTGAATAGAACGGAAGGAATCTGAATATGAGGTCTGGATCTCTCTCTTAGATTTATGCAATCCGGTATCGAAGACAGATCCAAGGAGCAGGAGAAAAACTGGGTTGCTCTCAATGAAAGCACCAATGTGTTTGTGTCAAAATTGGGCACAACACTCGTTGGAAGTTTTTGAAGAGATAATAAATGAAGAAAGTAAATTAAAACGTGGATTATCTAACAAAAACTCCAAATAACAGGAAGTAAATTGCACAAAAGACAACGATTTAGAGTGGTTCGGCGTATTGCCTACGTCCACTATGAAGTTTTGTTACTTTATTGCTTGATATTCAGAGAATACAACTTTTTTATGTCAAAGTACAGCAAGTAGTAAGCCAAAATTCGAAATCAAAGGCAGCGGTGATGCTCTGAAGCAATTCTGGCAGCGTCCGGGCGTGCTTTATCTCTAAAATTCTCCGATCCCTTTTCTGAATGACCAGGGGCTCTATTTATAGGTGTAGGAGGCTGATATTTCACCTAAAATCAGGGGAGAACACTTCTTGCACGTGAGGGGACCCACATGGCCAAATTCTGGAGATCCGGGCCCACTTTGGGATCGATTCGACCCTTGGTTCGAATCGATCAAAAAAGTGTCCAATCGTGATGAAACTTGGCGTGGACATTCTTCTATGTATATGCAAGCTCCTGTGAAAATTTCATAGCATTTGGATCTGTAGATCTCGAGTTATGATCGATTCAAGATGGTGTGTTTCGCCCTATGGATTCGTTCGAATCGATATGGTTCGAATCCATAGGGTCGAATCCATGCTTCTGCACGTGAAGGCGATGACGTGGTGCGCGTGCTTCGGGTCAATCCCCCTTTTTCTCCGAGTTTTCTGGGTCATACTCTAGGTTTTAGCCGCGTTTACTTGGTGGATTCGAGATGTTGGATTCGAAGGTGTGCTTCCTTCGAATCGATGGAACCGGTACTCATTCGAATCGAATAAAATATAGTACCGTGGACCGATTCGAAGTTGTCTCGATGTGGGGATTCAAAGATAAGCAAGGAATGGAGTCGGAGCTCCCTCGATTGCATGGATTCGAAGGACTCTTCCTTGATGGATTCGAAGGTGAAAGATGGTTTCATGGATTCGAACTAGGGCATGCGAGTATGGATTCGATGCATGGCTATCTGAGGGTTTGCTCGATGGAGTCGAAGTAAGGTGTGTACTGATGGATTCGAATCATGGCTTTGTGGACGGATTCGAATCAATGCTTGGTCGATGGAGTCGAAGCATGGCCATTTCTGATCGATTCGAACCTACGCCATTCCTGAGGGATTCGAGCCTATATCATTCCATCCATCTCCCATTGGCGATAACTTGACCATACTAACTCGGATTGCCCCAAAACTTGGAACGTTAGTTTCTACGGCTTAGCTTGTCGTGTCTTATCAATCGTAGACCGATCCGTACTAGGGAAAAATTCATCGATATTTGCAGTTGCCCAATCAATCACTCCAAATTGAGGGCCTGTGATCCTGTCTTTTCCAGTCAGTTCCTGGTTATCTCGGCCTTGCCAAAAGGCGGGATAACAGGGCACATATGGATGCAAAATCCAGCCGAATGCCAAACCTAATCAGGTACATATGAAAACGATCTAGACCCAAGATTGTTTAACTGAACAAACCATGAAATGTAATAGCTAACCAAATGTCAAACCTAAACGGGTACGTATGGATGCAAAAGTGAACAGAATGTCAAACCGAATCGAGTATGTATGGATGAAAAGCCAACTGAATTGCATATGCATGGATGAAAAAGCCAACCGAATTCCAAACCTAATTGAGTACACATGAAAACGATCTATACCCAAGATATACTGTTTAATCGAGCAAACCATGGAATGCAAAAGCAAACCAAATGTCAAACCAGATCGAGTATGTATGGATGCAAAAGCAAACCTAATGCCAATTCTAATTAGATATGTATGGATGCAAAAGCCATTCGAGTGCCAAACCTAATCGGCTACACATGAAATGATCCATACCTAAGATATATTGTTTAACCGAGCAAACCATGGAATGCAAAAACGAATCGAATACCAAACCTAATCGGATACATACAGAATGAATAAGAGAACCAAATGCCAAATCTAATCGGGTATATATGGATGCAAAAGCCAACCGAATGCCAAACCTAATCGGGTATGTATGAAAACGATCTAGACCCAAGATATATTGTTTAACCGAGCAAACCATGGAATGTATAGCTAACCGAATGCAAACCTAAGTAGGTATGCATGGATGCAAAAGTGAACCGAATGTCAAACCTAATCGAATATGTATAGATGCAAAAGCCAATCGAATGCCAAACCTAATCTTATATGCATGGATGTAAAAGCTAACCGAATGCTAAACCTAATCGGGTACACATGAAAATGATCTATACCCAAGACATATTGTTTAATCGAGCAAACCATGGAATGCAAAAGCAAACCAAATGCCAAACCTGATCGAGTATGTATGGATGCAAAAGTGAACTGAATGCCAAACCTAATAGGGTACTTATGGATGTAAAATCCAATCGAACGGCAAACCTCATCGAGTATATATAAAAACGATCTATACCCAAGATATATTGTTTAACCAAGCAAACCATGGAATGCAAAAGCAAACCGAATGCCAAGCCTAATCGGGTATGTATGAATGCAAAAGCCAAAATGAATGTCAAATCTTATCGGATATGTATGGATGTGAAAGCCAACCGAATGCCAAACCTAATCTATTATACATGAAAACAATCTGTCTCTAAGATATACTATTTAACCGACCAAACCATGGAATGCAAAAGCCGACCTAATGCCAAACTTAATCAGACATGTATAGGTGCAAAAGCAAATCGAATGTCAAACCTGATTTGGTACATATGGATGTAAAAGCCTACGGAATGTACATATGGATGTAAAAGCCTACTGGATGCCAAACCTAATCGGGTACACATGGAAACGATCTATACCTAAATATTAGCTTGATGAATATTTATTAGGAAAATATTTACCAGACTTTTAATTGCCAAACTGTTACTAACCGAACAAAGTAAATTACACTACTAACGAAAGAAATAAGTAAAATAACAAAAAAAAACATTTAATTCAACAAACAAAGCTTGAAGTCACATTAATGGTCTTCATAGTGAAAAATACAATAATTTATAAAAGTCACACTTTATTTCTTAACAAACAAGTTCTTTTGTTATGACCCAATTTCTTATACAAACTACAACATTTGTACTTATTCACCTCACTAGCTGACTTAATCCGTCCATAAGAAGAATAACTTCCTGCACCGCATCTTTTCCTGAAAGGATGAACTTCAACATCTTCGGATAACACGTCTTCCAATTGAAAATTAATAAGTGGATGAATTAGATGAGAATAAGATGTTCGAAAAAGGACACTTTGAAATAGTCCTCAATGTAGGAATAAACATCCAATTCAAAAGCAAGAATGCATCTAATAGCATGAGCACATGCAAACCCATAAATTCGCTATAAGTTACAAATACGTTGTCGAATACTCAAATCTACATGATAAGAGTGAGTTGACTGAACTTCATAAACATCAATAGCAGATCTAATAACTTTCCCTTGAATACCCGTAAGGTATAAATCCCTTAAATGCTTCTCCATAACTAGGCACAATTGACTATTTCAAGTTTTACTTAACTCCTTTCTATCAGACATAAATTTCATGAGCTTCAAATGAATTTTATTTTAACATGCAGTGATAGATAAATGTCTTTCCTCTAAATTCATCGATTAAAACTTTCTGCACAATTAGAACTCATTTTCCCATATCGATTACCTATGAAAAAAACATTAGCAAACATAAGGCAAACCATGCTCGAAATTTTCCACTTCTATCCCACTAGCACTATTAAACTAAGACAAAGCTTGATTAAATACATCTACTATAGCAGCATTAGCAACTTGATAAAACAATGAAATAATCCATTTCTTTTTACCTTGAGCACACCTTATTGTTAAAAAATTCTTCACATTATTCTTGAAATTATAGTAACAAGAACCATGAGTTGAATTTGGAAAAACTTAACAGCAATCAAAAGACCAGGATGTCGATCAGATATAAAAGTAAAATAATGATCATCATTACATAACATTTCTCGAAACTCCATCAAAAACCAATACCATTTAAGTTCATCTTCACCCGATACAATCCTAAAAGCCAATGGGAAAAAAACCTAAAAGAAATAAAATAAATTAACCAAAAAATTAAAAACAAATCAAATAAAATGAAACAACACAGGTACGTCAAATATTTGCCATAAAAGCATGGAAACTATTTTACAGGCAAATATTTGCCATGAAGTTATGACAAACATTTGACATACAAACATTTCACAAAACGAAAGACAAATAAATTATATTATAGTTTTTAGAACCGAGTCATACCCTGATTACCATTCTTAGTCGTAGAAGACATAATACAGCATTGTGCAAAAAAAATCAAAAGATGACAATAATCAAATCCATATTTGAATGCTTCGGACAAAATGAAAACCCACTCAAATTCATGACTAACAGAATCACCTTGAAGTTCAACTGTGCTGCGAGGATTACGCTCAGCCACAATTTCACAAAAAGATTTCAAATGATGATATGAAAGTAAATCATTGCTATGTATTTCTTCCAAAGCCAATCTTTCCCCCTTATAAGAAAAATAGTAATTTAACACAATATTGTACTTGGTCTGAAATAAATGAACAATATCTTTTATTTTCATAAGAGGATTTGAAAGAACAAAATCAGCAACCAACTTCTAAACTAATTTGCTAAAAACGGGTGAAAGGATAACATCTACAATACCATCTCACATGAATGATTAGGCTGCATAGTTTTGATAACAAAAAAACCTGGTAGGTTAAACTTGCGAGAAGCATGAATGCGAAAAGGAAAACCATCCCGTGAACAAACAGTTGAACTTGCTCCCTACCATTTTTAACAACATTAACTTTATAGCTATTCCTAATACAATATATCATAAGATACAATCTGAAGTCATCAACGTCATCAAAAAATCTTTGACCAAAACTAGTAACTATTAGATTGCTAGAATCATTTCTTAACAACCGTTTCAAAGTAGAGCTAGAATCAACCGAAGAACAAACCATAGAAGAAGTTGACGAGCCACACTCACCAAAAGAACTAACAAATGAAGAACTATAAGAACCAACATCAGCCGACATACTTTTACACTGCTTAGATATAATAGAAACAAGGAGAAAATCATCACGGCTATGAGCAACAAACAACAATATACCGTGCAAATCAGAATTAGTTTCAATAACTCTATTCCTTTCATCTCTTCATAAACCAATTCAATAGAACTAGGTGTTAATTCAGATTAATGTTCACAAATATCATTTTTCAATCTCAACACATTACTCAAACCAAGAGCCTACTATAACTATCACTATCTCAACAGCTAAGATCTATACAAACACTTTGGTTATCTGAAGTAAAAATTCGAAGTATATCAAATTTCAATTAAAATTTGAAGTGAAAATTCTCAGAAGGAAAATTTAAAGTTGTTGACGAGAAAGTCAAAATTACGTGTATGAAAGGGTAAAAAACGTAAACACGGATGTGGGCAATAAAAAGGGACTTAAAATATAAGTGTAATTGAGAGGGATATATTTTAAAAAACAAGGATGTGTGACAAATTTTTACTTGTTTTTATTTACCATTAGCCAAAAAATAAATAAGCTTGTATAATTATGTTTTATCTGATACTGTGGGACTTTGCATAACAATCATATATAATTTTTGCTACCTTTCCTCAAGTTCTTTGGCATTCAAGTGAACGACTGTAGATTTGTAAAAGAAATTGTAGATTTGAGAGCAGCTGTTTGAGCTATTTATATCTAAAACAGATTTTATTTGAAACTTTATTGAAACAGGCCCAAGCCTCAAAGATGGATAGCGGGTAAATACCCGATACAACTCACACCGACCCAAACAAGCCAATAAAACAACAAACCCTAATATGTTTAGGGTTATTACAATGTCTCCAGAAACATCGTCTCCTTTAAAAAAACATGGCGAACAGAAGACAAAAAACACAATCCACAAAATTAATGGAAAATGAGATTCAAGGATGCTTCCACTCCTTCATAACATTGCAGTGTAGCCCATGGTTTTTGGGGATAGGCAAAAATGGCTCTAATGAGCTATTTTTGTCTCCTCTTCCAAAAAGCTAGTCGCTTTGTTATCAGAAGTATCATCAAACTTTGGATCTAATAAATCCTTAGCATAAGCAACCAAGTTTGGGGAGTTCATGAGTAAATCCTTACAAGTTGCTTATGTTACAACTTCAGAGAAGCGAGATGCTTTGCTAGCTAGAACCACCTTAATCTTTGGATTAGTGGAATTCTTAGCATATGCATCTAGATCTGGAAGTAGTGAATTACAAGATTCACCTCTATCCCAGACAGATAATGATAAATTTGTTTATTAAGCTTGCTTATGTAAAAGGAGTTTCCTAATCTTTGGTCATTGATGGCTAGAAGGAACTTGCTGTCTTGGTCCAGTTTGTTGCTACATATACAACATCTCCTATTTAAATCAGGTAAAAAAATATTGTGATTAGCCTATGAATCAGTTAATTAATAAAATTATTATTTAACAATAGCCTTGTTACGTCCCTTGCAGGCCTTAGACAGAGATTTAAAGGGGACATCATCAGTAATGTTGCAAGTGCTTTCCCTTTGAATCAAATCAGATAAGTGATTACTGTTGTTCTTAGACTTGGATCTTAAGTGATCAGCTCTTGACTTATTATCTCTGTTTGTAAGATACCAGTAATCATTCTACGAAGGCTCGGGGTTGGAAGAGCGGTAGCTCCTATTCAAATCATGCAAGCAAACAACATTGTTAGGAAGTAGATTATTTACGTTGGTTGATTTAAAACTAACAAGGCTTTGTTTACTTCCCTTATAGGAATGTTTTCTGGTTTGGATTATGGAATATCCACCTTCAACTGGAGCTTTGGCATAGATATAATCATGATGATTTGTTGGCTTACTTGAACAGCAGTTGCTACTTAGTTGAAGGGAACTTTCAGAAGGAAATTTTACCTTTTGTAAGTATTCTTCAACCGTTTCTTCGAAGTTGTCCGAATCATAATATTGTAGCTTTGATTTTTGAGGTTGTTTGACTTGCTAGCCTTTTGGAGAATGATAGTATATTTAATTTCAACGGCTTTCCACAGTTGTAGACAATATGTTTCAATATTATTATGCAGTCTCTTATTTCTTTCTTTCCATAAAAAATAAACAATCGCAGTTAGAACTACACATGCATTATTGAATTCTGTTTTCCTTCCAATGAAAATTTTCTGAATGTTGATTAAGATTAATTTTCCTTCTGGCTATGAACCAAATGTTCCTTAAATACTGATAGTCAAAGAAAAGACGATCTATATTTTCAGTTTCTGTTTTGCAAAAAGTCAGTTGGTGTTTCCTTAGTTTTTGTCCCATTTTGCACACTTTTCTCTTGTTGGCAATCGATTTAGATCTGCAAAAAATGTATAAAAAGCCATTTTTTTACAGTCGGCTGTATTCCAAATAGTTTTGAACCCGTCTATTTCTATTTCCTTCCCTTTAATGAAATCCCAAGTGTTTTTAAATTAGAATTGTCTTTTTGATGAGAATTTCCAAATCCAAATGTCTTTATCTTGACTTGAATCAATTTCTATTTTATTAATTATGGAGTTGAAATGGATGCTGCTGGTTGAGATTGAGTGTTCCAAGATGAATTTTGAATGATGCTTTCAGCTTTTGTATTAACCCCCCAAAATAATAGTGATTGCTCCAACCAAGTAAGTTGATCAAAGATTTTTCATTGATCCAATGATCAAGCCAGAGACTTGTTTGATTGCCTTCTTTGAATTTTCTTTCTAATAATTTTGCACCTATTTCCCTGCATTTAAGTATGCTTTTTCATGCATGAGAGTAATGATTTTCGTTGGCATGGAACAAAATTTCTTATTTTTGACATATTTGGCTTTCATCCATTTGGCCCAAAGAGATTTTCCTTCAATAAATTTCAAAAATAGTTTGCAATTACAGATTTCATTTATGTCAGCAAAATTTCTAATTCCTAAGCCTCCTGCCTTTTTTTGTTTTTGTGATTATATTCCAAGAGATTTTATGAAATTTCCCATTCCAAATGAAGTTAGCACATAATTTTTCAATTTTTTCCATAGTTTTAATTAAGATATTGTGAGATTGCATCCAGTACATGATAACAACTGTGATGACCATGTAGATGAGTTCAACTCTTTCTGCAATTGATAACAATTTGCTGGACCAATTATCCAGTTTACTTTAAATAATATCATGTAGTTTGGCACGGTCTATATCTTTGATTTGATTACAATTGAGAGGGATTCCTAGGTATTTGATAAGAAGTTCACTTTCTTGAAACTTTAAGATATTGAGAATCTCCTTCTTGCTTTTGCTTGCTTTACTGAAATAGATCTTGCTCTTATTTTCATTAATTTGGAGACCAGCATGATATTTGAGGATGTCAAAAATATTTTTAATGATTTCGGCAATTTTGAATATCTGCATTCAAAAAATTAATAAATTATCAGCATATACTAAATGAGTAATATAAAGAGTAATTGAATTCCTAGTTTTCGATTTTTATTCAATTGCTGCTTTTCCATTTGCAATGTAAAATATTCCATGGCTGAGGTAAATAGGTAAGGAGATAGAGGGTTGCCTTGCCTTGTTCCTCTATTACTATGAATAAACTCATAAGGGGAACCATTAATGAGAATGGAATGGTTTACATTACAGTTTCATTCTTTAACTAGGATACAAAAGTTTTCATTGAAACCTAGCTGACTCATCATAAAAACTATAAAATTCCTATTTATTTTGTCAAATGCTTTATGTAAATCAATTTTTATGCACATATTATTTTTCCCAGTCTGATTGAAATTTCTTAATAGCTCATGAGCTAGTAAGGTATCCTCAACTATCATCTACTTGGTATAAAAGCACTTTGGTTCTTTGAAATTAGATATTTTAAAAATATTTTAATTCTATTACTTAAAATTGTGGTAATAATTTTACAAAAAATTACAGCAGGCTATTGGCCTGAAATTCCCAAAATAATTAGAAATTTTTGTTTTTGGCACTAAAGTAATAAAAGTATGATTTATATTTTCAAAAGTCTGTCGGTAGAGAAAAATTCATTAATAGCCTCAAAAATCATACTTTTTAACTTTTCTTGATGGGTCTTATAAAATATGGCCTTAAAACCATCTAGGCTTAGACTTTTGTCATCCTTAGCAGAAAAAACAATTTTTTTAATGTCATCTAAAGAAATAAGAGCAAGTAAATTTTCCTTACTGTTTGCATGTAGTAAGTACTTAGGAGTGATACTGGGAAATGTACCTTGACTCCCTTTAGAATTAAACAGACCAGAGAAGTACATAATTGCTTCCTTTTCTAATTGTGAGGCTTCATTGATGATACTTCCATTGCCATTAAGTAATTTTCCTATGTCATTACAATATTTTTTACTTGACATTTTGGCATAGAAAAATTTACTAGGAAAGTCCCAACTAGGTGAGCCAATTAACTTTGGCTTTCTACCTAAGATTGACAGCTTCAATATGAAGAAGTTTAGAAAGCTGTCTTTGCGTATGAAAAAAATTATTATTAGAATTGGGTCTGAGCAATCTAGGTCTAAACTGTCTTGCAATCTCACACATTCCTCTCTTATATGATTGATTTCATTACTATTTATTTTTGTTCCAGACTTTCAGTTTAGCCTTAGTATCTTTTAAAAGTTTCCTAAACTTAAATAGGGCAGAGCCTTCAGTTGAAAACTGAAAGCAATTTTGAGTAACTAATTTGTTTTCTTTATCATAGACCCAACCATTTTTAAATCTGAAAGGAAAATTATGTTTGATAATGTTTCCTTACGAGAAAATAAGTTGTAAAGGGGTATGATCACTAGTTGCTTAGGGTAATGTATAACATTTAAAGTTAGAAATTTTTTAATAAAAATTTGATTAACTAAAATTCTATCCAATTTACATTTGATATTTCTAAATTCACCTGATTTCCAGGTAAATTTATTACCTTTAATAGAGGATTCAATTAAACCGGTTTTAAATATAAAAAAATAGAGAGGAATTCTAATTTCTTAAAAGGAACTGGAATTCCTCCTCTTTTTTCAGAAGCTTTTATAACTGTGCTGAAATCCCCTATAATTATCCAAGGAGTATTAATATTATTATTTAACTGATCCAAATTATTCCATAATAGAATTCTTTCTTTTTCAAAATTTAGAGCATAAACAAAAGTCGCATTAATTTGAAGGCCCCTTTATTTCAAAAAATAGTGAGTAAATAGTAAATTAAGAGAATAATGGCATAATTCCCAAACGTTGGGATCCCAAATGACAATTATTCTACCATTACCCCCTATAGAATTATTATGGATAATATTCCAGTTATTAAGAAATCTGTTATGGAACAAATTTATATTACTCTCAGAAAGTTTATGTTCTAATATACTACATGCTAGGCTTATAAGATTGCAATAATTTTGACAAATCCAATTTCCTTTCATGGGAATTATGTCCCCTAAAATTCAAAGAAATTATTCACATAATAATAATATATAATAAAGGATATATAAAAGGATATTACAACAGCTAAAGTTAAAGATTGCTGCTAACTTCTATGCTTTCAAAAGCTTTCCCTCCTCTTTTCTTACAGTCTTTTTTGCTTTTAACTTTTAAGAATTCTTCCCATTTTGGATTTTTGATGATGTATTTCTTCTCAAAGCCTTCTGAATTAGAATTGTCAGAAATATTATTGTTCATAATATCCTGTATATTCTTATTTCTAGATTTTTTCCTTTTGTTGCTGACAGTGGAAGAAGAAGAGGAAAGAAGAAGACATGCATTCTCTAATAAGGACTCAAAGATGTCAGTGCCCCTATACAGACAACTTTTAGCCGAGATTGCAGAGATTTCTTTTTGTATACCATTTGAGATATTATTGTCTGTAATTAAACTTGTTTCCTCCTGATGAGGGGAGGAATCAAGAACTGTATATTATAATCCCCATTGCTCTGTTGATAATTCTCTATAATTTCTTTCATACTTCCATTCGGGGCTGGAAAAACAGCATATCTAGTCATTCCCTTTTGATGTTCAGCACCCACAGCTACATTGAGACTTGTTTCATTTTATTTTGTGTTTTACGAAATTGCTTGCAAAAATGGACTCTCTGTTTGCTCAATGATACAATATAATATCCATGTCGTCTTTTGAGATTTTAGGATTTAAAACATTTTCCTTATTTCCAAAGATTTGAATTTCCTCTGAAACTATATTATTATCAAGAATGGATGAGGTTTTAGAAGTATTATTGGTTTTAAAGATAACAGCATTTATAATGTGATCATTCTTTGGATGTTGTTCATTTCTTGGATTTCCTGAATCAGGAGATTTTCTCATAGCAGTATTACACTTTAGACTTCCTTTTTCTTTCCAAACTTGTTTCAATGAGAAAGCCTCGATGAGATGTCTAAAGCAAGCACATTTCAGACACCTTGGTAGAATCCATTCATACTCGATTTTCTGTATAAAGTTTTCACCATCATGCATAGTGATGTAGGAAAGATCCGGTAAATCTTCATTGGCTTTGATTTCAGCCAAGATTCTTGCATAGCTAAGCCTGGTCTCATCGGCCGTAGGCTCATCTAGCTTTATTGGGTTTCCTACAACACTGGTAATAGCAACAAATGCTTTATTGTCCCATAATTTGAGATTGTGATCTGGAAATCTTATCCAAATTGGATAAGTAGATAGTAGATCACGATCAAGAATCATTTTCTTGTCCCATTTTTTCAAAATTATAAGCATGCCACTAATAAAGAATGGGTTATTTTGAATAACTTTGTTGCAGTCTGACTCATTTGAGAATCTAATGATAAAGAATCCATTATTTCTTGTGTACATCTCGAAATTGCCAACTGGGTTCCATGTTTTAATCAGAAAATCCCTGAAATGATGATAGCGTGTTCCAACCACATATGATACTATAGAATTACTCCATTTATCCTTGGTTCTTCGGTTAATCTATTCTTTTACAATAATAATTTTTTTTTCACCTAATTTAATAGGTGCTGAATAATTCAAATCTGCCATTGTATTGAGCCCATCTTTCTTAATCGAATCTGCCCAAGAAGATGATAGTTTTGTTATATTGGTTATTTCGATAGAGTGAGTTCTTGAGGCGTTGAGGACATGTTTGCTCCCTAACTGTTGATGGTTATAATTCGGTTGGCTCTTTGTCCTCTGGACAATGATCATGCCGAAATATTAACTGCGGGTCCTTGGATTTGTCTCTGGAATTTCATTGGTGGGCCCTTATGACGATATCTGACCATTTGAAAACCATCATTTTCTTGGTCATGGGACTTATCTTTATGATTTGAGAAAGCAGAGAGAGGAGGAGGCGTCAGAGAATTAAGGAGGGGGGTTAAAGAGCCCTTAGAAGTCTGATTAGGATGCACACAAAAAATAGGGTTATTTTGATGGTCATGGTAGCCATAGCTGCAAGAGTTTTTTCTTTTTTTTACAATGCGTAGTTGATTCCAACTAAAATAGATTTACCTAACAGTTAATTTACCACAAAATCGAAGTAGTATATTAGCCAATGCGACATGCATGTTCTGTAACATCCCGCCTTTTTACACGATTTAAACAGACACACGTGCCAATTCAAACCATACGTAAGGGCGGATTATTATGGGATAAATAAGAAAACAGAGAAAGAAACAGAATCTCACAGCGGAAGGATAAAATATTATAATCAAATATACAGTTCATAAATCTGTTTACAAAAACCTTTGATTTATTTATACAATACATATCAGAGTACACATACCATATAACAATGCAGCGGAACAATATGAGTGTAGTGAAACCATATTATCTATGGTAATAATAATAAAATCTTCGTCTTCTTCCTCCGGAAATAAAATCTTCAATCCTGAAACGCTCGGACTGAATCGAGCTAATTTGGAAAGACAAAAACACTCGAGTCAGAACTAAAAGATCTTATGTGAGTTAAATTAACAGAAATAAATATGAGTACAGTAACTTAAGAGATGCTCGGGATTTACATCTCCTAAGGATCCGTTAAACTATTTACTATATAGTATATTGCGCTATTATAATAGTGTCTAATTGTAAAATAAACTTACTTTTAAACAGCGTTAAGGCTTTACATTTTCCACCTTAACACATTTATATATTCCCATAGTCTATACAGTAACGTAATCTCCCCCGTAATGGACGTCGTCAGAGGGCACTCCATAGGTATGGTACAAAACAAAATCGTATAAGGTGCGCTAGGGTAGGTGACACGGCATAACTAGGCAATGCCAGGGTAGATATACCAATTGCTATCCGGGCTGATGGAAACGCGTAGCGCGCAGCTACCGCCCACCTCGAACAAACACCCCTAAAATCAAAGAAATCAATAGTGACCACCGAACCAATCCAAAGTCAGAGTATATTATCGAAGGAGTGCGTTCGATCAGAGGAATGACCTCATTGGCCCGAGAATCGCTCCTGTTTTAGCCACCTTATGCCAACTCACGGGAGTCGGGTCCACGTATTTACCTTGCAGGAAACGCCTCCACCAACCTACTTCATTCAGGAATCTCCACCGCGTACACGGTTGTTAAAGTGGTTTTCGGAGTTGGCAGAGAGTATGACAACTTCCGATCCCAGTCTCTTCAACAACCAAACGTTATTATATCACCGCAGTCATTTAAAATAATTATTCTTTTAAAACCAAAATAAAATATCCATTTAAAACCCATATAAATACGTTATCATTTATTCTTAAAACCCCAAATCAATACGATATCATTTTATTTTCCAATATATATTCCTTTCAAAACCATAGGGTTTTCCAAAATAAAATATTTAGAAATCAAAACTCTTGAATATAATATTTCCAAATTATACTACCTTGACAATCATAACTTCGAAACAAATTTCCATCTCTTAAATGGTTAAATATTAAATTACTTTATAAAACCCAATAGCTTCTTTAGATTTCACAAATTAATTTTCAAATATCCATTTAAACTTCTAAATACCATTTCAATTCTTATTTTTCAAAGCTTTAAATATTTCACCATTTCAAAACAAACTCATTTGACAATCCCATATATATTAAATTCAATTACTTATTATTTAGACTTGAAATATTTACTTAATGAATTCAATATAATTTAAGAAAACCTTTAACTTCATATAACTGGATCATCTTTCAATTTATTATATATTCATTTAATCAACCTGATATTCATTAAAATCACTTTACACAAAATCAAGTTATAAAAATCATATCCTTTAAAAATTCTAATTTTTATTAAATTTCAATTTAACTTAATATTCATCTTCCAAATCTATTCTCATTTAAGTCATAAAACTCTAGAAATTAAATTTTAAATAAATGTTTAATCTTATTTGATCTTAAAATCAAACTTTATTTAAACTTCAAATCAAATTTATACAAAGCTTAAAAACCGGAAATTACTATATATATATATATATAATAGCCTTTATCAATAACCAAATCAATATCTCATAAACCATATATATATAACTTTACAAAACCATAGAAAAACATTTCAAAATATATTTTATATATATTTACCGCGGTGCCTGTATATAATTTTCTATTCTATAGTCAAGTGATACAGATGTTTATCATTTCAATCCGCAATTTAAAATATAAAAAAAATGCGGTTATATATCATTTCAAACCGCAATCCCGAATGAATGAAATGCATAGCAACTTGCAATTAATAAAATTAATCATCCATTCATCCATCAAATCATACATCCATTTATCACAGTCATCATCCAATTTCAAACAATCATCAATACATAACAGGTGATAAATAATGGTATCAATTATCAGTTTACACTCAAAATAAATTTAATAACTGTTAATTGGCAGTTTATAAGCAAAAATAAACGTAAACTTAACTGGCAGTTAATATGAAATAAAATTTAACATAACTATGCCTGGCAGTTAATATGCAATAAATAAATTCTAACTGTCAAATTTATATGCAATAAATAAATAAATTTACAGTTATATTAAACAAATGCGTTTAAACAGAAATAGTGAATAAAACATGCCAAACAGTCATAAATAAATTTCTACCCATATCTAAAGTCGAATTAACAAACATAAGAAATTTTAGAAATTGTGAGTGGGTTAAAACACTCACCTTTTGAATTTAAATCGAATTTAAATTTAATTTAAACTCAAAAATTCAACGGTCTCCGAATTGGTCCAAACCAGCGTTAACAGATCTGGAATTTAATTACGATCCTAACAAAAAAAATCTCGCGTGAATCGGACTATGTATGAGAAAGTTATTCGAAAATTTCGATTGAAACAAAAATTAAATAAAACAAAATAAAAAAATATACCCCATCACCATGCCACGTCACAGGCCACGTCCTTCTTCTCAAATTCGAGCACGCTACAGAACCAATAAAAAAAAACCAGACAATACCAACAGATTACGCTCTTTGAGAATTATGACATATAATTTTTCTGGAATTTTTAGAGGAGTTTGAAATATGTTTTTTTTTATATATTTTGGACTGTAATTGGATCTAGAAATTTTGCAGCCATTGGAAGAGAAGAAGTTGAAGAAAAGAACACACAAAGAGAAATGAAGATAGATGGAGGCTAGGGTTTACACAGCCTATAAATAAACAAATGAAATAGGATAGGTGGGCACGAATCATAAACGCGCAAAACGGTTGTTGGCCCACCAGAATATTTTATATTAATTGGATATGTTACGGATTAGTAAATAAATTAACTTCTTCCTCAGACATTTACATTGAATTTTAAACGTATTTACAAATGTAAATTTAGATGCTTCATTTATAAGTTTCAATATAAATTCACAATTTCATTAAATTCCAAATTCATAGATAAGTTTCCATTTTCAACTAAATTTCTAAATTACCGTAATAATTATCTTAGATTTTTATTCATTCTCAATAGATTTAACTATTGTAAATCGACTAAGTTTTCATACTATAAAAATCCACATTTCTATGTATATATATACATTTGAATTCCCTACTAAAATATTTTATTTATATTTCGCAATTACTTCCAATCCATTTTTTTTGGCATCGCACTGTTACTTAAATAAATAGCCTATACCAACACTAATTATCATTAATTTGAAAAACGAGTTACCAAATTTTGGATTTTATTAATAATTATTATTTATTACTTCATTGTTTATTCAAATTTAGACAATTTAAGATGTTTCTTAAATGTTGAGTACATTATTAACTTCAGCGTAAAACTTCAATTTTATTTTATCTACAAATTATAAATTAACTTTGCAGAAATCCTTTAGTTGACCTTTCATTTAATTATCCTATCTATTGGTATCCCATAGATGGGAATTCCTAAAACATCTCCGAATTCCAACTTTAATTTCAATCACATAAAATGTTCTATTCAGTTTCCAATAAATTCAATAAATTAAAATTATCATGTTCTAAATCCAAATGAATCCATATATCCTGCCTTCCATTCTTTTAATCTAACTAATTATCATATTCTGAATAAAGTTTACGTTATTTCCACCTATAAGCTACAAATAACAACGAATGTTGCTTTTGATTTAGATTCTAAATAAATTGATGGGTAATAATTAATAATTCTCACTATTGCCCGATATATTCCCATTCGTGCTTAAATTACCACCAAACAATCATTAAATTACCTATCTTTTATTGATTCCATAAAATCTATTTGCCCTGAGTTAGTTACTGCATTTATCAAATTCCAATTTCACAATCACCTTAAATACATAAATTGGTATTGCATTAATATTTAAATTTATTAGCTTATGTCAACACTATTAACATTAATTGCAATGTATTACCAATTTTAGTCACTACCCTAACTACTAACTCATATTAACCTACATTATTCCCAAGAATTTCATTGGTTTTTCTTATATTAAATTTATCAACCATATTAATTAAGGTTTTTTTAAAAACAATTAATAAAATTCCCTTTAATATATACAACTTAGCAATCTATTAAGCATGGTATTATATTTCACGTAAATGTACATTTAATTACATTTATTACAATGTTATCCAAATAAATTGAATGATCTAAGTATATAACTCCTAATATCCACCCATCTTGCCTTAATCCCAAATAACATACAAATTAAACTACCCTTAATTTCAATTAACCCTATCATTACTTTTTATATTCCAAACAAATAAATTAAAAATAGGTTAATTGAATCAGATTTACAATCCAACTTTAATTATTTACAAATTTTGTCAGTTTGGACCACTTGGTAAATTCAGAATCTTTTAACAACTTCCTACATTAATTTATTTTTGAATAATCCCAAAATTTTCAATATTAAAGTACAAATCCAATTTATCAATAATTAAAACTTAAATTTCAAGGAATTTATTTATTTAGGTTTAGATCCCGTTATTCACTAAAATTGGTTGGTATTTATTTCATTCGCCTCTTTAATTGTACGTAAATTTCTCATAAATACACCTAAAATTTCATTTAATTCCAACTGCTTCCTAATTTCCATTTCTACGTCTTAACACACTCTATATTAAACTTCTAGACATTGTATTACTTATCATATTAATGCAACCTTTATTTAGTGTATTAACATTTATTTCAATTCAAATTCTATCAACCAATTAAACATGTAACCTATTACTATTGCTTACAAATCAAAATATTGCACCCATTGTCATCTTGTGAATGAATTAGTCTTTATTTCAAAACTTATCTGAATTTACATTGAGACCATATTTAATCCTCTTCGATAATATTAATCCTCAATTTATTAAATGGAATCAATATATCTTACATAACATGTTTTACGCATAAATTTCTAATTAATATTATTTCAACTTATTCCCCATATTCTCAATAATTACCTAACATACATCTACGCTTATTTTATTCTACGTTCACACTTCCGTTACTCTCAAATCGATAAGTAACGTTCATATAAATAAATGTTATGTCAGTTTCCTATTTATTGAGATATTTTTATTTATTTATTACTGCATAACTTTACGTATTTTCTTCCCATCACTTTAAAATTAATCGTTAAAGTAACGCTTATCAATACGCATCAAATTATTTACCAAATTAAAAGGTGTTGATTTTTTTAACAAATTAATTGACAGATTAATTAGGTAATGTATACGAATTGTTATTATACCCATAAATTTACACTTAACTAATTAAATGCCTTACCTATATTATCTATCTTCCCATTATATTCAGGTACAATACTTACACCAATTTTTATTGAAAAAATTTATTCATATTACAAACAAAGGCTTAAATTACCATTGTTAAATTAGCGTTCAATATATATTTATCACCTTTTATTATTTCTACTAAATTTTTATTACAAAATTCTATTAAATAAATTAAATCGTCGAAATTTACGGGTCGTTACACTCTCCCCCACTCAAAACTTTTCGTCCCCGAAAAGGAAAAGGAAGGGAAAAGACGGATTTAGAATCTACATATCTTATTCAAAACATTACCTTATAAACAATTAAATTTAAAATATCTGTTACTTTTCTTAAAATATACAAATTTACAACATTATCTTTTTATACTTAAATTTATTAGACTTTGGAGAACATTTCAAAATATTTGTAAGTCCAAAATTTAAATATCTAAGTAGTTCCAATCACTAATCATCCAAATTAATACAACAACCATCAATTTCCTCGAACAGCATACATACAATTACATAACAACCATACAATCACACAATCAAATAGTTGTTTGGGTTCAAACTTGAAATTGTACGGAATGAAAAATAACTATCAAGTGCATCATTTACTCAACAGTCTTAGATGTAACAAAATAGATTATTTATTCATCCAACAACTTCAAATTTCCTTACCCAACCAACCATAAATCAAACAATAACAATTCAAACCAGCAACCAAACTAACTTATTATAAATTTCATGCTTTAGTTGTTTGATTTCCCTTTTTGTTTATATAGTGATTTTTTCTCATTCACATTTACTTATCAAAGGTTTGCTCATTCATTTTTACTTATTACTTACAATTATTCAATTCCGTTAACTCGGGTCATGCTGGTTCCTTATATTTTGTTATAATTATTCATTCATTTATAATATCATGTCCTTATTTATTTACTTTAATTCCTTAAGTTTTATAATCATCTATCTATCATGCTTACCTTTATTTATATTTACTTGGTAAAATTTCAATTATACCTTAAGTTATTGAATACAGCAAATTCATTGAATGCTTCATTACCTACTATTACTTGTACAAATTTCAACTACATTTCTTATTAAACATTTCAACTTTTTATATTTGGTAAGTTATATATGTTAAAGAAAATGCAAATGAACTTATACAAGTTTTATCTCATCTTTTAATTAAATTTAATGTTCAACAATATTACTCTTTATCTCATATGTTACAAATTTCAAATTTCCCTTTATAACTTTGCATTAAATCTCTAACCTAAATTAGAGGTTTCAATTTATTAATCACTTACCTTTTATTTCACTACAATAATTTAAACAATTAATTAATGGAAATTTAAGAATTAAATACCGGGTTAAATTTCAAATTATTTTGAAATATTAGATAAATATATTCTTCTAACTTATATACCCCTAATTTTATTTAAAACAATTAAAAATTTATATCTTTTTCGAAAATGAATCTGCAGTAGAACTACTACAGTGGCCTTTCCCCTTCGAAACTCGAAAATGAAAGTCGATGATGCGGCCGCCATCACCGAAATTATTTTCCAGCGACAGAGAGGAAAGTACAAAACTTATTTCCTCAAAAATCTTCTTTAAAACGATTCTTCCAAATTATGTTAAATATTTATATCAGAAAATACTTATAAACAAAATTATTAATATATTTCAAAATCATTCAAAAGAAAAACCCCGGACTTAAGTTCTAAATTTCCAAATTTCATTTATCTTATTTTTCAATCTTATTTCTATTATTATTTACATTTTATTGCCTAACAATCAATCTATTGCAGCCAAATATAAATATCAATTGAAATTTTTTATTTTATATATAAAAATATAATAGGCAAAAATTTTCATTCACCTATATTAAAAACAAATATTGTGTAGGTCTGTCCTATTAAGTGTTTAGAAATCCCTATTGATGTCATAGTGTCCCATGCACCAACCAGAATTTATAAATACAAAACGGAACAGATTAACACAATATTAAAACCCTTTTTTTATAACACTAACAAATACGCTCTCTCATATATATACACTCAGCGACTCCCATAGGGCATTACTGCCCTATTAAATAAGAGTCAAACCCCACAAAGCTAAGGTTTATCGCTAACCAAAGCTCTGATACCAACTGTTACATCCCGCCTTTTTGCACGATTTAAACAGACACACGTGCCAATTCAAACCATACGTAAGGGCGGATTGTTATGGGATAAATAAGAAAACAGAGAAAGAAACAGAATCTCACAGCGGAAGGATAAAATATAATAATCAAATATACAGTTCATAAATCTGTTTACAAAAACCTTTGATTTATTTATACAATACATATCAGAGTACACATACCATATAACAATGCAGCGGAACAATATGAGTGTAGTGAAACCATATTATCTATGGTAATAATAATAAAATCTTCGTCTTCTTCCTCCGGAAATAAAATCTTCAATCCTGAAACGCTCGGACTGACCCGAGCGAATTTGGAAAGACAAAAACACTCGAGTCAAAACTAAAAGATCTTATGTGAGTTAAATTAACAGAAATAAATATGAGTACAGTAACTCAAGAGATGCTCGGGATTTACATCTCCTAAGGATCCGTTAAGCTATTTACTATGTAGTATATTGCGCTATTATAATAGTGTCTAATTGTAAAATAAACTTACTTTTAAATAGCGTTAAGGCTTTACATTTTCCACCTTAACACATTTATATATTCCCATAGTCTATACAGTACCGTAATCTCCCCCGTAATGGGCGTCGTCAGAGGGCACTCCATAGGTATGGTACAAAACAAAATCGTATAAGGCGCGCTAGGGTAGGTGACACGGCACAACTAGGCAATGCCAGGGTAGATATACCAATTGCTATCCGGGCTTATGGAAACGCGTAGCGCGCAGCTACCGCCCACCTCGAACAAACACCCCCAAAATCAAAGAAACCAATAGTGGCCACCGAATCAATCCAAAGTCAGAGTATAGTATCGAAGGAGTGCGGTCGATCAGAGAAATGACCTCATTAGCCCGAGAATCGCTCCTGTTTTAGCCACCTTATGCCAACTCACTGGAGTCGGGTCCACGTATTTACCTTGCAGGAAACGCCTCCACCAACCTACTTCATTCTGGAATCTCCACCGCGTACACGGTTGTTAAAGTGGTTTTCGGAGTTGGCAGAGAGTATGACAACTTTCGATCCCAGTCTCTTCAACAACCAAACGTTATTATATCACCGCGGTCATTTAAAATAATTATTCTTTTAAAACCAAAATAAAATATCCATTTAAAACCCATATAAATACGATATCATTTATTCTTAAAACCCCAAATCAATACGATATCATTTTATTTTTCAATATATATTCCTTTCAAAACAATAGGGTTTTTCAAAATAAAATATTTAGAAATCAAAACTCTTGAATATAATATTTCCAAATTATACTACCTTGACAATCATAACTTCGAAACAAATTTCCATCTCTTAAATGGTTAAATATTAAATTACTTTATAAAACCCAATAGCTTCTTTAGATTTCACAAATTAATTTTCAAATATCCATTTAAACTTCTAAATACCATTTCAATTCTTATGTTTCAAAGCTTTAAATATTTCACCATTTCAAAACAAACTCATTTGACAATCCCATATATATTAAATTCAATTACTTATTATTTAGACTTGAAATATTTACTTAATGAATTCAATATAATTTAAGAAAACCTTTAACTTCATATAACTGGATCATCTTTCAATTTATTATATATTCATTTAATCAACCTGATATTCGTTAAAATCACTTTACACAAAAATCAAGTTATAAAAATCATATCCTTTAAAAATTCTAATTTTTATTAAATTTCAATTTAACTTAATATTCATCTTCCAAATCTATTCTCATTTAAGTCATAAAACTCCAGAAATTAAATTTTAAATAAATGTTTAATCTTATTTGATCTTCAAATCAAACTTTATTTAAACTTCAAATCAAATTTATACAAAGCTTAAAAACCGGAAATTACTATATATATATAATAGCCTTTATCAATAACCAAATCAATATCTCATAAACCATATATATATAACTTTACAAAACCATAGAAAAACATTTCAAAATATATTTTATATATATTTACCGCGGTGCCTGTATATAATTTTCTATCCTATGGTCAAGTGATACGGATGTTTATCATTTCAATCCGCAATTTAAAATGAAAAAAAAATGCGGTTCTATATCATTTCAAACCATAATCCCGAATGAATGAAATGCATAGCAACTTGCAATTAATAAAATTAATCATCCATTCATCCATCAAATCATACATCCATTTATCACAGTCATCATCCAATTTCAAACAATCATCAATACATAACAGGTGATAAATAATGGTATCAATTATCAGTTTATACTCAAAATAAATTTAATAACTGTTCATTGACAGTTTATATGCAAAAATAAGCG
Source organism: Allium cepa (assembly GCA_030765085.1). NCBI lineage: Eukaryota > Viridiplantae > Streptophyta > Magnoliopsida > Asparagales > Amaryllidaceae > Allium > Allium cepa. The sequence continues at coordinate 51,130,510 of CM060933.1, forward strand.
TAAACTTAACTGGAAGTTAATATGAAATAAAATTTAACATAACTATGCCTGGCAGTTAATATGCAATAAATAAATTCTAACTGTCAAATTTATATGCAATAAATAAATAAATTTACAGTTATATTAAATAAATGCGTTTAAACAGAAATAGTGAATAAAACATGCCAAACAGTCATAAATAAATTTCTACCCATATCTAAAGTCGAATTAACAAACATAAGAAATTTTAGAAGTTGTGAGTGGGTTAAAACACTCACCTTTTGAATTTAAATCGAATTTAAATTCAATTTAAACTCAAAAATTCGACGGTCTCCGAATTGGTCCAAACCAGCGTCAACAGATCTGGAATTTAATTACGATCCTAACAAAAAAAATCTCGCGTGAATCGGACTATGTATGAGAAAGTTATTCGAAAATTTCGATTGAAACAAAAATTAAATAAAACAAAATAAACAAATATACCCCATCACCATGCCACGTCACAGGCCACGTCCTTCTTCTCAAATTCGAGCACGCTACAGCACCAATAAAAAAACGGACAGTACCAATAGATTACGCTCTTCGAGAATTATGACATATAATTTTTCTGGAATTTTTAGAGGAGTTTGAAATATATATATATATATATATATATATTATTATTTTTTTGGACTGTAATTGGATCTAGAAATTTTGCAGCCATTGGAAGAGAAGAAGTTGAAGAAAGGAACACACAGAGAGAAATGAAGATAGATGGAGGCTAGGGTTTACACAGCCTATAAATAGACAAAGTGAAATAGGATAGGTGGGCACGAATCATAAACGCGCAAAACAGTTGTTGGCCCACCAGAATATTTTATATTAATTGGATACGTTACGGATTAGTAAATAAATTAATTTCTTCCTCAGACATTTACATTGAATTTTAAACGTATTTACAAATGTAAATTTAGATGCTTCATTTATAAGTTTCAATATAAATTCACAATTTCATTAAATTCCAAATTCATAGATAAGTTTCCATTTTCAACTAAATTTCTAAATTACCATAATAATTATCTTAGATTTTTATTCATTCTCAATAGATTTAACTATTGTAAATTGACTAAGTTTTCATACTATAAAAATCCATATTTCTATGTATATATATTCATTTGAATTCCCTACTAAAATATTTTATTTATATTTCGCAATTACTTCCAATCCATTTTTTTTGGCATCGCACTGTTACTTAAATAAATAGCCTATACCAACACTAATTATCATTAATTTGAAAACGGGTTACCGAATTTTGGATTTTATTAATAATTATTATTTATTACTTCATTGTTTATTCAAATTTAGACAACTTAAGATGTTTCTTAAATGCTGAGTACATTATTAACTTCAACGTAAAACTTCAATTTTATTTTATCTACAAATTATAAATTAACTTTGCAGAAATCCTTTAGTTGACCTTTCATTTAATTATCCTATCTATTGGTATTCCGTAGATGGGAATTCCTAAAACATCTCCGAATTCCAACTTTAATTTCAATCACATAAAATGTTCTATTCAGTTTCCAATAAATTCAAATTATCATGTTCTAAATCCAAATGAATCCATATATCCTGCCTTCCATTCTTTTAATCTAACTAATTATCATATTCTGAATAAAGTTTACGTTATTTCCACCTATAAGCTACAAATAACAACGAATGTTGCATTTGATTTAGATTCTAAATAAATTGATGGGTAATAATTAATAATTCTCACTATTGCCCGATTTATTCCCATTCATGCTTAAATTACCACCAAACAATCATTAAATTTACCTATCTTTTATTGATTCCATAAAATCTATTTGCCTTGAGTTAGTTACTGCATTTATCAAATTCCAATTTCGCAATCACCTTAAATACATAAATTGGTATTGCATTAACATTTAAATTTATTAGCTTATGCCAACACTATTAACATTAATTGCAATGTATTACCAATTTTAGTCACTACCCTAACTACTAACTCATATTAACCTACATTATTCCCAAGAATTTCATTGGTTTTTCTTATATTAAATTTATCAACCATATTAATTAAGGTTTTTTTAAAAACAATTAATAAAATTCCCTTTAATATATACAACTTAGCAATCTATTAAGCATGGTATTATATTTCACGTAAATGTACATTTAATTACATTTATTACAATGTTATCCAAGTAAATTGAATGATCTAAGTATATAACTCCTAATATCCACTCATCTTGCCTTAATCCCAAATAACATACAAATTAAACTACCCTTAATTTCAATTAACCCTATCATTACTTTTTATATTCCAAACAAATAAATTAATAATAGGTTAATTGAATCAGATTTACAATCCAACTTTAATTATTTGCAAATTTTGTCATTTTGGACCACTTGGTAAATTCAGAATCCTTTAACAACTTCCTACATTAATTTATTTTTGAATAATCCCAAAATTTTCAATGTTAAAGTACAAATCCAATTTATCAATAATTAAAACTTAAATTTCAAGGAATTTATTTATTTAGGTTTTGATCCCGTTATTCACTAAAATTGGTTGGTATTTATTTCATTCGCCTCTTTAATTGTACGTAAATTTCTCATAAATACACCTAAAATTTCATTTAATTCCAACTGCTTCCTAATTTCCATTTCTACGTCTTAACACACTCTATATTAAACTTCTAGACATTGTATTACTTATCATATTAATGCAACCTTTATTTAGTGTATTAACATTTATTTCAATTCAAATTCTATCAACCAATTAAACATGTAATCTAGTACTATTGCTTACAAATCAAAATATTGCACCCATTGTCATCTTCTGAATGGAATTAGTCTTTATTTCAAAACTTATCTAAATTTACATTGAGACCATATTTAATCCTCTTCGATAATATTAATCCTCAATTTATTAAATGGAATCAATATATCATACATAACATGTTTTACGCATAAATTTCTAATTAATATTATTTCAACTTATTCCACATATTCTCAATAATTACCTAACATAAATCTACGCTTATTTTACTCTACGTTCACACTTCCGTTACTCTCAAATCGATAAGTAACGTTCATATAAAAAAATGTTATGTCAGTTTCCTATTTATTGCGATATTTTTATTTATTTATTACTGCATAACTTTACTTATTTTCTTCCCATCACTTTAAAATTAATTGTTATAGTAACGCTTATCAATACGCATCAAATTACTTACCAAATTAAAAGGTTTTGAGTTTTTTAACAAATTAATTGACAGATTAATTAGGTAATGTATACGAATTGTTATTATACCCATAAATTTACACTTAAATGTCTTACCTATATTCTCTATCTTCCCATTATATTCAGGTACAATACTTACACCAATTTTTATTGAAAAAATTTATTCATAGTACAAACAAAGGCTTAAATTACCATTGTTAAATTAGCGTTCAATATATATTTATCACCTTTTATTATTTCTACTAAATTTTTATTACAAAATTCTATTAAATAAATTAAATCGTCGAAATTTACGGGTCATTACATGTTCCTTGGGTAAATCAAAATATGTGAAGACTATACGTTTTGGATTTATTATCACGCAAATATTAATTTGTAAGATGATAGTTTTTTTGAAAGAAAACACTTGCAACATTTTATCATTCAACTTTGACAGTTCGACATACAACTTATTAACCAATTACTGAATTATTTATCCTCTACAATTGTTGTGCGAAATTTCAATTAATTTGCACAAACTTCAAAATTGCGGCGGAAAACTAAGACACAGAAGCAACCAAAAGAAGGGTCTAGCTTGTCGATTAATTATCAAGCACCAATTCAATGAAAAATAATCACTAAACAAGGAAAAACAGGAGAAAACAAAGATTTAACGTGGTTCAACTAGATTGCCTACGTCCACGGACCCAACAACTATTCATTATTTCACTGAAGAAAGAGAGCACAAGAGAGAGATTGTAAAATTATAGACAGCAAAGTGGAGAGACTAACCAATAATTACAAATTGAATAATCAGTTTTTCCAAAGACTTGTTTAGGCTCAAAACCCCTAATTTGATTGACTACAGAAATTAGATTTTACTCAAAAAGAGGATAATAGTGGATGCTCTCTCATGCTTGTTAGTACTTGAAAAGGGTGGTTTTGATGACAACAACCTTAGGACTTATTACAAAATATAAATACTAACATTATAGTTTAGACATATATGTATATGTAGGATATAAACATGCAGGTACCAAGAATGAAGACTGTACAGTATAAAGGCACAAGACTAATGAATTTAAAGATTGGAGATATCAAGATTGAAGACTCATGAGTATCAAGGTATCAAGAGTTCAAGAAATCAAAGTACAAGATAGGTATTGAGTCTAGAATTATGTTAAAACTTCTTGAAAGCACTTACATCTTTATTCGAAATTTATTCGCGGAATGGAATCCACTTCAAGCCTGTTAAAGGGATGGAACCCACAACAATATCTAGTGGAACATATAGTGGTCCTATTTTGATATCCACTAATTTTATGAAAATGCTTTTCAAAAATATATCTCTTATTTTAAAATATTTTTCAAAACCTTCTTTTCAAAAAGACGTCTCTCCTGTTTGAAATACTTTAGCCTCAAAATTATCTTTATCATTTTTTAATATTTTGATTTCAAAATTGTCTTTCATTTTAAACTATTTCTTGTTTGAATATTTAGCTTTTAAATATTTATATACTCAGATTGTAAATCACTTTATAGAATAAGATTATATATTAAAATTACATTCTAAACGCTTTTATATGGTTAAACTATATTTAAGTATATTTATAAAAGTTTAGAAATTGTTTTCAAAAATTATAAAAACCAATTTCATAAGCAAATCAAAAATCGCCATTTTTGCCTAGAGGATGTCGACATACTCCTACCCCCCATGTCGACATGGTACCCGTTAACTTTTAAATTTCAAATTTTCAAAAGAAGTGTCTATTCGTCGTATCCTCTCACGAATATATATGGCTATTAATCTCTATAAATACTGGACTTTCCAAATGAATTTTTACAAGTTTTTCATTCGCATTCTCTCCTCTTCATCTTCCACATTTAGTTTAAAAGAAACCCAAACCATACTCTGCCGAAATACCAAGTGCATCGAACTTGATTATCTCTTGTTTGATTCTATGCCACTCTCTCCAATAAGATCTCTGTGCTATTCAGAGTTGTAGGATTATTTGTAAATCAAAATGTTGAGTAAAAGGTGTGGTTGAGCCTTGAAATCAATTGGGTGTGAGTGTTGCCCCGGAAATTGATTAGGTGATCTTGTGGCCTGGTAAATCAAGAGAGTTTGCTCGGACTCGAATACAGAAGGGTGTACCTCGTGGCCTTGAAATCGAGGGTGTAATCTGGGAGATTAATTTGAAAAGAAATCCATACAATTGTGCGAGATTGGATGTAGGGTAACTCCGAACCAGTATAAAATCCTGGTGTGTTCTTTCGTTCACTGCTTTTATTTAGTATTTGTGTGTCTGATTCTGTGATTATATCTGTGTCTGTGAATTGCATTTGTTGCTGATTAAATTACATAAGTTTCAAAAAGATTTAGAAAATCCACAAAACACTATTCACCCCCCTCTAGTGTTATTCCAGCATTAAGATCCGTAATCCACATTTCTAACATTTGGTGTCAAAGCAGGGTTTTCAAAGTTTTCATAATCTGAATTTTTGAAAAAGTTTTTCTTAATGGCTATTTTTGGGGATCAAGTTAGCACTAGTTTAAAACTGTTCAAATCATCATTGTCTCATAAGTCTGCATATAGTTATTATAGAAAACCAAGTTATCTACCGATTTTTTGTTTTGTGCAGGAAGAAAAATGTTATATGGCCCTTGAAGAATCAACTCTCAATGGATAAATTGTGCAAATCAAAAAGAATAAGTGGATACTTGATAGTAGATGTTCAAGACACATGACTGGTAATCCAGATATGTTGAATGATATTATCTACAAAGATAGAGGATTGGTTAATGGTGGAGACAACTCAAAAGGATATTTGATTGGCTTTGGCAATGTCGGTAACTCTAAAGCTCCTACTATTTCTATTTTTTTATTAGTTAAAAATCTAAAATATAATCTACTTAGCATTAGCCAACTTTGCGATAAAGGATACAAAATTAAATTTGAAAAAGATAAGTGTCACATCGAAGATAATAATTCAAATATTATATTTGAAGGAATTAGGAAGAAAAATATTTATATCCTTAGTATGAAAATGTCAAATGATAATCTATGTCTTTTGGCTAATACAAGTGACCCTTGGATTTGGCATAAAAGATTTGGACATTTGATTTTTAAACTCTTGTCTAAAATTTCTAAATTTGATATAGTAAGAGGTCTCCCTAGAATGAATTTTAAAATAGATAGTATATGTGATGCTTGTCAATTAGGAAAATCTAGGAAGAGTTCTTTCAAATTAAAAGATATGATCTCGACTTCAAAACCTCTTGAGTTACTTCATTTAGATTTATTTGGTCCATCTCAAATTTAATCAGTAAATCATAATAAATATGTCTTTGTAATTGTAGATGATTATTCTAGGTTTACATGGACAATTTTTATGAAACATAAAAGTGATATTTTTGATTCATTTAAATTTTTTACAAAAAAGACTTCAAATCCAACTTTCTTTAAAAATTATAACTATTCGTAGTGATCATGATGAGGAATTTGAAAATGAAAATTTTAAGAGATTCTGCAATAAAAAGGGAATAACTCATAATTTCTCTTTTCCAAGAATTCCACAACAAAATGGAGTGGTAGAACGAAAAAATAGAACGATTCAAGAGTGTGCTAGAACAATGCTTTCAGATAGTAATTTACCAAAACATTTTTGGGCTGAAGCAGTTGCTACAGCTTGCTACATTTTGAATAGAATATTAGTTAGACCATTAAATAATAAACACCCTATGAACTTCTTTACATAAAGAAACTAAAGGTATCTTATGTTAGAATCTTTGGAAGTAAATGTTTTATTCCAAATACAAAAGATAATTTAGATAAATTTGATCCTAAATCCGATAAAGGAATCTTTATCGGATATTCTAATAAAAGTAAAGCATACAGAGTTTTCAATTTAAAAACTAATACCATTGAAAAATCAATGCATGTTTCATTTGATGAAAATTTCAAAGATGTTGAACAAATTAATGAATGAAGAAGATTTTGCTGCCCTGAATAATGAATCAATTGAAACAAATAATGAACTCATTCAACCAAATAAAAAGGTTAAGCTTTTAAAAGATCATCCTATAGAAAATATACTAGGAAATATTGAATCTGTTGTTAGAACTATAAATCAAATAAATAACATGAGTAATGTAGCTTTCATATCATCTATTGAACCTAAAAATCCAAAGGAAGCATCATCTGATGATTCATGGATTCTGACTATGCAAGAAGAACTGAATTAATTCACCAGAAATGATGTTTGGGAACTTGTTCCTAGACCAGAGGATAAAACTATAATAGGAACTAAATGGATTTATAAAAATAAAATGAATGAACTAGGTGAGGTCGTTAGAAATAAAGCTCGATTACTCGCACAAGGTTATCGTCAAGAAGAAGGAATGGATTTTGATGAAACATTTGCACCCGTAGCAAGATTAGAAGCAATTAGAATTCTACTTGCTTTCGCAAATTATAGTAATTTCAAATTATTTCAAATGGATGTTAAAAGTCCTTTTCTAAATGGATTTGTTAAAGAGGAAATTTATGTTGAACAACCCCCACTCTTTGAAGATAAAAAATTTCCAAACCATGTTTTCAAACTTAAGAAAGCTTTATATGGTTTGAAACAAGCTCCTAGAGCATGGTATGACAGACTAAGATCTTTTTTATTACAATCAAATTTTGAAATTGGTAAAGTAGATAACACTCTTTTCATTAAAAGAAATAAAAATGATATCCAACTAGTACAAATATATGTAGATGATATTATTTTTGGATCAACTAATCATGAAATGAATAAAGAATTTTCTGAGATAATGACAAAAGAGTTTGAGATGAGTCATATAGGTGAACTAATTTTCTTCTTAGGTTTACAAATAAAACAATTAGATTACGGTATTTTTATTAGTCAAGAAAAATATGCTAGGGATCTAGTTAGTAAATTTGATATGACTACTACGAGTGGAAAAACCACTACCATGGCAACCAATGAAGACTTAAATAAAGAAGATCTTTCAAAAGACGTAAAACAAAAATTATACAGGGGAATAATTGGATCACTACCATGTATTACTGCGAGTAGACATGATATCAGGCATAGTGCTTATCTCTGTGCAAGATATCAATCTCAACACAAAGAGACTCACTTAAAAGCTGTGAAACGTATCATAAGATATGTTAAGCATACGTTTGACTATGTTTTATTTTACTCTAAAAATGATTCATTAGATTTAATCTCTTATTGTGATGCTAACTATGCTGGTTGCAAATCTGACCGAAAAAGTACCAGTGGAACATGTCACTTTTTGGGGCATTCTCTGGTTTCATGGTTTAGTAAAAGATTTTGGATATATCTCGGCTGCTTTGGTTTGCTCTCAAATCATTTGTATACAACAAACCTTAAAAGATTTTGGATTAACAATTTCAAAATCATAAATTTATTCTGATAATACTGGTGCAATAAATATATCTAAAAATACTACTCATCATGCTAGGACTAAACATATTGATATCAGACATCATTTTCTCAGAGATAATATAAGTAAAGAAATTATTTCTTTAGAATTTATCAACTCCGAGAATCAAATTGCTGATATTTTAAAAAAGCCTTTAAATCAATCTATATTTACTAAATTAAGAAGAGAACTAGGCATTTGTTCGATAACTAAGTTATAGAATATAGATATACTAATATTTAAACAAAGATAGAAAAGAAAACCAAATTTCTTCATAGGTATGTCGACATACCCCTACCACCCATGTCGACATATAACGGCAAATTTTGAAATTTTGATTTTCCCTCTAAAAATAGTTTGGTAGTTATATAAACCTATGTATTTCGAATTTCTCCGTCTTCTCACTTCTCTTTCTCTGTATTAAACTTCTGAAAATTAAAATTAATGGCCTCCTCCATAAAATCAAACCAAAATGACATTGTTTCTTTCCCTTCTCCTCACTCTAATCCTTTCCAACGCACTACACTGGCACGTGTGTTAAAGATTGAAGAATCTATGAAGGATGCCATGTAAATGTTAACTGAACTACAAGTTGTGCAAATAAGGATGGAAAAAGAACAAGAAAAGCAAGGCAAAACATTTCGGAATTTGCAAAAATTTCTAATGGACAATCATGCAAATCCTATTATGATTGAAGAAGATTCTCCCAACATTCAAGTGCATGACCCATAGAGCACAGCAAAGGGGAAGAAGAAGAAGATGAAGAAGAAGAAGATGAAGAAGCACCTATGGAAGAAGACGACAAGGTGGTCTGCGTAGGCGAGGTGTGTTTTGACAAAGATGGGAATTTGGTTGAACAACGTGCAAACTTTTGTTTTCATTATCCAAATTGTTCAATTCACAGATCTCCAATTGTCAAAAACACTCTTTAGTAGTGCTATTCTATAATTTGTGTACTTAAAATATATTTGCGTGTCTATAATACATATAAATATGTAAATATAACATGGTACATAATAATAAATTTTGTTTCGCTTATTATACTTCCTTATTACTATTTAGTTTAGATAATATTAGATTAAGGGGGAGTTATATATATTACTATAAGATTAGTTTTTTGTTGAGGACAAAGGGGGAGAATTATAAAATAGAGTAGTTAGGCTTAGATTAAGGGAGAGTTATTAGTTTTAGGGGGAGTTATTAGGTTTAGGGGGAGTCAGAGTAAAGGTGAAGTATATTTTATAAACGTAGGTTGTCATCATCAAAAAGGGGGAGATTGTTAGTCCTTGAGAAGGATGGTTTTGATGACAACAACCTTATGACTTATAGTTTAGACATATATGTATATGTAGGATATAAACATGCAGGTACCAATAATGAAGACTGTATAGTATAAAGATACAAGACCGATGAATTTAAAGATTGAAGATATCAAGATTGAAGACTCATGAGTATCAAGATATCAAGAGTTCAAGATTTCAAAGTACAAGATAAGTATTGAGTCTAGAATTATGTTAAAATTTCTTGAAAGCACTTACATCTTTATTCGAAATTTATTTGTGGAATGGAATCCAGTTTGAGCCTGTTAAAGGGATGGAACCCTAGTGGGATGAAACCCACGACAATATCAAGTGGAACATATAGTGGTGCTATTTTGATATCCACTAATTTTATGAAAATGCTTTTCAAAAATATATCTCTTATTTTAAAATGTTTTTCAAAACCTTCTTCTCAAAAAGACATCTCTCATGTTTGAAATACTTTAGCCTCAAATTATTTTTATCATCTTTTAATATTTTGATTTCAAAATTGTCCTTGATTTTAAACTATTTCTTGTTTGAATATTTAGCCTTTTAAATATTTATATACTCAGATTTTAAATCACTTTATAGAATAAGATTATATATTAAAAATTACATTCTAAACTCTTTTATATGGTTAAACTATATTTAAGTATATTTATAAAATTTTAGAAATTGTTTTGAAAATTTTTATAAAACCAATTTTATAAGGAAATCAAAAATCACCATTTTTGCCTGGAGGATGTCGACATACTCCTACCCCCATGTCAACATGGTACCCTTTAATTTTTAAAATTTTAAATTTTCAAAAGAAGTGTCTAATCATCGTATTCTTTCACGAATAGATATGGCTGTTAATCTCTATATTTACCAGACTTTCCAAACGGAAGTTTTCATTCACTTTCTCTCCTCTTCATCTTCCACATTTAGTTTAAAAGAAATCCAAACCATACTCTGCCGAAATACCAAGTGAATCGAACTTGATTATCTCTTGTTTGATTCTCTGCCACTCTCTCCAATAAGATCTCAGTGTTATTCAGAGTTATAGGATTATTTATAAATCAAACTGTTGAGTAAAAGGTGTGGTTGAGCCTTGACATCAATTGGGTGTGATTGTTGCCTCGGAAATCGATTAGGGGACCTTGTGGCCTGGTAAATCAAGAGAGTTTGCCCCGGACTCGAATACAGGAGGGTGTACCTCGTGACCTTGAAATCGAGGGTGTAATCTGGGAGATTATTTTGAAAAGAAATCCGTATAATTGTGCAGGACTGGATGTAGGGTAACTCCGAACCAGTATAAAATCCTGGTATGTTCTTTCCTTCACTGTTTATTTTGTATTTGCATATGTGTCTGATTCTGTGATTATATCTGTTTCTGTGAATTGCATTTGTTGGTGATTAAATTACATAAGTTTCAACAAGATTTAGAAAATCCACAAAACACTATCCACCCCTCCCCCCTAGTGTTATTCCAGCCTTAAGATCCGTAATCCGCAATTCGAACAACACTCACCCATACAAATATGAAGACGAACTTCCTTCATTTAAATAGACTTGATGAAGTAGTTGCTTGGAGATTAAGAAAATTAATTTTTCAATTATTTTGAGATCTTTCTAAATATCCATGATTTGATTTCTATGCAAATGGATAATGGTGATCTTAGTTTCTATAATTTTCCTTGCTTGAATCATCTCCATCAGCAATCTTTTCTTTCTTCATATAACAAATTCTTTGATTAATTAATTAATTAGCTAATTAATTAGTTTTCTTTCTCCAAAAGAAATCACACATAACTTTCCTCTTTTTCTTTACATATATAACCAAATTGATTAATAAGATCAATTAGCTAAATATTTTTCTTCTTTGGCAATATTTGAATCACCTAAATTTAACACTCCACCTTGATTCAAATATAACAATCTCTCTTCATCACAATATCTTAACAAATTGTTTGGTCTATACCGTCAAGCTCAATATGAACTAGTTTGGGCATTATTGTCCAAACGGAGCTTTCGTTTGTTGAAGGTGGAGCGTCTATCAAGTGATGACACTGGAAGGACAGAAAATTACCAAACACATTTGGAAGCATCAGCTTGTTTCCATATTCGGAGGGATATTGGTATTTCCGATGATACCATGGTTGATGAGAAGATTACAGAGGTTCAGACTCTAGATAAAGCTCACTTGTTGGAAATCCCTTTTGGTTTAGCTGGCCCAATTTGTAAGCATATTTATAGCGATGATTCTTCATCTTATGCTTTGAATGTTGCGGAGCTTGTTGGTGAGTCTGTTGGTATTGACTTAAAGTCAAGAAAAATTCTAGTTGAGGAGATTTGAGTGGATAAGATTGAGTATGTCCTTACTCAATATGGAATGGAGAAGGTGAAGTACGCTGTTAAATCTCCACTGGTCTCTCGAAGTTTAATATCTTCATGTTCATCTCCGACATCGGATATATTGAAGGTTTTTGGTATTTTCTCATATGCATTTTGTCTGTTGACGTGCATACACAGTTCCCCTAGTTGTTTTACACCACAATATATACCTCTTCACGCCTTCTCTATAGCCTAACAAAATATGTTTGCTTTCCCTAGGCTTCAACTTATGATGTCTCTTATTTTCTAAATAAGCTGAACAACCAAACACTTTAAGGAATGAACAATCAACAGGCTCGCTTTTCCATATCTCTTCTGGGATCTTCATATCTATGGAAATTGAAGGTGTATCGATGATGAGAAATATGCCATAGCTATCGCTTCTGCCTAAAATTCCTCTTCTAGACCAGCAGTCGTTCTCAAGCTCATAGCTATCTCCCATAATATCTGACACATGCTCTCCGTCATTCCATAACAATGTGATTCAGCAGAAATAGAAAAACCTCTAACTACATGCTCGGACGCACAATAATTAGTGAATTCTTATGCAAAAATTTTACTACTATTTCCAACTTTGAGAACCTTCAAATGCTTCGTCAACTACTTCTCTACCAAGGTGGGTCTTCCACTTACGAAACTGGACAAATATTTCGTCTTTGGCTTTTGAGAAATAGACCCAAACCATATGTGAGAAATCAACCACAAATAAGACGAAGTAACTGGCTCCACCAAAAGATGCAATTGGGATGGGTCCCCACACAAAAGAATGAACATACTCTAGAATTTCTGTAGCTCCAGGTCTGCAAACATCAAATGTGACATGCTTCTTCTTTCCAAAAGAAAAATCTCCACAAGCGCTTGGCTTTGAATGACAAATACCATCAATCAACCCCTGCTTTTTTAATACTTCAAGATTCTCCTCATCAACATGACCAAAACAAAGATGCAATAACTGAGTAGAATCTGGAATACAAGAATCGGTAAAAACTACTGAATATTCTAAGATTGTCTCTCCATGAAGCACATATATATCATTAACTCGCACCCCTTTCATCACTACCAAGGAACCCTTCGCCACTCTCAAATTCTCTCCATCTATTATTATCCTCATATCAAGTCTACTCAAAGCTCCAACAGACAACACACTTCTACGCAGCATGGGAACATATCTAACATCCGTGATAGTCCTAATAACACCATCATGCATCTTAAACCTCACACTTTCGACGCGCACAACATGACAAGATGTGTCATCCCCCAAATGAACTGCTTCGCCATCAATCTTTTTGTAATCGACAAAGCAACTCCTATCTGGCGTCATATGACAAGAGGTTCCAAAATAAATCACCCAATTTGTATTATCTGAAGGTGAAATACTGGCTGAAAATAATGATGTATCACTATCACTTCTATCTGTATCTGATCTAACTGAAGCTTTCTCCTTCATCTCTCTCTTCTTTCTAAAAGTTGGACAATCCCGTGCGAAATGCCCTTTCTTCTTACAGTAATAGCAAACACTCATTCTAGAACCTATAAAATGAGACCTATGTATACTCTTCTACCTCCAAGGTGCTTTCAACTTTTATCTCTTCCTCTAAATGAACGAAGTTGTTACTGAAGAACATCATCATTAATCTTCACCTTCATATCCCAAAAACTCCTTTTCTAACAAATTTGGTGATGCTATAATTTTTCATACTGTTACTAAAAGAATTTGCCATTGATAACTAATCTAGAACAAGACAGCTTGCTTTGATACCAAACTGTTGTGCGAAATTTCAATTAATTCGCACGAACTCCAATACCACAGCGGAATACTAAAGTGTAGAAGCAACCAAAAGAAGGATCCAGCTTGTCGATTAATTATCAAGCACCAATTCAATGAAAAACAATCATTAAACAAGGAAAAACAGAAGAGTACAGAACTCAAAGATTTAACGTGGTTCGGCTAGATTGCCTATGTCCACGGACACAATAACTTTTCTTTATTTCACTGAAAAAAGGGAGTACAAGAGAGAGATTATAAAATTATATGTAGCAAAGTGAAGAGACTAACATATAATTACAAATTGAATAATTAATTTTTTCAAAGACTTGTTTGCATTCAAAACCCCTAATTTGATTAACTGTAGAAATTAGGGTTTACTGAAGAAGAGGATAATGGTGGATGATCTCTCACACCCACTCACACAAATATGAAGATGAACTCCTTTCATTTAAATAAAGTTGATGAAGAAGTTACTTGGAAATTAAGAAAATTAATTGTTCAATTATTTTGAAATCTTTCCAAATATCCATGATTTAATTTCTATGCAAATGGATAATGGTGATCTTGATTTCTATAATTTTCCTTGCTTGAATCATCTCCATCAGCAATCTTTTCTTTCTTCATGTACCAAATTCTTTGACTAATTAATTAGTTAGCTAATTAATTAGTTTTCTTTTTCCAAATGCAATTACGCATAACTTTCCTCATTTTCTTTTTCCACATATAATCTAATTGATTAATAAGATCAATTAGCTAAAAAAAATTCTTCTTTGGCAAATACTTGAATCGTCTAGATTTAACAACAATAGCTAGCATATGCATTTTATATCTTCAAAATTAGGAAATCTGTATCATAGATTACATACAAGTGGCCCAAATGTTACTGGTAGAAAATTAATGGTGTTGGTTCTTTCTTCACTCATTTTAAATTCACGGGGACCATAATCAAATGTCAATTAGTCTTTGATCAAGAAGGTTCCTGGAATTTAGTAGTCCATGTTTTTTTAGTGCAACTATGATTTCGTTGTGGTGATCAGGAGTCAAGACAGGCAATTTGGACTGGGAAAGTATGTCAACTTGTAAACAGAAGTAATAGACAGCTCTATGAACTTCATTAGTGAAACTACGATTTCTTTGTTTTGATCAAGAGTCAAGACATGCATTTTGGACTTGAAAAGTCAGTCAACTTTTGAACAGAAATAATAAACAACTCTGTCATCAATGTTATTTTCTTGTATCTTTGTAGATTTATGATGTAGTCATTCATACAAGCATGTAACAATTTTGGATGGTGAATTCTGAACTTCAATATTCTCCAAGCACATGATTTAGAATAACCTTTTGAGTACTAAATTTACTTCTTTAGATGCTGATTTGTGTTATTACATGAATGAGAAACAATGATAGCTTTTAATTTGTTTGATTGTTTGCTAGCATCGAATTATTGGTACCTTTTCTAATGAGAAGACGATCCATTTAAAACTGGAAAATATAATTATGCATTCTAAGGTTGTAGTCAGATGACCTTGGTTGCTAAGATTCCAAACAAATTAACTTATAGCTAAAAACCAATTGTTCCAAGTAGATGAAAATAGTAAAGAATGCTGTGATAACTGCATTGCTACAAATAAACGAAAGAAAATGTAGATATATTAAAACAGAATAATTAAAATGCAGATAATTCACTAAAGGATCCGGTTGTAATTAGTGGAGATCAAAAGTGCAAGATTGCAAGATCTGTAAATGAGTACCTTATTCAATTCACAGGTTTAAGTATACATGAGATGAAAATCTTTATTTAGAATATTCATTGCTTTGTACGTCCCCAATATTTTTCTTATAGCCTTTTCTACTACTATAGTTTCTAGAAGGAAAAAAAGAGGAACTTACTTTGATATATCTTTAATAAAACTTCAACGTTTTATGTAACAAAATGTATTATAATGTTAGGCCTAAAGATTATACTAGTCCTATCCTGGTATACAAGGATGTAAACAAGCAAACTTTTTAAAAAGTTCAGCCTTTCTTACTAAATTGGCTCAGTAGGGCATTGTTACTCTCTTTGCAATGTCAGTTTTCATTTTGCACATTCCTGCATTAGGTCATATTTATGTCATAAGTTTTTCATGATCGAAAGGTGAAATGCTTGTACCCTAGTTATCCATTAAATTGGTGATGTATATGAATCATGATTGTATGTTTAGTCAATAGTACACACACACATATCAAAGTCAATATACAAGTACACATAAATTATAACTCTCAAATATTTTCCTATTCTGCACTGATTGGGCAATACATTGTTGAATGGTTTAGGTAGCCAGGCAAACCACTTGAACTTGGCTCACCTCCAATTCTGGACATGCACACCTATGCATATCGATATTATTTTTATCATTTCAGTTTGTTCATTATATCTTATATGTACCATTCATACAATATAGTTATTATTAGAGTACAACTTCCATACCAATGTTAGTAGTCATCCTTCATCAAAAGCATTCACATTGCAAAGGAAGAAATCGAAATCCATATTATTATTCTTCTTTTTCTTAAAACGTTCAGAAATCATAGTTCTGAAACTAGACTAAAATCAGTGATAAATGCTACTCACTCTCATAAATCGTCGATATTTCATTAGAGCACATCTGAAAGGAATTTTGCCCCCTTGTAGTATGGTTCGAAGAACAAAAAAAGAAAGGCTTCGGTGGCATTTCCACATCTTCGACATCACCTTCCAACATTTCTAAAACTCTAAGCATCGTAGGACGGGAAGATGGCGACATTTGAATACACCATAATCCTACTTTACACAATTTCATCTCAATGTCTACAGGCTCAACTATACGATCCAAAACCTCTAACTTTGTTTGGTTATTCAGTCGGTCATAAATCCATGAAGGATAGTAGGCTTCACTTGAATTTTCCACTCGTGAGTCATAGTTTCTTCTTCCACCTGCCATTTCTAGAAGCAACATTCCAAAACTATACACGTCGGACTTGTAAGATATTAGTCCAAAACTTCTTGAAATAAGTTCAGGTGCCATGTATCCAATAGTACCTGTTGTGAATAGACTCATTTTAAAGAAATGGGCGGAAAGGAATTTATGTATAAATAACATGGAACATATTTTTGTGAATGTATTCGTTATAAATGTTGTGTATGGGACTGCAAGAATTAACTTTGTTGAGAATATTCCTAAAGCATGGGATAAATAATATGAACAAAAAATATTTAACAATAAGATATTACTAGTTTTCATTGAGAAATTTTTGATGCACCCATTGGAGCATTAAAAATCATGCTTGAACCACTTATATTCAACACTTAGTTGGATAGATAGCCCATGTTCTGTTCATTTTACAAATGAAACCAAATGAAAACTGTTGAAAATTTTAGAAGGATCTTCAAGCTCGGAATACCAATGTTGGAAAATTTCTATAAAAAAAGAGGGGAAGCAACTGCTAATTTGCAAATGAAGATTTAAAGAGAATATTTTGTAAAGGTGGAAACAAGTTTTTTTTTTTTTTGCAATTTTTTTTTCTTCTACTTTTCAAACAATTACATTTACTTGCTTGCAAAAGGTGAGAGAAAGCATTTTTATTTATAGTATAATATATTCTCAAGACTTTTCTTCAGTCACTTAACAAATCTATTTTGTAGAATTTTCTAAATTACATATTAGATAAGTCTAGATTTTTCTAAATTACATATATATCAAAGTCAATATACAAGTACACATAAATTATAACTCATATATTTTTCCTATTCCGCACTGATTGGGCAATACATTGTTGTATGGTTTAGGCAGCCGGGTAAACCACTTGAACTTGGCTCACCTCCAATATCTTTCTGGACATGCACACCTATGCATATCGATATTGTTTTTATCATTTCAGTTTGTTCATTATATCTTATATGTACCATTCATACAATATGGTTATTATTAGAGTATAACTTCCATACCATTGTTAGTAGTCATCCTTCCTCAAAAGCATTCACATTGCAAAGGAAGAAATCGAAATCCATAATATTATTCTTCTTTTTCTTAAAATGTTCAGAAATCATAGTTCTGAAACTAGACTTAAATTAGTGATAAATGCTACTCACTCTCATAAATCGTCGATATTTCATTAGAGCACATCTGAAAGGAATTTTGTTCTCTTGTAGTATAGTTCGAAGAACAAAAAAAGAAAGGCTTCGGTGGCATTTCCATATCTTCGACATCACCTTCCAACATTTCTAAAACTCTAAGCATCGTAGGACGGGAAGATGGCGACATTTGAATACACCATAATCCTACTTTACACAATTTCATCTCAATGTCTACAGGCTCAACTATACGATCCGAAACCTCTAACTTTGTTTGGTTATTCAGTCGGTCATAAATCCATGAAGGATAGTAGGCTTCGCTCGAATTCTCTACTCGTGAGTCATAGTTTCTTCTTCCACCAGCCATTTCTAGAAGCAACATTCCAAAACTATACACGTCGGACTTGTAAGATATTAGTCCAAAACTTCTTGAAATAAGTTCAGGTGCCATGTATCCAATGGTACCTGTTGTGAATAGAGTCATTTTAAAGAAATGGCGGAGAGGAATTTATGTATAAATAACCAGGAACATATTTTTATGAATGTATTCGTTACAAATGTTGTGTATGAGACTGGTAAGAATTAACTTTGTTGAGAATATTCCTACAGCATGGGATAAATAATATGAACAAAAAATATTTAACAATAAGATATTACTAGTTTTCATTGAGAAATTTTTGATGCACCCATTGGAGCATTAAAAATCATGCTTGAACCACTTATATTCAACACTTAGTTGGATAGATAGCCCATGTTCTGTTCATTTTACAAATGAAACCAAATGAAAACTGTTGAAAATTTTAGAAGGATCTTCAAGCTCGGAATACCAATGTTGAAAAATTTCTATAAAATAAGAGGGGAAGCAACTGCTAATTTGCAAATGAAGATTTAAAGAGAATATTTTGTAAAGGTGGAAACAAGTTTTTTTTTTTTTTTTTTGCAACTTTTTTTTCTTCTACTTTTCGTACAATTACATTTACTTGCTTGCAAAAGATGAGAGAAAGCATTTTTATTTATAGTATAGTATATTCTCAAGACTTTTCTTCAGTCACTTAACAAATCTGTTTTGTAGAATTTTCTAAATTACATATTAGATAAGCCTAGATTTTTCTTTAGGCTAAATTTTAGGCTTTTTGATTGTTTCCATCAGTATCAAAATTAATATTAATCAGGATAATTTGTTTTCCAAAATAATTAAGTTAAACCAAAATCAAAATATATTATGTAAACAATATCATAAATCGGCTGGAAAAAAGAAATGAAAAAGTCCATAAAGATGACACAAAGCGGAGGTTGTAGGACATAAAAATATATTAATTTTCATATTTCCAATTGATTCTAGGATATAACAAGTAGTTTTCTAACCATACCTCTTACTGCAAAGGTAGAAACCAAGCTTGTGTCTTTCGAATAAAGTTTTGCAAGTCCGAAATCAGAAACTTTTGGGTTGAAATTACCATCCAGGAGTATATTATGAGGCTTAATATCAAAATGAAGAATCCTCATATTGCATCCTCGATGTAAATAATCAATTCCCCGTGCCACACCAATAGCTATCTCATTCAGCTTCGTTGTGGTGAATTTCCGAGTTGATGAAAAAATATACTTATCTAGAGATCCATTATGCATGTACTCGTAAACAAGAGCTCTATGTAAACCTTCAGAGCAAAACCCAATCAGTCGAACAACATTTGTATGATGAATCGTACCAATAGTGGACACTTCGCTGATAAAATCTTCGCCGTTGTCATTTGATTTACCCAGCAATTTGACTGCAACAAAATAACCACCAGGTAGCTCTCCTTTGTAAACCGTTCCAAATCCGCCTTGTCCTAATCGATCTTTGAAATGGCTTGTCATTGCGACGATGTCCATGTACACGTACCGTGTTAGCGTTGTTTGTTGTTGGTTCCGTAGAAAAGTTTCAACATGGTCGATAGGAGAAAGCTTTTTTAATAGTTCGTAGAGGAGAAAAAGATGTATGCATACTGGTGCTATTACTAGTCTTCCGAGTGTGATAATTACTGCAAAAAGGTTATTATGTTAGAAACTAACTTACAGTGCGTCGGTTAATAGTTACCGTGAAAAGGAAAAAGAATCAGAAGGGAAAATAACGATATGCTTAAAATTCAATGGCATTTGTGTTTTTGTTTGCAGAGACTGGTTAACCGAAAGACACGGCATTGGGTTACTGTTGTGGTGCATGATGTTAAAACAACTACCTAAATAAAATGATACGATGTGGAGGAACACAAGGAAAGCGAGTGAGCACCAGAATAGAGCAAAATCATCACTATTGGATATGCATCCCAGGAATGCTGACTCTGGAATTAAAATTAGAAATATAAATCCCCTAGGTTTTGTCATCATCCACTTCTCCTGCTTGGATAACCTACAGCAGACTAAATAGTAAGATTATGCATTAACATCAATATAGGGTAGAGTTTGTCATTCTTGCATGCGTCATTTCTAGTTTGAAGGGCTTACACCACTTACGATAAATCCCATATAAGGCAGTTACGGATGACAGTCAATCTTGAAGGTTTCCCCCATGAAATGCTGAATCCTTGCTTCAATATTCCAAAAACATCATTTCCAATATTGGACAGATCCACATCACTTACAACAACAGGAACCATAGTCAAATAACTGCAGGAAGCTGGAAGATCCATCATTTGATAGCCGTAAACAATGTAGATGAATCTCTTGTTATGGCTAAGGCAAGGAATGAGTCCATTTCCGTTGTCGTGGGGAAGGCTTTTTGAACAATTCACGAAAGCAAACCACCGCTCGTAAGCAAACCACGACTCGTCAGCAGACATCTCGTTAGATGACAGTGTATAACCATTTGGAATGTAACTGAAAGTTAGAGCTTGGAAAGGAAGATTGCATTTGCCGCTTGCTAAATCAGAATCAACCACCTCCATGGTAGAATCCTTGTAATTTATATTGGTAACCAAATACTTATCGTATGGAGCTCCCATGATTAATGTTCTGTTTCCAATACATGACAGTTGATACCTTTCATCTCCACAGTTATTTGGATCGCCTTTTAATCGGAAAGGATAGCGTATGTCTTGATCACCACATCTGGAAGGAACGCATTTTTTCGAGAAATCAGAAGCATGGGTAGTTGATATTTTTATTGAACTCAACAAGATGAAGATTATTGCTACCATTCTTCTCTTTTTTGACATCACTTAATTGTACTGGTTCTTATTATATTCAAGTTCTCAATGTAGAAAATTATCCGTCAGCTAAAGAACTTATTTATTGGCCCTTTTTTCTCCAATGAAATGATCTGTAAAAATTGATTGGAAAAGAAAGCTCCGTTGATTCTTTGTTTCCTTGTGTAGGACATGGTTGAATTATTAGTGCTGAAATTGCAAAATGGTTTATCAACTAAAAGGACTTGCTGGTCATTTTACAATTTCAGAAGAAAAAAAAAACCATCGTTTTAATGCGTCGCCCCCTCTTAAAACAAAAACCAAAACGCTATACAACTACGAGGTGCCTTGGTGTACAAAAAATTTAAAACATAAATTTAGACAGAAATTATTAAAGGAGCATTTTTGTTCTTTTGAACATTTGAAGGGCTATTAAACATTTCTTAGTGTTCAAATAGAATTTGTCTTATATCCGATTGAATATATCAATGAGAATTGATAGAAACTGGATGCTTTGCAGATTTTTCATTTCGTCAAACTGAGAAATAGTCAAAGCATGTGTCAATCAATGTAGAAGAGGACATTCATCAATCAGTGAGTTGAGAAACAAAAAAAGTATTATCCAAAGGCTAATTCTATTCGGATCCAAATTTTTTCTTTCTCCACGGCACTATTAAAAACAAAAAAAGCGATGGTCAATTGATCAAAACGTGACCGTCCTCATAATTGTTACGTGTACTCTACGAGGCGACAAAAACCGTCGAAAAGTCCGACAAAGAGTATCGAAAAGCTGTCGACGAAGTTGTCAAAAAGTCTATTGATGTCAATGAGCAGTTGCTCGATGACTATTATTTCGAAGGCTATTTCTGTAGGTTTTCGAAGGCTTTAACGGTCGATAATTGCCATTCAAATTCATGTTCTCTCTAGTAGTAGGGCCAACAAAGACAAATTGATTTCAGATGCTATAGGAAGAATAGTCATAGGCAGAGATTTTATACCTGTAGCCTTCAACAAAGCAATTAAATCTTATCAGATCAGGTTGTTCGGGCAGCACACTTCAGCCCATTTACCAAGGTACGTTATTATACCTATGAAGGTATGCATCATGTACTTATGAAAACAGACCCAATACTACTTGATATTTAAATGGAATTTTGTCAAATGAAGATCGATACCCTTTTTTTTTTCCTTCTCTTTTTTTTCTCTTTCCTTTTTTCTTTTTATTGTGAACGACTTTGGGGTGCAAAGTAAATTGAAGTGTTTAGTGAAATTGTTATTAAAACAATTATTTCAATTTACGCATATGCAGGCTTTATTTAAAAATTGGTGCAGAGGAACATTTTATCATCTTTTTGATCTGTAATCATAATTCAACCATTATTATCAAAATTAAGTACTCATATATCTCGATCAACGGGTTCACCTATAATCCATTTCTTCCCGGTAACTAGCATCGGAATTCTTCTTTATCAAATGTTATAATCAGTAAGCCAACAATATTATATTGCTACTTGTATATGTCCTCTTCAATACCCGGCTTGATTATGCAAGTGTCAATAGTCATTGCTTACAAACGGGTCCTACAAATTAAACGTGGCCTTCACGATAGGCAAATTAGACTTGAAAAGTCAGTCAACTGATGAAACAGATCGATGCATAATTCCATGATAGATGCGACCATTTTCGATACTTGTAGATTTATGATTTCCACAGTCATTAATGCGATTGGTACTGAATGCCTTTTGTTTTTGTTTTTTTCATCATTGATATTTGATATTGCCTAAGCACATGGTTTGAAATAAGAACACAAAGTTTATACGTGTACAATATGCACAACATTACCTGGGCTACAGCCCGAGTGCTATTTTCTTAAAAAGAAATACTCTGTATTATTCAGCCCAATATAATTAGAACCCAGTACCCACTTACCACTGGTCCACTACCTATACATTCATTCAATTGATATCAAACTCCTACTCAGCAGTCAATTAATTACACACTTTACTTTTTACTTTTCTTCTCAGCACAGCTGCACAGGCAACAGAAAATTTCATTCAGTTGTTCAAGCTGCTGTCTTTGATCCGTTCAAGGCTTCAAGCTGCTGTCTTTATGGTAAATTTATCATTTTTTTTGTGTTCTAATTCCCTTTTGTTCATTATTGTCTCATCTTATGTTCATAAAATTGTTGCAAACTTCAAATTATTTGTCATATTGTAATCAATTTTTATCCTAGTTTGCTCATTCTTTTTATTCCATTCAATTGAAACAATTTGTTAAATGTATTACCTTTCTTTTGATGTAGTCAAAATTACTATTAGAGAACTAAAATATAAAACCCTAATTTTTTTTATTAGCATAATTGTTACTGTGTGTGATTTAATTTTATGTTCATGTCTATTGTTAGAAACCAAACAAACGTGCTGAAGCAAAAGGTGCCTACCTCGCTATGACTTCATTTGAGTTTGTTTTCATTCTTCATTTGTTGAATGAGATATTAAGTATCAAGGATGTGCTTTGTAAATCTCTTCAACTAAAAGCACAAGATATTGTAAATGCTATGAATCTTGTCACCACTACAAAAACACTCCTTCAAAAGCTAAGAGACAAAGGTTGGCTTGCTTTTTTGAAGAAAGTGGAAGAATTTTGTAAGAAATGTTTCATTGACATACCCGATATGAATATGTCTTACAAAATTGGCACATCTCGCTCTTGTCAACAACATGATGATATTAATATTCTCCATCATTATCATATTGACATCTTTAATGCTGCTATTGATTTTCAAATAGTTGAGTTGAACACTAGATTCTCTAAAGGAGCAATGGAGCTACTAATCCTTAGCACTGCTTTGGATCCAATAGATGCTTATAGATCGTTAAAAATTGACGACATTTGCATTCTAGCGGAGAAGTATTACCCGCAAGATTTCACATTCCAAGAGATACGTATATTAAAGTGTCAACTACAACATTATGAGCTTGATATTCCATCTCATCCAAGTTTTCAAAATCTATCAACTATCTCCGAGTTGTGCAAACAATTATTTGAGACAAGAAAGAAAGACATTTATTATTTGGTTGATCGATTGATTCGTCTTATTTTAACTCTTCCACTTTCCACGACAACGACGGAGCGAGCTTTTTCGACTATGAAAAATGTTCAAAGTATTCTACGTAACAAAATGGATGATGATTTTCTTGAGGATTACATGATTATTAATATAGAAAGCGAACTTGCTGAAGATATTGATTTGAATTCGGTAGTTTGTGACTTCAACTCACGTAAAGAGCGTAGAGTACAACTTGTCTAGATTAGCGTGTCTACCTTTTGTATTTATCTAAGTCACGCATGAAATATACATGAATGTCTCATGTTTTTGTAAGCTTTCACCAGAAATAATTAAAAATTAGGTGTTGCAATTTTTTATATTACTTAGCTTTATTTTTCATTTCTTTCATATCTTTTTATTAGCCTAGGTCACAATAAAATCCTGGCTCCGTCTCTGAACAGGGGTACTACATGAAGGACAAACCATGCTGGCATTTGAATTATTCTTTTTCTACACTGAACTATACTAGCCACTTCTTCCCATTAAAGCGTGATCCATTTGATTATGACACTGCAAAGAGAACGTTCATTCCGACGGATATTTGTACGGCCGTCGCTAGCCATCAGAAATAACCATCGAAATATCAGCCGTCGAGTTACTGCTCGTCGATCTATTTTTCAACGGCCTTTGTTGGACTATTCGACGGCTTTCGTCGTCTCGTCGAGTACACGAGGCAACTATGTAAGGTATTACGCTTTAGCCAATTAATTGTCGCTGGCCATCAAAAACCTAAAACACTTAAAGTCTTCGCTAGTCATCGAAAACCTGAAGCTTTTTTATTCCGTCTGTTATTTATGTATCAAACAACACATATATAACAATTTATATCGCAACTCAATTCACACATATAAATCATTTATATTAAAGCCCAAATCACACATATCACAAAATATATTACATCAATAAAAAAATATTAATATATACAATAAACCAACTGTTAACAACAAATCTTGTCAACATCTCAAAGTGAAAATTGAAGTGTGGTTGACCCTTTCGAAACCACCTTTGTATCAATTATGTCAACAAGAAAACTTATCAACAATCCAAAGTAGAAAAATGAGATTAGCCTCTTTGTAGATCAAAACTCTTTTGAAAGGACCTTTCGAAATGGTTGGGATGATTAGAACTCCTTGAAACTTCTTTTCGAACTAATTGCAATGATTTAGGACCCCTTCAAAACCTCCTTTCGAGTGGTTGAAGTGATCTAAGGTTGGAACCTATCGAATCTAAGGTTTATAATTGGTTCAATAGGTCTCTATTCCTTTGAAAGATTACCTTTCGATTGACATTGATTCATGTAATCCATAACCGAAACCTTATATAAGCAGCAGATTGAAATCATTGAATTTTAATATATCATGCATTTGCTTTATTAATAGTTTTCGTGAATACATGAAGCTTTAGTATTACAAGAAAATGAAATTCCCAATTTGATTCAAAGATTAGGGTTCACAAAGTTAGGAAAGAATACCCCTAGGATCTTATTTATAGATGTGGGTTGGACCCTTTTGAATCAATCCTTCGGCATAGTCGAAAGGGTGCGTTGTAGACCATTCGTTGCTGCTAAATTCAAGGCATCCTTCTAACTTTGCTTCTGAATGGAACTTGAGTGATTTTGACTTCGTCAAAAGGTATAGATGCATCATCCACTTGGTTGTTGATGTGTTGTTGCAAGCAGGAAATGATACGGGCTTTTGATACTGTCAAAAGGTGTATTCTTGGGGCTTGGAATGAGTTGGAGCATAGTAGAAGGCTTAAGTGTGGTAGGTGGTTTTCGAATGCATTCTTCTTGATTGATGTTAAACCCCTATCCTTTGGTGTTTGAGGAGACCATATTGAACTCATGTAAACTTTCTTTTGTAATTGTGGATGGTTTCAACCGATTCGAAAGGCTAATTTATGCTTTCGAAGGGGTAGCTTTGGCTAAATGTTCTTCCGAGGAAGGTAAATGTTGACAAAACCCACAGTTTTGAATGATTTAACGCACATGTAGAAGCTCGTAATTTTTTGCCTTCGAAAGGTGCCTTTAACACATTCGAAACATCTTTATTCATGCAGAAGCAACCATTTCGAAAGGGATTAATTAAAGCGAAAGGGAGTCTCTGTCCCCCTTCGACCTCTTAGAAAATGCATTACTCATCCAACTTTTTGCAGAAGCATCCCTTCGACCTTTTCAAAAGGTCTTGTTATTACTAGCATTCTTTATGGATCCTCCTTCTGTTTTCTTTAAGGTTTCGATCAAATTGGAATGGATTTTGATGATAACAACATTTTTATTTCTTCTCGATGTATTCGAAGGTGCCACTTTAATATCTTTTAAAGTCCCCCTTAATTCTCACGGAAGCTTCTTTAATACTTACAAAAACCATATTAACACATGCAGAACCCCATCACTGCTTGTAGAACCATTCTAATGCCTTTAGCACCTCTATGAAAGCCATTTTTATACCTTCGGAACCTCGTCAATGCTTGCGGAAGTCATTCTAATGCCTTTGGAACCTCTCACTGCTAAAGCTCCTTCTTTCATACTTTTATTTTCAAGAAGATTTTATGGATAACACCAACTTCAAACATTCAACCACAAAACTCAAACATCTTCACAACATCAAACTCTGTCATCTCAAAATTTATCATACATCAAATCAAATCAAACTCAACCAACTCAAAGAATATATAACTCGAATACCACCTTACAATACTAAAGTGCATACATATACAATATTTCCACATAAATAACAAAAATCATACATACTCATCATCACCTCCAGATCCCTATGATGAAGGGAATCTACCATGCTATTGCATATATGCAAAAATGCGCATCCGGTGTAACGATCCACCTTTGGTTTAAATCAACAATAAACCACACATGTCAGACTCAAACCATTCAAAAGGAAGGATTATTATGGGGTAAATAAGAAAATGAAATAAAAGTAAGAAAAACAAAACACAGAATCTCACAACGGAATGATAAAATATAATAATCAAATAAATAGTTCATGAAGCTGTTTTACAAATAACATTTGATTGCACCTTTACAATATAAAATCAGAGTACATACAACATGAATAAATAAATAATGCAGCGAAACAACAAGATGCAACGGATAAATATAAAAGATAATAATAGTACAAAATCTTCTTCATCATCCTTCAGAAATAAGGTCTTCGATACACTGAAAAGCTTAGACTGACCCGAGCGTAATGAAAAGACAAAACACTCGAGTCAGAATTAAAAGATCTTATGTAAGTTAAATCAACAATAAATACATATGAGTGTAATGTCATCAGAGATGTTTACGAGGTTTGGCATCTCTTATCCAGTGTCTAACGTGAGTGCAAAAACTTAAGTGATGTTCGGGATTGCAATCTCTTAAGGATCCGTTAAACTATTTACACACATAGTACAATACGCTATTATAATAGTGTCTACAGTAAAATAAAGTATTAAAATCACGTTAAGGCGTTACCCATATCCCCCTTAACACATTTTTATATATTTCCGTAGTCTATGCTGATACTGTAAGCCCCACCAAACTGATGGGATACTCAAGTAACACTCCGTAGGTACGGTACTAACCAAACTCGTAATGGACGCGATAAGGTATATGACAAGACATGCAAGGTAATGCCAGGGTAGGATTCTACAGTTTGCACTCCCGGACTGGTGGTAACGCATAGCAGCTACTGCCGCCCACCTTGAAACACACTCTCATAATCAAATCGAGGGGTGGCTACCAAATCAATCATTAAATCATAATATGGTATCGAAGAAATGTGTCCGATCGGAGGAGCGACCTCATTTGGCCCGGTATAGCTTCTATTTTAGCCACATCAAGCTGACTCGCGAGTGTCAGGGTTACGTAAATACCTCATATAGAATCGTTCGCCAAACCATCATACTTTATTCTGGAATCTCCACCACGTATACAGTTATTAAAGTGGTTTTCGGTATTGGTAGAGAGTATGACAATATCTGATCCCGGTCTCTTTAACAACCAAACGCTTATTTCATACCGGATGGTTCTTACATTTCCAAAATCAATTCATAATTGACATCAAAATATCATATTTAATTCAAACCATGTCACTTTCGAAATCATATTCACTTTCGAAATCATTTCACCTTTGAAATCATATCGACAAAATAGGTTAAATCCTCATTTCAAAATCATCATATTTACTCAAATATGTCATTTCACTAGAAAATATCATTTCAAATCCCAATTGGGTTGTAACATCATTTAACCATATTCGCTTTCAAATCATGGATTTAAATATAAACAATTCAACCTTGCACCGTTAGAAATATAGAAATATAATGTAGATAGTCATAAATAGTTTAAAATAGTTCAAAATACGTTACTATAGTGTAGATGGTTTAAAATAAATTAAATAGTTTTAAAAATATTTTTAATAGTTTAAAATAGATTAAAATAGTTTAATATAGTTTAACTAGTTTAAAGTAGATAAAAATAGTTTAATATAATTTATATAGTTTAAAATAGATAAAAAAAAGTTTAATATAGTATAAATATTTAAAATAAATAAAAATAGTTTAATATAGTTTAATAGTTTGAAAATCTTAAAAATCAGGATTTTAAAATAGTATATCTTTAAACAGTTTATATTTAAATAATTAATTTGAAAGTAATATCAAATTAAACTATTTCTTTCATTTCAACACATCTGGACCATGTCCAGCTTTCAAATCAACAATCTTAATTTTTTCTTTCAATTCAGATTCACATTTAAAACCACTTAATCAGTATTGATTTCAAATCCATGTTCGAACTATAAATTTAAACTATTTTAAATTTAATATATTTTAGAGTTTAAATATTCAAATATTTCAATAGCTCAATTTCGAAAAATTTCATTTATATTTCACAATTCAATTTTGAAATTTCAATTTAAATCCTTTAAACAATTCATTTGAACCAATTCCAATTTCAACATTTAAACGTGACATATCGGACTTGTCGTTCCAAAATGTCTAGAATTTTGATACGATCATAGCGAAATAAACTACGCATGAATCTGACCTTGTATGTAAAAGTTATGCATATTAGAACGTTTTGAATTTAAAATTAAAATTAAAATAAGCAAACATAAAACAAGTATGCCACGTCACCTATTCTCTCCCTCGCAACCCTACAACGCCGCTTACATTGAACGAAACCCTAGAGCCTACAATTCATACATGATCGAACTCGCTTACATCCCAACAGCCGCCACCTACTTCCCCGCTGCACATCCTGGACCACCACCTAATCGACCTCCTACTACTCCAAGGC
Source organism: Allium cepa (assembly GCA_030765085.1). Taxonomy (NCBI): domain Eukaryota; kingdom Viridiplantae; phylum Streptophyta; class Magnoliopsida; order Asparagales; family Amaryllidaceae; genus Allium; species Allium cepa. The sequence goes on from CM060933.1 coordinate 51,160,280, forward strand.
CAAACGAACACCTGCAACGCCTCTCCAATCACCCACGGCCCTGAAAGAGCAGCCGCCGCCGTTAGTTATTAAACCTTAATCTAATTATACAGGACGATCCAACCACTAATATGAAAAACGAAGAACACAGGCGAACTCTGTGCGTCCCTCTCCACGCGATGGCACCCTTGATTCGATGATCCGTCGCTGATGATCAATCTCCAATGAACGGCCAAGAATGTTTTAGCCAATTCTGGACAAATAAAAACCCAACTGCAAAAACGAATAGCAGATTTGGGTTGCACTCATCGAGATCTTTCCAACGATATATAATATGACATAGTTTGAGGAGTTTAATTTTTTCAATATGATTTTGATTCGCAATTGAATATAGGAATTTAGGCTTTCTGCCATTTGAGAAGGAGAAACAGACAGATGGAGTAGTACGTACTGTACTAAGAAATAGAAAGACCGCTAGAGTTTAGAAAAATCTATTTATATAGGCAAGGCACGATAAAAAAGAATGAACATATCGAATTGGTAAGAATTGGCAATAACGACCTGAAAAGCCTGTTCCATCATCGAAACGAAAGTAGGTCATTCCATATATTAAAATAGATGTTTTTGATATTTATAAACTCAATTAAACAAGTTTCAAGTCCTAATTCTATTGTATGAAGAAGTTAGCATTTAAAATCAGTTTATTTCAAAGTGATTTCATCAAATTGATTTCTACGCGTTTCGAGTCCATACGATCAAACCACAAGTCTGATAGCTACGAAACTTGAAATCCTACAGTAACTCACTATTTCGGATCTAATGAAATGAGTTTCATTGAAATCCAATACAATGCCCTAAATGACTATTTTCACGTTAATTAAATAAATTATTAATAAATTGATTAAATCACATTTAACTTCAAATTTAATAACTAACAAATTTTTTGTTATTTCTAATGACATAGAAATTAAATAACCTTTTGAAACAAATTTCCTATGTCAAGTTCAATATTTAGCATAAATTACAGTGTTCAATTATAACTGTAATAAATTCATTAAATTATAATTTAAAATTTCATTAAATTCATTTATTTTAATTTCACTTTTATTATTTAATCAGTTATTACCTATAAATGTAACTAGCATAGGTTTACATCTTATTACATCAATTGTCCAAAGTTACCATCTTTTTCCATATTACTTACAATATTTCAATTGTACTAATTTTTTTATCAATTTCCTAAATTATTTGAACTGACTAAATAAATAGGTGATAAATAAAAATTATTACCTTTTACTTAATTTAATCACATTTATAAGTTTATTATCTATAAACAAATGTTCTAACTCCCTACATAGCACTGATTATACTTAATTCAATTAATTATATATTATCTCACTATTTAATATAATATTTAATTTATTTCCTTATTTACAATTTCTAACCAATTTAACTCTGCAATTATTTCAATTTCTTGAGATTACATTCAACTAATTATCAATTTCCTTAAATTAACATTTATTACATTTCATTCTAGTTAACTTATCATTAACAAATCTTAAAATTTTCAATTTTTCATAACACCGAATTCCAAAACTTATTTAATTAATAAATTTAATTATCAAAAGTTACGGGCCGTAACATCCAGCATTTGGTACATCTCCGCACTCTGACGCCCATCTCGATCCTCGAGGTCAGCAATCCGAGTTCTTAAGTCTGCAGTCTCCTGATAATCCTGAGCTCATTTATAGCTGGCTTGCCTTCATCCATCCTGTAACATTTTTTACCAAAGTATATGAGTTTCATATGGTGTGATTAATAAAATACATGTATTATATGTTATTCAAAAATATATTATACATAAACATTACCTCTTATTTCGCAAAACAATAACGCCTATTCTGCATTGGCGGTTCCATGATAGCATAAAAAGTCATGTCTTCCTCCTCAATAGTCAGCTCATATCGACCTATTCCTCGAGTAGTTTATCTTGCTCTGTAATGAATTTATCGTGCGATTATAAATAAAATTCCAATTCAAATTCAAATTTCAATATCTTAATTATTTATAACTTGTAATTTAAAGTGATTGTTAATAAATTAAATTTAAAATATGCTTAACATGGCATCTTATGACTTTGTGTCATGCACTGTGTTTATTTTTGAGTCATCTTCATCGACATACTCAATGGCCTAAGTACGAGTAAAAATTTCCAAGTAGGAGACATTTCGATCATGCTCTCTTTCCTAATTTAATTATTATGTATTATTATTATATACATATATAAGATTATACAATGTTATAAGTATTTATAATCGTAGTTTATAAATTTACCAACTCTTGACGGTAATTGTTGAATGACTTTAAACCCCCGCGATGTATGACATAATTTTTATTCCTATTTGTAGAATTCTGCGTAGATTCTTCTTATATATTTGACATAAACATTTATTTTACATTTGTAGATTGATGCAATTATCTTTAATAATAGTTGTAATAGCTTTATGTCACACTTTTTTGGTATCAATGTGAACTACCAAAAACGCCCCTCTATTTATTAATAAATTTTAATCACTTAGAAATTGGATCTGATATTAAATTTCTTTTACAAATTCAAACGCCCCTAAAAGTAGGATCTAATAATTAAATATGCTTTACAAATTCAAAACGCTTTCAAAAATAGGATCTAAAAGTAATATTCCTTTACAAATTCAAAATACTTCTTTACAAATATGCAAATCTTAATATCACTTGAAAGTAAAAAAATCATTTTTTATTGAATTAAACATATACAATTTATAAGAAAAATAATCCACGCGCAATTCGTGTGTCGTAACACTCATTATACTAATTTTACTATATTTTGGATAAATATACGAGGCTAGTGAACTTACTCACTATATGAAAAACCTATTTTAATTGCAGCCTGGGATGGCGATGTAAGCGTACCTACTGTGTTTCTCTACCTAGGGTTTAACAAAATTAATTTTACCACGCTATCACAGTAAAACAAAATAAGGCCCCAAACTTAATTCCAAAGTTATTCACTTTCCCCCTCTTTTGTTAGTCGTTCCCCGAATTGACAATCTTTTAAAAAAAAAATCATTATTGCCGTTTTCAATGGTAGGGTTGGTTTTTCTTCCAAAGCTCTTGACAAAATCACTCTCTTAGAATTCTCTTCAATTGGTCTTGCGCTTCTCAAAGCAAGGGTAAGATATTTTTTTCCCATTTATTGTGATTTTGTATCTAATTTTAGCCAATGTCAATCATTGTTTTTTACCTTTTTTGTTCCATGGGATGTCTACAAAGATTGTGAACTGGAGGAAATGGTAAATTAAACTTCTAAAAGGACTAAGACCGAGTATTTTGTGAGGTAATTATGTGATTCTCGATTTATTTTGAATTTATAATTTCAAATATACATTCAATTCCTAAAATGTAACTTGTTTTGTAGAACAGTTTTTATAATGCACATTTGTTATTAGTTTATAGAATGACTACAGGAATTTAACGTTCGTACTTGTTATATTGCAATTGAAAAATACAAAATGAGGTGAGTTCCTATAAAACTAGGAGAGAAGGAGCACCATAGCTAATATATAGACTACAAATACGGTTTGCTTTCATATTCTTACAATGTAAATGCATTCTAGTTCTTTTATCTTTGTTACTTTTGTAGTGATGTAATTAGTTGAATACTTTGAGATTTTTAATTAGTTTTCTTGCTTTATTTGTTACAATAGGATTTTTGTCAAATAATATGCAAAAGAAGATAAATCCATTACATATTGATAATTAATAACTAATTCATTTTTTCTGTTGTATTTTATGAAACAATATGTAGTTTCTCATTTTGTCAATTATCTTATAATTTATATACAGTTGGTAAGACACATCTCGTAATGATTTATATTGGTTGAGATAATTTGTTTCATATATTATTAGCATTGATAGGTTTTTCTAGGTTCAAGTTTAATATTGTACCATATGAGTACTAATAAACCAGACCAGAAAATATTATGTCATTTTTTAAATGGATGCAATGATAGTTTATGATTCTTTAATAATACACTTTTGAACCAATTAGTAATTAAATTATATAAAGATTCCTACGCTAGAATATCTTATTAGCACTTTCTTTTACTTTTAATAAATTAGTACCTATTTTTTCACTTATGTATCCATACATGCGTATCCTGGTAGCCCTTATTTATTTGGACTTGCTACCGCCGACCACGATGTTGACCTATTGTTGGTACTCTCATTTATGGCTAGTACACTAATTATAACAAACATGTGCAATATGGTAGATTAGTAGTTACCTTATTTACATGTTATTAAAATTGAAGATAGCTGGAAGTTCATCCTATTATAATTTTTTGAACTTAGTGAACTGAAGGCACGCCGTTGGGTTGAAATAAAAGACCATTCAACAATTCAGTTTCATATGACTCTTCTTTTCTTTATTAAAACCAAATGCCTATTGTTTGCCATCCAACCTTATAGGATTATGGGCATAGACAAATCATAGACACCAAAAATTCTAAACTTTTTGGTGGAATGCACAAAGTTTTAGATTGGAAGACCGAAGTAAATTGGATTTTTAAATTCAAGAAAATAACATTTCAGAAGAAATATATATTAAGTGCTTATTTAAGGTTTGTTGATCTAGTTTTTGTTGTGTTAATAAAAGCTTTCTAACTAGCATACACATTTTTAATATGTGTAGTTTGGAGAAAAAAATTGTCTTCTTAGATCATTTAGGAACATATTTTGTAGAGATATATTGTTCCATGAAACTAAGCATGTTAAAGAGGTAGCTGCATAAGCTGACCAAACCCAATAAACAATAGTTAATCCTTTTTTCTCAATGTTAACCTATGTTTGTAATTGTTAATTTCTAATATGTTTTTCTTATTATGCAGTGTTATTGATGTAGCACATAACGTGTCGCATTCTTATGATCGCCAACGACCTAAGATATGTCGCGAACGACCTAATGATGCAGAGATATGTCACGAAGGACCTAGTGATGCAGCGCATCATGGTTCACAAGCTTATTGTTACCAGCGACCTAATATACGTCGCGAGCGACCTAGCGAGTTAAGCCAAACCGCTTATGCTATCTTTCCCTTGGGTCGTAACGACCTACCGGTTATGACCTAACGAGCCACAGCCTCGCAAGTTAGGTCGCTCAAATCGTTAAGTCGCTAAATCTTGCTATCTCATAAGGTCGCTAAAAGGGTATGTCATCCTGATCTTTATGTCGCTGAAGATGTGTACCTACTTAGGTCGCTCCAGATGATATGTCGAGTGATGTTGTTGTTGTTATGTCGTTTTGTTCTGAGGTCGTAACTCGTATGTTGTATCTGTTGTAACTTGTACATATTAAGTCGCATATTGTTAGGTCGTTCACTGTTAGGTCGTAAGTCGCTATTTTTGTAACTCATGTGTTGTTGTGTTAGGTCGCATTCGTGTGTTGTTGTGTTAGGTCGCATGAAGGTTGAGTCGGCTGTGTGTTATTGTAAATTCTATAAATAGCGGGTGAGTTGTATCATTTGGATTGGTTGATTTTTTGAATAAACTTTTGTTTGAGTGCTTTGTGCCTCTTGAAAATTGGAAGTTGAGTGTTATCTCCTTTCTCCATTTTCAGTTATTCGAGTGCGCTCGAATCAACGGATTTGAAGCCGATTCACGGAATCTCGTGTGCGAGATCAACGTAGAAGAATCATAGACCTTTTATCACGGTATCGTGCGCGATCAACGTATTGGAGATAGCTAGAATCCGGTATCTCTTGAGATCAACGGATTTGGGCACTTGGGTATTTTTTCAATCCATCGATTCTACTTTTCATAGTTTCATCCATTTTGGTATATCCGCCGCGTCATTTTGGTATCAGAGCTAGACTTAGCCAATCATAGCTAAGCCGAGCCTATTGGGAGCCGAGTTGAAGTGTTGAAGTGCGTTTGGATTTGTTGAAAATTCGACAATGCCTCCGAGAAGAGCTAATCGATTTCAAAATGTTGAAGATGTGTATCGTAGACAAGAAGCTGAGCAAATGGAACAACGTATTAATGAAAAGTTTGATGAAGGTATTGGGAAGTTAGAAAAATTAATGAATGATATGAATCAAAGTCAAAGGAGAAGGTCACCAATATCGAACCATGGAGGAAACAAAGTTTCGCCATCGGTTTCGGAAGCGAGGAGGGTGTCACCACAATCCCACCGAGATCGAAGAGAATCATCAGTTTCTATGAGACGAGATTACCATGAGTACAGAAATGAAGAGAGAAGAACTCCACGTGAGTTTGGAGAAGAGGCATATCATGATGCTAGAAGAGATATGCGTGGTCATATAGATGTTGATGGTCGAGATAGATATCGAAGTACATTTGATTATGATGAAGATGGTGATAGAGGTAGTGTTCATTATCGAGATCATGGTCAAGTGCGAGATCGAAATAGGGAGGTAGAAGATGATCGTAAATGGGAATCGGGGATGAAAACAGAGATTCCAAAATTCAAAGGAGGAATGATTGCGGAAGAGTTTTTGGATTGGTTATCAAATGTTGAGGAAATTTTTGACTTCAGGGAAGTACCCGAGCATCGTAGACTTTAGTTGGTTGCTACATGATTGAGAGAAAGAGCTATGGCATGGTGGCAACAAACTAAACTTACACGGGAAAGAATGGGAAAGTCGAAGATAGTTTCATGGGAGAAGATGAAGAAGTTGATGAAGGTTACTTTCTTGCCTTATAATTATCAGTCTCTTATGTATCAGCGCTTACAGAATCTGAGACAAGGGACCAAGTCGGTAAATGATTATGCAGATGAGTTTTATCAACTTATTGCCAGAAACGATATCATGGAGATGGAGGAGAAGTTGACAGCTAGATTTGTTGGAGGATTGAGAATGCAAATTTAGGATATGGTGAATATGTTTGATCCAAGATCCATTGCTGAAGCACACCAGAAGGCGCTAGCTTGGGAGAAGCAAGGTAGAAGAGGAGGTGGTGTGTTTACAAATTCCAACAATCAAGTGAAAGAGACTAGTAGCAATACTAACGTTTCCAAGACTGTTAGTAAACCGGTTGTCAATGAAGTAGCTACGACCAAGGTCAATAGTAGTATCAAATGTTTTAATTGTCAGGAGTCTGGTCATAAGAGCAATGAATGTCCGAAGCCTAAGAAGCGAGTGATGGTTGCTGAGGTTGAGGATGAGGATGCAAAAATAGAATGTTCCTATTCACCACAAGTTGAGGAGGAAGCATAACTGTTGTCAGGAGATGAGAGTTGTAATTTTATGATGAGGAGGTCGTGTTTGACACCAAAGCAAGAGGATGATTCAAGTTGGCTAAGGAGTAATATTTTTCAGTCAACGTGCACTATTTTGGGAAAGGTTTGCAAGTTTGTTATCGATGCAGGAAGTTGTGATAACATCATTTCTACAGAAGCTGTTAAGAAGTTGGCGTTAAAGACAGAGAAGCATCCTAAACCTTACAAATTAGCTTGGTTGAGGAAAGGTGGGGAAGTGAAGGTTGGTCGAAGAGCTTGTGTAACTTTTTCCATCGGAACGAAATATAAGGATGAAATTTGGTGCGACGTGGTAGATATGGATGTATGTCATTTGTTACTGGGGAGACCGTGGCAATACGATAGAGCTGTGCAACACGATGGGAGGACTAACTGCTTTAGTTTCATGTTCAATGGCACTAAAATCACTTTAGTTCCTAAAAAGTGACAACAGAGTGAAGGCAAGTTGGAGGAGATTGAAGAACTAAAGACTCTGTTATCTTTGAAGGAATTTGTCAAGGAAGTGGAGGATGAGCCTGAAGTATTTCTGTTAGTTGGACGTAAAAGTAGTGAAGCGGTTGAAATTCCTGAAGAAATTAAACCAGTGTTGAAGGAGTTTGAAGATTTATTTCCTGAAGAATTGCCAATAGAGTTACCACCGTTGAGAGACATACAACACCAGATTGATCTTGTTCCGGGAGCTGTGTTACCACATAGACCACATTATATAATGAGTCCAAAGGAGCACAAAGAGTTGAGAAGGCAGGTGGAGGAGTTACTTGAACAAGGGCGCGTACAAGAAAGTTTAAGTCCTTGTGCAGTACCGACATTGTTAGTGCCGAAGAAGGATGGAACTTGGAGAATGTGTACAGATAGTCGAGCACTGGACAAGATTACAGTGAGGTACAGATTTCCGCTGCCGAGATTGGATGATTTGTTAGACCAGTTGAGCGGAGCTGCTATCTTTTCAAAGATTGATCTGAAGAGTGGGTATCATCAGATTCGAATTCGACTAGGTGATGAATGAAAGACAGCATTCAAGACACGAGAAGGATTGTATGAGTGGCCGGTCATGCTGTTTGGTCTTTCGAATGCACCTAGTACTTTTATGCGAGTAATGAATTAGATCTTTCAACCGTTTATTGGAAAGTTCGTGGTGGTATACTTTGATGATATATTGATATACAGTGGAAACACAGAAGAACATCTACAACACTTGCGCGAAGTGTTGATGATACTTCGTCAGGAGCAATTTTTTGCGGCAACAAAGAAGTGCGTGTTCATGACTCGAAGTGTTTTATTTCTGGGATATGTTGTATCTGAAGGAGGAAAACAAGTGGATCGGAATAAAGTTGAAGCAATCAAGGAATGGCCACAACCCAGGACGATAATAGAAGTTAGAAGTTTTCATGGTTTAGCATCATTCTACCGAAGGTTTATTCCACATTTCAGTAGCGTGATGGCACCTGTTACTGATTGTATAAAGGGAAAGCAGTTTTCATGGTCAAAGGAAGCAGGATTTGCTTTTGAGCGAATCAAGGAACTTTTAACGACAGCACCAATTCTAGTATTGCCGGATTTTCAGTTGCTATTTGAATTACATACTGATGCATCTAAAGTTGGAATTGGAGGAGTGTTGAGTCAGAGGGGACGTCCAATTGCTTATTTCAGTGAGAAGCTTTCGGGAGCAAAGATGAGATATAATACTTATGACGTGGAATTCTATGCTATTGTCCAAGCCATAAAACATTACAGACACTATTTATTTCATAAAGAGTTTGTGTTGTATACTGATCACGAAGCCTTGAAACATTTGCAGGGACAGGATAAGGTTGCAGCCAGCATGCTTCATGGATCGCATACTTGCAACAGTTTACATTTGTGGTAAAGCATAAGTCGGGAGTTACAAACCGTGTGGCAGATGCATTGAGTAGAAAAAATCATTTGTTCACTACAATGAGAGTTGAAGTGACGGGGTTTGATGTTTTGCCAGAATTGCTTGTTGAGGATCCTTACTTTGCTAAGATTATAGATGAAGTCGAGAAAGGAAAGACGAATGATTATCTGTTGGTGGATGGTTTACTTTTCAAAGGAAATCGATTATGTATACCAGAGTGCAGTTTGCGGTTGAAGATTGTGAAGGAATTGCAAGAAGAGGGTCATGGGGGAAGAGATCGTACTTTGCAGTTGATTTCTCAATCATACTTTTGGCCTTCCATGAGGAAAGAAATTGAAAGATTTGTGCAGAAATGTCACACATGTCAAGTTTCTAAATGGACAGCTACGAATGCAGGATTGTATATGTCATTGCCCGTGCCTACTAAATCGTGGGTTGACATCAGCATGGATTTTGTTTTGGGCTTGCCAAGAACACAACAAGGAAATGATTCTATATATGTTGTGGTGGATAGATTTTCAAAGATGGCACATTTCATAGCTTGTAAGAAGACAGCTGATGCAGTCCGTGTTGCTCAATTATTCTTTAAAGAGGTTTATCGACTACATGGGCTACCTGAGACCATTGTTTCTGACCGGGATACTCGATTTCTAAGTCATTTTTGGTTGAGTCTGTGGAAGATGGTTGGGACTAAGCTGAATTTTAGTAGCGCCTATCATCCACTAATAGATGGGGAAACGGAGGTGGTGAACAGATCATTGGGAAACTTGTTGAGATGTCTTGTGAAGGATAATTTGAAGAGCTGGGATGTGAAGTTATGCCAAGCTGAATTCGCACACAACCATGCAGTTAATCGAAGTACTGGATTCAGTCCATTTCAAGTGGTATATTCAGCAATTCCGAAGGGACCATTGGATTTGTCGATAGTTCCATTTCAAAAAGGAGTTGTTAAACGAGCTTGTGATTTCGTGAATGAATTGCAGGAGTGTCACCGGATTGTTCATGAACGATTGCTTAAGTCAATTGAGAAGTATAAGCAACTAGCAGATAAGAAGCGAAGAAGTGTGGACTTCAAAGAAGGTGATTTTGTTTACGCAGTATTGACGAAAGATCGTTTTCCAGTTGGAGCTTACAACAAGTTGAAAGCGCGAAAGATTGGTCCAGTAGAAACCTTGAAGAAGATCAATGATAATGCTTATCAGTTAAGGTTGCCGGATCATGTCCATACTGCCGACGTTTTCAATATCAAACATTTGATTCCATATCATGAAGATAAGTTTGTCGAGGAAGAGGAAAGTGTGAATTCGGGGTCGAATTCTTGTCAACCGGGGGAGGATGATGCAGCGCATAAGGTGTCGCATTCTTATGATCGCCAGTGACCTAAGATATGTCGCGAACGACCTAGCGATGCAGAGATATGTCGCGAACGACCTAGTGATGCAGCGCATCATGGTTCACAAGCTTATTGTTACCAGCGACCTAATATACGTCGCGAGCGACCTAGCGAGTTAAGCCAAACCGCTTATGCTATCTTTTCCTTGGGTCGTAACGACCTACCGGTTACGACCTAACGAGCCACAGCCTAGCAAGTTAGGTCGCTCAAATCGTTAAGTCACTAAATCTTGCTATCTCATAAGGTCGCTAAAAGGGTATGTCGTCCTGATCTTTATGTCGCTGAAGATGTGTACCTACTTAGGTCGCTCTAGATGATATGTCGAGTGATGTTGTTATTGCTATGTCGTTTTGTTCTGAGGTCGTAACTCGTATGTTGTATCTGTTGTAACTTGTACATATTAAGTCGCATATTGTTAGGTCGTTCACTATTAGGTCGTAAGTCGCTATTGTTGTTACTCGTGTGTTGATGTGTTAGGTCGCATTCATGTGTTGTTGTGTTAGGTCGCATGGAGGTTGAGTCGGCTATGTGTTATTGTAACTTCTATAAATAGCGGGTGAGTTGTATCATTTGGGTTGGTTGATTTTTTGAATAAACTTTTGTTTGAGTGATTTGTGCCTCTTGAAAATTGGAAGTTGAGTGTTATCTCCTTTCTCCATTTTCGGTTATTCGAGTGTGCTCGAATCAACGGATTTGAAGCCGATTCACGGAATCTCATGCGCGAGATCAACATAGAAGAATCGTAGATCTTTTAACACGGTATCGTGCACGATCAACGTGTTAGAGATAGCTTGAATCCGGTATCTTTTGAGATCAACGGATTCGGGCACTTGGGTATTTTTTCAATCCATCGATTCTACTTTTCATAGTTTCATCCATTTTGGTATATCCGCTGCGTCAGTTATGGCTCAGTTTCAACTTATAAGTCTTGCTAATACTTTGGACATAGTTATTTTTCCGGGAGAATCATAGTGGTTACTCCAACACAATGGATTCAACTTCTAGTAAGTACATTTCCTCTGCCAAAATTAATTCATTTGTTTTAGAGTGGTTTTTTAAAGTTCAGTTATGCATTTTTTGCCAAACTAATTTCAGACCATGAACCTATATCTCGACACACTCATTATTTTTGTTTAAGCAAGAGACTATTAAAATGTTGGAAACTAAAACAAAACCTGCACCATAAAATGAAATTACTTGAAAGATACAAACTTTCTGATCTACAGAGTTTGTAAGCATGTGACTCATTAGCAAATTACTGCTTGAGATATCAAGAAAGGTTAGCTTCTTGAGATTTCTTATGAATGTGGGAAATGTACCAGTGAGGTTTCTTGAGTTAGGTTAGAAACATAAATTATACCATTCAACGAACATAACCTATATTTGTATTTTTTGTTCTTGATATTAACTATGGTTAATCTTATCCAGTCATTTTCTTTCTGCTAGATCTCTTTTGTTGAATTTATCTTATTTAATCATCTTTTCTTATGTTAGTTTATACTATATATATATATATCATATACTTCTATGGAATTCTTATATTATTTTTTATATCAGAAAGCTTTTATTCTCTTAGCAAATATGTTAGCCATATACCTAATTATTCATTATTCTTTGTTGAGTGCATGTTTGCATTTCTAGAAATTCCTAAACCCATAACTTTGTTTATATAGGATACTGGTATGTCAGAATAAGAATACTTCTATGTATTGTTTTGGTAATTTTGCTTGCGTATAATATTAGTTTTTTTTACTTGCATTTGTAATCTTCATACGTAGTTATGAAATATAATGAACGCATGTTGTTTTGGTGTAATTTTATTTGTTTGCATACAATGTATTGGTAATCAAATGAGATCTTAGTAAAAATTCAAATTCGTTATACATATATGCATTGAAACGTCAAAAAGAAGCACGGAAAATGTTATGCAATAAGATGATAGCATTAAAAAATGCTATAAAAGGTAACAATTGCGTTTATAAAGCACTATATTATGCAATTGTTGATAGTTGTCCAAAAATGCTAGTGTTAAGAGAGTCTTGAAGCGTCAGTACAATGCTACTGTTAGGAACTTTTTGTAGCGTTTTATTCTTGCTATCTAATAACCCTTCCTATTTATAACATGTTTTTTTACAGCGTGTGAAAAAACGCCATTAAAATATGTTTTCAGCATCTTCCAAATGCTGTTGAAAGAACTCATTTATAGCGTTTTTGGTGTTGCTATCGTAGGCCACAGACCTATAACAACATTTTGATAAACGACGTTCGTAAGAACGCTATAAAATCCTTTAATAGCGTTTTTTAAACGCTATTAAAAGTCCATATTATTGTAATGACATTTATAATTGGTCAACAAATTGCACAATGATTATTTGCAAAATGAAATACACATTTACTCTTACGTAGAAATCCTTCCAAATACACTCTATAACTTAGGGTAGAATATTCTCCCATATAGGCCAGCAAACAGTCATTCTGCTCTTGTAAGTAGCCTTAGAAATATTAAGATTAACATCTAAGGGATCCAATTCAAAGCCCCTGTATTAATTATGATATAGATATTTAGTAAATCATGAATAGTATATCATATACAAAATATTTGCGATGTTGTAATAAATTTGATACTTACCCACTCGATGTACTTTATAATCTAACTATGAGACGATCTATATGTAATGGGCCACTGTCATCGCCTCCCGCGCCAGTGCCTCTCCGATTAGAAGTGGGGGAATATGATGAATGAGAAGATCCTAGATGTGGAAACATAATATCTGCCATAAACATATTAATTTATTATGAAATAAAATATCATTTTAATATGAGAAAATATATCAAATTGTTATGAGAAAACATGTAACATTAGTAATCATATGAATTACCTTACACAAAAACATATATTAATAATTAGTCTTTATTGTTTTCTGATTTGGACTCGGTCTTGAACTCTATATTATTTTCCTCTGTAGTCTCAAATACGTCTACTAAAATATTTGATTCATCGTTCAGAGGCCCAAAATCAGTAAGATCACCATTTATTATTATTTTATTATTTTTCCCAAGATCTTCTTGATAAGATCGTTCATTTGAAATACTCTTTCCATCAAGCGTAAATCTTTCCTTTGTTTTGAAAAACGTCGAATAATCTGCATTATCTCTTTTTAAGGATGGATACAGAGCAAAATAAATATCTAGTGCATGTTTGGCTAATACAAAAGGATCATACTTATGGGAATGCAAGTTAGGGTTTATTTCAATAAGATTATAATCTTTGTGTTGATTTAAGTACTTAGAACATTGCAGAACCAATTGCATGTAAATAAATAATACTATCTCTACAGCTCGTATAAGATATATCAATTCAAAAAGTTGGGTTAAGACGCCATAAAAATATTTTATATAAAACGCTATATTATTGTTATCTTTAACAAATACACCGGTATTGTTAGTTAATTTTTCAGCACCATATTTTTTGATATGGAATTCGAATCCATTGATGAAGAATATTAAATATGTCTTGACATTTCTTTTTTGGTGCTACCGCAAGATGTTTCAATCTTTCGTCAATTACATAATTTCTCGCCGCATGGATTTTGGCATTCGTAAATACTATATACTGCACGTATTCTTTAAGTATGATTCAAGTAGATATAAATTTAAGAATTCACATATCGAGTGTTATTATGTAACAATACCTAATAAATGGTGCAACTTCAGCGCAATTAAGAAGCTCATATATTTGTGCTACATGGTAATCTCTGTCGTCGAACCATGTTTCCGTACGTTTTCCTCCAGGTCCATGTTTTCTAAAAGTAGATAACATTACTTGAGAAGAATCATGTTCAATGCCTTCATCATTATGTGGATCACCTTCAAATGATAAGTTCACATGGTCATTTAAGTAATGAGAGAAAACAATAAAACTTCTTCTTCGATTTATGATTTGCAAATTTAACCTTAAATTCGTGTTTTTTTCTAACATTTTTCTTAAGACGATTTAAGTACCTACCGTTATCCCGCTTTTGGCAAGGCCGTGACACTAAGAACTTGACTAGAAATCAAGGACAGTCGTCCCGAAGACCGGTTATATGCAGGCTCGCTATAGATACAGATAAATTTTGTCAGAGTCCGGATCAAGCTACAATTGACAAGACATGACAAGCAAAGCTATGAAAGCCAACATTTCAAATTTCAAGTCAATCGGAGTTCGTATGCTCAAGATATTGATCAATCACGGTTGAGAAATCCAAACTTGCATCGATCATAACTCGAGATCTATAAGTCCAAATGCCACCAAATTTTCAAAGGAGCTTGCATACGACCTAAAGAATGTTCCTTCCAAATTTTGACTCGATTGGATCAAATCTTGATCAAAATTTGTTCGTATCGATCACGGACCGAAAAAATCTAATTTGCATCGATCATATCTCGTGGTCCACAGGTTCAAATGCTATGAAATTTTCACAGGAGCTTGCGTACGACCTAAAGAATGTTCCTGCCAAATTTCGACTCGATTGGATCAAATTCGTTCATATCGATCACGGACCCAAAAAATCCAATTTGCATCGATCATATCTCCTGATCAACAAGTCCAAATGCTATGAAATTTTCGTTGGAGCTTACGTACAACATAAAGGTTGTTCTTGCCAAATTTCAACTCGATTGGAGCAAGTCTTGATCGATACGAAATTCGTTCGTATCGATCACAGATCGAGTCGAAATCGCCTGCGATCGATCGCGTAGGCCCACCCACATGCCAGAAGAAGTCTCCCGAGATCCGAGCAAGATATTTGCCTCCTATGCCTATAAATAGCACCCCGTAGCCTACAGAAAAGGGATCTTTTGGCTCTCATACGTCCAGACTCTGCCGAATTCATTTTTGCACTCCACGGTTGCTATTGTACTCGAAATTTACCATTGTAGTTCGCTGTGATCTGTTATGATCAGTAAGAAAACATCAAAAAAATCCTCAATTTCATAGTGGATGTAGGCCATACGTCGAAGCACTCTAAAACTCTGTGTTTCTGTGCATTTTCTTATATGTTTATTGGTATGTTTGTTAGATCTGCTTCATTTTACATTTATTCTCTTCATTTTATCTCTTCAAACACATCCGAAGAGTGTTGTGTCCAATTTTGGTACAAACACTTTGGTGCTTTCACTGAGAAAACCCTGCTTTCCTCCTCCTCTATGGTTCTACTACCGTCGTTGGATTGCAAAATTCTAAGGATAAGATCCAGTTCTATTGTTCAGTGGTTCCTTCTATTCTATTCAGATTGCTTTAGATCTAAGAGGAACTACATTCATCATGAATTTCGTACCCATATTTTAGTATCCAGAAAATATGATGGTTTTCGTATCCATATTTTCGAATCCAGAAAATTTGATGAATTTCGTATCCATCTTTTCGTATCCGTGAAAATTTGATGGTTTTCGTATCCATATTTTCGAATCCAGTAAATATTATGAATTTCGTATCCGTATTATCGTATCCATGAAAATGTGATGGTTTTCGTATCCATATTTTCGTATCCATGAAAATGTGATGGTTTTCGTATCCCTATTTTCGAATCTAGAAAATAGGATGAATTTCGTATCCATGAAAATATGATGGTTTTCGTTTCCATATTTTTGAATCCATAAAATATGATGAATTTCGTATCCATATTTTCATATCCATGAAAATTTGATGGTTTTCATATCCATATTTTCGAATCCAGAAAATATGATGAATTTCATATCCATATTTTCGTATCCATGAAAATGTGATGGTTCTCGTATCCATATTTTCGAATCTAGAAAGTATGATGAATTTCGTATCTATATATTCGTATCCATGAAAATACTATGGTTTTCGTATCCATGTTTTTGTATCCAGAAAATGCAACAACATTCATATCGATCGAATTTCGTATTGATCAGTTTCGTATCGATCGAATTTCATATCCATCACTTTTCGTATCGATCGACTTTCGTATCGATCACTTTTCGCATCGATCCAGCCGCGTGCATTTCGTATCGATCATCAGATACCACTTCATTTCGATCACGCCGCATTTCGTATCGATGCTCAGATGCATTTCGTATCGATATGGCCGTGTGCATTTCGCGTCGATCCTCAGATGCACTTCATGTCGATTCAGCCAGCTGCATTTCGCATCGATCCTCAGATGCACTTCATATCGATCCAGCCAGCTGCATTTCGCTTCGATGCTCAGATGCACTTCATATCGATCCAGCCAGCTGCATTTCGCATCGATCCTCAGATGCACTTCGTATCGATCCAGCCAGTTGCATTTTGCATCGATCCTCAGACACCACTTCGTATCGATCTGGCCGTGTGTGTTTCGTTTCGACGCTCAGATAACACTTTATATCGTTCAGACATTACCGAGAATGGTGATGAAATTTCAAAAAAAAATACATATATATTTTCGAGTGCGATCCAAATTTCCTAAAAAGAGGCAGCGTAGAGTATCCGCATAGTTAATTCAAAATTCGACTTAATAAAGGAACATTTTGATCGTTCCATGACTGGACATGACGTAGGGGATTGCAATAGCAATTTTGAGTTGCAATCAAGGAATGGGTAAAGAAATACTACTCAACCGTGCTCCTATAGGCTGGAGAACCTAGTTAATATGCCAAGAACTGGAGTTGATTAATATATCATACTTCTAAGGTGGACTGTAACTTCCTTCAATTGGCCAGCTTTAAAACTCCTGAGTTGACAACTATGGTATGGTGGTTAATATGACGACTGCCCTACACTGTCTACTTTGCCAACTCAAAGCACAGTTGATCACCGCTAAACCATCTTCAAATGCCCGCATCTTAATCTACTCACCATCCGATCGGCATTACCAACCACTTGAACATTGGGAAATCAGGCATACATGATTCACTAGTATTACAAGACCCTGTAACCATAAAATGGACTTGATAATGTTGATTGGAATATCTTTCCCAGTCAAGACATATTCATTGAAACCATCCTACATGCAAAATTTCTAGTGAAAATTCAGCATGTTGACTATGTCAGTGTACTATGGAAATTCAACCTCCGACACTATCTCATGAAGTGAGAGTGGTGAATGGATTCGATGAAGATTGATGAATGCCATCAAATGCAGATGTTTCCCCCTATTCCTCAAAGAAGACTGTCAATCGTGGTTGGACATACCATTTCTACTTCTCATATTGCTAAAGGGAATAAAGAAGCTGGCAGCCAACGAATTGATCAAAATCCACAGCCAGTTGCTGCCAATACCCATAAATGAATTCATCACCAGCGCTTATTTCTAGACTTTGATAGAGAACCGGTGGATAGCCGCCGACGACTATACGAACTTGTCCAGGCCAATATTGAGTTGATGAATCAGATGAAGGATCAACTTGGCGAGATAAGGAGGGAACCTACTCCATACTCTAGATCAGAAAACTCCTCTTCTTTAGATGGCTATCATGGATTACAACACCATAAGGCTGCTCCGGAAAGGATAGCTCTGACAATATGTTTAAGCCCCATAAAATGAAGAGCCGGGAGCCCCCAACCCCTATCAATCATGAACTTTAATCAAAGTGAACCACTTGCATTAGACTTCCAACTGAGAAGGGCTGGACTGAAGTGCAATAGCAAGCATACGACGCTGCTTCATTTATCAATGAGATTTAATCTGATTTCTTTTGAATTATTTCTATTTCATTTATGTTGCAAAATACGAACAACTTGAATTAAACTACTTGCAAATGATGTAGGTAACCGAGTACTTAAGGATAGGTGCAAAACAACCTCCGCGGGCTATGATCAAATCATTGAGGTGTCATCATGACGAGCATGATTCAACCACTCGTCAGTTGCTATATGCACCTGACTTAGGGGCATGGCATCAAAGAAGATGAGACCGACAAGGTCAGGACTCCAGTACAAAGTGGTTGCAACCGACCATCCACTCATATGCCTATGCAATTTAATTAGGAAATTTGAGAAAGACTTAGAGTTATATGTCCCAACAATGCACTCTCCATCACGTACTTGAAGCTTGCCAAAATACTTATGCTTCTTCTGATGCCCAGTAAAATCGAAATACACCAAAAGTGGACGTGATGTGACCGTCCATGCATCCTATCCTGCATTAGACGCTTGGGGTTATTTAAGAACACATGTTTAAAGTGGATATGATTTGATCATTCACTCTCCAGTTTGTGTCTGTGATTCCGCAATAATCGTGCCTTAAACCGACTTCATCAGGGGCCAACCTTCAATTTATAATCATCAACGATTGACTGCCTACTCACTAACCATCATGAGCCATCATTTCAACTCTCTTCCTTAGCACAATCGGAAGAGCGTAGAGTATAAAGTGGATGTGACTTGTCCATCCCCTCTCCAATTCTTGCCCTTGACTTATGGGAAAATGCACAGCTCAAAGTGGATGTAGTTCGACCATCCTCTCCTCTGCTCAAGCTCAAAGCTTGCCAGAACACTAATCTTACTCCTTAGGCATGGAAAAATCGGAATCCGAATGAACATGGACGCGATCTAACCGTTCATTAACTAAATCTCATCCTTCATTGAGGGCAGATAAGTGGAAAGTAATCGGAATCCCATCGATCACTCGCTAAGTGAAACCCCAAGCTCAGGGACAAGCCATTACACTGCAGCCAAAAGAGATTGATACACGACAATCCTCTAACTGACTCTGGCTCCCAGAGTGCGAGCTGGAGCATGAACTTATAAACGTGGGCTCGAGGAGGGTGGATCCCTCCACCTACCGACTTTTCCCATGTTCAACTTATACCCAAGGAGGATGAATACGTCCATCTTACGACCTCGCCTTTTATATTTACAAGCTCAAGGAGGGTGGATTCATCCATCTAATGACTTCGCTTGCCTACTCAGGGTGGATATGATACAACCGTCCATGTACCTGATCAACTTCTTGTTCCCAGAGTGTGAATGAAATCCTAAAGCCTAAATAGATGTGAATGACCATCTGTCAGCCAACTCCAGATTCCTGGAGTGCGAACTGGAGTATAAACATCAACTAACTCTAAGTCCCCAGAGCGCGGACTGGAGTACAAACACTGAAATGGGTGTGACTGACCACCCATCAACTACCTCAGATTCCCAGAGTGCAAATTGGAGTATAAACATTAAATAACTCTAAGTCCCCAGACCGCGGACTAGCGTATAAACACTAAAATGGGTGTGACTAACCACCCATCAACTAACTCCAGATTCCCAATGCACGGACTGGAGTATAAACATCAACTAACTCTAGATTCCCAGAGTGCGAACTAGAGTATAAACATCAACTAACTCCAGATTTCCAGAGTGCGAACTGGAGTATAAATATCAACTAACTCTAGATTCCCAGAGTGCGAACTGGAGTATACCCATCAACTAAATCTAAGTCCCTAAAGCGTGGACTAGTGTATAAACACAAAAATGGGTGTGACTGACCACCCATCAACCAACTCCAGATTCCCAGAGTGCGAACTGGAGTATAAACATCAAAATGGGTGTGACCGACCACCCGTAAAATAATTTAAGTCCCAGGAGTGAGAACATAATCCTAAAATGCCAAATGGGTGTGACTGACCACCCATCAACTAATTCCAGATTCCCAGAGTGCGAATTGGATTATAAACATCAACTAACTCTAGTCCCGAGAGCACAGAATGGAGTATAAAGACCTAATGAGTGTGACAGACCATCCATCAACCAACTCCAATCCTCAAAGCATGGATTGGAATATACATACCAGAAGGGATGCGATTTGACTGTCCATCTATCAACTCTAATTCCTCAGCAAGTTCTATAGTACAAAAAGCGGATGTGGTTTGACCGTCTTCTTTCCAACTCTTCCCCTGACATGGGGGCACACTTATCACAAAAAATCGAATGCGATCCGACCATCTAGCACTAAGCAGGCACGACACGATCGTTCATGCATCAAAAATTATCCTCGGCACGGGACTCATAACATAATTTTATAGGGATGCACTCCAACCCTACAAGACAAAATTTCTTTTTTGATTCGACAGGGAGACGCGGATTCACAAAACGGACCTAGCTGAACGTCCCATTCTAAATGGATGTGACTACCCATCCTACCGCAAATGAACGTGACACGACCATTCATCCGCTAACTCTCGCCAATGATTTGGCGAGTTGTGCATGCAACATGGGCGGATGTGACCCAACCATCCGCCAATCAACTCCTTCCTACAGTTCAGTGGGAAAAGCATCAAATTAAAGTTTTTGTAATGTGATCAACCACATCTCGACTTTTTCCCTTTATTGGGGGTAGAGGAATTGGCCAAGGAAAATGCGGTCCGACCATTTTCTATAAAAAAATCTTAGTCCCCAGAGTGTAGATATGGGTATAAACATCAAATAGATGTGATAAATGGCCCTTCAGCTGACTTTGATCCTCGGAGTGCGACTACGAGCATAGACAAATGAACGAATGTGATTCGACCATTCATTCACCAACTCCGACCTAAATTCGACGGAAGGAGTATAAACTCACTACAGATGCAATTAGATCGTCCACAAACTAACTCTGCTAGCCCAAGACTAGGGGCAGAAGAAAAAATCATTGAAAGAAGAGAAAGGTGACTTGCTACATCGCTAGCTTAGCGTCCTTTACAACTTAATGCAACGACTGTGAGGAGGTCTTAATGCTGACCAATAAGAATGATTCCCGAAGTTACACGAAACCAATTATATCGTACCGTCGGATCGACGGGCAATATCGATCTGCACCTTTCATATCATACCAATGGATCAATAGGTATTGAGGTCCGTGCATTCTACATTGTGTTGCTAAATCGACGGCCAATATCGATCCTCTTCGACTACAAATTGATGTGACTCGAGTTCCCATCGAATACTTTCGACTGCCAGAGCATAGATAGAACCATGAATGAGCATGACCTAACTGCATTTGAGCTGACTTTATCCCCTACTCCAAAAGAATGCAATGCGACCATTCATTCTTTGACTCTTACCACGATCCGACTAAACGAGCAATTCACAACAAGGGCAACTTAAATGTCCGTGCACCGATTCTTACCCTCGATTCGTCAATGGAAGCATCAATCCTGCATTGGATCTTACTGGACGATTCACTCTTTAGTTTTTGCCCAAAGTATGATGACATAAGCAGCAAAGTGAATGTCGGTGAGGCAACGAAGTATTCTGCCTAAAGGAAAGAACTAGGATAGAATGCAAGATAAGGCACAACTCAGCCTTCCATCGGTTAACTCGATCCCATGGTTCAACGGGATAGAATGTGAAATTGAAGCAAACATTATCTACCTTGCCACCTATCGAGATATTCCCTAGACTTGGGGGCATGCACGAGAAATATGATGAATATAATTTGATCGTTCATCAAACAACTCTGGCTCTTACAGCTTAGACTACAGTATAAACACAGCAGAAGCTAGGCATGATCATTCACACAATACATCCATCAACCCAAGACTGGAGGCATGAATGTGATCATCCAAGAGCTGGATACGACTACTCAATCCTATAGCTCGTGCCTAGTATTTATAACAACTTGATGTTATGACCGAAAGGATGCTTAGAGATAGAATCATCAAATCGACGCTTGGACTTATGGGCAACTGATCATCATTCTGACCCTTCCGATGAGCAATGGATCGCGAGTACATTGAACGGAAAACGCATTGCTCGGAAACACATGTAGATTCAAACTCATAGCTGGAGCCAGCTATGCAGCAACACACAATACAGGCTAAACTCTACTAAGCCTTTGATTCAACATGCCTATAAGGCTAATCATTTACCATTACAAATAAGCACATGAAGTGCCTACAACCCATCACGAGTATTGTAGATCAGATCACAGTTCTGCACAATAATGATGCAAGAGTAAACTGCATTGCTCTACGTGAATTTGATATGTCTGCTTGGACTCAATCTCATGTGTATATATGGACTCTCACCAACCATTGAGAACCCTGCATTAAATGTCAACCCGATGCATGTCTCGGTGAAAACGAAGCGACGTGGATCTAGAAAGATCTGTTGCACTTAAGGAGGAGGCGAATCCACTCAAAACCAATAGGTTTATCTATGATGTACTCTACCCAAAATAAGTATCCATACACATGAAAGAAACAAATGGAGAGTGGCGGACGTACGCCGACTACTCAGATTTGCACATGGCATGGAAAAGCATAGCTTTCCATGTCCAATGATCAACCAACTAATAGACTTGACCATCAGACACAAATTACCCTCATCCATGGACGCAAACTCCAGATACAATCAGATACTGAAACATGTCCTAGACCAGGAATACAACTGTTTCATTACTGACCTGGGCCTATAGTGCTATGCTGCAATCCTTAGATTCAAACTTGAGAACGCTTATGCTACTTACTAAAGGACGATTAAAAGATCATTCAAAATTCAGGTCGGCCGATCGATGAAAGTATATGCGGTTAATATGCTCGTGAGATCACGACCATCGAATGAACACATCGATGACTTGGCAAAGATATTCAGTGCTCTCCAATAACTGTAGAATGAAACTTGATCCTTTGAAATGCTCTTTCAGCATTGTATAAGAAGAATTCTTGGTCTCGTCATCAATTCTCGTAGGACTGAGGCTAATGTCAGAAAATGCTGAAGATTAGAGTCATCCAAGTACCAAGAAAACCAAGCAGCTCTGATAGATCACTCAAAGAGACCTCCTATTTTACCCAAGCTGTTGGATCATGAAGATCTATACCTCAATTGGGTCATGTCAACACACGCCACAAGCATCACAACGCTATGTGAAGAGAAACCAATCCAAAGACCATTATATGATGAAAGCTAGCTATTGGCAAGCTTACCCTGTTAATGTCTATATCGACCAACTATTACGATAGGTCCAATGGAAACCTTAGAAGTTTGAAGGATTACTCAAATGTAATACCAAGCTAAGCCAATTTGATATCACTTATCTCCCTTAGAGAGCTATCCATTGTCAAACATTAGCATACTTCATATCTGAATTCACCGGATGAGACGATTATCCGAAGAACAGTGGAGAGTCGTCCAACCGATGGAGAACATGCATAGATGGAACTTCCGATAATCGGCTTTTAACATCGAAGTTGCGTTAATGTCTCCTGAGGAACGATCAATCTGCTATACCCTGAAACTCAACTCCTTACAACAAATAACGAAGCTAAGTATGAAGCCTTGGTCGACACGCTGAGGCTTGCAAAAAGACTAGGAATGAAAACTTTACATAGCTTATTCGATTTCTGGTTAATGGTATGCCAAGTCAGGGAAGACTATCTGACTAGGGGTCAACGTCTTGCTCCTTATCTCAGCTGGATCCTAGAGATACTAGCCAACTTCGAGTTTACACCACTACACAAATCCTCAGAAAAAAACGAAAAGGCCGAATCATTGGCCAAGCTGGCCAGGTGGTTGTTCCATGTAAATTTCCTCTTCTAATACGCCATTCAGGAATGCATTGTTGACATCTAACCGCCTTATGTCCCAACCTTTATGTAGAGAAATAGTAAGAATAAGCCTTATAGTTGTAGGTTTGGAAATTGGGGAGAAGGTTTCGGTGAAATCAAACCCATACTATTGGGTATAACCTTTGGTCACTAATCTGGCCTTATATTTATTGATGGTGCCATTTGGATTTCTTTTTATCCTGTATGTCCATCTACAACCTACTACATTTTTATGTGCTGGTGGACATATAAGATCCCATGTTCTATTTTTTATGAGAGCATTATACTCTTCATCCATTGCTGTCTTCCATTTGTTGTTCTTTGCATCTTGCTAATAGGAGGTTGGTTCATCTGTGCTTGTGTTGGCAATGTAAACTTTTGGCTTGAAGATGCCACTTTTAGCTGTAGTGATCATAGGATGACTTAGTCTGACTGGGACTTTAGTATAAGGTGGGTCTTCTATTCTGACATGATTTAAATTGTCTGTTGAGTTGTCTTGCTGACATTGCTCATTTTCTTCTGTTTCATCTGATGAGTGTGCCAGTGAGTGACTGGCATGACTGAGATCATCTGCCCACTCATAATTTTGTTGAGCAGATACAGTTGGATGATTATGGTGATCATCACTAGTCCTCCTTACATCTGCTAAGCTCTTATTCTCAGGATACATGGGAAATTCAGGTATAAAAATATATGGATTGTAAACTTTACTTGTTGTTTTCACTTCAGAATTTCTAAAAGGAAAGATGTTTTCATTGAAAACAACATGTCTGCTAATAAACAATTTTCCACTGTCATCAAGACATTTATATCCTTTTTGATTTGTGGTTTATCTAAGAAATGCACATGGTTTAGATCTAAAATTCAATTTATTATTGTTGTATGGTCTCAAGTATGAAAAGAATAGGCATCTAAAAGTTTTTAAACTATGATAATCTGGCTTTATCCCCTGTAGTTTTTCTATGTGGCTTATATTTTCTAAAATTCTAGTTGGCAGTCTATTAATAAGATAAACTGCAGAGTTGAAGGCCTCAGGCCAGAATTTTAGAGGTAAATTAGCATGAGAAAATAAACTAAGCCATGATTCGACTATGTGTCTATGCTTCCTTTCAACTAGACCATTTTGCTCAGATGTGTAGGGACATGTGATCCTATGAACTATTCCCTTTTCCTTAAAAATAATCCTTCAGGTTTTTGTACTCAGTCCCCTTATCTAATTGTATGATTTTAACATGTGAACTAAGTTGCTTTTCAACCATAGTTATGAAACTTGTCATAATATTGTGTGTGTCAGATTTATTTTTTAAGAAGTATATCCAAGTGTATCTTATGTGTGCATCAACAAAAGATATATAGTATTTGTATCCATGTTGGTGTTGGTCCCCAAAGGTCAATAGCAAAAGGATCAAAAGGTTTAGACTAATTGGTTAAAGAGTCATTAAATGGCAATTTATGACTCTTACCCATTTGACAGTAAGTACATATATAATGTAGAGAGATATCATCATAAGATAAACTGTTTTTAGCAAGAACTTTTTTAATAACTTTTACACTTGGGTGACCAAGTTTGTAGTGCCAAAGATCAGATACACAATTGTCGTTTTTCTTTTCACACTGATTACAATAGTTTTGCACTTTTGTAGAAGTTGTACAGTTGACCGACTTAAACCTATATAAGCCTTTTTCTGCATCACCCTGCAATAAAATATCTTTAGTTAGGATGTCTCTGACAAGGCAATACTTTGGATAAAATTCAAAATAAACTTTATTGTCATTAGCAAATTAAGACACACTTATAATATTTTTCTTGATCTTTGGTACTCCTAATAAATTATGCAAGAATAATTGTTTCTTTCCTTTAATAAGTGCACTACCAACATGCGAGATTTTGATGCACTTACCATTACCCATGCAAATAGACAGTTTACCTCTATACTCCTTATTTCCAAGATTCAAGTTGTCAAGATTATTAGTTATATGATTTGTTGCTCCTGAATCAGGAAACCGATAGTCATCTTGTGCATGTTCTTGTTGAGCATTTTCACTGAATTGTGATCCTCGTTGTCTGCTTGGTTGCTTAGAATTGACTGAGCCACATTTGCACTATAATTGTTCCTTTTTTGATTGTTATTGTTGTGATTAGAGTATCTGAAGTAACATTTTACAGTTGTATGTCCAACTTTTTCATAGATTTGACATTTTGGCATGTTGCTATTATTCCATCTGCCTCTTCCCCTTGACCTATTAGAGTAGCCTCTTCTTTGTGATGATTGTTCATCTTTGTTATTGCCTTGATTCTTGTTTTTAGTGTTAGCTGTGAAATTAATTACAAAATCAGATTCTTGAGGCCTTTTATTATCTATTCTTGCCTCATGTGCCGGCAGAATAAAATAAACATCATCAATAGATGGTAAAATTTTATGAGAGGCAATAACAGCAACCACCACTTCATATTCATCACTTAAACCATTTGAAATGGTTAAAATTTGTTTTGAGTCAGACACTTTGTGGCTTGCAGCTTCAAGTAGAAAACAAATAGTCTTGATCTTGTATAGATATTCTCTCATTGAACAATTGTCTTTCCTTATGCTTTGTAATTGTCACTTGTGATACATGACTTTAGCTATAGACTGTGCGTTGAACACCTTCTCTATAGTAAACCATATTTCACTTGTAGATTTGCATCCTATTACATGAGATAAGAGATTTGTGTTAACGAATGACAATAGTCAGGAACATATTAATCCATCCTGCCTGTGATGTGTGATATACTCTTCATTAGTGACAATCTTATTTTCTTGATCAGTGATGCATTTTGGTGGAGTTGACATTGTGCTAAGAAGAAAGCCTTCAAGGCCATATCCCTAAATTGCAGTTTCAACCCGCAGTTTCCACAACAGATAGTTGTTTTCATCTAAATGCATAGTAATCAGTTGACTTTGAGGGCTTGTAACAGTTTTGATCAGTTTTCCCGTTGCATCGGTCTGTTGTTCAGTGTTCATATTATCAGATGTTGCTGACTGATCATCTATCGTTGTTTGCGTAAAAAATGGGCAAACACCTCCAAGTCGTGTGATTTAGTTGATTTTATGTGATTCTTAATGATTTAGATGAGTTATGTAAATATAAAAAAAAGCGGGGGCTGAAATGTAAAAGATACGCAGATTTATAGTGGTTCGGCCAGAACGTGCCTACGTCCACTTTATATGTTATTATCTTCTTTTTTTCAGATTACAAGTACAATGCTTTGTGTACAAGTATGTGAAAGTAGTTTGAAAGTTCCTTCCGTGCTTGAGCTCTCAAACTTGTCTGCCATTGTTGTACCCCTGCCCCTCTATTTATAGAGTGAGGCTGAGGGCAGGGGTCCTGAATGTATATAGCTGCTGGTGGGCCCGGGCTGAAGCAATCTAGCCTGGTAGTTATCTGGTTCGGCGAGGCTTCATTCGGTGGTGAGGTATGTGTTTGGCTCGATGGTGTTGGTCCGGTTGTGTGTAGGCTTGGACCGGTGGTGGAGGAGAAGAGGTCGGTCCGGTGGCATTCTGGTTCGGCATAGGGGTGTGAAGGTTGGTGGACCGGTAGTGAATGGACCGGTAGGGGAGTAGGCGAAGCCTGGTCCGGTGCTTGTTTGGACCAGTTGTGCAGAGGAGGCGTGTTGGTTCGGTATTGGAGGGTTTGGACCGGTAGGGCTTTGGTCCGGTGTGGCTGGTTGCTTTGGCTCGGCCGTGGACGCTTGGTTCGGTGGCCGAATGGAAGCTTGTGACCGGATGGCCTTATGCCGAACGAGCTTCTATATTAAGAATGCCGGATGGACTTCTATGCTTGTATCGAGCCTTGTGTTTGTCGAACGAAGTGGAGGTTGCGAACCCGGGTGAAACTGTCACTTCTTGGTCTCGAGATCTTCTGGGTGAGAATTCGCCCAACATTTGCCCCCCAAAGTGGGGCACGTGCTTGCATGTGTCGCGCTTTGTTTTCCCGTGGTAGGAAGGCTTGTCTTGTAATGCCATGAGCCAGATGTCTATACCCTGTTAGTGCCCTGAGTGAGGTGCCTTGCGTGCCCCCTGTTCCTGGTTTTTGTTGGTAGATATAGCTTCATTCGGTTTTTTTTGTTTGGTCCGGTATGTTGGTCCGGTAGGCTGGACCATCTGGTTCGGCAATCCTGAGCTCGCCTATATAGAGGCTACACCCCCCTTAGTTTTCCCTTACCGAACCAGAGAGAGCCGAATCAATTCATAGCCGAACCAACTCTTTGCCGAACCAAGCTTTTGCCGAATCAGGTATATCCCCATTCGCCGAATGAACTTGATAACCGAATGGGCTTATGCCGAATAGACACGAAAGCTTTTCACTGCCGAACGAGCTTGGTGTTGCACTGCCGAATGAAAAGTGTGCCTTTATGGCCGAATGGACCGGCATACCGGATGAATTTCCAATGCCGAGTAGAACCACCGAATGAAGTATATGCCGAATGAGGCTTGGAAACTTGAACTTTGAGCGAAATCTTAGGTCTTTATACGCTTGCTTGCTTGTATTCTTGTTCTAACATCATGTTTTTCACTTTTGTGTATGCAGATAAATGTCTCGCAAGGCGGAAACACGATCAGACAGACGGAAATCCAAAGATAGAGGCGAGTCTTCCTCCGTGCCCCCAGCCCAACCAGGATCTGGGCAGCATCGACCTGTTCCGAGGTCGTTAGTGGACGGATATGGTCCACAGGAACTTCTGGTCTCCCCTCCCGATTGCTTTCCTAGCTCCCTAAAGGAGGAGCAACTTGATGTCATCTCTCGTTCATTTGGGATAGACAGGGCTCCTATGCTGCTGCCGGGAGATGGAGTGATGCCATATAATCCCCCCGAAGGTTACTTCGCTTACAGCAGGTACCATTGCATGTGTGGTGCTATCCCTCCTATCAATGCCTGGATAGTCAGCTTTACCACATATTTGAAAGTGGCTCCATTCCAGCTTCAGCCGAACTCTTATGCCATTCTGGTAAGACTTTTCGTCATCTTCCAGAGGAGGTACGGACGCCCTCCTTCCAACCGGGAAATTCGATATTTGTATAACCTAAGGGGCTACAAGAAGGGGTCTCCGTATATTAGTCTGGAAGCGGCCGTGCCCTTCAAACCGGTCTTGGACTTATATTCAAAGTTCACCATGTTCAAGAAGGAATGGTTTTTTGTCAAGGACGATTCTGTTTCTTTCCGTCTTTTCACTTCCGGCTTTAAGATTAATTTCATTTATATTTTCCATGTTCTGACTGTAGTGCTTCTTCTGACATGCTTCTATTTCTTGCTAGCGACAGGTGGCATTGCTGTCGTGGAAGATGATTCTTTGGCGCGGATGGCTGCTGTAATAAAGGCATTCCTGCGCGGGACAGGTCGGCTTCGTTCCTGATCAGGAACACTACCCTCCTGGAGTACAATTTGATCCAGCCGCACCAGTCCGTTGTTAAGCAGAGGGACACGGCTGAGGAGAAGGCTACTAAAGCTAAGGAGGGGGTCACGGTGAAGAGTGGCAAGAGAAAACCCTTTGCACAGCATCCCGTCGCGGGGGGCAAGAAGCTTAAAGAATCGGAGGGCCCCTCTCCTAGTACTTGCCCGATCATTCCGGAGGAGGAAGGTGTGGAAGAGGGCGAAGGAGGCGATATGGAAGGAGAGTCGGAAGGCGGAGGAGATGGAGATGGTCAGGGTGGTAGTGTTGCTGGTGCCTTAACTTCTGGGCAAGACTCTGAGCTGGATGAGGCCCTCCGCCAGGCCTTCGGGGAATCGGAAGGGGAATCGGGAGCGGAGAAGGTGAAGGAGACTGGCAAGGTCGGGGCTGGTGCCGATCTATCCCCCAGGGGTTCCTCAGCCAGGGTGACTTCGGCGGTGCAAGGTGAACTTTTGTCCTCTGTCGATTCCATTTTCGATAAGGACTTAGAAATATTTTATGGTTCACTCCCGTCCTGGAATGAGATTCAGGACTTATTGCAGTACCCCACTCCTCCGCAGGGTTTGTATAATAGACGTGCCTTCACACTTTTCTTTCTTTTTACTTAACATGTTTCCTGAATTGTGGACCATTGTATGTTCGTAACACTTGTTCTTTATTCAGGAGCAGGCCAGGTGGTTAAAACGTCAGACGTTCGACACCGCCTCGAACAGTTCAAGTTGATGAGAGCTTCTGCGAAGCCTCCCACTGGTCGTACTGGGGACGTGGTCAAATACCGTCCTCTTCTTGGGGTCATTGAAGAGGGCATTCAGAAAAGGAAGAGGAGTCGTTCTTTATTTGAGCCTTCCCCTGGTCCGCAGCTTCCTGTTCAGCCTCCTCGTGATGCCACGGAGGAGAGCACGGAGCTTATCCCCCTCCACCTCCTTCCAAGAATCCTACAGTTATCCGCATAAGGCGTCCTGACGTGCCCCGTGACCCCTTTGCCGGTCATCCTGATTTAGATCCAAGCTCTCGGGATATCTCATTTGATGAGGCCACGGGTGAACACCTCCTTCCCCGCAATCCCATGGTACAAGTGTTAGACGAGGCTAAGTCCCTAGATCTTGATCTGCTTACCACTCGGGTAGTTACCATGGGAGACGAGGCCAAGGCTAATATTGATCGGGTGGCTGAGGAGACCAAGAAGTTAATGAAGTATCATGCTCAATTGGTCAAGGCCAGGGAGGAGATTGGAAGTGCTAATATTCGGTTGCGGCTGAAGGTTGCTGATCAGGCCGAACAGCTTGCCGGTCAAGCCGTTCAGATTTTTCGGCACGAGGAAGCCTCCAGGCGTCTGAAAGAGACCATGGAAAAGGCTAGTAGGGCGGAATTACGGAAGATGTAGGCCGCCTGTAAGGAGCGGATCGACATGGCCATTGCGACAGTGGATGAGGTTCAGAATGCGGATCTCGAGTAGGTAGAGGAGTTGTCTGGAAGGCTTGAGGCCGCGGAGATGGCTCAAGTCAAGTTAAAGGAGGAGATGGAGGAGATGAGGATGTCTCTCCAGGATGACTGCTCGAGATACCGATCAGAGAGGGATGTCGCTGTCGCCAAGTTGCAGGCTTCGGAGGCCCGGGTGAGGGAGTTCGAGGAGAATGAGGGGATGATGGAAGAGATGCTGCAGGACATGTACTTCCGCACTTGGAAGGAGGGCAGCTTGTCTTGGATGGATGATTATCCCCGGGTCATGGCCAAGATATACCTTCGGGCTTTAGAGGAGGCCAGGGTCGATGCGGGTAAGGAAGTGGAGCGGCTTTTAGTCTGGATGTGGTCACTGCTCAGTTCTCGAAAGAGGAGCAAGCGGCGGTGAAGGAGGGGATGCGGTTGCTCGCTGCAGAGGAAGCGGGTGTGCAACTGGAGGATGAGGATCAAGCGGCGGACGCTGGTGAGTTATTCTTCTCTTTTCCTTTTCTTTCCGGGTTTCCATAACTTGATCGTTTATCGTTTGTTTAATGGATTCCTCTTCTGAATTGGACAGGTGGAACTTCCGATCAACATGCTGGGGGTTCCGGCCCTGCGGCCAAATAGGCTTGGGAAGTTGGTGATGGATTGTGGACGCAGCTGGTTACTCGTCCGGATTCGGCCGCTTTTTATTTCTTTTTACTGTTGTTTACGTTAGTCCAAAACATTGATGTGACTGTAATAATATTATTTGTAGAGAATAACTTGGTGTGATTTCATAATATAAGCTGATTTTGTTATGTTTAAACGTTGTTGTCATTTTGATGTGCTGCGTGAGAAGTATAACCATGTATATGCCTGTGATTTTAGTTGTGTTTGATGTTAAGCCTTTGCTTGAAATATAATTTCATGTTTTGCAATGTTGGTGTGACATATGAATAAGCTATATTTATGTATTTATGTACAAGAAAAGAGAGTAACTCCCTTCATGTTTTATTTGCAGGCGGTAGTTTTGAGCGTCTTGTGTAACTGATCATGAATATATCTGAGTACCTGCCACCCAGTACGCAGGCTTAGATTCTCATGAGTGAATGTTCCCTATTCGGTTTCCTGTACTTTAGAGTTTGTTATACATGATAGGAGAAAAGTATTTTAATGAAATGGAAATATAGAAAAAGTAAAACTTCCAGTCACGGAAGGCCGTCGATGTGCTTAAGTTCGTGGCAAACGGGTTTTGTAGTCACTTTCCCTAGCTGTGGGTCTTGGAGACATTTGTCACCCATCTTACGCCTCCGCGGGGAGTTTTCTTTTTTACCACAGCCGCACTTAAGACACATCGGAGCCGAGATCGCGCACGGTAACTACCCGAACCATTATGGTCCGTAATCGTGGGTATTATTCGATTTACCGTGGCCGGCTAGCGTGGGTGCCGTTGGCCGTGAACTACCCCTGGCTGGCCACACCTTATGTTGGGGCTTAAAGTAGGTTCACGGTTGCCGGCGAGCCGAACGCCGTAATGAGCTGCCATCGGCTATAGTCGGCCTTTATGATGACTTATAATCGGCTCATTACAGTTGGCTTTGAGGGCAGGCGCGAGCAATGAGTTAACCCGCAGCAGAGGGATGCTGGAGCAAAAGAGTCTCATTGGCGAGTGCATAGAATCGTAGCGTACCTGTTAGGTCTTGTCCAGATGAGGCCGTGGTGCGTCTTGAGTGGAGATGCCATAAGATTTTGTTCAACAGAAAAGGATAAAGCTTAACAAGCAGCCAAGATATAAAGGAACAAGTTAAAAAGAGACAAGATTTTTAAAGTGGTTCGGCATGAAAACGCCTACGTCCACTAATTCTCTTTGTTAATTCACTTCATATGGGCAGTACAAGTTAAGAAAAGTATCGACGGAGATGTCGGATGTTCCATGCCCTCTGGAACACCTCTCCGTCCACTGTTGACAAAATATAAGCTCCGCTGTGGAGATCTTTATGAATTACATATGGTCCGTCCCAGATGGGGTCCAGTGCCCCAGGGCGCGGAAAGATTCGCCTGAGGACAAGATCTCCTTCTTGTAAAGTGCGATGCTTGACTTTGGAGTTGTATAGTGCTGCCACTTTTTGTTTGTGAGCTGCTGCTTTAAGTGCTGCATCATTTCTCCTTTCCTCAATCAGATCCAAAGACATGAGGAGGAGTTCTTCGTTTTCTTCTGGATTGTAGTGGATCCTACGGTGGGAAGGAACAATAGTCTCAACAGGGAGCATCGCCTCCGATCCGTATGCCAAAGAGAAAGGAGTATGTCCCGTTGATGTTCTGAAAGATGTGCGGTAGGCCCAAAGTGCCGTAGGAAGTTCGTCCACCCAAGCGCCTTTTGACTTTTCAAGTTTCTTCTTGATTAGGGTTTTGAGAATTTTGTTGACAGCTTCGACTTGTCCGTTTGCCTGAGGATAAGCTACTGATGAGAAGCTTTTATGAATTCCATGCTCTTGGCACCAGTCGGCGAATTCTTCGCTGTCAAATTGGAGTCCGTTGTCTGATATGATCTTGAGTGGTACTCCGTACCTGCACAGAATATTTTTGATCAAGAAGTTGATAACTTTTGCTGAAGATATTTTATTTAGGGGTTCCGCTTCCACCCATTTGGTGAAATAGTCGACTGCCACTATAGCATATTTGGCCCCGCCCCTGCCCGTTGGCAGTTCGCCAATTAAATCAATTCCCCATACAGCAAAGGGCCAAGGGCTGGTCATTTGAGTAATCTCATTTGTGGGTAGTCGAGGAATCTTGGCAAATCTCTGACATCTGTCGCATCTCTTGACGAAGTCTAAGGCGTCTTTGTTTAGTGTGGGCCAGTAATATCCATATCGGAGTATCTTTTTCGCCAGAGTCTGCCCTCCAGTGTGATCTCCGCAACTTCCTTGATGGATGTTGAATAAGATTTCCTTGGCTTCCCTTCCAGCGACGCATCTGAATAAGGGGCTAGAGAAGCCACGCCGATAGAGGATGCCTTCTTGTATTGTGTAGTGGGGAGCTTTCCTCAAAATTCTCCTGACTTCATCACGTTTGTCTGGTAGTGTGCCATCCTGCAAATATTTCCGGATAGGAGTCATCCAAGTTGCTTCTTCAATTGCAGTTATCAGATTCACTTGTTCAAAACTTGGGGCTAGCTGCCTTGAGATGGCTAGTGCTCCGGAAATGGTGCTATTCATCATACTAGCTTGCTTTGCTAGTTCATCGGCCTCTTGGTTATCTTCTCGAGGAATGTGTTTGATTAGATAATGGTCCAATTGGTCGAGCAGCAGCTTGGTTTTCTTTAGATATGCTGTGAGTCGTTCTCCTCGTGTCTGGAATTCTCCTAGTACTTGGTTTACGATAAGTTGAGAATCACTATGAAGACATAAAGAATTGACTCCAATTTCTAAGGCAAGCTCCAATCCCGCTATTACTGCCTCATACTCCGCATCGTTGTTAGTGGCCGCGAATTCTAACCTTAATGCATAGTACATCTTTCTTCCCCTGGGGGTGATTATCACAATACCTGCCCTCGAGCCTTATTCGTTCGATGCTCCATCTACAAAGAGGTTCCACTTGATGTTTTTTGCTATTTCAAATTGATCCTTGCCTTCGTTGGTAGTGAATTCGGCAATGAAATCGGCCATGGCTTGCCCCTTGATAGCGGTGCGAGGATGGTAGGTGACGTCATACTGACTTAGTTCAATGCACCATTTGAGGAGTCGTCCAGAAGTGTCGGGACGATGGAGCACCTGTCTTAGTGGCTGATCGATTAGAACTCTGATGGAGTGAGATTGGAAGTAGTGTCGCAGTTTTCGTGACGCGATCAATAAACAATACGCCAATTTCTCAAGTTTAGGATATCTGGCTTCTGCCCCCGTAAATCTCTTACTTATAAAGTACACCGGGCATTGTGTGCGGTCTTCTTCTCTTACCAGGGCAGCGCTTAGAGCATGAGATGATACAGCGAGGTATATGTATAGCTCTTCGCCTTCGTTCAGAGTTGAGAGTACTGGTGGTTTCTGAAGGTGTTCGATCAAGTTAAGGAAGGCTTTTAAGCATTCATCGGTCCACTCGAACTTTCCTTTGTCTTTCTTGAGAGCTTCGAAGAAAGGGACGCACTTGTCAGTTGCTTTGGAAATGAATCTGCTTAGGGCGGCCACCTTTCCGTTTAGGCTCTGAATTTCTTTTCGGGTGGAAGGTATCCTTATTTCTTTTAGAGCCCGGATTTGTTCAGGGTTTGCTTCAATTCCTTTGGAATGGACAATGAATCCTAAGAATTTTCCCGATGACACTCCGAAGGAGCACTTTAGAGGATTCAGCTTCATTCCATATCGGCGAAGTACCTGAAACATCTCGCTCAGGTGGCTTACATGATCGTCGGCTCTCCTGGACTTTACCAACATGTCATCCACATATACTTCCATAGTTCGTCCTATTAATTCCGTGAACATCTTGTTGACGAGGCGTTGATAGGTAGCTCCTGCATTTTTGAGTCCAAAAGGCATGACTTTGTAACAATATAATCCCCGGTCAGTGATGAAGCTAGTGTGGTCTTGATCGGGAGCGTGCATGGGAATCTGGTTGTATCCGGAGTATGCATCTATAAAAGATAAAAGTTCGTGCCCGGCAGTGCTGTCCACAAGTTGATCGATTCGGGGGAGCGGGAAGCAGTCTTTCGGGCAAGCGTCATTTAAGTTGGAGAAATCAATGCATGTTCGCCACTTCCCATTAGCCTTCTTTACTAGTACCGGGTTACCTATCCATTCTGGATAGATGGCTTCTCGTATGAAGTCATTAACAAGTAGGTTCTTTACTTCCTCATCGAGGGCTGCCGATCCTTCTGCTCCCATGCTTCTCTTTTTCTGCTTTATCGGTACCTTGGTGGGATCGATGTTCAGCATGTGGCATGCTATGTCCGGGGAGATTCCTGTCATATCGGCATGTGTCCACGCAAATACATCTAAGTTGTGGCGGAGAAAGTCAATGAGTTGATCCTTCAATTCTGTTTTTAGCTGAGATCCTATTTTTAATAGTCTGCTTGAATCATGTTTGTCTACAGATACGAATTCCATGGCCTCTGCAGGCTCAGCGGTAGCCTCCTCCTCCTTATCCCTGGGGTCTAGTTCATTGAAAGGATCGCTGGTGTATCGAAGAGGAGGGCTTTCTTTAGTTGCTATGATTCCAAGCTTTTCATGCAGAGAGTAGTCTCTGCATCTTTCCCTTTATTCTTTCTATGGTTATTGCGAAGTTCAGTTACATAGCAATCTCGAGCGGCGTCTTGATCTCCTTCAACCTCTCCTATTCCGTCATCTGTTGGGAATTTCATCTTTAGGCACCACGGGGCTAGGACAATTTGGAAGTCAGACAAGGCTGGTCTTCCCAAGAAGGCGTTGTAGGCCGAGTGGTTTTCTATTAGTACGAACGTTTGTTTTCGCACAACGGAGCGAGGATGACTTCCTATTTCGACGAAGAGGTCAAGTTGCCCGAGCAGCATTTTCGCATCTCCATTGAAACCGTGCAGGGGTTTGTTGCAGGGAGACACATCCTTCATTGACAGCTTCATTTTGTCGAACGCATGCTTGAATAGGATATTTACGGAGCTTCCTGTGTCTATTAGAATTCGGAAAACTTTAGCTGGACCGAACCAGGCAGAGATGACCATGGGATCCATATGCGGATACTGTCTTCCTTCTAAATCATGCCTACTGAATACGATGTCCTCACTCTCTTTCCGTTTCGGGTGGCGTTCTTCCATAATGGAGTTAACATAGCCTTCAGCATTTCTAAGTGACTTGCCGTATCTTTCCATCTCTGCCCAGCTTCTGTCGGCGATGTGTGGTCCTCCCGAGATGGTATGGACCACTATCTTCTCTTGACTAGAGCCACTGGTGTTGCGATTCCCTCCGCCTACTTCTGGGAGGGGTCGCTTTGAGTTCTCATTGGCAGGAGTTGGAGTCCTGTTCTGACCTTTCACATAGCGTTCCAGCCTTCTTCTTCTGATGTGTTCTTCGATCAAGTCCCGGAGATGGTGGCATTCATTGGTGTCATGTCCGTGGGATTCGTGGAAGCGGCAGAACTTTCCAGACTTGAGTGCGTTATCAGATTTTTTCTTGTGCGGGGGGCGCTTGTATCCGAGTTCGCCCTGAGTGGCTAGAAAGATGTTTTCGATTGTTTCATTCAAAGGAGTGTAGGAGTCAAATCTTGGTCCTGGTCGATATTGGCGTTTTTCAACCTTCTTGCCCCCAGCATTGTCTCTAGATTCATTTCTTCGAATGTCCTTGGTTGCAGCGGGAACCTTGTCCGAAGTTGTCTTACCTTGTTGCCCTGACTGCCTCTCAGTGGCGGCGTCTTCAAGTCTCATATACTTTCCAGCTTCATGGAAGAAATCAGGTAAAGTAGCTGGTTTTTCCTTAGTTAATCTTCTAGCGAACTTGGTATCCGGGTGTACACCACTACAGAGGGCTATTAGGGTGAGCTTTTCATCGGCATCTTGGACTGCGGCCGCTGCGGCGTTGAACCGGGTTAGATATTGTTGCAGTGTCTCTCCGGATTTCTGTTTGACATTGGATAGAGAATAAGCATCCTTGGGTTGTTCTACGTGGATGCGGAACTGGCTAATGAACCTTTCTTTCAACATCTCCCATGAGCTGATAGACCCTTGGGGTAGATGGCAGAATCAGGAGGTAGCTAGATCTGCTAGGAATAGCGGAAATCATTTACACAGCACCCCTTCTGTTGCTCCGCTCATGAGCATATGCTGGGTGTATCTTTGTAAGTGTACGATGGGGTCGGAAGTCCCCTTGTAAGGTTCCATGGTTGGCATTTTCCATTCCCGGGGGGTGATGGCAGTTTCGATATTGCGGGTGAAGGGGCTGGTGACCCTAGCGCCTATTCCTCGGTCCCTTTGCTCCCGTTGGACGCATTCTCTGAATAATCGTGCCATTCTTCCATCAGAATTTGGAGCGGATAGAAATGAACTTGGTTCTTCCCTGCGGGATCGATCTCGTCCAGATGACCTGTAGGGATGGTATAGTCTATCACTTTTGACGTTGTCCAGTGGTTGCCTCTGGCTGCTTGGATGCATGCTAGGACCAGCTACAGTTGCCCCCTGCCTTGATCTTCCCCTGTGGGGTTCTGTTTCAAGCATTTCCATGGGGTCAACTTCGGGCTGGGTTCTAGCTCGGCTCCGTTCAGCGGGGTTTCTATGATTAGGTGGCATGACTGGCTCAGCTACATCCGACCCTCGCCTGGCGCCTCCCCCACTGGGTTCGGTTCCGAGCGCTTCCTCGAGTCGGAGTTCGGGCTGAGTCCGGGCGCGGCCCCTATCATTGTTGTTCCTGTTGATGGCTTCCTCGAAGAGGGAAGACCTTTGCTGTCTCCGAGATCCTCCAGATTGAGATTCATCCCATGATTCAGTATTGCGGTTGGATTCTTTGACATCCCTCAAGCGTGACATGAGTTGGTTCACCAAAGCTTCTTGTTGGGATGCGAAGCGGTTAGTCACTTCCACCACAACTCTATCTAGGTCTGCTCTAGTGATTACTGCCGGTTGTTCCGCGGCAGGGGCTGTTGGAATTGCCTGATCTACCTGTGGCACTGCTGCGGTAGTGGGATGGTTCTCTTGATCTGGATCCACTGGATTTGGAGCGCTGCTAGTTGCAGCGTTCTTTCCCTTGTTGGCGTCTTTTCTTGGTCTAGAAGTCATGTTTCCTAGGCAATGAAGGATGCTATTGGGAAAGAAGGTTGAATGAGGGAAGCTGAAGCTTCGAGTTCGAAGCTCTCAGTGAAAGCACCAAAAATGTTTGCGCAAAAAATGGGCAAACATCTCCAAGTCGTGTGATTTAGTTGATTTTATGTGATTCTTAATGATTTAGATGAGTTATGTAAATATAAAAAAAAGCAGGGGCTGAAATGTAAAAGATACACAGATTTATAGTGGTTCGGCCAGAACGTGCCTACGTCCACTTTATATGTTATTATCTTCTTTTTTTCAGATTACAAGTACAATGCTTTGTGTACAAGTATGTGAAAGTAGTTTGAAAGTTCCTTCCGTGCTTGAGCTCTCAAACTTGTCTGCCATTGTTGTACCCCTGCCCCTCTATTTATAGAGTGAGGCTGGGGACAGGGGTCCTGAATATATATAGCTGTTGGTGGGCCCGGGCTGAAGCAATCTGGCCTGGTAGTTATCTGGTTCGGCGAGGCTTCATTCGGTGGTGAGGTATGTGTTTGGCTCAATGGTGTTGGTCCGGTTGTGTGTAGGCTTGGACCGGTGGTGGAGGAGAAGAGGTTGGTCCGGTGGCATTCTGGTTCGGCATACGGGTGTGAAGGTTGGTGGACCGGTAGTGAATGGACCGGTAGGGGAGTAGGCGAAGCCTGGTCCGGTGCTTGTTTGGACCGGTTGTGCAGAGGAGGCGTGTTGGTTCGGTATTGGAGGGTTTGGACCGGTAGGGCTTTGGTCCGGTGTGGCTGGTTGCTTTGGCTCGGCCGTGGACGCTTGGTTCGGTGGCCGAATGGAAGCTTGTGACCGGATGGCCTTATGCCGAACGAGCTTCTATATTAAGAATGCCGGATGGACTTCTATGCTTGTATCGAGCCTTGTGTTTGTCGAACGAAGTGGAGGTTGCGAACCCGGGTGAAACTGTCACTTCTTGGTATCGAGATCTTCTGGGTGAGAATTCGCCCAACAATCGCGATGATGATTCTTGATTCAAAAGACAAAAGAACACTTCAAAGTGGATTTTGAAATGAGGAAAACTTTCAAGAAAGCAATGAGGAAAGGTATGATGCAGCCAAGTCTGGATAATGAAATCTTTTTGATAGATCTTGGCACGACACTAGCCTTGGTTTTTGATTGGATGCCTTCTTTCTGGTTTGTTGAATCTGTTTTCTAACTTCTTGAATCTATTTTCTGAAGAAAAAAATTTGAACAACTTATTTGCAAAGAACTGTGTGCAGCCAGTGTAAAAACTTGGTAAGGCAATTGTTTCCTATGGCAAACTTGCTACCCAAATGATAATATCTGATTTGATGGGTAAAGATTCTCCAAATGATGAGAATACTGTGATGGAGAATTAACTGAAACTTTCCTTCTTGAAATTATGAGAATGCTCTTAAGCTGATTAGCTATGATACCATTTGAGAATTTTGATATGAATAATTTGCAGAAATTGAAACAGAGGAAAGATTTTGATGATTGAAAGAGCAATGCAAATTTATCTTTCATTGAATTGATAAAAATGAAAGCATTACGTTGCAGAGAAAATGCATTTAGTTTATATATAGATATCATGTTACAACGTTGGGCTGAGATGTGGCCCAAAATAAAACAAATAACGGTAGCTCCAAAATATGGTTTTGTGGCTCTGATTGAATCTGAGAGAATGTAAGGCAGAGATCTGACGGCCAGAGATATATTTGTAAACTGAAGCCAACGTGTTATATTATCTCAATCATTTTTTCGCGCGCTTTGGTGTCATGTTGAAATATTTAGATGAACATAATAAGAGAGAAAAAAAGATAAAATAGAAGAACCAATTTTATTAACTTGTGGAAAAATATTTTTGAAGAGGTTGAATGCAATGCTAAGATGTAGCATTACTTATAGATATGTTTGCTTGTACTTAGGTAAGGTAGTGTTATCGACATTTCCATGTGCATAAACGTTCAATGTTAATAAAAAAAAAGAATAAAGTTTTTTTTTTAATTTTTAATTTTTTTGGGAGCTTGAAACCACTATTACTATAGCATCATTGCTTGGTATAATACTTTTCATCTATGAATATTTCTCTTGAAAAAAAATTTCATTGATTGTTTCATTAGAGTAAAAGTTGGGGCCAACAAGTCCTTTTAGTTGATAGACTATTCTATATAGTCACCTACAAATTCAATAGTTAACATTCTTATATAATACAAACCACTAAAATTAAATGATGTAAAAAAAGAAGAATGGTAGTAATAATCATCATCTTGTTAACTTCAATGAAAATATCAATAATCCATGGTTCAAACGAATGCAATCCTTCCAGATGCGGGGATCAATACATAGGCCATCCTTTCACACTAAAAGGCGATCCTTCTGACTATATTGGAGATGAAAAGTACAAATTCACATATATTGGATGTTAAATTTGGATGATTCAAATATTTATTATAGAGGAAAGAAATTGATTAATTGGTTCAATCAATCAATTAAATTGGCTTGTATATGGAAGGATATTTTGGAAGGAAACTAATTAATTAGTCAATGCATTTGTTATATGAAGAAATAAATGATTAGGCATGGAGAATCAATTAATCAAAGGAAAGATATAGAAACCAAGATTACTCCATCTATTTGTACTAAAATCAAATCATGCAATTTGGAAAGATATTTGAGTAATCAGAAAATTGATTTTTTAATCTCCAGGCAGCCCTTCATTATCAAGTTTATTTAAATGAAGGAGTCTTATCTTTATATGCGAGTGAGTGTGTGAGAGAACCCACCATTATTCTTGTCTCTCTTTTGTACTCTTTTCTTTAGTGGAATAAAACAAGTTGTTGGGTCTCTGTGGACATAGGATACTCATATTCAAACCATGTTAAATCTTCCGTGTCTCTTATTTCTGCTGTTGTTTCTATGAGACTGCATAATTGATTTTTTTTCCATTGATATCTAAATAGACAATACTAGATCATGATCAAATAATTCGCTTCCGCTCAAATTAAAACAAATTTCACTACAATTTGGTATCAGAGCTAGTGTTATTGTTCCTGTTTGGATATTAATGGCTACTTCTAGTAACTCTGTTAGTAGATCTGCTGTCAATTATGCAGTAACACGTTTTGATGGAAAGGGAGATTTTGGTACTTGTAAGATGAAGATGGAGGTTGTATAAAAGAAGGAGAAGACTTATAAGGTTGTTTATGCACCTGAGAAATTGAAAGGTATTGATGTAGCTGATTTTGGAAGAGATGGAAGATGAAGCTCTCACAACAATTCAGTTGAGTCTTTCAGATGAAGTTCTTAGAGAATTCTCTCAAAAGAAGACGACGAAGGAACTATGGGATGCATTATCGGATGAATATCAAGACAAGTCTCTCACTAATCGGATTATTCTTCAGCAACTATTGGTTCAAGATGAAGCTTAGAGCTGATCTCATGGAGCAAGTAGATTTTTAACCACTTTGATATGAACCTGAAGGCAGCGTAAGTTGATATTACTGATGGGGCTCAAGCTGTGATCCTCATATGTTCTTTGCATAAGGAGTATACTGCTTTTGTTAATTCCATGATTTATGGACGTAGTAAAATTAGCCAGTCTGATGTAAAGGCTGGTCTTCATAATGAAGTATTAAGAGGTAGATTAGCGAGCATTAGCCTGGATAGTGATAACGAAGGCTTATATGTTCAGAGTGGTAGAGGCCAAAGTAGGTCGAAGAAAGGTAGAGGATGGAATTCTTTACGGGCTCAGTCTAGGGGGCCTAAGAATTTGACTTGTCATTATTGTAAGAAACTAGAGCACTTCATAGCACAGTGTCCCAAGTTTAAAGGTAGAAGAAAAGATCCAAAGCAAGCCTCAACTTCTACAGCTGAGAAATAAGATGCAGAAAGTGACACCAATGTATTTACAGGTTTTGGCTCTTCTGGGAAGAGCAACTTATGGCAGATTAATTCTTGCACATCCTGTCATACGACACCTGATAGGAATTGTTTTTTCACTTTCCGTGAAATTGATGGAGGAGAAGTTCTGATGAGTAATGATGCTTCTTGTCGTATGGTTGGTGTTTTAGCGTGATGATTAGGATGTTTGATGGTGTTATTAGTACGATCATCGATGTTAGTCATGTACTTGATTTGAGGAGAAGCTTGATTTTTATTGGGGCATTGAGTAGACTTAGCTTGAAGATTGTAGTGGAAGGAGAGAAAATAAAGATATCGAAGGGTTCCATGATTGTTATGAGAGGCGTGAGGGCAGTAAATCTTTATCTATTAAAGGGCACTATTGTAGTTGGTGAATCAGCTTCTGTTACATCTGTTGATCCGGATTCTTCTAGATTATGGCACTTACGAATATGTCACATCGGTGAACGCAGCATGGATGAGTTGAGAAAACATGGATTGATTGATGGAGTTCATCATTCAAAACTTGGATTTTGTAAAGAGTGTGTTATTGGAAAACAGACGAAGATTTCTTTTTGTATAGGAAAGCATAAAGCAAAAGCTGTCCTAGAGTATGTTCATATAGATGTCTGGGGTTCCTCCCCTTGTTAGTCTATAGATGGAGCCAGGTGTTTCGTTTCATTTATAGATGATTTCTTTCGTAAACTATGGGTATACTTTCTTCAGCCAAAGAGTGAAACATTTGCCAGGTTTCGAAAGTGGAAATATATGGTTGAAAAGTAGTCAAGAAAGAAATTGAAAGTTCTCCGTTCAGATAATGACGGTGAATTTGTATCACAGAAATCCATCGATTATTGTGAGTCTGAAGTCATTAAGAGGCATTACACTACACCAGAAGACCCCCAGTCTAATGGAGTTGTGGAAAGGATGAATCAGACATTATTGGAGAGAACAAGATGCCTCAGACTGACTGCTAAATTGAAGAAAGGATTTTGGGAAGAAACATTATCTATAGCGGCTTTCCTCATCAACCGCACACCTTCTACTGCCATAGGTATGAAGATCTCTGAAGAAGTATGGAAAGGAGATCCTGTTAGCCATTCAGTTCTCAGAGTGTTTGGTTGTCCAGCTTATGTGCATGAGAGTAAAGGGAAGGTAGAACCTAGAGCTCGCAAGTGTATCTTTCTAGGTTGTAGGATATGAGTAAAGGGATATAGGTTGTGGTGTCCTATTAGCAAGAAGATCGTTGTGAGCAAGCATGTGACTTTTGATGAGAAGGCTATGCTGAAGGTTGAGCCTTTCTATTCGGATGACAATGAGAGGACATGTGAAGAATACCAGACACAAAGCAAGTCGTCTGTTGATTCTTTCCATAGACGTTCAGATGGTGTTTCCGATGACACCATGGTTGATGAGGATAATATCGATGTTGGTATAGAGGATCCAACTTAAGATGGAGCTCATTCGGAACCTAGGCCTGTCAGGCAAAGAAGAAAGCCTAAGTGGCTTGATGAGTTTGTTGGATTGCGCATTGAAGACATTAACTTCGATGATATGGCAATATATTCTTTAATGTTGTCCATGATGAGCTCTGTGATTACAGAGAAGCTATCACATCAGTTAACAATTCCAGTTGGTTAGTTGCTATGGAGGAGGAGATTGAATCATTGCAGAGAAATATAATTGGGAATTGGTGCATCTTCCCACCGACAAGAGAGCTATTGGATGCATGTGGATCTATAGAGTGAAAGATGGTAA
The DNA here is from genome assembly GCA_030765085.1 of Allium cepa. NCBI lineage: Eukaryota > Viridiplantae > Streptophyta > Magnoliopsida > Asparagales > Amaryllidaceae > Allium > Allium cepa. Next base: position 51,204,571 of record CM060933.1, read on the forward strand.
AAATGATAATCTCAAATACAAGGCAAGATTAGTCGCAAAGGGGTATGTTCAGAAGATAGGGTAGAGTATCATAATATCTTTGCTTCAGTGGTTAGGCGTACTTCTATTTGTGTTCTTTTGGCATTAGTTGCTCATTATGATATGGAATTAGAGCAATTAGATGTTAAACCTGCATTCTTGCATGGTGATCTGGATGAGGAGATTTATTTAAAGCAGCCGAAAGGGTTCATTGATAGTAGAAGACCAGATTATGTTTGCAAACTCAACAAATCTCTATGGACTGAAGCAGTCTCTTAGACTATGGTATAAGAGGTTTGATAAGTTTATTCTTTTACAGGGATACTCCAGAAGTTTCAAAGACCAGTGTATTTATTTCAGGAGATGTGATGGTGATATGATTTATTTGTTGTTATATGTTGATGATATGCTGATTGCATCTCGGAGTATGGTCAGAATTAAGGAGTTGAAAGTGGAGCTCAGTAGAGAGTTTGACATGAAGGATATGGGAAAGGCACAAAGAATATTGGGTATGGAGATAAGCAGGGATAAGAAGTGAAGAGAGTTAAGGCTCACTTAAGCGCAGTACATCGAGAAGGACCTCGCTCGATTTGGAATGGAGAAAGCCAAACCAGTTGGCATTCCATTAGGCTCTCATTTTAAATTGTCAAAAGACTTATATTCCTCAGTGGAAGAAGACAAGACGTATATAGCTGATATACCTTATTCTAGTGTTGTTGGTAGTCTTATGTATGTGATGGTGTGCACAAGATCAGATTTGGCCCATGTAGTGGGTGTTGTGAGGCGATATATGTCTAACCCAGGTAAAGAGCATTGGCAAGCTGTGAAGTGGATTCTTAAATATCTTTGGGGCATTTCTTCGGTGGGCTTGTTATATGATGGAGTGGATGGTGTCATCATTTTTAGAGGATATTGTGATTCTGATTATGTTGGGGATATAGATGCTAGGAAGTCAGTGTCGGGCTATGTTTTTACACTTGGCATAGGCTCGATTTCATGAAGATCAAAACTGCAATCTATCGTTGCATTATCAACTATCGAAGTAGAGTTGATATAGATTGTGGAAGAAACAAAGGAAGGATTATACTAGCTTCAGTTGTTGGATGATCTTTCAATGGTACAGTAGATAGTAGAGCTATTTTCAGACAGTCAGAGTGCGATCCATCTTGTAGAAAATTAAGCTTATAGTTCACGGACGAAGCACATTGATGTTAGAGGTTTATTTCTTATTGTTGAAGGTGAGTATTTTGGATAATCCTTCAGATATGATGACAAAGTCACTTTCAAAGGAAAAGTTTGAGCATTGTTCAAACTTGATCGGTTTGATTCCTGTTACTTGAGCGCCATGTGGCGCTAGACCCAACAACTTCTATATGATTGATTGATAATAAGGTGATGAAGAGAGATTGTTATATTTGAATCAAGATGGAGTGTTAAATTTGGATGATTCAAATATTTGTTGAGGAGGAAAGAAATTGATTAATTGGTTCAATCAATCAATTAATTTGTTCAATCAATCAATTAATTTGGCTTGTATATGGAAGGATATTTCGGAAGGAATCTAACTAATTAGCCAATCAATTAATTAGTCAATGCATTTTGTTATATAAAGAAATAAATGATTAGGCATGGAGAATCAATTAATGAAAGGAAAGATATGCAAACCAAGATTATACCAAGTATTTATACTAAAATAAAATCATGTTATTTGGAAAGATATTTGAGTAATCGAAAAATTGATTTTCTTAATCTCCAAGCAACCCTTCATTACCAAGTCTATTTAAACGAAGGAGTTTCATCTTCACATGCAAGTGGGTATGTGAGAGCATCCACCATTGTTCTTCTCTCTCTTTTGTACTCTTTTCTTCATTGGAATAAAAGAGTTGTTGAGTCTCTGATGGACGTAGGATATTCATACCCAAATCACGTTAAATCTTCTATGTCTTTTATTTCTGCTATTGTTTATGTGAGACTTCATAACTGATTTTTTTTCCATTGATATCTAAATAGACAATATTAAATCCTAATCAAATAATTTGATTTCGCTCAAATTAAAACAAAATATTCAATCTTCCTTCCCAAACTATAACTTCTAGTTCCTTTCCAACCGGGTTTAGTTTGATATATAATTGGTGGGGGGTTCATGAACTGTTCAGAAAAGCTAGACAACAATTTCTCTACGGTAGGGGCAGTAATTCCCTGCCTTAGTCAAAACAACATATTCATTTATGTCGTCCACAGTACTTGGGGTACGATTAATTCTGTTGTTATATCATGTAGTTATCTGACTATGGTTCCTTTTATGTTTTACGAGTATATATACAACAATATAGTAATTATATAACAATTATTCCATGACCTAGGTTTATTTACAACTTATTATTACCAGTAACTAATATTAGTCTCACATCGTCCAATGTATAACTATTGTTGGTGTACATAAGCTAAGAGATGAATCAAAAGTTAGATGATGTTGAGAAAGTTAGCATGTCATTTCATGGATGCCATGTGCATTTAATGAACGTTTTAAAGAAATTTCAGCCCCCTCGCCTTGCCTCCCTTTACTTCAAGTGAAAACCATGTCTACACCATATATTTGTAAATGGCATTTTTGGAATTTCAAAAAGACACCATGTAAATCTATTCGTTGAATTTTCTTTATTAGTAGTAGAGATGATGTGGAATTTTACAACAATGGAGATGATATATTTGGAACCATGAAGAATGGGTTCCCCCTTTCATGGACAGAGAGGGAAAATTTCAAGATCCAAAATCATACATGACTGCCTTACTCAAGCTGTACCGTAAGTAGCCATATTATCTCTATTTTTAGTCTTCATGTTATCTTTTTTTTCCAGAAAATTATAGTTTATTGATCGCAACAAATTGTTAATTATCTCCTCCTAATATTTAGTTCACGTTAAAAAAATTGTATTGACTAGCTATTTAACCAATCATAATAAATTTAAGCCATTCACACTTTGAATGAGAAATATAACTAATTTTTTGACTAATGTTAAATCTATAATATACATTATACATGCATAATTTTGCTACCCCATATTGCAGGGATGCTAAGGAGCACACAAATTATCGGAATTATTATGACCGATGCACATTTCTCTTTCAAACTGAGTTTGAATTCGTACATTACATAGAGAAAAGTAAGGATTCTACTGTATTTGGATGCTCCGTTGCTTTTGCTGTGTTGATCAACATCGTATTACTGTATTTCGGTAATTGTTTCAACATAATACTCAATCACAAAAATAAAATAAAGTGTCATGTCTTTTTAAGTAATACAAGTTGAAGTATCTATAAACAAAACTTAATTGACATATAGAAATTACATGGATTGTGGATCCATGACATATATCATTAATTTTTCTTTTAATTGTGATGGTCAACTAACCAAAAGATGGTATATTGATATCTTTTTTGTAGTGAAAATCATACCTGGAAGACTTATAATAGCACCACTATGTATATTTTTCTTTCTCCTCTATGAATTATTAAAAATGCTTTCTCCTATCGACTATATAGAAATTTTTCTACGTAACCAACAGGGAACGACGCTAACACGATACATGTACACTAACATAGTCGCAATGACAAGGCATTTCAAAGATAAATTAGGACAAGGAGGATTCGGAACAGTTTACAAAGGAGAGCTCCCCGGTGATTATTTAGTTGCCGTCAAGTTGTTGGGTACATCAAACGATAACGGAGAAGATTTTATCAGCGAAATATCCACTATAAGTACAATTCATCATACCAATGTTGTCCGATTAATTGGCATTTGCTTAGAAGGTTTACACAGGGCTCTTGTTTATGATTACATGTAAATGAATCTTTAGATAAGTATATTTTTTCCTCAACTCAAAAATTCACGACAAAGAAGCTGACCGAGATAGCTCTTGGAGTGGCACGGGGAATAGATTACATAGAGGATGTGATATGAGAATTCTGCACTTTGATATAGAGCCCCATAATATACTCTTGGATGGTAATTTCAATCCAAAAGTTTCTAATTTTGGACTTGCAAAACTTTATTCCAAAGACAATAGCTTGGTTTCTACATTTGCAGCAAGAGGTTCTGTCAGAATTAATATAATTTAACAGTAAATCATTGGCAATTTTACAACAAATATTTTTTTTATTCCCCACCTCAGTCATATATGTGTCACTAGATGTCTAACTCAAATGGTTTTCCAAATTTCTTTAAGCATATTGTGCTGCTTTTTATGTGATATAAGTTCTCATTTTGGTCTCCTTCATAAAATATACAGAATATGGGATATCAATACAATAAGATTTGAACTAAGGGGGCACAGCATGGTTAGAGCATCAAAATCATTCTTAATCAAAAGTTATCTTAGTTTTTAGTATATAGATCTTTATGATTAATCTCTTGGTGTCGGAATTTTCTCAACAAAGTTGATTCATATGCTGTATATTGTGTCAGTCCTATTACCATACACAAAAGTTACATTGAATAACATATATAAAAATGTGCTCCTAATTATTTGTATATATATTCCTCTCCGCCAATTTCCATAACATGAGTATTCACAACATGTACTATTGGATACATGGCACCTGAACTTATTTCCAGAAGTTTTGGACAAATATCTTACAAGTCCGATGTGTATAGTTTCGGAATGCTGCTTCTAGAAATGGCAGGTGGAAGGAGAAACTATGACTCACAGGCAGAGAATTCGAGTGAAGCCTACTATCCCTCATCGATTTATAACTGACTGAACAAACAAAGAAATTTAGAAGTGTTGGATCATTAACATTGATACAGTAGATGTTGAAATGAAATTGTGCAAAGTTGGACTATGATGCATTCAAATGTCACCATCTTCTCGTCCTACGATGCTTAGAGTTATAGAATATTGGAAGTATTGAGCAAATGATTTGCTGTACTTAGAAGATAATTATATTGTATCAAGCAAAGCAATATATGTAAAGGGTATTTAGGCTATGCCATTTAGGCCCAATACCAAAGCAATACTGTATAAATATTATCTATAACATTTGAGTTCTACAGAATATATCAATACATCATTTTTCATTATCTTCTCTTTATCTTCTGCTTATCAAAATCATTACTGAAATCAAATTACAATATCGCGGTGAATTTGAATATGGTATCAGAGCCAATTAAAGCCTAACGGCTAGCTTGAAACATAACACCATCAGAGAATCATCATCTGGTGTTATCAGTTTCAGAATCTCATCAGAAAATTCACTCATCGTCTGAGATTAAAAAGGAATTCAAAGCTTTAATTCAAGAAGAAAGAAGGTACCATGCCTAGCAAAGATACTGCCTGCATCACTTCTTAAAACAAAGAAAAGCCTTGAATTCATCATAAGAAAATCATCACAAAATCCATCAAAATATCAAGGAATTGTACCATACAAGAAAAACCCATCATCAAAATCAATCATTTGGGTTATTGGTTGAACTTACCTAAAACTTTGAAGATTTTCAGAGCAATTCTTGTGTTTTCTTTCCGTCTCCTGCTCAGTTAAACCCACAGGTAGCAGTTCTTGAATCAAGACTGCATTAATCCTTCTTTTTCAATCTCTTGTTTTGCATCATGGCCAACAACTCAGCAACATCATCAACATCTGAATTTGATCAAACTGCCACAGAGAATCTCATTAAAACCATAGTTAGCCCACAAAGCCAACTAGTCACATTTCATCTGGAGGAAGATAATTATCTTCTATGGAAAGCTCAGGTTGAGACTGCTGTCAAAGGGTATGGACTTGAAGATTTCCTCAATGGGACTATCGAAATTCCACCAAGATTCATCACTAATTCAGAAAACACAACTGTTAATAACCCAGAATTTGTAAAGTATCAGAGACAAGATAGCTTAATCTGTTCTTGGCTACTTTCATCTATAAGTGTAAAACTACTGCCACAGGTAATTGGCAGTAAAACTGCAAATGGTGTTTGGTCAACAGTTGAGAGGATCTTTAATTCATAGTCTGCTGCCAAAGTAATGCATCATAAAAGACAACTTCATAGTATTAGAAAAGAAACCATCACAATGGGTGAATATCTTGCAAAAATCAAAACTACATGTGATCTTCTTGAGGCAGCAGGTCATAAAGTAACATCATCTGAACAAGTACTAATCATATTAAGTGGTTTAAGTGAAGACTATGAATCTGTTGTTGCTATTATATCCTCTCAAAGAACAACACCAACTCTATAGGATGTTCATGCTATACTTCTTGCCCATGAAGGAAGGCTTGAATTTAAGAAACCTTCATATACTAATACGACAGTCAATTATGCTGCTGGTCACAGAGGTAAGAATCAACATAGCAACAATAATAAAGGTAATCCACCTGCCAGAGGTAGAGGCAGAGGAAGATACAACAACAACAGGACAAAGTGCCAGATTTGTGAGAAAATTGGTCACACTGCCCCAGAATGTTACTTCAGACTCAACATGAACTATACACCTAGTCAAAATTCAAGCAATCAAAGGAATGGGAGTGCAAACATAGCCCAAGTACAACAAGACACAAGTAATCAAACAGGCAGTAACAGGGCAAGCAATCAAAATGACACTAACAGACCAGATCAAACATTTGATGAAAGCTGGTATTCTGACTCTGGTGCAACCAATCACATCACAAACAATATGGACAATCTGAATCTGGGAAACAAGGAGTACAAAGGTAATAAAACCATACACATGGGAAATGGTGAGGCCGTAAAGATCACACACACTGGTATTGCTTGCATCAAAGGTGAAAGAAAACTATATCTCAATAATCTATTGATGGTTCCACAGATAAAGAAAAATGTTTTAAGTGTATCACAGTTTGCAAGTGATAACAATGTATGTTTTGAATTTTATCCTAAACATTGTTTAGTTAGAGATATTCTAACAAAAGAAATTTTACTGCAGGGTGAAGCTGTGAAGGGTTTGTATAGGTTTAATCTTGTTGAATCAAGAAACACAAATGCTGACAAATGTGTTGAGAAGTGTAATTTGTCTGAACTTGCTCATAGTGAAAAGAAACCGAGCAACTTTGATATTTGGCATTATAAACTAGGTCACCCCAGTGGAAATGTTGTAAAAAAGGTGTTATCAGAAAACTAAATTCCTTTTGATGTTACTCTCCCTTATATTTTTACATTTTGTCAAATGGGTAAGAGCCACAAATTATCGTTTTCAAACTCTGTGACTCAATATGATAAACCATTATTGTTAGTTGCTACTGATCTCTGGGGTCCATCCCTAGTCTGTTCTGACCATGGATATAAGTATTATATATCCTTTGTTGATGCATGTACAAGATACACTTGGGTGTACTTTTTGAAAACCAAAAATGAAGCACACCAAATCACCATACACTTTATTACACAAGTCGAAAAACAAACCAACCATCAGGTTAAAATTATACAAACTGATGGTGATGGAGAATTTAAAACTCTCAATGATTATATTAGCAAAAAAGGGATAGTTCATAGAACAACATGCCCTTATACTTCTAAAAAAATGCTCTAGTGGAGAGAAAACACAGACATATAGTTGAGTCAGGTCTAACATTACTTGCTCAGGCAAAGTTACCCATGAAATTCTGGCTTGAATCATTTAGTACTGCAGTGTACCTGATAAACAGGCTACCAACCAAAGTACTAGATGATAAAAGCCCAATGGAAAAGTTATTTGATATAAAACCTAACTATCAAGCTTCAAAAACTTTTGGCTGTCTGTGTTTTCCTTACACTAGATCATACAACACACATAAATTAAATTTCAGATCCACTCCATGCACATTCTTGGATATGCATCAAATCAAAAGGGCTACAAATGTATTGATAGCAATGGCAAGATATTTGTAAGTAGACATGTAGTCTTTAATGAGCATGTATATCCCTACTCTGATATCAGTATCAAGACACCAGGGAAAGTGTACAATCCAAATGCATCAATACCCTCTATACCTGTGCATCCACCAGAATGGACCGAGACAGCAATTGAAGATAATTCAGTAAATTCTGCAGCACAACACACAGTGTCTGTTCAACCAGGTCAGGCAGAGTCAACTGATTTACCTAAAGAAGAATCAAATTCAACACAAAGTATGAGTCAATCTGAATCAAATACTCAATATAATGGATCAAGAAGCAATTCAAATCAAAACAATGAATCATTACATAGTGAAGACAGAATCACAACTGGACATCGTATGATTACCAGATCAAAGAGTGGCATTTTTAAACCCAAAGTATATTCATCCATCGTATCAGAGGAACCAGAGACATTTGATCAAGCATTCAAAAACAAATTTTGGAGAACAACAATGAATGATGAATATAATGCTCTCATCAAAAACAGAACATGGAATCTGGTTACACTACCTAAAGAAAAAAATGTCATAGGATGCAAATGGATATATAAATTAAATAAGAATCCAGATGGCACAATTGACAAACACAAAGCAAGACTGGTGGCAAAGGGATACACATAAGAACATGGGTTTGATTTCAATGAAACCTTTTCACAGTAATAAAGCCAACAACTATCAGAATTATTCTCACCATAACTCTGTATAAAGACTGGCAAATCAGGCAACTAGATGTAAACAATGCCTTCCTCAATGGAGAGTTAAAAGAGGAAGTATATATGCAACAGCCACCAGGGTATCAACATGGCAGTAATCTTGTGTGCAGATTAAACAAGGCCATATATGGCCTCAAGCAAACACCAAGAGTGTGGTTTGATAAGTTAAAAGCCACTTTATATAATATGGGTTTTCAATCCACAAAGTCAGATAACTAACTGTTTACAAGAATTGATGACACTGTTACAATCTATATACTCATTTATGTTGATGATTAATTGTTACAGGTAACAGTGATGCAGAAATCAACAAAATTACTCAGTATCTTGACAGGGAGTTCTCAATTAAAAATCTAGGAAATGTAAATTATTTTCTGGGCATAGATGTCAAAGGAATATCACATTCAGAAATCATGCTGTGTCAAACTAAATACATCAGGGAATTACTAAATAAGGCAAATATGACAAATTCTTATCCCCAGCTAACTCCAATGATAAGCAGTCAACACTTATCTAAAAACAGGGGAGAAGCCATATTTAATGATAAACAAAATAGGAATCTAGTTAGGGAATTACAATATGTCACCATAACTAGACCAGATGTGTCATATAGTGTTAACAAAGTTTGTCAATTCATGCAGAAACCACTGGATCAACACTGGAAAGCAGTCAAGAGAATACTACGATATCTAAAAGGAACATTGGACTATGGAATTTTACTAAAGAAAGGCAAATACCTTAATATAACTAGCTATGTAGATGCTGACTGGGCTACAGATCCCGATGACAGGAGATCCACCACAGGCTACTGCATCTACATAGGTGAAAATCCAGTTTCCTGGTGCTCAAAGAAACAAAACACAATCTCTAAATCTAGCACAGAGGCAGAGTATCGAAGTGTGGCCAGTGCGACAGTGGAAGTCATGTGGATACAGTCACTTATGCATGAATTACAAATAAGTACAGAAAACAAACCAACAGTGTGGTGCGACAACTTAAGCACGGTCTATCTATCAGCAAATCCCGTACTTCACTCAAGAACGAAGCATATAGAAATCGATCTACACTTCGTAAGAGAACAAATTCAAAAAGGAAAGCTGCAAATTAACCACGTACCGTCCACTTACCAAGTTGCAGACATCTTAACTAAGCCACCTACTGCAAGAAACTTTATTCGACTTCGAGAAGAACTGAAGGTCAAAGAAACATCATCAAACCTGACGAGGTCCAGGACAACAACATCAGCAATAAGACAGATCGACGCCCTTCTAGCCTCAATTTAACCACAGAACAAAACATCGTCAAGCCAGAGGAAGGCCTCGGTAACAATCTCAACAATAAGACAAGTTGATGCTCTGTCTTTATCTCCGGGGCTTCAATCTGCAGTATTTTCCCCAATCTAAATGATTTTATCAAGTGGTGGCAGAGAAATTTGGTAACCTAACCCTAATCGCTTTAAGGGGAGATATTGGAAGTATTGAGCAAATGACTTGCTGTAGTTAGAAGATAATTATATTGTATCAAGCAAAGTGATATATGTAAAGGGTATTTGGGCTATGCCATTCAGGCCCAATACCAGAGCAATACTGTATAACTACTATCTGTAACATTTCAGTTCTACAGAATATATCAATACATCATTTTTCATCATCTTCTCTTTATCTTCTGCTTATCAAAATCATTACTGAAATTAAATTACAATATCGCAGTGAATTTAAATACATAAATGTTGGAAGGCAATGTTGAAAATGTGGAAATGCCACCCAAGCCTTTCTTTTTTCCTTCTTCGGACCATATTACAAAGGGACAAAATTCGTTTTAGATGTCCTCTAATGAAATATCTACGATTTATGAGAGTGAGTAGCATTTATCACTGATTTTAGTTTAGTTTCAGAGCTATGATTTCTGAACGTGAAGAATAATAATATGAATTTCTCTATATTCGTTTGCAACTAGTGAATGGTCCATGGTCCATACTACACACGGGAAGAATGGAGTTTACGAGCATGAACATAAGCATGTGTAGTGTTGTGAATCTTATTTCTTTCTTCCTTATATTAACTATTTGTATATATGAAGTACAAATGCATATATTATTTCTATATAACTTTAATTTTCAAAGATCGCTTTGAGGTTTGCCTGTTAGGAAGAAAAATGCTTATTACTGTTATGGCAGGGTATAAAAGGATTTCAAATTGTTTATAAATTTATGCATATGTCTATGTCTTTGAATTTTTTTTAATTATAAGTACTACTAGAATAACAGAAAATAGCAACGGAGGCTTTCGACGGCCGCCGACGGCAATTTCCGACGAGTAGCGGTGGCTGTCGAGCTCTATGGTGTTTTCATAAATAAAACATACTAGCCGTCGCTAGCCGTTGAAAACCGAAACAACTAAACCGTCAGCGGCCGTCGCTAGCCTTTGAAAATTATCGTGTATACATGCCTCTTAGCCGAGAGAACTGCTTCATTATTCACCTTCCCCAAATTAATCAATAACCCTACCTCCATCACCTCCTCCCGTCGTCAGCCAGCCGCCACGTCTCCCCGAACTTCATCATTCTCCACTCTCAACAAGCCTAGCCCCTTCATCAATCTCCAATCAGGTTTTATTCATAAATCCTAATTAATTTTAATTTGTTAAATTAGGGTTAACTTGTTATTATAGTTGTATAATATCTCAATGATTGTTTGGTATACCCTATTGAATGCTAATTAGGCTGTTATTATAATTGTCTATCATTGAAATGTTGAGAGAGAAAATTTGTTGTGTATATGCGTTGATTAATTAGTGCATATGCACATTAGGGCTACTTTGAATTAATTAGAGTCGATGCTTAGAATTTGGTGTATGCGTTATCAAGATGGCGTAAACAACGATTTAGTGTATGTGTTTCTTAGAATGTAAACAAATTATTGTAAAAATTATTGTATAATACGCTTTACTTTTTGTAAATACCTTAAAGAGTTTTTGGCCCCGTTTGACAAATATTGTATATGAACATTGTATGAATATTCGTTTATATCAAAGAATGGACATTTATATTCATCCGATACAATATTTGTTGGATTTTTCCCTATATTGGACAAGTTACAAATACAATAGTAATTATATTTTGCAAATCATTTTATTTAAACAGTTCACAAAATTTCGATAACACCTTCTTTTTGTTCCCTTTGTACACACATATGTGTACGATACAGAAAACCAAGAAGAAGTGCTGCTGAAATTTTGTTGAATCGTTTAAAATGAAATGATTTGCAAAAATATAATAACTACTGTATTTGTAATGGGAAGTAGGATGATCAACCATTAAAGTGTAAAATACCAAACCTAAAAATTATAGATTTTACTTATATAATAATTTGTGTAAACCCGTTTGAAGATAAAATTAAATAGAATAATATTATATATTTGCGAAAGTTTAAGTGTATGATTTATTTGAAAAATAAAATGTCAATACTTAAATGACTAATGAGTTTCTATGTTTTATAGTAGGAAAAATGGTCAATTATTTTATCGATCAGAGCTGAATGTACCAATAAAGAAGAGAAATTGGAGGCTCAATAAGTGAACTTTTTCAAAATGATGTACATGTCTTTATTGAATTCGCTTTACGTAATAATGGAAACGACAAAGAAATTTGTCGTCCATGTAGTAGGTGCAAATTATTATAGCATTTGATACCAGATATGGTAATAGTTCATTTGTGCCAATATGGTTTCGTGCCGAATTATTTGGTGTGGGATCATAATGGAGAACTTATAGCACCTCATCATGTACATTCAAAGGAGGAGGTGGATAATGAACTTGTTCCGACGAATCTCATAGAAGATAGGGTTGAAGATGCAGCACGTTAAATGTTCCCTACCGTTGAAGTTGATTGTAACCATGTTAATGTTGAAGAAGAACCAAGTATTGGGGTAAAAACAATTTATGATATATTGGATGTTGTAATAAACCCCTTTGGAAAAGTTATACAAACGGTATTCAGCTGTCAGTAACTACAAAATACATTACAACGAAATCAAAATACAACTTCATAGAAGCTGGGTTTACAGCTATAGTACAAGCTGCAAAACGGCATATGCCACTCGATAATTTAATGTGCGAAAATTATTACGAAGTAAAAAAACCTATGTCTGCTATTGCTTTGCTGTATCCAAAAGTAGATACATGTTTAAATGGTTGCATGTTTTTTTGAAAAGAAGACATCAATCTTAGAAAATGTAAAATATATAATTAGGAAAGATACAAACCAAGAGAAAAGAAGGAAAATGAAGTTCCATACAAGCATATACATTACATACCCATCACTCTTAGGATTCAAAGGTTATATGCATCTTCTATAACCACGCATCATATGAGATGACACTGTGTGAGAACACAAGAAGAATGTACTTTAGCACACCTAGCTGATGGAGAAGCATGGAAGCATTTTGATAAGACATACCATGCTTTCGCAGTGGAGAGCCGTAATGTTAAACTTGGTTTATGTACGGATGGATTTTCACCGTTCTCTCAATTTGGTTCAAAATATTCATCTTAGCCTACAATCGTTACACCTTACAATTTACCTTCGTGGATGGGTATGAAAACTCTATATATATTTCTCACTATTGTCATCCCTCACCCTGATGATCCGACATAAGAAATCGATGTATATTTTCAAATGTTGATTGAAGAGTTGAAAACACTGTGGTATCATGGTGTTGAAACATACGGCATTTCAAAAAAAAATCATAGTTCCCTTCTCTACTGTGGACTGTAAGTGATTTTCCTACGTATGCAATGCTATCGGGTTGGAGTACGGTTGGTCGTCTAGCTTGCCCTTATTGCATGGAAGAAACATGAGCATTATCTTTACCACGTGGAAAGAAAATTTCATGGTTTGACTGTCATCGGTATTTTCTCCATATTAATCATCCTTTTAGAAAAGATAAAAAAAACTTTACAACTAATAGAGTTGAGACCTTATAATCACCAACGATTTAGTCAAGAGAAGATATTTATGACCTTGTAAAGGATTATCCAAAGATACATGAAATCGGCGAACAAATTGAAATTCAAGGTAAATCGACGATTCATACTTGGTGCATGCAAAGTATATTTTGGGAGTTGCCTTATTGGTAAATCTCCTAATTCGTCATAATATCGACATAAGGCACAATGAGAAAAACGTGTTCGACAATGTATTTAACATAGTTTTGAATGTTAAAGGAAAGTCGAAAGACGATTTGAAATCAATACATGATATAAAAGCATTATTTAGTCATCCTGAACTTTATATGAAGCCAAATGACACAAAAAACTCAAAGTATGCTTCAAGCTAGACAGTAACCAAGTTAAAGTACTGTTAAAGTGGGTGGAAAGACAAAAATTTGTTGATGGAAATTTCTCTAATCTTCGTAGATGTGTCAACTATAAAAACAGTAACCCGAGTTGGATGAAAAGTCATGATTGTCGTGCAAAGATGGAACATTTGTTACCCATCGCTTTCAAAGAACTATTGCCCATAAAAGTTTGGATGGTTGTAACAGAATCTATTTGTTTTATAAGGAGCTTTGTTCAACTGCCTTAAAAGTTGATTGTCTACTAAACTTGAGGAAGAAATTTCTGTACTGCTCTACAAACTGGAGAAACATTTCCTCCTACTTTCTTTAATGTAATAGAGCATTTACCTATTTATCTTCCGTTGAAGCACGTCATCGAGGTCTTGTACAATATGGATGGATGATCTATTTAAAAGGTATTCATATTGAGTATGTTTAATTTTAGTTTAACCACATGTAATAAAATTTAATTATAATTATTCTTAAAAGGTACTTAAATCATCTAAACAAAAAAGTGAGACAAAAAGCACGAGTTGAAGTTTCGATATGCAAATCATATATCGAAGAAGAAGCTTCGTTCTTTTTCTCTCATTATTTCAGTGACTATGTGAACGTATCTTTTGAAAGTGCTATGTGAAATGATGAGGGCATTGAACAAGATTCTTCTGAATCAATGCTGTCTATTTTTAGATTGCAGGAACGCTCTGTTGGAAAATGTGTAGAAGTATGGTTAGACGACAGAGATCACCATGTAGCCCACACATATATTCTTCTTAATTGTGCAGAAGTTGCCCCATTTTTTAGGTATTAACGAATAACACATCTAAAATTATTTACTTGAATAATACATGTGTGAATTAATTATAATGAAATATATTATCTATATATGCAGTATTTATGAATCATAGCATCCAAGCGGGGATATCAGCAAAAATTTTGCTACTTGGTTTTCAAACCATGTATATGATCCGCTAAATTGTGTAGTCGACGAAAGGTTGAAACATCTTGCAATGGGACCAAAAAGAAAAGTAAAGACATATACAATGTTCTTTGCCAATGGATACAATTTCAACACCAAAGAATATGGAACTAAAAATTAACTAACAATACCGGTTTATATGTTAAAAGTAGTGATGATCCAATGATGACATAAATGATTTTTACGGCGTGTTAACTCAGCTTTTGCAATTAAAATATTTCACCAAACCTGTGGAAGAATTTTATTCGTTTAGATGCAACTGGTATAGTAATGTTTCAGGTTTTGGAATCAACGTGCACCAAAAATATAATACTATTGAAATATTGCACATATCATGTTATCATAAGTATGATCCATTTATACTAGCAAAACAAACCCTATAAGTATATTATGCTCCTTATCCATCTATTAAATGAGATAAAGTAGCTTGGTCGGCGGTCTTTAAAATGAAGACAAGATTTACGTTTGATGGAAAGAATATTCCGAACGAACAAGCATACCAAGCGGATATCGAGGAAAATGATGAATTTGCAATAATAGCTAATCAAACTGATTTTGGACTTCTAAATGATGAATCAAATGCATTGGTAGAAGAATTTGGGACTACAAAGGAAAACAATATAGAGTACGAGACCGAGTCTGAATAAAAAAACGATAAGGACTAATTTAGTAGTATACATGTTGAAAAAAGATAATTTATGGGAGTATTGATGTTACACTTTTTTTGTATGTTACATGAAACTATTGATGTTAAATCTTGATATGTTTACTCATAATTGAATGATATGTTCTGCCATAATGAAATAATATGTATATGATAGGTATTTCAGATGTCCTTCTTTAGGTGGTGGAGTTCTTCACAGTCTTGTTTTCCCTCTACGTCTCAGAGAGGGACAGATCGCATGTTGGTGATGGCAGCGGCCCTTCGCATGAGGCACCGCGTACGGTAGTTAGATTGCTACCGAAAGCTGATGGCTCATATGTATTAAATTTACTTTAGCATTGTAAATATTTTGTATGATATGTTAGTCATGATTTGTCTGTATCATATTTAATGCAGAGGTTTTGAGCTTGAGCCTTCTAACACAGTTCTTAGCATGTCAAAGCAATCATACATGAGTCGTATGACTCCATGCTGGATGAAGTGGAATAAGATCCCAGACCATGTTGAATATGCGCTTTGCGCTTATATGATTTTTGTTTGATGATAATAAACATATATACATTCGTTTAAATGTATTTGTTAATGTACTATTTTATTTTTTATAGAATAAATAAATATTTGCTGAATAAAATTAAATAACACAGAATTTGAATTCAAACAGAAATTTTATTCAAACAAATATTTATTACAATTTTGAATAGTACAATTTTCAATCTCTCACTATAACTATACAACTTTGATTACAATCACATCACATTTCACATTTACAGTTAACCTCACTACATATCACTCACACTCGTATTTTTATCTTCAACTGCATTCCAGTTTGAATCCAGCATCTGAGTAATCTGCAAAAATATTTTCAAACGCAGTAAAATTGAAAGAGAAATATTTTTGAAATTTGAAAGAAACGATGATTTTGAAAACATTGTTTGCCTCAGTTATTTGGGTTGTTCGTCATCATTTTTGACTGTGCAATATCTGTGCATATCAGTATTTTTTATCAGGGACAGGTAACTATGAGTGGCTGCAGTACACACGTGTACATTCGTATACGTGTGCACTGCCTCGCCAACTCGTGTGCAAAAATCAAACAAAAGCACAGAAATCAAAAACAAGGTCAAACCCAAGATAGGTTCAACTCAAGGCAGTAGTGTATATGAACACAATCAAACTACAACAGGTCAGAGGTGAAAACAATGCAATACTGAAGTGATGAAGTGCATATAAACCACTGCAACTCAGACAGCTACAATGGCAAGACCAACCAGACCCAAGTGAAACTGATTCAATATGCACAAATGTAAAACCACTGCAACAAAAGTGTACAAACACCAATGAACCAACAAAGAATGGCCAGAAGACAGTAGTGTGCAAGTCTGTTTCAAAAGAATCAAAGTATGCCACAATAAAGACAGTAAAATGAACAATGCAAAGAAGGCAACAGTGAAGCATGTACATGAGTGGACTGGACTACAACTCGACCAAATGGCCAACATGATCAAGAAATATAACATGCAGTGCTGTGCAAACACAAGTGGAATGCAACAGTAAAGTAAAAAACAACACGAAGGCAACATGATCAAAAGTTCAGAGCAGACATAACAGTGACATGCACAGATGTATTCAAGTCCAGCAACATGAACACACAGAAATGCACAAAAGCTACAATGGATGATCAAACTCAATGGACCAGACTACAAGCACGACAAACATGAACACAGTATCCACAGCAAAACAACATGGTGCAGCAACCTAAATATATAGTGAAGCAGTGCAAACTCAACAAAACCAAGTGCAACTGTAAAACCAAAATTTCAAGCATACAAAATGCTCAATGCAAACCACAATGTCACCGCAAACAAGTGATGACACAAGCACTTATACAAGATTGCCACCAACATAGCAGCAAGTACATGAATGCAAAATACAGGCAGTTAAGAATATCAAGTCAATGGTACAAAGTTAAACCAAAATCATGGAATCGCAT
Organism: Allium cepa; assembly: GCA_030765085.1. Classification (NCBI taxonomy): domain Eukaryota; kingdom Viridiplantae; phylum Streptophyta; class Magnoliopsida; order Asparagales; family Amaryllidaceae; genus Allium; species Allium cepa. The sequence goes on from CM060933.1 coordinate 51,222,157, forward strand.
AAACAAACACAGTGACATAGTGCCACAGTGAAGACAAGTCAAGGAGTAGTTTCAAAGTGTAGTGGTTATTTATTTTTCGTGAAACCATGAGAATAAAATCAACAGAAACAATATCAAAGCTGTGCCGTGGATAGCAAGAATTTCAATGTTGAACGAGTCAAAATCGAAGCCGTGTCAACCAAGCATCTAAAATACAAAATTGACAAAGTCAGATAAATCTCAAACATTCAAGCATCATCAAGTGGCCGAGGTGATTCAGTAGACAAATTCAAACACGAAAATACGAACGCAAAAATAGGATTTCGAATCCTATAAATACCCAAAATCATCATCGGCATAAGGTATCGAGTTCAAGCATCAACCAGCAAAGCAAAAGGAGAAAAATACATACCGAAAAACAGAACGAACTCGATCCAAAATTGAAGAAGCCATAAGCAAATCGAAGAAATAAAGGATCGTCAAAGCAATCACGACAACAACCATCTGAACGATCAACGAAGTCGGCGTCTTTAATTTTGCACAAACCCTAATTTGGAAATCAGGGACGAAGCCCTAAATTCAAAACTGAGAGGAACAAAAGAGAAGAACGGTCGCCATTTTTCACAAGGAGATAAAGGAACGGGCTAACAAATAGTGAAGGGGGCCGGCCTTTCTTATTATTAAAAAGGGTTTAGTGTTTTAATTTTAGGGCTTTATTATATTAATTAGGGTGTAGGGTTATATTTCTAATGTTTTTTTAATTATCGTTTTTATTTTTCGAAACAAAACTTTGTAAATCACCACCTAGGGTTTAGGTAGTGTCAGATTGTCTATTTTGAATTAGTTCAGTGAGCAGGGTTGTAGGCGGGAGCAGAGTTTGCGAGTAAGCGAAGCTCTATAGGCGGGAGGCAAAGTTTGCGAGTAAGCGAAACTCTATAGGCGGAGCAGGGTGTGCGAGTCTAGTAGAGTGTTTGTGAGCGTGGAGCAAATGTTTGCGAGCAGGGTGTGCGAGTCTAGTAGAGTGTTTGTGAGCGTGGAGCAAATGTCTGCGAGTCTAGTAGAGTGTTTGTAAGCGTGATACTGTTTAATTCTAATAGAAATCTGTGAATGCAGCAGTAGGCAGGGGTTGCCGAAGCTGGGTAAATTTTGTGTGTGATTTACTTTACTGCATATTTATTTCTGTAGTTTATTTCTGCGTTTAAATCGAGAAAATTTGCTATAACCCTATTCACCCCCCTCTAGGGTTAATCTAGATCCTACAAGTGGTATCAGAGCCCGGTATATTTTTTACTTTAACTCTAGAGATATGATTAAACGTTTTTTAACTTCTGTATACAAAGTCTTTGCAGCAACTTGGGATGGTGAAGAAGGAGAGGAAGCTAATATGTGTTTGATGGCAAAATCAGATTCAGAAGCCAGCTCAGAGGAAACTAGTGAGATTTGTTGGCAGGCTAAGTAGCAACAAGAATGGTTTCTATATTCAGGCTGTTCTAGACATATGACAGGTGACAAATCGAAGTTCCTTAGTCTAGAGAATTTTAAAGGCGGAAATGTGATCATGGGAGACAACAGTAAGTGTAAGATCATTGGTAAAGGTGAAGTAGGTAACGGTAATTTTTCTTTAACTAATGTTTTATATGTTGAGAATTTGCATCACAATCTCATTTCTATTAGCCAACATGTGACAAAGGTATGAATGTTGTCTTCGATAGTGATACTTGCAAAATCATTGATAAAGATTCTAATAACATTGTTTTTATGGGCAAAAGAAAAGGAAATGTTTACCCACTTTCATTTGATAATCTAAATCTGTCTAGATGTTTGGTAGTCACAGATGAAGAAGCATTTTTATGGCATAGAAGACTTGTAGCATGAGCCTCTTAGAAAAACTTGAAACAAAAGAATTAGTCAGGGGGTTACCACATCAGAAATTTAAAAATAACAAAGTGTGTAAAGCATGTTCTTTGGGCAAGCTTAGTCGATCATCATTTCGTCCTAAAAACATTGTTAGCACATCAAGGGTTCTTGAATTAATTCACATGGATTTATTTGGACCAAATGAAATTGCAAGCTTAAATGGAAAACGTTATTGTTATGTATTGGTTGATGATTACTCTAGATTTACATGGGTTTATTTCTTAGCCAAAAAGTCTGAATCTTTTGAATATTTTTCAAAATTTGCAAAACTTGTTCAAAGTGAAAAAGGAGTTTCAATTAAAAACTTGAGAAGTGATCATGGAGGCGAATTTGAAAATTTGGAATTCGAAAGTTTTTGTGAAGAAAATGGTCTAAAACATGAATTTTCTGCTCCACGAACACCTCAACAAAATGGGGTGGTTGAAAGAAAAAATCGTACATTGCAAGAATTGGCAAGATCCATGTTGAGTGAGTATAAACTACCTCTAACCTTTTGGGCAGAGGCAGTAAATACGTCATGCTATGTAATGAATAGAGTAATGGTTAGACCAATACTTGGCAAAACATCTTATGAATTGTGGCATGAAAGAAAACCTAACATTTCTTATTTTCGTGTATTTGGATGTCCTTGTTTTATTCTTAACACAGGTGATCAACTTGGAAAATTTGAATCTAAGGCTGACGAGGGAATTTTCATGGGATACTCAACAAGGAGCAAGGCTTACAGAATATACAACAAACGAACAAAAACAATTGTTGAATCAATCAATGTGAAATTTGATGAATCTGACCAATATAGAACGACTGAATAGATGGTTGACGATGGGGTAGATCCTGAAGGCACTGAAGAAGGGACAATTAGTGAGAAAAATGAAAGAAGGACTGTTGATGCTAATAAATTAAAGTTCAAACCTAATCATCCTCCTGAATTAATTATTGGTGATCCTACGGAAGGTATACGTACTCGCTCTTCATTTAATAAAAATTTGTGTACGTTTTGTTGTCATAGTGGTTTTATTTCTGAGATTGAACCTGATTCTGTTGAAATGGCTCTTAATGATGAAAATTGGATTTTAGCAATGCAAGATGAACTTAATCAATTTGAGAGAAACAAAGTTTGGAAATTAGTTTCTAGGCCTAATGACTATCCAATTGTAGGGACTAAATGGGTGTTTAAAAATAAACTTGATGAATCAGGAAATGTAATTAGAAACAAGGCTAGGTTGGTTGCAAAAGGTTATAACCAAATAGAAGGCATAGACTTTGATGAAACATTTGCTCCAGTTGCTAGGTTAGAAGCCATTAGAATCTTGCTAAGTTTTGCATGTTACAAGGGTTTCAAACTTAAACAAATGGATGTAAAAAGTGCCTTTTTGAATGGCGATTTAAAAGAAGAAGTTTTTGTTGAACAACCACCCGGTTTTGAAAATCATGAATTTCCAAATCATGTGTATAAGCTAGAAAAAGCATTATATGGTCTTAGGCAAGCTCCAAGAGCTTGGTATGACTGTCTCTGTACATATCTTTTGGAAAATGGTTTTAAAAAGGGTAGCGCTGACACGACACTGTTTCTATTACATAAAGAAAGTGATTTTTTGATTGTTCAGATTTATGTGGATGATATTATTTATGGTGCTACTAATGAGCTCTTGTGTGAGAATTTTGAACAAGTCATGCAGGCTAAATTTGAGATGAGTTTGGTTGGTGAATTGAAATACTTTCTTGGATTTCAAATTAAGCAAAGCAGTGATGGTATTTTCATTTCACAATCCAAATATGTGTTGGAGCTATTGAAGAAATTTGGAATCGAAAATTCCAAACCATTGAGAACTCCTATGAGCCCATCAACAAAGTTGGACAAAGATGAGAAAGGAATTGCAATTGATCAAAAGAAATATCGAGGGATAATCGGTTCACTTCTCTATCTTACTGCTTCTAGACCTGATATTATGTTTTCTGTGTGCTTGTGTGCACGTTTTCAAGCTAATCCCAAAGAATCTCATTTAAAAGCTACTAAACGAATTTTGAGATATCTTTCACACACACAAATTTGGACTATGGTACCCTTCTTGTGAAAATTTTGATTTAGTAGGTTATTCCAATGCTGATTATGCTGGTTCATTAGTTGACAGAAAAAGCACTAGTGGGACATGTTTCATGCTAGGACATTCATTAGTCTCATGGTCAAGTCGGAAACAGAATTGTGTTGCATTATCCACCACTGAAGCAGAATATATTGCTTTGGGAAGTTGTTGTGCTCAAATTCTATGGATGATGCAAACTCTTTCTGATTTTGGCTTAGTCTATAAACAAGTTCCATTAAAATGTGATAGTAGGAGTGCTATAGATTTGTCAAATAATCCTGTTCATCATTCTCGCACAAAACACATTGATGTGAGAGACCACTTTCTTCGAGATCACATTGCTAAAGAAGACATTTGCATTGAATATATTTCAACTGAAACTCAACTTGCTGATATTTTCACAAAACCTCTCCCCGAAGACAGATTTTCCAAATTACGTTTAGATTTGGGAATTATAGAGATTGACTAATCATTTTTTAAATTTGATTTTTGAATTTGATTCTAAATGACAAATTTTTGACTAATCTAACTCCCTAATGATTATCGAAAAGATGAATAGTGATTGAAAAAGTGATGAGTGTTGATATTTATCATATATTATAACTCGAGAAAGTATATTAGAAAATTTCTTTAGAATTTCATAACAAGAGTTATAAAAACTTTTTGTTGGGTAAAAATTCCATGACCATTTCTATTTCTATCAACTTTCTATCGACCATCACTCATCAAGATCATATTTAGTATGTAAATTTGTGGTAGTTTACAAAGGAAATCATTTGTTCTTCAATATCTTTAAATCTGTGAAGGAAATTATTTGTGCTTCAACTTATTATATTTAGCAATAAAAATAAATATCCAAAGTATTCACTCTCATTTAAAAGTCCTCACGGTTATGCATGGGTGAATTACTTGGATTTTTGATTATGTGCTTCCATGCTCATTTAAAAGTCCTCACGGTTATGCATGTATGGAACGCATATCAAAATTAATTGATTCAAATAGACAAGTTGATTCTAATCCCATTTAAAAGTCCTCACGGTCATGCATGGTTAGAAGATACTTGATTTCATTTTTTTTTAAAATGGAATACTACTAATCTCATTTAAAAGTCCTAACGGTTATGCATGGTTAGTAGATATTCAAATTTCCAGGAATAAATATACCACAAATAGACAGAATTGTATGATCTTTGATGATTTTATCCCCATCACTTCTGAAAGTGGAATATGCGCTTAACAAGGGTAATTATGATTTTTGTTTGAGTTTTATTGAAATTTGATATTTATATTTAATTGAGTTAAATGTTTGATTCATGTATATCACTTCATCCCTATTTTTATAACACTGTTATTCTTTTGCTGATAACAAAAGGGGGAGAGAAAAGTTAAGATTTTGTCAAATAGAATCAAGCAAAGGTCAAATAATTTTCACTGTGCATATAGGCTCATTTATATATTTCTATTTGTATGCATATATGTAGGGGGAGTATTGTGTAGAGAGGGAGCATTCAAATAGGGGGAGCAAATTGAACAATCAAATACATTTAATACTTTCAAAATCTTAAATATATGTTTGTTATCATCAAAAGGGGGAGATTGTTGAATATGCGCTTTGCGCTTATATGATTTTTGTTTGATGATAATAAACATATATACATTCGTTTAAATGTATTTGTTAATGTACTATTTTATTTTTTATAGAATTAATAAATATTTGCTGAATAAAATTAAATAACACAGAATTTGAATTCAAACAGAAATTTTATTCAAACAAATATTTATTACAATTTTGAATAGTACAATTTCAATCTCTCACTATAACTATACAACTTTGATTACAATCACATCACATTTCACATTTACAGTTAACCTCACTACATATCACTCACACTCGTATTTTTATCTTCAACTGCATTCCAGTTTGAATCCAGCATCTGAGTAATCTGCAAAAATATTTTCAAACGCAGTAAAATTGAAAGAGAAATATTTTTGAAATTTGAAAGAAACGATGATTTTGAAAACATTGTTTGCCTCAGTTATTTGGGTTGTTCGTCATCATTTTTGACTGTGCAATATCTGTGCATATCAGTATTTTTTATCAGGGACATGTAACTATGAGTGGCTGCAGTACACACGTGTACATTCGTATACGTGTGCACTGCCTCGCCAACTCGTGTGCAAAAATCAAACAAAAGCACAGAAATCAAAAACAAGGTCAAACCCAAGATAGGTTCAACTCAAGGCAGTAGTGTATATGAACACAATCAAACTACAACAGGTCAGAGGTGAAAACAATGCAATACTGAAGTGATGAAGTGCATATAAACCACTGCAACTCAGACAGCTACAATGGCAAGACCAACCAGACCCAAGTGAAATTGATTCAATATGCACAAATGTAAAACCACTGCAACAAAAGTGTACAAACACCAATGAACCAACAAAGAATGGCCAGAAGACAGTAGTGTGCAAGTCAGTTTCAAAAGAATCAAAGTATGCCACAATAAAGACAGTAAAATGAACAATGCAAAGAAGGCAGCAGTGAAGCATGTACATGAGTGGACTGGACTACAACTCGACCAAATGGCCAACATGATCAAGAAATATAACATGCAGTGCTGTGCAAACACAAGTGGAATGCAATAGTAAAGCAAAAAACAACACGAAGGCAACATGATCAAAAGTTCAGAGCAGACATAACAGTGACATGCACAGATGTATTCAAGTCCAGCAACATGAACACACAGAAATGCACAAAAGCTACAATGGATGATCAAACTCAATGGACCAGACTACAAGCACGACAAACATGAACACAGTATCCACAGCAAAACAACATGGTGCAGTAACCTAAATATATAGTGAAGCAGTGCAAACTCAACAAAACCAAGTGCAACTGTAAAACCAAAATTTCAAGCATACAAAATGCTCAATGCAAACCACAATGTCACCGCAAACAAGTGATGACACAAGCACTTACACAAGATTGCTACCAACATAGCAGCAAGTACATGAATGCAAAATACAGGCAGTTAAGAATATCAAGTCAATGGTACAAAGTTAAACCAAAATCATGGAATCGCATAAACAAACACAGTGACATAGTGCCACAGTGAAGACAAGTCAAGGAGTAGTTTCAAAGTGTAGTGGTTATTTATTTTTCGTGAAAACATGAGAATAAAATCAACAGAAACAATATCAAAGCTGTGCCGTAGATAGCAAGAATTTCAATGTTGAACGAGTCAAAATCGAAGCCGTGTCAACCAAGCATCTAAAATACAAAATTGACAAAGTCAGATAAATCTCAAACATTCAAGCATCATCAAGTGGCCGAGGTGATTCAGTAGACAAATTCAAACATGAAAATACGAACGCAAAAATAGGATTTCGAATCCTATAAATACCCAAAATCATCATCGGCATAAGGTATCGAGTTCAAGCATCAACCAGCAAAGCAAAAGGAGAAAAATACATACCGAAAAACAGAACGAACTCGATCCAAAATTGAAGAAGCCGTAAGCAAATCGAAGAAATAAAGGATCGTCAAAGCAATCACGACAACAACCATCTGAACGATCAACGAAGCGGCGTCTTTAATTTTGCACAAACCCTAATTTGGAAATCAGGGACGAAGCCCTAAATTCAGAACTGAGAGGAACAAAAGAGAAGAACGGTCGCCATTTTTCACAAGGAGATAAAGGAACGGGCTAACAAATAGTGAAGGGGGCCGGCCTTTCTTATTATTAAAAAGGGTTTAGTGTTTTAATTTTAGGGCTTTATTATATTAATTAGGGTGTAGGGTTATATTTCTAATGTTTTTTTAATTATTGTTTTTATTTTTCGAAACAAAACTTTGTAAATCACCACCTAGGGTTTAGGTAGTGTCATATTGTTTATTTTGAATTAGTTCAGTGTGAAGGGTGTGCGAGTTTGCAAAATTCTATTGTAGGCGGGAGCAGAGTTTGCGAGTAAGCGAAGCTCTATAGGCGGGAGGCAAAGTTTGCGAGTAAGCGAAACTCTATAGGCGGAGCAGGGTGTGCGAGTCTAGTAGAGTGTTTGTGAGCGTGGAGCAAATGTTTGCGAGCAGGGTGTGCGAGTCTAGTAGAGTGTTTGTGAGCGTGGAGCAAATGTCTGCGAGTCTAGTAGAGTGTTTGTAAGCGTGATACTGTTTAATTCTAATAGAAATCTGTGAATGCAGCAGTAGGCAGGGGTTGCCGAAGCTGGGTAAATTTTGTGTGTGATTTACTTTACTGCATATTTATTTCTGTAGTTTATTTCTGCGTTTAAATCGAGAAAATTTGCTATAACCCTATTCACCCCCCCTCTAGGGTTAATCTAGATCCTACAGACCATGTATGGGAGAGCATATGGTAGGACTTCCCGGTAAGTGTAAAAGTATATACCATTATATATAATCACTTTACAATTTGTTGATTAAGTATAAATGTATAATTTACATTTTTTTTAAATATATACAAGGGGCAGTAGACTTACAAGAGGAGGACGTGTCTCTTTGCCAGTGCCACTGAAACTCAAAAGTGGCAAAAAATTATAGGAATACAATGTGTACCATAAGAAAAACTAGAAAAAAAGCTAAGCTGGATAGGCGCTAGTGTCCGGGATGCTTGGGTCGCATGGTGGAGTAGCGACGAATTTAATGTAAGTCTATCAAATATCACTTAATTTATTCAGTACAAAATACATAATTTACACTTGTAAAATATAATCTTAATTTTTAATTTGCAGGCAGAGTTGGATAGGAACTCTGTGAAGAGGCAGAAAAATGCAGTCACACACCGTGGTGGCTCTGCCAATCCCATTGTCATCGAAGAATCATTACAAGCCATGGATTCTGAAGAAGAAGAGCCTCTAGAAGAACCACAAGAGGATCAAGAAGAAGAACATCCTCTGCCGAATCTAGATGTTCATATGGACGAAGACGGTGGCTTGATTTGCGTTGGAGGGGTCCTTATTGACGCTAATGGGAACTTGGTCGAACATTGTGGAAACTTTTTTCTCCACTATCCAAATTTTTCGGTCCATAAATCACCAATAGTTAAGGGTCCTCATTAAGTGTTTTTTCGCATTTTCTTGATTGCATATTGGTTTGTTAATTTGTACATAAGTGTTATCTTTATTAATGTTCTTCCAAAAACAATCTTTGATGTATAAAATCTTGAATTCCATTTAACTTAGGATGCTATATTTCACTCATACGTAGTTATTATTCTTATGTCTTTGTTTCTTTATCTCATTTTCTATTAAGTTCAAAGTTTGTAAGTTATTTTTTGTCGATGACAAAGGGGGAGAAGTTATATAAAATAGTAGGCTTGGAGTAAGGAGTGTTGTTGGTGTAAGGGGGGTTATGGTATGATCGAAATGGTAAGTATATTTTATAAGGTTGTCATTATCAAAAAGGGGGAGATTGTTAGGAACTGCAGATAGTGGTTTTGATGACAACAACCTTTGTAACTTGTTTTATTATAACTTATATACTAACACTATTGTCTAGATATATATGAATGTTATTATGCAGGATATATATAAGGTAGGTACTGATTATTGAAGACTGTACAGTATAAAGATCAAGAATGAAGAAATCAAGTTTGAAGACTAATGAGTATCAAGATCAAGATTTGAAGACAAGTATCTAGTTTTGTTAAAACTTCATAATAGCATGGAAACCTTCATCCAAATTTCATTTGGAATGGAACTCATTTCTACCTTCTTGGTGGCTTACAAACCCACGACAAGTAGCTTACAAACCTACGACAGGTGGCTTACAAACCCACGAACATCCTGGTTATGTACAAATTCTCGAGTCCTGATGTGATGAGATATTCTGCAGGAAGAAGCTTGCAAAACTACTTCGTAATGGTTTTTCAAAATGATTTTCAAAACTTCTTTTCAAAATACTTTAGCCTTAAAATTTATCTTTTCAAATGATTTTCAAAAAAATGTTTTAGCCTTAAAATATTCTTTGTTTTTGTTTTTAAATAAACTCTTGTTTTAAACTTCATTGTTTTTAAAACTATCTTCTGATTTTTAAATATTCTTTATAACATATATATACTTGAGATTTAAAATCAAATTTATATTTACATTCTAAAAATATGTTTTTCTACTCTTCTTTATTTAAAACATAGGAAAATTAGTTTATTTTACTCTAAAATCATTTTATCTTGTTTTCCTTTCAATACCATTTTCAAAACAAATTTTACATTGTTTTTAACTAAGGGATGTCGACATCATGGGATACCCCATGTCGACATGGTGGCCAGTAAATTTAAAAGTTCCAATTTTCAAAAGAAGCATCTATTCGTTTAAATCTCTTCACGAATGGTTATGAAAGTTACCTGTCTATAAATAGCTTTCACAAACGAATTTTTTAACTAACTATTTTCTTATTTTATTCACTCCTTTCTCTCCACAAATCCATATTTTAAAATTTTCATATTTTTAAGATCGTGCTAAAATTCTGCCCAATTCTCAAGTGAATCAAATTATAATCTCATTCTTGTTTGATTTTCTGCCCTCTCTCGAAGATCAATGTACTATACAGAGTTATAGGATCAATTTGTAATCAAAAGTTTATCGAGTCTCTCTATAAGGTGTGGTTATGCCTGGAAATCAATTGGGTGATCTTATGTCCCATAAATCAAGAGAGTTTGCTCCGGACTCGAAGACAGGAGGGTACCTCAAGGCCTTTAGAAATTAAGGGTTGTAATCTCGATATTGGTATAATAAAAATCTGTACGAGGTGTTTGCCTTGGTGCAGGACTGGATGTAGGGTAACTCCGAACCGGTATAAAATCCGGTGTGTTCTTTTCTTTTACTGCTTTTTATTTACTTTCTGCATCTGTGTTTGATTCTGTGATTGTTTTGTGATTAAATTTTGCATTTGTTTATATCATAATTTTTAAATTAGTCCATATAAGTCTTAGAATCCATTAAACACTATTCATCCCCCCTATATTGTTAAATTATCCTTGAGATCCTTAATTCGCACTCCCTTTCAATATATTGGTATGGAAATGATGTTGTACTACAAAATAAACAATTTACCCAGACTTCTGACAGCTTCCGACGATTTTCGGCGGCCTATTGGCTAAATTTTTAGACGGCGAGCGACGGCTTCCTAGGCGAAAATTACGACGGTTTAATGGAAAATTTCATACCACATGGTCGTTTTGGCCATCAGAAAAGCCATGGATAGCCGTCGCAATAACTTCGTCCCATCCGTTGGAAGTGGACGAAATGCGTGGTTCGTATTCCGAAGGCATTTCCGATGGCTCGCAACGGCCACTGACGGCTACGAGCCATTGGAAATTGCCATTGTTTTTGTAGCGACATCACATGAAAAATTCTGTAAACCATATAATGGTCAGTTAGCCTTCTAGGTGCACTAAATCAACGTCAATACCATATCAAAGTGGTCCCATTTGCCAACATAAAATCAACTATGGTGAGATTGATGAAGATGTAAGTTTCAGAATTCGAGTGAGATGACTGAAATGGCGACAAGCGTCTAGCATTTTTTATGACAAAAAAGTCCCATAAAAGCTTAAAAGAAAGTTCTATAGAACGAAAATAAGGCCTGCGATGTTGTATGGTGCAGAATGTTGGCCTACTAAAAGCCAATATGTCCAGAAGAAAAGCGTAGCAGAGATGCGTATGCTGTGATGGAGTTGTGGTCATACAGAGGCCAAATTAGCAATGATGATATACATGATAAACTTGGAGTGGTACTAATTGAGAAGAAGCTAATTCAACATCGCTTAAGATGGTTTAGACATCTTCAATGGAGGCCGTTCGAGGCATCTATGCATGTTGAAATTATAAGCTGCATCGAATGCTCAAAGAGGGGTAGAGGTCGACCAAGGTTGATATGAGAGGAAGCAGTAAAAATGGACTTGAAGGATTGGAGTATATCCGAAGAGATGATGATGGCCATGAGCAAGTGGAAGTTAGCGATGCACGTACTAGAACCATGAACTATGAGTTTTATTAAGTTTTAGATTATAAGACTAGGGAACGGGAGCCTAAGACTCAACGTTTGGTTTTTGACCAATATTACTATTAGTATCACTATCATTATATTAGTATTATTATTATTATCATCATTTTTTTCTCTTTTTTTCTTTTTTTTATATATATAACTATACATATCTTTATTTTTATTTTACTTAGTTATTATTATCATTAATTTACTTATTTGAATTTATTTTATTATTGTTATTGTTATGCTTTTTAAATTGACTTTGTCATTTAGTTTTGGGTTCCATCTCTAGACGACTCCAACTTATTTGGAAATAATGGTTTAGTTGTTGTTGTTGTTGTCGTCTGGATTTGGTTCTAGAATATTTCTCTCATCCGCATAAAACACAGTAACACTATTTTAAGGAGGAAAAGTTAAATGTGCAACCGCAAACCTTGTCCGATTATTCATATCAAACAAAAAAAATTTGTTTATGATGACTTGGTGATATATTTAATGTTATTTTTATACTTGCTGGAACACCGAAAAGACATGGATCAACAAAGCTCATAGCTAAGACTTACGTATTTAAAGGAGTGGAATATTAAGATATGAAAGCTCATGTTACAATTGTTTCAATAAAACCCAAATTAAACCTCTGTGATTCTTGTAATTACGATGAGCAGACTGAATATTCACTTTTTAATTGTCAAAGTGAGTTCACCTTTTAGTATAGATCTACCAAAAATCACTTCACTCGGTTTCAATTAGAGTTGGAGATTGTGGCTACTCGTCAGTTCTTAGAGCGATTTATAAGTCTTATTCTCGAATGTTGCTAATGCCACGTATGTTGCAACTAATCACAATATAACATTGGTATGTAATTATACATTATTCTATGAAAAGCAGATGTAAAACTCAATGTATATTATACGTAATACATTTATAAAAAAATTCAAGTAAGATATCATTTTGGATAAAGTAGATATTTTATATGTAGGAGATTAATTGTAGAAAAGATTTTAATAAACATTATTTGATGAAGGTATGCATTATCGATGGACTTACTATGAACAAATATTCAAATAGACACAAACTTGTTCTATGATCATTTCCATCAAATATAAAAATTTATAGTAAAGATATTGCAAATTATTATTCGATAATGCGTCTATGTAATAAAAACTACCAGAATTGATAAGCTTAAAAATTATCATGACATACATAGTAAGCATCAACCAAGTTTAAATCTTTAAAGATCCTCAACTCTTTTAGATGTCTTCATGGAGCAACCTAATGAAACGATGTATGTGTATTAACGACTGCATTTGACTACGTTATATGAACTTTAGATTTTAGTTAACTGAATAACAAAGTACATAAAACTACTACGAATCCATAGATCATGCAAGGCCAAACATGGTACTTACTTCCCTAAAACCAAGTGAATCTCCAGAAAACTTGACACTTTGATCATTGGAGCAATGCATACCCATATTTATTTCCAAGACCTTAAGAACAATTGTATCACCACTTTTCAAAGTGCAAAAATCCTACATTGATAGCAATAGGAAAGTGATGAAGCGCGTACCTCTAGGTCGCGAGCGATGACCTACTGCAAGTCGCTGCCGCCCTCCACCATAGGTCCCGATCGACCTTCGAACAAGACACGCGATTTCCCAACCTTAAGTCGCGGCCGACCTACTGATGAAGCGCGAACATCCCTAAGTCGCGAGCGACTTACCGCATCCCTAAGTCGTGAGCGACCTACCGCATCGGCAGCCCTAAGTCGCGAATCCATCACTAAGTCACGAATCCCTCTTGCAAGTTTTCCTGCTTTAAGTCGCCGCTAGTTAGGTCGTGGACGACCAAATTTTAAGTCGCGGCAAAATAGTTAAGTCGCTGATTATTTCTTGAGTTGCGAAGTTGTGCCGTGCGCCATTCTTAAGTCGCGAGCAATGAGTCATTGCCGAGTTACCATAAATCGTTGCCGCGAAGCTCCATTAAGTCGCTGCCATTTTTTTAAGTCGCGTTCTTTTTCTTTAGGTCGCAGAGGAGAACGTTGAGTCGTTTGTACTGTATAGCTCTATGTCGTGTCCATGTTGTGTTGTAATACATGTTACATTAGTTTGTACTGAGTCGTGTTGTGATTTATGTGTGTAATGTGAGTTGTAATCCTATAAATAGGGGTGTGTGATCACTTGTAAAGGTTGTTGAAAATTGAATAAAATTTTGTTTGTGAAGCTTTGTGCCTCCATTAAATTGGTAGTCGAGTGTTAACTCCTGTCTCCACTTCGGCATTCGAGTGCGCTCGAATCAACGAACGTTGAAGCCAATTCGCGGAATCAAGTGCGCTTGATCAACGCTCAAAGAATTGTAGATCTTTCTTCACGGAATCGTGCGCGATCAACGTGTCGAAGATTGCTAGAATCCGGTATCTTCGTGATCAACGGATTTGGGCCTTTCGGTATTCTTAAATCCATCGATTCTTCGTCGATTCACCGACTATTTTCCGCTAATCGTGTGAGATCCTGGACGGATTCGATTTACATCATCGAATTCGCTTTCCACGCCGCGTCAGTTTGGTATCAGAGCTAGATCGCAAGAAGTTTGCATCATTTGGAGACTTGTGTGTCGAAAATTTGAAGTTTGGAGATCGTATTTGCAATTGTTGAGAAGTTTAGTGTTCATCGTGTTCATTGTGAAGTTGCAACAAGTTGGGAGTTTCGATCCATCTCACTTTGGATCAAAGTTCGAAAAGTGATTGAAATTTATTTTTTTGAGTTTGTTTGAAGTTCAATCATGCCTCCGAGGCGAGCTCAACGTCATCGCAATATTAATGCTTTGTATGGAAGAGAAGGGGCCGATGAAATGGAACAATGAATCAACGAGAGTTTCGCTGAAAAGTTGAATGAAGGAATTGGTCGGTTAGAGAGAATGATGCTTGAAATGAATCAAAATCGAAGAAGAGTTTCACATGAATCGAACCATGGGGGAAGTAGAGCTTCGATACATTCAGATCGGGAGAGAAGAGAAGATCAAGATCATAGAAGTATTGATAATCGTGATAGGAATGTTGATTGAAGGAGTGGTAGTAGAGATGTTGGAGGTCGTGATCGACATCGATATACTTCAGATTTTGATGAGGAGTTTGATGGTGATAGGGGAAGTGTTCATTACCGAGATAGAGAACAAACACGACGACAGTATCGAGATGTAGATGATGATCGTCGATGGGAATCGAGAATGAGGATGGAGATTCCTGAATTTAAAGGTGGAATGGTTGCAGAAGAATTCTTGGACTGGTTGTCTAACGTTGAGGAGATCTTTGATTTCAAGGAGGTTCCGAAAGACCGTCGAGTGAAGTTAGTTGCTACTAGGTTGAGAGGGAGAGCTATGGCGCGGTGGCAGCAAACCAAACTTACACGAGAACGGATGGGGAAGTCGAAGATTGTTGAATGGGAGAAAATGAAGAAATTGATGAAGGCTACATTTTTACCTTACAACTATCAATCACTCATGTATCAGAGGTTGCAAAACTTGAGGCAAGGAATGAAGACTGTTAATGACTATGCTGATGAGTTTTATCAACTGATTGCTCGAAATGACATTATGGAGACCGAGGAACAATTGACTGCGAGGTTTGTTGGAGGTTTGCGTATGCAGATCCAGGATATGGTTAATATGTTTGACCCGAGATCTGTGGCGGAAGCGCACCAGAAAGCGATAGCTTGGGAGAAGCAGGGAAGACGAGGAGGTGGTGTGTTTACAGGTTCCAATATTCAAAGCAAAGGGGTTAATGGGAGTGCTAATGTTTCTAAAGCCGTCAGTAAACCAGTTACGAAGGAGGTTGAGAAGGCAAAGGTCAACAACAGTTTCAAATGCTACAATTGCCAGGAGATGGGTCATAAGAGCAACGAATGTCCAAAGCCAAAGAAGAGAACGATGATAGCTGAAGATGCTGTTGAAGGTGAAGATAGTCCAGTTGAGGAGAATGAACAGGATATCGCGTCAGGAGATGAAAGGTGTAATCTAATGATGAGAAGGTCTTGTTTAACACCCAAACAAGAGGATGAGGCTAGTTGGTTGAGGAGCAACATTTTTCAATCTACATGCACTATTCTGGGAAAAGTTTGTAAATTTGTGATTGATGCAGGAAGTTGTGACAATATTATCTCTACTGAAGCTGTGAGGAAGCTGAAGTTGAAGACGGAGAAACACCCTAATCCTTACAAACTAGCATGGCTGAGAAAAGGAGGAGAGGTGAAGGTGGATAGGCGAGTTCGAGTTCCATTTTCTATTGGAAAGAAATATAAAGACGAGATTTGGTGTGATGTAGTTGAGATGGATGTTTGTCATTTGCTTCTGGGAAGACCGTGGCAGTATGATCGAGCAGTGCAACATGACGGTCGGACCAATAGCTATAGTTTTATGTTTGAAGGCATTAAAATTATTTTAGTTCCAAAGAAGAGACAGCAAGGTGAGGGCAAATCTGAGGAGATTGAGGAGCTGAAAACTCTATGACTTTAAAGGAATTTGTTGAAGAAGTAGAGGAGAGTCCTGAAGTGTTTTTGTTGATTGGACATGTAGCTACTGAATCCGTTGAAATTCCAAAGGAAGTAAAACCGATATTAGAAGAATTCAGTGATGTATTTCCAGAAGAACTACCAAAGGAGTTACCGCCGTTGAGGGATATTCAACATCAAATTGACCTTGTGCCAGGGTCAGTGTTACCTCACAGGCCACATTACCGGATGAGTCCGAAGGAGCATGAAGAACTGAGAAGGCAAGTGGAGGAGTTGTTAGAACAAGGGCGTGTCCAGGAGAGTTTGAGTCCATGTGCCGTGCCAGCCTTATTGGTACCGAAGAAGGATGGAACGTGGAGGATGTGTACGGACAGTCGGGCCCTAAACAAGATCACTGTGAGATACAGATTTCCTATGCCGAGGTTTGATGATTTGATTGATCAATTGAGTGGGGCTGTTGTGTTTTCCAAGATTGACCTGAAGAGTGGATACCATCAAATTCGTATTAGACCGGGTGATGAGTGGAAGACTGCTTTTAAAACCAGGGAGGGTTTATACGAATGGTTGGTTATGCCATTTGGTTTGTCAAATGCTCCTAGTACTTTCATGAGAGTGATGAACCAGATTTTTAGACCATTTGTTGGGAAGTTCGTGGTTGTTTACTTTGATGATATTCTGATTTATAGTGGGAGTACGGAAGAACACATACAGCATTTGCGAGAAGTATTGTTGATTCTACGACAAGAGCAGTTTTATGCAGCAACAAAGAAGTGCGTGTTTATGACAGACGGAGTTTTATTCCTGGGGTATGTTCTGTCAAAGGAAGGTATTCAAGTGGATGAAAATAAAGTGGAAGCTGTCAGGAGTTGGCCACAACCAAAGACAATTACTGAAGTGCGAAGTTTTCATGGCTTGGTGTCTTTTTATCAAAGATTCATTCCACACTTTAGCAGTGTGATGGCACCAGTAACCGATTGCATGAAAGGAAAGAAGTTTGTATGGTCAGAGGAAGCAGGGGTTGCCTTTGAGAAGATCAAGTCACTCTTGACGACAGCGCCAATTCTGGTACTGCCGAATTTTCAGTTGTTGTTTGAATTACATACTGATGCTTCGAAAGTGGGAATTGGTGGAGTATTGAGCCAGAACGGAAGACCAGTTGCTTATTTCAGTGAAAAATTATCTGGAGCCAAGATGAGATATAGTACTTATGATGTAGAGTTTTACGCAATTGTTCAAGCCGTGAAACACTGGCGACATTACTTATTTTAGAAGGAGTTTGTTCTTTACACTGATCATGAGGCATTGAAACATCTACAAGGGCAGGACAAGATTTTAGCGAGACATGCTTCTTGGGTAGCATATCTACAACAATTTACTTTCGTTGTAAAACACAAATCAGGGGTAACAAATCGTGTAGCGGATGCTTTAAGCAGAAGAAATCACTTGTTGACAACGTTGAAGGTTAAAGTAACAGGATTCGAATTATTGCCAGAGTTGTTTGAGGAGGATCCTTACTTTGCAAAGTTTGTTGAGAAAGTTAAGGATGGGAATACCGATGAATTTGTATTGGTTGATGGATTCTTGTTCAAGGGGAATCGATTATGCATACCAGACTGCAGCTTAAGAATGAAGATTATCAAAGAATTACATGAAGAAGGCCATGTAGGCAGAGATCGTACATTGCAGTTAATTTCTCAATCTTATTTTTGGCCATCAATGAGAAAAGAGGTAGAGAGATTTGTGGAGAGATGTCATATCTGTCAAGTGTCGAAGGGAACAACTACGAACGTGGGATTATATATGCCGTTAACTGTGCC
Source organism: Allium cepa (assembly GCA_030765085.1). Classification (NCBI taxonomy): domain Eukaryota; kingdom Viridiplantae; phylum Streptophyta; class Magnoliopsida; order Asparagales; family Amaryllidaceae; genus Allium; species Allium cepa. The sequence continues at coordinate 51,240,457 of CM060933.1, forward strand.
TTCTAAACCATGGGTTGATATTAGTATGGATTTTGTGTTGGGTTTGCCGAGAACTCAGAGGGGGAATGATTCCATATTTGTTGTGGTGGACAGGTTTTCGAAAATGGCACATTTTATAGCCTGTAAGAAGACAGCGGATGCAGTTCGAGTGGCTCAATTATTCTTTAAAGAGGTTATCGATTGCATGGTTTACCAGAATCTATTGTTTCGGATCGAGATACTAGATTTTTAAGCCATTTTTGGTTGAGTTTGTGGAAGATGGTCGGAACAAAACTGAATTTTAGTAGCGCTTACCATCCGCAAACTGATGGGCAAACGGAGGTGGTTAACCGATCGTTGGGAAATTTACTGAGGAGTCTTGTGAAAGACAATTTGAAAAGCTGAGATTTGAAATTGTGTCAAGCTGAGTTCGCACACAATTACGCAGTCAATCGAAGTACTGGATTCAGTCCATTTCAAGTTGTATATTCATCCATTCCAAAGGGACCGTTGGATCTAACGAAAGTACCATATCAGAAGGGAGTTGTTAAGCGGGCTAGTGATTTGGTGAATGAATTACAGGAATGCCACAAAGTTGTACAGGAACGATAGCGTAAGACGAATGAGAAGTATAAAAAAATGGCGGATAAGAAACGAAGAAGTGTTGTCTTCAAAGAAGGTGATTTGGTTTACGCGGTTTTGACGAAAGATCGTTTTCCACCAGGAACTTACAATAAGTTGAAAGCTCGAAAATTTGGTCCAGTAGAAATCTTGAAGAAGATCAATGATAATGTGTATCGGTTAAGATTGCCGGAAGAGGTTCATACTTCTGATGTTTTCAATGTCAAACACTTAATTCCGTATTATGGGGAGGAACTTGACAAAGATGACGAGAGTGTGAATTCGAGGACGAATTCCTTCCAACAAGGGAAGGATGACGAAGCGCGTACCTCTAGGTCGCGAGCGATGACCTACTGCAAGTCGCTGCCGCCCTCCACCATAGGTCACGATCGACCTTCGAACAAGCCACGCGATTTCCCAACCTTAAGTCGCGGCCGACCTACTGTTGAAGCGCGAACATCCCTAAGTCGCGAGCGACTTACCGCATCCCTAAGTCGTGAGCGACCTACCGCATCGGCAGCCCTAAGTCACGAATCCATCACTAAGTCGCGAACCCCTCTTGCAAGTTTTCCTGCTTTAAGTCGCCGCTTGTTAGGTCACGGACGACCAAATTTTAAGTCGCAGCAAAATAGTTAAGTCGCTGATTATTTCTTGAGTCGCGAATTTGTGCCGTGCGCCATTCTTAAGTCGCGAGCAATGAGTCGTTGCCGAGTTACCATAAATCGTTGTCGCGAAGCTCCATTAAGTCGCTGCCCTTTTTTTTAAGTCGCGTTCTTTTTCTTTAGGTCGCAGAGGAGAACGTTGAGTCATTTGTACTGTATAGCTCTATGTCGTGTCCATGTTGTGTTGTAATACATGTTACATTTGTTTGTACTGAGTCGTGTTGTGATGTATGTGTGTAATGTGAGTTGTAATCCTATAAATAGGAGTGTGTGATCACTTGTAAAGGTTGTTGAAAATTGAATAAAATTTTGTTTGTGAAGCTTTGTGCCTCCATTAAATTGGTAGTCGAGTGTTAACTCCTATCTCCACTTCGGCATTCGAGTGCGCTCGAATCAACGAACGTTGAAGCCAATTCGTGGAATCAAGTGCGCTTGATCAACGCTCAAAGAATTGTAGATCTTTCTTCACGGAATCGTGCGCGATCAACGCGTCGAAGATTGCTAGAATCCGGTATCTTCGTGATCAACGGATTTGGGCCTTTCGATATTCTTAAATCCATCGATTCTTCGTCGATTCATCGACTATTTTCCGCTAATCGTGCGAGATCCTGGACGGATTTGATTTACATCATCGAATTCGCTTTCCACGCTGCGTCAGAAAGAGATCAAATTCAGGAATATACAACCATGACAAAATAACATTATTACCCAATGGCTTAGGAGCAAAAATGGATTAATAAGTGTTAACACGATCAATTGTTAACATATTTCTATCTTTCATGTAGTATATAACCTCGGCCTGTTGCAGCAATATTACAAGATTAAGGAAGCAAAACATGCAAGTTAATAAGCTAAGGAAATTGGAGAAATCGCCAAAAGCGTGTAGCGTAGAATTAATAGATAAACACTATTCTTTCGAGCAGTTTTATGTAGCGTATGTAGTCTGCAACACTAACCTAATATTTATTTAGAGATTTAGGTCTGTAAACGATCCATTAAATAAGTAGACCTTAGCGCGATTATTTTACACTCCTCTGCCCTTAATTATTTAGATCTGTTGATAATCGGGTTATAGCAAGCGATAATATCAAGTATTACCTTGCAACATGTCCATTGACTCACAGCCTCTTGAACGTTGAACATAAGAACAGTGCAAAACAAATGAACTAAGAAAATAAATATTTCAATCTAGCTGATACTTAAGCAACCAGGACTCTTCATATGATTATGGTGATACTCCTTAAAAGATTATCATAGACATTGGTTAATGTTTAATCCCTAATATATTTTCATTTGTAGCTTATGAACTCGAATATAATATACTACAAAAAACTTATGTGCATAGAAAAAAAGTTGTACAGCTTTATTCATTATACGTTTACCATTTCTGGTAAAGAATTTGTGACTCAAGCGTATAAGATTTATTATAAAAAACATCAATTAGAGATGACAATTATCTACTTCTCCGTTGATATTCTTATATTATTATTTATATTCATGAAATTTAATAATATATTAACTATAGTATTATGTCTTATATATGCAGTATTTTTTAAGGATATTTAAGTAAATATTTATCATCTTTTACTTTATTAAAACTTCGAGAAACTTTGAAAGAGACTGAATAAAAATAGAAAATCTCTTAATTGATTAACTTATATTTTTACCTAGTTGCCTTATGTGATTCGTATTTAGAGTAATACTATTTGGTTTAAAGAATTTCCGTTGATATACGCACTCGATAAAAAATCCTTTCATTATGATGTTTGATCCATATTAACCTAGTATGGTATTATCTATTTTCGTAGGACTTGACACTCACATTATAACCATTGTCCAAACATAACCGAACCAACTAAACATAATGTCAAATTTTTTATTTTCATACGAGGCTCTAAAACGAAAATTCCTGTCTTTACATTACATTGCTCAGCATATATACACTAACATCATTTCTTCGACTATTATTCATGTAGCAAGACTTTTTTGTACTAAAGAATCCTGAATAATATATGTAGGCACATAGGCATGGCAAATACATAAAATTCATTTCGAAAAATTATCATCTGATAAATTTCTTCTTTTTTACTTTTTCTTCAGATTGTGGCATTTTCAAAATCAGCTTTCCCAATAGGAGATGGTATAATACAATAATAATTTTACTTATATCGATGGTGATATTTGAAAAAGAGGAAGTAAGTTCCATTCCTTAAATTACTCGTTTTTTTAATTTTGAGCAAAAAAAAGAGTGAAGTAAGGATTTATCACCTAAAAGAGATCCAATTTCAGTTAGCAGCTTTTAAATCAACGAAATTCTTCATTTGTTCATCAAGATGAAACCAAACTAAAAAAAAAGTTTACTGCTATAGGAATCTAGAAAATCTCTTCTGTCTTCCATAACTAAAGGTCACAATACTGATTTTGCTTATGTACTTACTAATACCATACATTCTTTTGTCATATGCTTCTAACATACAAATATTGTTCGGTTATTTATCACCATATGGCAATAAATGACCGTTGGAAATTAAAGACACGTGATTTTTTATCGTCATACGCAGTTAACAACCGTTGGAAATGAAAAACACATAGTTGCTTATGGCTGAATGGAATATTGAATTTTATGAAGGATATATAAAAGTTATTGGTAACTATTAAAGATTTCATGGTATCCAAAAGCAACTTTTTGGGTGTTAATAGCAACACACAGTTATGAATCAGGATAAATTGTGTGGTTAATTATAAATATATTCTCTTTATTGCTCCAAAATTATCTCTCTTCCATCTCCACATTAATATCACAAATTCAATCTAATAAACTAATATGAGATGTGAGGCTGATAGGGAGACTACATCCACTACTGGAGCTAATATAAAGAGAAATGAATCATGAATCCACATTTAAAATAACCTAACAATACCTGTTTTCCATAAATAAATTTTTATGTAATCTAAGTACCAACAATAAAAAATGATTAATTTTCATTAATGTAATTCATAAAAGATCAATTTTTATCAGATGAAAATAATTGATATAAAAGTAATAAAACACCGATGAACTCTTGAACTGAAGAACCAGGGCCAATGATGTTTTTAAAGGTCCAAGTCCAACATATGTGAGTAGGAAAACTTAGGATGTTATAATATATTATACAATATTATAATTTTTATCATTACACATGTAACGACTCGAAAATTTCGACTCCGAAAATTCGACACTATTACATCCGCTGTAGAAATGCCGAACAATCGAATGTCAGAAAATTCCAGATTGTTACGGTTAAGAAGAAAAGAGGTAGAAGAAGAAATAGAAAACAAAATCACAGAATCTCACATTCGCAGCGGATCAAAATATAATATACAAATAGCAGCATCTACACAAAGAAAACTGTAAATGTCAATTTACATTCATTATATCAGAGTACATCCATTCACAAATAAACTGGACAGTTGTAACAACTTGTCCCTGACTGCTATCAATATAATCTCAATTACAGCGGAATATACTCCATAAGTTTCTGCCATCCAGCTCGCCTCCTGAGCTCTAGAACGTCCTAACCTGAAAATCTATAGTACTTGGTCTGACCCGAGCATTACATTAAAGTAACACCCGAGTCAGGCTGGAAACCAGCATGAGTAAACCCATTAAATTAAAAACTAAGTTATAAAACATATTTGAAATCCCAGGGTAACTCGTACCTCACTACGAGTTCTTAACTTGTTATAGTCAATCACTTAATATAAAACAATATTTAAGAACTGTTACTCAGTTTAAATGGCCATGTTACTTAATTTATTCCATTCCAGCCTATTTGATTCTAAAATCAAATCTATAAAGAATTTTTTTGTAGATTACTAATCGAAGTGATTTTGGGTATTTGTTGATAACGACCCCGGTCTCTTCGAATCCAATGTCATCTTTAAGCCAAGTTGTTTAAGTAAACAATTTAAGTAGATTCAGAATAACGTACGCACACAGAAATCCGTCATAGATATCTAATTAAATAAATGATTCACATTTAATAATAGATCAATCCAGCCATTTCATATCACAACACATCACAGATTATCAGACTAGAGATATTAATCAATCCAAGCGTTAAATCCAAGTTTACCATTAATAAGCAAGATTTATTTGTTATACAAATCCTAATCACATTAATTTAATCACCAAATAAATTAAATTAATTACTTATAAATCCTGCTTAATTTAATTAATTATAAACATTTATTATTATTTAAATTAATTAATGAAATTAATTAATCATCCTTTAATCATTGACATTAATTAATTATCCATAAATTATTTAAGACCTTAATTAAATTAAGATAAACCATTCATCCTAATTAATTACTTAATTCAACCATTTTTAAATTCCATTTGAAAATACTTAGGAATTAATTTATTATTATCCTAATATATAATTATTTCAAAACCTAATCAATTAATTTTAAAAACCTTTAATATTTAAAAATTAATCTTTGAAACTTGTTTGAAATCTTGTTAAATAATCTTACTTTAAAAACTTGTTTATTTCCATTTAGCTTTGAAAACATTGTTTGACAATTAACTTTTAAACTTTGTTAACTAAACCGCTTTCATTTTCTATTGCTTTTAAAACTTGTTTAACAATTTACTTTTGTTGAGTCAATATTTTTATAGAGTTTTGATTTCTGACAAAGGGATAAGCCGTGATCGACAAAAAGAAGTTATTCAGACACAAAGAGCTCCATATGATTAGAGGTTGATTATTTGGTATGTTAGTAATGATTATTTATGTTAAAATCTATCCTCAAATAATCTTATGCCTTTAATTTTCGAATATATATATAAATATATATGAGTGCACATTAACTGTGCAGTCTGGACAAAACCGGTCGACTGGTCAAAACCAGGTGGTCGACCGTTTTTGCCCAGAATGCACAGATAACGTGCACAAGTGAACATAACGTATATATATATTCAAATTCCTGTCTACTGGTCCTTTTTGACCTGTTGACCGTTTTCAAACAGAAAGCAACCCTTCGTATAGACACTTCCTTTTCTTCAACGGTTGCTTCTCTTTCTCTTCACCAATAATCATGACCTTTGTTCATACCTTTTCACAAAAGGTTATAACTGTTTATTTCTTATATAAACATCATGAAATCATTATTCCAAATAATAATTTTATATTTTTCTAATCTCTATTCTATTGATCACTATCTTGTACTCTCAAGCGTTCAAATTGCTCATATTCTATCATATATCGTTTTGAATCCTGAAATTTATTTAACATCCTTTTGATTCAATACGATATCCACTTCCAAATCTTCATATATACAAATAATCTATTTGAGGATAAGATTATAGGAAGTCTGTACTACAAGTGACAAAATAGTGTTAGCAAGAACACATACCGTCAACAAACAATTATATTCATCTTTGTTGAAGTCCTTCGTGTTGTAAGAGGCAAGTGTTGAAGTCCTCGGTATTGTAAGAGGCAAGTATTGAAGTCCTTAGTATATTAGAGGCGTGAAATCCCGTTCGTCTGATCGGGTGTTGTAAACCTGTTCCTCCGGGTGAAGCGAGGTAGTTGGTAGTGAAAATCCAGATAGAAGTCTGGGACTGGACGTAGGACGGTGCTCCGAACCAGTAAAAAAATCTCTGGTGTGATTTTTCTATTTTTATTTACTTTGCTATTGTCATCTATTTCCGCATTTATATTATATTCCATATTACACGATCCGTTTGTACTATATTAGCACGTACACCGCATTTTCATTTGGTATCAGAGCACGGTCATCATATAACCGTAACACAGTTATTTGATATATTCTTGTAATATGGCAAATAACGCAAGTACTAGCACTCAAAACACCACTTACACGGAAGGTCAATCGACACAAAGACCTCCATTTTTCAATGGTCTTAACTATAGTTATTGTGCAACACGTATGTCATTCTTTATGCAATCAAATAGTTATGATGCCTGGAATGCTACTCAAAAAGAAATAGTGAATCCAACAACTGATTATTCAGAATGGACTGCGGCTGAGAAAACGGCAGCAGCCGTAAATGCAAGGGCTATAAATATGTTGTTTTGTGCATTAGACCAAAATGAATATAACCATGTTAGTATCTGCACTATTGCATATCAAATTTGGCAAACGCTGAAAACCACTCATGAAGGTACTAACAAGGTTAAACAAGCCAAAATAGCCATGCTGAAAAGTCAATTTCAAAATGAAACCAAATGAGACAATCAATGATATGTATTCACGGTTTCAAACTATCCACCTTGCACTTATTGGCTTAGGACAAAAGTATTCTGATTTTGATGTTGTCTCAACAGTACTACATTCTCAGACTAGTGAATGGGAAGGAAAAGTATTAGCAATTGAAGAAGCTAATGACCTTTCCGTCATGAAGCCAGATGAATTGATAGGAAATCTAATGTCCTACGAATCTAACTTGCAGACTAGAAGGGAACAAAAGGAAGAAAAGAAAAACGTGGCATTCCATGCTGAAAAAGACGAAAATGAATCAGAGTCAGAAGACGAAGATCTGGCATTCATAGCAAAAGGTTTCAAAAAATTCCTAAAACAGCAAAAAGCCAGTCGTTATAACAGAAAGAAATCTGGATCAAATAAACCAACATCATCCTCTATAGAATGCTTCAACTGTCACAAAAAGGGGCACATGCACAAGGATTGTCCGGAGCAAAAGAAGAAGTCAGAAAATGAAAAATTAAGATATAAGAAGGACAAATCAAAGAAATGAGCATTCTCGGTAACATGGGATGATACAGACTCATCAGAAAGTGATAGTGATACGGAAGATGAACAAGCAAATGTATGTTTCATGGCAACAGAAGGTGAGGTACAAATTCCTACATTCAATGAAATGCTTGATATTAATGCTGAATTGATAGTCAAATATAAAGACATAAAACGAAAACTAAAAGAAGCCAAAGCAGATTTGAGTAGAGCAGAATTTGAACAAGATATGTTAAAAGACGAGAAGAAAATATTAGAAGAAGAACTTGAAAAATTTCAAGAATCATCATCTAATGTTGGCTCTCAATTAGTTCTTTTGAGTCAAGAAATTGAAACTTAAAAAGAGAAAAATGATACTCTCACTACTAAAAATCATGAGCTTGAGGCAAAAGTCAAAATTCTGGACCTAGAAAAGGCTAGTTTACAAACTAAGTTAGATAACATTACTCAAAATGTTTCTAACTTTAACAAAGGTCGAGAAAATTTGACAAAAATCATTGAAAATTCACAATCTGTTTCAAATAAACAAGGTTTGGGATATAAGAAAAAAGAAACCAAGAAACATCTTGGTAATAAAAGAAAGAAGAAAGTACAAAAAACTGAAGCTAAGAAAAATCTTAGTTTATTATATTCCAAACCAAAACCAGTTGTGAAATTTCAAAAGAAAAATGTCAAGACTATGAAAATATGAGTTCCTAAAACAAATAAAAATTTGAATTAGGAACAAATATATTCAGAATTTCATGAATACTGTGCATCTTAATATTAATTATGTATATAAAGGGGATACCAGACCCGTATGGGTTTGGACTCCTAAGACCTAACTCTTAGGACCCCATAAAAAGTGGGTACCATGGACTTAATTTTATTTTTTGTAGGTCCCACTTAAGAAAAGAGGAAAGTGGATATTGGACAGTGGTTGCTCGAAGCACATGACTGGAGACAAGAGCTTATTGACAAATATTAAATACTCAGATGGTGGCTCCGTCACTTTTGGAGATGATTCAAAAGGCTATATCATCGGCATAGGCGATGTGAGCAATTGCGGTACATCTAACTTACCTCTTATTACTAATGTCATGCTAGTTAGAAATTTAAAACACAATTTACTTAGTATTAGTCAGTTATGTGACAAGGGTTTTACAATTTCCTTTTCGAATAATAAGTGTAGTATTTTAGACAATGACCATAATTTAGTTTTCGAAGGTTATAGAGACAGAAATATATATATTCTGAATATGAATATTAATCATAATTCAGATATGTGTCTTGTGGCTAATGATAATGATCCATGGCTATGGCACAAACGCTTCTATCATATAAACTTCAGAACTATTGACAACCTAGCCAAAAACAATCTAGTTATAGGACTACCCAAAATGAGTTTTAAGGTTAACAACATTTGTGATGCATGTCAAATAGGAAAATTGACCAAATCATCTTTTAAATCCAAGAAAGTCATATCAACATTACAACCACTTGAGTTACTACATATGGATTTATTTGGACCTACTAGGGTTCAGTCAATAAATCACAGTCGATATGTGCTTGTAATTGTTGATGATTTCTCTCGTTACACATGGACAATTTTCTTAAAAAATAAAAGTGACACTTTCGATCATTTCAAATCTTTCGTCAAAAGAATTCAAAAATCAAAAGGGATTAAAGTTAAAAATATAAGAAGTGATCATGGCGGAGAGTTTGAAAATAATGAATTTGAACATTTTTGTACAAAGAAAGGTATATATCATAATTTTTCGTTTCCCAGAACTCCACAACAGAACGAAGTTGTAGAACAGAAGAACCGAACTTTACAAGAATGTGCAAGAACATTATTGAATGGAACCACCTTACTAAAACATTTCTGGGCAGAAGCCGTTGCAACTGCCTGTTATGTTTTAAATCGTGTGTCCATAAGACCTCTTACCAAGAATACTCCTTATGAATTATTTAACAAAAGAAAGCCTAAAATCTCATACTTCAAATTTTTTGGTTCCAAGTGCTTTATTTTAAATACGAAAGACCAGCTTGGCAAATTCGATCCAAAAGCTGATGAAGGAATATTTGTCGGTTATTCGGAACGAAGCAAGGCCTATCGTATATTTAATAAACGAACCAAAACTATTGAAGAATCACTTCATGTCTCTTTTGATGAATTCTATCAGCATCCTCAAACTATTTCAGATGATGACGAAACAATAGTCACTGACAATCCAATCATCACAAATGTTGATTCTGACTCGAAAATAATTATTGAGAATATTCCTCAAATATGTGAGTTACAATCACCACCAAGAATATTAAGAGACCATCCGGCCCAAAATATAATCGGTGTAGTAACATCACATGTTAGAACAAGGAGTCAACTCAACCAAATGGGTCATGTCGCTTTTCTTTCAAATATCGAACCTAAGAATCCAAAAGAAGCTGCTACAGACGATTACTGGATCATTGCCATGCAGGAAGAACTAAATCAGTTCGAGCGCAATGACGTTTGGGAACTTGTTCCAAGACCAACTGATCAGTCAGTTATTGGTACTAAATGGGTTTATAAAAATAAGGCTGACGAACAAGGAAATATCACCAAAAATAAAGCAAGATTAGTAGCACAAGGGTATAATCAGGAAGAAGGTATCGACTATGAAGAAACTTTTGCACCAGTTGCTCGACTAGAAGCTATTAGAATCCTATTATCTTTTGCCTGTCACCATAATTTCAAACTTTATCAGATGGATGTCAAAAGTGCTTTTCTCAATGGATTTATCAAAGAGAATGTCTATGTCGAACAACCTCCTTTGTTCGTACATGAAAAATATCCTGACCATGTGTTCAAACTTAAAAAAGCTCTGTATGGTTTAAAACAAGCACCTCGTGCTTGGTATGAACGACTACGTAGCTATCTTATTAACTCAGGATTTCAAATAGGCAAAGTCGATCAAACTTTGTTTATCAAACATTCTCAAGAAGATATTCTAGTTATCCAAATATATGTAGACGACATCATCTTTGGTTCAACAAACGATAAACTCTGCAAGGAATTTGCAAGTATTATGACCAAAGAGTTCGAAATGTCTCATATGGGAGAACTGTCATATTTTCTTGGACTTCAAATCAAACAACTTCCGAATGGTATCTTTATTAATCAAGAAAAATACTGCGGAAATCTTATAAATCACTTTGGGTTAAATAACACATTTGGTAAACCTACTCCTATGAGTACAACTACACATCTTGAAAAAGATGAAAAAGGTAAGAGTGTTGACCAGAAACTTTATCGAAGCATGATTGGTTCTCTTTTATATCTTACTGCAAGTCGTCCAGATATAATGATGAGTGTTTGTTTATGTGCACCCTTTCAAGCAGATCCAAAGGAATAACATCTACGAGCAGTGAAACGTATAATTCGTTATCTTAATAATACCAAAGATTTCGGTCTTTTTTATCCAAAAGAATGTCCATTTGAATTAGTATCATATAGTGATGCTGATTTTGGCGGCTCGCGAACGGATAGAAAGAGTACAAGTGGTACGTGCCATTTTATTGGAAAATCACTTGTCTCTTGGTTTAGTAAGAAACAAAAGTTTCACTATCAACATGTGAAGCTGAATATATATCAGCAGCTCTCGCTTGTACTCAAGTACTATACATGCAACAAACACTTCAAGATTTTGATATTCATTTATCAAACTCTATTATATACTGTGATAACACAAGTGCTATAAATCTTTCTAAGAATCCAGTGAATCACTCCAGAACCAAACACATTGATATCCGTCATCATTTCCTTAGAGACAATATCGAAAAAGGAAATATATGTCCCGAATATGTCCAAACTGATAACCAACTAGCAGACATTTTCACTAAGCCTCTACATGAGTCTAATTTCATTAAATTTCGTAGAGAACTTGGTTTAATTTCTTGAAAAGAACTTGATAAGTAAATCTTTAATGTAATATTCTAAGTTCCTTTCAGATTATTTCTCCTATTACTATATTAGGAAATTGAATATGAGCTTCAAAAATTTTTATGGCCAAATTTGCATGTCATTTTTCATCCACAAGCTTATATATAGGAATTGTTATATAATCTTAACAAAAATATTGTTTTCATCACTTCTATCTGAACCTAATAAGTTTATAGTTCATTATGGCACATATTTGTGATGAGTGTGCTCAAAGGTCTCACATTTTGATCACAAGTTCTGAGCCAGAAGAATATTACTCTCCTGAAACTCCAAAACACAATTCAAAGTATCATCATCATTGCATTCATTCTCCTGGAAATACGCCTACCTCAAAACGAGCAAAGAAAGTGTTGTTTTGTTCACCCCATACCAGAGAAAAGATCAATGAGATTCATCATTATCAAAAACATCAAATCGATCTTCAAAGACAGCTGCATTATGAGCAACAACTGACTTTGAAACGTCTATCTCTTCTAGAAAGAATGGCATCATTCTTTTGTGGTTCAAACAAGCATGGCGTATACGAGCCAATGCCTCATGCATCTTCATCCTCTAAAAGCCCAAATTCAAGGGATAAAAACTATGCTCAGAATGAAGGAGCGAAAGAAAAATGGTCGCCATGGAAACCACGCATTAACGATGTCAAAGAAGAGACTTCCGATCATAATTCATCTACCTCTCATTAAAAATTTGTTTAATGTTATGATTGTATTTTTATATTTCTTATGAATCGATATATATATATATATATATATATCATGTTCTTGAAATTTGATATTATATGGACCGTTAACGTTCAGAAATACACGCAAAAGAAGGAAAAACACCACACTGGCAAACAAGTCGACCGGCCAAAAACAACCAGTCAACCGTTTTTGTCTCTGGAAGAAAACGGTCGACCGGTTATTTATGAGCGGTCGACCGGTTTCGTGCTGTGTTGTTTTAAAAGGCACATATGGTTCATTTTTCTCCATCTCTTCTATTTTTTTTCTAAAACAAAAACTCTCCTAACCCTAGTACTCAACTCTTCTATCAATTCCACACAAATGGCTCCTCTACAAAAGAAATTAAAGAAAGCTTCTACCTCCGAAACACAACTAATTGATCTCTCTATCAAGAAGTGGCTTGTAGATCCAATAGCAATCAAAAGGTGGAATGAGATGAAGGATTTTAAAATTCATCCGGGTTCTTTTATTAAATTTTCAGATTTCTCTAGTTATCGTATTCTTAGTTTAGCAAAGGAAGCCGACATTGAAAATCTCATTGATTTTGATCAAAACAATGTTGAAATTAACCATGTAATGATTAAATTATTCTGTGCTAACCTAAATTTAGAGAAAAACAAGCCCGAGAATCCCAATTATTGTCTTTGGTCCGTTGTTTGTGGCAAAGAAGTATTCATCTCATGTGATAGGATGGCAACCGTTCTTGGTTCTTCGTTTATTGGTGAAAAATTCTCAAGTAATTTTTGCAATATTCATATCCGTAATCAAATTAGTCATCAATTTATTAAAGATGACAAGGATAGCACTAAGTCTATGGGTTTACGGCCATCTGCAAGAATTCTTCACTACACTCTTATGCACTCTCTTTTACCAAGAATAGGAAATTTTGATGCCGTCTATAAAGAAAATTTCAAGGCATTATACTCAATCTATGGGGGTATTCACATAAATTGGATTGGTATGATCTTTGATGAGATTTTGAAAGTTAATGATTCCTCTAGACCACACTTGTTCTATAACGAGTATATTATGCGTCTCTTGCTTGATTGTGGCATTGAACCTCCCAAGTCTTCTATTTCCAAACCAAAAGTCATCAACAAAGCTACGATTACAAGAATAAAGCTTCCCGCTCCATACTTTAATATTATGCCTTTTGAACAATGGAAAGAACAAGGACATCAAGAAGCTTCATCTCTCCCATCTCGCCCTAAACCTGAGGAAGTCAAACTTTTACGATCATCCTCCTCAACAAAAGAATCACTTGAAACTATTGCTCGAAATCAATACCTTCTCGAAGCACGACTTAAGCGTATGGACACAAAAATGGATAAAGGCTTTAACAAACTTAAGTCTTTCTTCATTTCTATATGGGAAGCAATATCTTGTGGTGCATCATCTTCTTCATTGCAAGCTTCAGACCCCGACAAGCGCCCTGCTCCTCCCACTTTTGCTTGGACATCTTCGGAGGAAGGTACAAGCTCAGGAACTAGTCATGATCGACGCCACGGGAAATCTCAGATTGTTGAAGAAGAAGAAGAAAAAGAGGGTGAGACGGAGTCAGAATAAGTTCTTTTTAGTCTATCTCTTTTTATCTTTTATGCGTACTTATGACTTTAACTTTTACTTTAGATACATTATCTGGCACTTGTACTAAATAGTGTCATGTTTTTAATTCGTACTAGACTTATGTGTATTATAATTCTGTGTGATTGTTACTCTTAATCTGTGATAGTAGTTTTATGTTGCCTATAATCTGTTTTACATCTTCCATTTAACAACTCCTTTTTGTCGATGACAAAGGGGGAGAAAATTGTGCTAACAATATATATGCAGGACACAATCTCAAGGGGATATCATATACAGGGGGAGATTCATAACTAAGTTGTCATCAATCAAAAAGGGGGAGAATGTTGAGTCAAGATTTTTATAGATTTTTGATTTCTGACAAACGGATAAGCCGTGATCGACAAAAAGAAGTTATTCAGACACAAAGAGCTCCATATGATTAGAGGTTGATTATTTTGTATGTTAGTAATGATTATTTATGTTAAAATCTATCCTCAAATAATCTTATGCCTTTAATTTTCGAATATATATAAAAATATATATGAGTGCACATTAACTGTGCAGTCTGGACAAAACCAGGTGGTCGACCGGTCAAAACCAGGTGGTCGACCGTTTTTGCCTAGAATGCACAGATAACGTGCACAAGTGAACATAACGTATATATATATATATTCAAATTCCTGTCTACTGGTCCTTTTTGACCTGTCGACCGTTTTCAAACAGAAAGCAACCCTTCGTATAGAAACTTCCTTTTCTTCAACGGTTGCTTCTCTTTCTCTTCACCAATAATCATGACCTTTGTTCATACCTTTTCACAAAAGGTTACAACTGTTTATTTCTTATATAAACATCATGAAATCATTATTCCAAATAACAATTTTCTATTCTTCTAATCTCTATTCTATTGATCACTATCTTGTACTCTCAAGAGTTCAAATTTCTCATATTCTATCATACATCGTTTTGAATCCTAAAATTTATTTAACATCCTTTTGATTCAATACGATATCCACTTCCAAATCTTCATATATACAAATAATCTATTTGAGGATAAGATTATAGGAAGTCTGTACTACAAGTGACAAAACAGTGTTAGCAAGAACACATACCGTCAACAAACAATTATATTCATCTTTGTTGAAGTCCTCCGTGTTGTAAGAGGCAAGTGTTGAAGTCCTCGGTATTGTAAGAGGCAAGTATTGAAGTCCTCAGTATATTAGAGGCATGAAATCTCGTTCGTCTGATCGGGTGTTGTAAACCTGTTCCTCCGGGTGAAGCGAGGCAGTTGGTAGTGAAAATCCAGATAGAAGTCTGGGACTGGACGTAGGACGGTGCTCCGAACAAAGCAAACATCAAACACGGAAGAAAACTTGTGCACATGCACACACAAACGCCGACGCTCCGTTCAACTTCGCCGTCGCCTATAGGTCGCCGATGACCTATACTAACGCTCCGACCACCCAGCGCCATCGATTACGCCGTAGATAAAAATCGAGCAGAAATGCGGATACCAGAAAAAAACCCATCTGCAACTCTACTTCGTGCCATCGCCTCTGGCCACCAGAGCCCACGAGCTTATGTCTGGAACCTCGCCGCACCCCCACCTTCCTAATCCCCCTACATCGGTCCAACTTGATGCGACCTCGACGCCGAAATCACCACGAGTTCACTTCATCCAGATCGTAACCCAAAACCCTACGATGTCTTTGCCACGCCGCTACAGTGGTCTAAAAATTTGTCGACCAATTTTCCTACGATCTTCGACTCACGAACATCCTCAAGCAATAATCACGACATGCCACCATCCTTTGATCACCGGGAATCGACGAAAGAAGCAATTCTGTTCAACTCGCGAATTCTCAATAACCACCACATTAAAAATCATGAAATCTTTATCAAAATCACCATTTTCAATTACAAATAAGGTTATATACTCGAAACATGAAATCTAATCCATTGATTTTCCTGACATGAAACGTTTTTCACTATAATCTCTTGTTTCCAGAAACCCTACTTGTTAATTACACTTAAAAAGGTTTTTAAAAGTTAAATCTGCTTATTACTAACATTTTTCCATTAAGTATCCTAACCTAAAAGAGAAAGGGAAAGGAGAAATGGAATTTTGAACTTATTTGGTCTGTTAAAAATTAAACAGAGGCTTGAATGTGCATATACACAGACATGCATTGATATATATCATATTTATATACATGCAAACACATTGATTCATCCCAACAAACATATCTACAATATTACCTCAAATACTTATCACATGCATCAAGATAGATAAATTTTTAAGCTGATGTTTACTCATAGATTTTAATAAACAGAGAACATGTTTTTCTTTGATATGGAACTGCCTTGATTTTAAACTTGAATCTACTTGTGTTGAGATGAATTTGAATTGAAGCTTGATTTATGTTGAGTTGATCTTTGAATTTGCTCAGGTTGAAACTTGAAGTTGCTATTGTTTTAGTTTGATTTCCTTTTTAGTTTCAGTTTAGAAGAAGAGATTGAGAAATGAATATGTAAAACTTTGATCTGTCTACAGCCTCTTCTCTAACATTTATTTATATTTCAAATTAAAGAAAACAATGCGACTTGTTATTGCATGTTCTACCCAAGCTACAAATGTCAAAACCAATATTTTATATTTTTATATTTTTATATTTTAAATTTTTATATACACAAACTATATTTATTCATGTACAATTTTAAAAGAAAGTATATTAACCCTTTTATTAAATCCTATTTTAAGCTTAATCTATTATATCTTAAATTAATACTTATTTATCCAATGTTTTAAAATATAGAATTTTAACTTTAAATATCCTTTGAGAATTATTATATTGAATTCAAACCATAGCTTCCTAAATACAATATATATATATATTATAATTAGAAACATATTTTAATTTATTTTTAAAAAGATAAATTTGCCAAATTAAATAATTATATTAGAAGATCATCAAATTAATATTGCCAAAATCTCAGGTCATCACATTCCTTCCCCCTTTGAATCTTTTCAACCCCGAAAAGGAGCGAAGCAAGAATTTTAATTACAAATGCTTATTATCAGTTAAATTACTCTTTGAACATTTTTATCTCTTAAATCCTTTTATTTAAATTTTTTTAAAAAACTTTAAAATCTACATAATATTATCAAAATAGCTTTATACAAATACTTTTTATAATTAACAAGTCCATCCTTGTTCTTACAGAAATTCAGTCATACGTTGATCAGGCGTAGGACTGAAAATCTATAAGTACTTAGTAAACCCGGTTTCAACACCCAGTGAAAATAGTTGAAAAATATTTTGATGAAAATATAGGAATTTTTTTTGGTGAGAATGCTCTGGAAATCATCACCCCCTCTATGGCCGCAGTTAGCCCGATGATTACATTGCCATCCTGGCAAAATCCATAGAAAACTGTAGGCCTCCGCGCCCTTCGATTACACCATGGAACCCGCCACAGATCGCAGCTACACTCGGGGTTACGTCGCCATCACGACAAAAACTCCTGTAACTGTAGGCATCAGCGCCCTCGAATTTCGCTACCAAATGAAACTTCACCACTCCCATATAGATCCCAGACTACAACAGTCGAGTCCCAATGTAGCCTGTAGGCACTCACTGCCACACGACTTTAGCTATATCTTCATAGATCGCAGTCTACCGATGTTACGTCGCTCTCCCAGTGAAATCAAATATAGACCTTAGGCAATCGCTGCTCCTCGACTTCCGCTATGGTGTGCAGTAGATCGTAGTGACATCGAGTTACACTGTCGTCACAGCATAACCCAAATGTCTCTGTAGGCATCAGCGAACTTGACTTTCGCTCCCCTAACACAATCCTCAGGAACCTCAGTGTGTCCGGACCTCCTCCCAGGCTTAAATTTAGAACACGCGTTAGGGCTCGAGGCAGAACCACCCCGTGGATCTCCTACTAGAAGTTCATTTAAATGGGAGCACCTTTTTCCCCACAGCCATTCTCAAAACATTTTATAATACATACATATAGTACCTTTCAAATCATACTCTTTATATGTATTACATATAAATCTCCTTTACACAAAATCGACATCTCAAATCGATAGTACCAAACTTGGCTTTCCAAATTTCCAAAATTGATTTTTCCCAAAAACCAAAAGCTTTTCAAAATCCATGGGTTCCAAAAACCTTTTTCCTAAAATCATTTTCATAATATTATTCATAAATATAAATATATATATATATATGTAACGACCCGGAATTTTCTGCCCAGAAAATTCCAGATAGTTAGAAAAAAAGAAAAGACACAGAAGAAGGACAGAAAATAAAACTCAGAATCTCACATTTCGCAGCGAATCAAATATAATAACAAATAATATCAGTTATATAAGAAAAACTGTATCTGTCAATTTGCATTTTTAATACATCAGAGTTACAACAATTTCAAAAACACTGCACAGTTAAAGCAACATGTTCCAGATACAAATCAATAATACTCAGCGGAATACACTCTATACGTTCCTGCCATCCAGCTCGCCTCCTGAGCTCCAGAACGTCCTTACCTGAAAATTTGTAATACTCGGTCTGACCCGAGCATTACATCCAAGTAACACCCAAGTCAGGCTGGAAACCAGCATGAGTAAACCCATATAATAAGAAATACCAAGCTATAACTTAAGTGAATCCAAGGTAACTCGTACCTTTTACTAGTTCTCATCTTATTTAAAGTCAATCACATATTATAAATGATATCTGAGAAATGTGATTTAAATGGTCATGTTACCCAATTTATTCCATTCCAGCCTGTTTAATTTCACATAAGGAATTCAAATTACAAATCGAAGTGGTTTTGGGTATTGCCAATACCCGACCCCGGTCTCTTCAATCTCAATGTCATTTCTAATCCTAGTTGTCAAGTTTAACGATTCAATTTATATTCAGGATATCGATCCACACAACAATTTATCTCACATAGATAAAATCACAGTATCACGGTCCAATCCAAACATACCATATCACAGTACATCACAAAACTATCGGTCTAAAATTAATCCAAACTCTTAATGCAGTTCAATCATACATAAGCAGTTCGATTAATTCTTAATCCATTTAATCAATCTCCAACTGAATTAATTACCAACCTTAATCACTCGGATTACCTTAATCCTGCTTACTTAACATTAATTAATTACAATCATTAATTAATCATCCTTCAATTATCTATCTAAAATTAATTATCCATAATTACTTTCATTAAGTAATTATCCATAGGTTAATTATCCTTAAATAATTAATTAAATTAATTAACCCACAACAAAATAATCCTTTAATTACTTACATTAAGTAATTACCATTTAAGTAATTAATCTCTAATTACTTACATTAATTTATTCCTAATTTCCAATTAATTAATCTCTAAATTAATTTATAACCCTTAATTATTAATTAATTAATCTGTAATCATAAATTAATTAATTTCCTTTAATTACTTCATTAATTTAATCAATCATTTATTGTCCACCTTAATTAACTTTAAGATAAACCATTATCTTTATTAACTGCTTACTTAACACATAAATTTTAAACACTTATCTAACCATTATATTTTATTTTAAAATTGTCTTGGCAATATTTAAATGATTAAATAATACATATATTTTCAAATAAAATCGACTTAATCACATTTGACTATATAAATTAAGTTTTGAATCTTGTTTACACCTTTGATCAATGCCTTAGTCAAAACTTGTATTGTAAAACAAAATTTGTTTTGAAACCTTTATTTAAAAATTTGCTTTGCCTTGTTTCTAAATTTTGGTTTATCTCCCTATATTATATTTTCTCTTAAACTTGATAATACCTTTATTACCCAAAAAAAACTGATGCTTATACAGACATTCCAAGCCTAAACCCATGTTTACCCAAGCCTCAGCCAATATATATATATCCGAGTAATCCTTAAGCCAAGATCACGCGAGCTCAACCGGAGCGAAAATCTTCATCAACCCGAGTTTGAAGCATCTTCCTCTTCTTCTCTCGTCAAATTTCCTATCTCCCAAGCCTGCTGCTACAAACTGATATCCAAGCACCGTGTGCACGTGCAAATGCGATCAGAAACTCGACGATCACCGCCGACCCCTTCCCCAAACCACCTTCGCCTTCTTCGTCCCTCACGACACTAGAAAATCTTCGAAACCACGAGAAATCAAAATCAAACAAATTCAATCATCACTGGGAAAAACCCAGCCACCAAAATTCTTCGCTCCGCCTCCCCTCCGACCACCGGAGAACACACAGCTCCATCCAGATCTACGCCTCACTCAACTCTTCCTTTTCCCCAACCTCCGATAGCTCCCAGATCATCTACGATGTCGCGAATGTCCGACCACGACATCGACCTTGTGAACTCCTAAAACCCTACTTTTACATCGTTCCTCCTCCACACTTGATAATAAATTCTCCGACTAATTTTTCCATGACCCCATCCCCCAAACCATCTTCAGCCAAGACCTCGATGATCAATACTCTCCCGATCGATGAGAATCGACGATTTATCCTTTACCGTTCAACCCAAAATTCCCCACAAATCGCAAACTTAAAAGTCAAGATATAACCATTAAAAATCATGGTTTTAAAGGGTGAATCAGATTATATGTGAAGATCTTAGAATTATGGAAGTTGATAATTTTGAAATATTTGATTTTTACTGCAATTACTCCCCTACCAGACAATTTCCCAAAAATTTTACTAGCAAATATTTTTAAAATTTTTATTCCATCAATTACACACAAGTATCTTATAAACATCATATGGTAAAATTGATCAGGTGAAGAGATTTTTAAATTTGAACCTTTTTAGACTGTTGTAATTCAAAACAGGAATATACATATATACACAGAGACATGAAAACTATAAACCAATTTATATACACCAAACAACACCTATTTCGTCCATGCAATCATAATTTAAGTTATTATTATCATCAATGGTTGCATGCTCAATATACGGATGATTTAAAAGATATAGTTCAAAGTTTATTCATAAATTTTCTGAAAATAGAGAACAGAGTTACAGGCTTTGTTCTTTGGTCAGGAATAAGATGTTGACTTGATCTTCTTATATCTGAGTTGATTTTGAACTCGATCTGCTGCATGATTATAATTTGAAACTGATTTGAACTTGGCTTAGCTTGAAGTAGTTAGATTGTTGTTGGATTTGATTTCTCTGATTTTTTTCTACTTAATGATTTTTTTTTAATTTTGTTCTTTCTCAGATTTTTGGAAATGAAGATAAAAGAGAATTTAGAGTGTAGGAGTAGGGATTTTATAGCCTTGTTTTCTTTTTTTCTTTTTTTAAATGGAAAGAGAATAAAGATCATGACAATTGTTAATTGTATGATAAAGTTTGTTTACACTTGATATTTGTATGCATTAAACTCCTTACACTTGTAATTATGCATTTTTTTAAAAAAATTTTAAATGTTAATATAAAGCTTTTGTATTTAATTTACTAATTACTAAATACTTTTCTTAATTTATATAATTAAAATACTTTAAAGAAAATAATATAAAACAAACTATATACTAATAAAAATCTTCTACATATATTTTTAAATCCAAAATAATTTAAAATATTTATCTTTTAAATTTCAAATTTAAATTCAAATTCAAATTCAAATTCAATTTAAAATCCAATTCAAAATCAACTCAAATATATGTATATATTTAAACAACACTAATTAAATTTGTAAATAATAATTCTATTTTAAAATCTTTTTATATTTATATTTAAAAACATCACATTATTATTATTGTTTGAAAATAACAATTTACCAATTTTAAATAATTTATAAAAGATATTATCACATTTATTCGTTCAATCTATAAATTAGTATTTTCAATAGTTAAATCAGATAATTATCCAATTATCTTATGCCCGAAAGTCCGGGTTATCACATTCCTCCCCCGTTTGAATCTTTTCGTCCTCGAAAAGGAATGAAGCCAGAATCTATTCAATACCCAAAATTAGATAAATTATTCTTTGATTATTTTTAAAACACTTTTAAAATCCACATAGCATTATAAAATAGTTTTATGAAAATACTTTTTATAACTCGATGTTTCCACAAGTCTATCTTCGTTCTCATAGAAATTCGGTCATACGTTGATCAGGCGTAGGACTGAAAATCTATAAGTACTTGGTATACCCGTTTTCAACGCCCAGTGAAAATACTTGAAAAATAATTTTATTGAAAATATAGAAAACATTTTTGAAAATAGAGGGAACAACTTTCGTGAGAATGCTCAGAAAATCATCACCCCCATCAATGGTCGCAGTTAACCCGGTGGTTACGTTGCCATCCCAGCAAAATCCATAGATAACTGTAGGCACTCTACGCCCCTCGATTACACCAAGAAAACCGCTACAGATCGTAGCTACACCTGGTGTTACGTTGCTATCACAGCAAAAATCCATATAACTGTAGGCATTAGCGCCCTCGAATTCCGCTGCCAAAAGAATGAAACTTCTCCACTCGACCATAGATCGCAGTCTATCGATGTTACGTTGCCTTCCCGGCAAAATTAAGTGTAGACAGTTGACAATCACCTCCATATGATTTCCGCTGTGGTCCACAGTAGATCGCAGCGACATCGAGTTACATTGTCGTTACAACATAACCCAAATGCCTCTGTAGGAATCGGAGACCTCGACTTTCGCTACCCAATAATTTTTAGAAACTTCGATTTGTCCGGACTTCCTCACAGGATCCACTTTAGAGCTTCCCCCTTGGGGCTCAAGGTAGTACCAACCTATGGTACTCCTAAGAAGTTCATTTCAAGGGAGCGCCTTTTTCCCCATAGCCATTTTCAAAACACTTTATACTACGCACATATAGTATTTTTCAAATCATACACCTAGTATGAATCCCATATAAATCTCCTTTTCTCAAAATCGATTATTCCAAAATCGATAATTCTCAAACTAGGCTTTCCAAATTTCGAAAATTGATTTTTCCCCAAAAATCAAAAGCCTTTCCAAAATCCATAGGTTCCAAAAACCTTTCCTTAAAATTATTCTCATAAGATCCGTAATATATATATATATATATATAACTTTAAAAAAAATTTGGATCACTTCATACTTGTATAAATTCCCTTTTTAGACTTCAAATTCTTTCAAAAACCCTTTTCTTATGGCAATAGATTCAGCAAGGGGAGTTTATCAAAAATATGTACATAACTTCGTTTATGCCAAATCAATATTCAAGTTTGATTACTTTATAAAGTTATTTACCATCTTACTTACTTCCATAAAGTAAATTTCAACCATAGAAATATCCAATTTCCACTCTTTATTCATCATATTTTCCACAAAATATACATTTCATTTCAAAAATCATTTTACAGTTCTTATCCAAAAAAATTCAATATCAATTTCATTCAAAACCGTACGATGTACTCATATCATTCATACGCAATACTAATCTGATCGCTTACTCGATCACACAATTTCTCTTTTGAACTAGTATCGTCCACCCGACTTCCTAGTACGGACTCAGATCTGGTTTCACGATCAGAAACCGTCAATCTCCTTGCATATCCATAACTATGATAGAGAATTTCCAGAACCAATCAAAAATCCATATCCAGGTTCGCCGTCGTAAATCGAGTGAAAAATCCCAACTCGGATCGATATACTATCTCGAAATTCTGTGTTCGAATCTGGATCAAATCACCATGCGGATAGAATAATATATGTCACCCTACGTATTTATCTCTATTGATTATTGGCCAAATCATTCTCCTTTTCTATTCACATTCACTTTAATTTCTATCCACTTATTCACAATTGTTTCAACTCCATTTGGATTATCACTTTAATCCTTATCTCAATTGGTAATTAATTATGAACAGTTTGAACCCTACCCAGATTAAATTTAGAAAATAGCTTGAAAAGTTAAAAATAGATAAGTAGTTGAAAAATAATTATTAGTTTGTAAAATAGTTGAAAAATAGTTAAGTAATTGTAAAATAAGTATAAAATAGTTTGGCTTTAAAAAGAAAGGTTGTATATAGTAAATAGCTTGGAAGATTATATTTAAGAAAGTTTATATTAAAATAATTTATTTCAAAAATAGTCCCGAGCCAAATTGTTCAATTCCCAATCTCCATTCCCATCAATTCAATTTAAATCTCCACTTCCTTTTAAATTGATCAAATTTTCAATTCAAATTAAATTAACTACAATTCCCAATTCAAGTTGAATTAACCTCGATTTCTATCCAAATTGAAATCAAATTCCATTTGAATTTGCTTGTTCAACTTTAATCACAATTTCAAACCATTCAAATCAAATTTCAATTTGAACCAATTTCAATTCGAGTTTGAACTAATCCCAATTCCAATCTCCACTTTTTAAATCATCTCGAATTATATAAATTCGAGTCAAATTTTCTACTATTAATTTAATTACTTAAATTAAATTAACCTTTACTTTTTAATTTAACAACCCAAGTCCTTATATAATTAAATTTTGAGTCCAACATTTTAATATTTATTCAAATCACTTTTACTTACTTATCTCAAGCTTTCCAATAAAAGTTCAGAACTCTTTAAGCATTTAATTCAGAGTCCAAATCTCAAAATTCCATTTTAAATTGCCTTTACTTCCATATAAACTTATTTTTAGGTTCAAATCATAATTTAAATCCCTTTTAAACAATTTAATCTTTGAAATCGAATTTATTACCCAATTTCAATTTTGAAACCAAATTTCAACAATTTTAGTTTGCAAGTTCATTCTAAATATTCAAATCTTAAGCTCAAAATGATTTCATTTTCAAAAGTTAAATTTTTATTTCTAAAAATCAAAATTACTTAAATAATTTCCAATTTAAGTTTTATTTCCATTTATCGGCAATGGATGTATACTATTTTCAATCAATTTCTTATTTCATTTCAAACAATTCGATTCACAGTTCCATAGATTTATTTATAATAACAGGATGATCGCAGAATGTGTCAAAATAAATAAGCATCCTATTTATATAAAACATCCATAAATAGCAATCATTTCCCATTCCCAGATTTCAAACCTGTTTGAGATCACACATAATTCCCATTCAAATCAACCCATTTAACTTCCCTAAGTTAAATTTCAATTTCATCTTGAAATTTCCAAATCCGGTTGTTCATTCAAACTAATTTCATTTAAAGTTTTTACATCACACATCAGGGAAAATCAAAACTCAACACCTTAGAGTTTATTTCAAATCATCTTTGATATTATGTATATCCACACACGTATACATATTTATTTCTTAGCCCATCAGTCCATATTTTAAATTTTAAACCACTTTTGGTTTTCAAAATAAATTCTTTTAAAGTTTTCAAACAACTTCTTATTTCAAAATAAGATTATATTCAAGAATAGTCTGAATAATATTATTTATCACTTCTTTTAACATTTTGAAAACAATTTCAAATGTTTCTAGACTTAGAATTCAAAACTTCACAATTTAAAACCCACTTTAATCTACAAGTTATACTCAACTAAGTTTACTTCCTTAAAGCTTTTTGTGATCCCGCTTTTTTGCAAAGCCGTGATACCAAAAGATCGATAAAAAAAAAAGACAGTTCGTCTCAAAGATTGGTTATATTTTGCTTCACTATGGATATCGATGAATTTTGTCCGAGTCCAGATCGGGCCACGATTGATAGGACATGACAAGCAAGATCATAAGAGCCAGCATTCCAAGTTTCAAGTCAATCAGAGTTCGTATGCTCAAGTAATGATGGATGTAAGTTGAAGGGAAAAGCTCTGGTTTCGTATCGATCATCAAGCTCTAGTTCGTATCGATCGATTTCGTATCGATCATGGGTCCAGCGGTTTCATATCCATCGAAGAGCACCGGTTCGTATCGATGAACTTGGCTGTGTTTGAATCCATCGAGTTCGTATCTATGGACTTCGTACCCATCATAAAGTCGCGCTTCGTATCGGTCAGCACTTCCTTATTCGAATCCATTAGCATCTCCCTACTTCGTATCCATCGACAGATAGAGCATTTTGCATCCATCAACTGAGGCAACGGTCACTACTTCGTATCCATCGTGGAAACCTCTCTTCGAACCCATCATGGGCAGGGCACTTCGTATCCGTCAGATTGTCCTGTTTCGTATCCATCAGGTTATCCTACTTCGTATCCATCGAAAGGTTCCAGTTCGCATCGATTGGTTTCGTGTCCATTAAGGAAAGACTTGTTCGTAACCATTGAACATCAATAGTTTGAATCCATCAGTGAGGCCTTATTCGAATCCATCGAGTCAATAGACCAGGGTGACGTGTCATCCCTCGATACGAACGAGGCGAGATTTATGGAGTCAATGCGGTCAACTCGGAGTAAAGACCGGATGGAGGCGCAGTATGCGTGCCACATCATCACAAGACCACATGAGTTGATGGAGTCGAAGGGATCGATTCGAAATGGTGGATTCGAACCAATCAGCCACCGAGAAACCCCATTTCGTTTCGACGATAACTCTTGCTCCACTAATCCAAATGCCATGAAATTTTGACAGGAGATTGCATACGAGACAAAGAATGCTCACACCAAATTTCAGCTCGATTGGACATCATCTTGATCGATACGAAATGATTTCATATCAATCACAGATCGACTCGAAACTTTCTGGAATTGATCGTGTGGGCCCCCACACGTGACAGAGCGAATCTCCCGAAGTTTGAGCAAAGTCTCAGCCTCCTACGCCTATAAATAGAGCCCCAGAGCCTACAAAAAAAGGATCTTTTGACTCTCAAGCGCCCAGACTCTGCCGGATCGAGATCTCCATCATCCTACACCATATTCTTGTTGTTAATTTCGAATTTCTAGTTGTAACTTGCTGTTGTTTGTTGTACTTGCTTGTAATCATTGAAAGAGAAGCAATAAAACTGCAAAAAACTTCATAGTGGCGTAGGCAACATGCCGAACCACTCTAAAACGCTTGTCTACGCATTTACATTACTGTTGTTTGGAGTTATTGTTAGATAATCCTTATTTTCAATTTATATTCTTCATTATTACCTCTTCAAAGACTCCCGAAGAGTGTTGTGACCAATTTTGGTGCAAACACTTTGGTGCTTTCACCGAGAAAACCCAAATTTTCTCCTGCTCGTTGGATCTATCATCGATATCGGATTGCATAAATCTGAGGGAAAGATCCAGATCACAAATCCAAATTCCTTCCTTTCTACTTAGATTTGCATAAAGTCTAGGAAAGGAATCCAACCTTCAAGATGGTTAGCACAAGGACCACCTCTAACGCTATCAATCAAGAAGACCAGGATAGACAGAATCCTGCGCCACTACCCCCATCCAATCAGGACGCTACCGGACACTCGGAACCATCGGGCCCGGTTACCCGACAAGAGTTTCAACTGCTGCCCCAAGAGCTGACCCAGAGTCGGCAATGCTAACAGAACAGCTACGCGCTAACGCCAAGCTGATCAACCAGCTGGATCGCCAGAAGCGATGGAGATCCAAGAGAGATCACGCTTCTCACTCCTCCGGTGAAAGTTCTTCATCTTCTGATTATCATCATCGATCTCCACAACCCCGGCTAGATGGGAGTCACATACAAGCTGCTGGAAGTCAACCGGTAATGACCGTTGGACAACCGAGAGTTGGTCCATCAGCCAGTTTCCAAACCGGGCCCTCCTCCCGAGGGGGTGCCGCTCCTCACTACACCACAGAATACCGCGCCACTAACGTCGCGGTTGAACCAGGAATCGATGCTCAAGATCAGTCAAACCTGGACCGTCGTCATTATGGACATACTCCTGAATCATTCGTTCCAGAGGACTATGAGCCAAGAAGGCAAGATTTGAACCGTCGACAACATTCGGTCCAACCCCAAAATGTGGGATTCAATCACACTCTGGTGCAAGCTGCACAAAACATACAAATGTCGGATATTCCGATCATGATTCGTCAGATAATCCGTGAGAGCCAGGGTCTCACGAATGATGACTGGGGAATCTCTAAAAGTCACGCTCCTTTCACGGACGATATTCTTACTTCTGAACCCCCACAGTGATTCAGGATGCCGACTCTATCCGTGTACGAGGGAAACTCCGACCCCAACCAACATATTCCGAAATACGAATGGTCGATGAGCGCTGCCAGAGCTGACGATGCAGTGAAATGTCGTAGTTTCCCCATCTCCTTGAGGGGCATCGCCACCATGTAGTTCACTCGACTGCCACCTCGATCCATATCCTCTTTTGACCAATTGGCCACTAAATTTGTTGAGCAATTCCGCATGCACGTCACAAGGCCGAAAGACGTCAACACTCTGTCTAGCGTCACCCAAGCCCCTGGAGAGACGCTCAGACACTACTTAAAGAGATTCCACGCTGCATGTGCCGAAATCAGCAATCCGAACGATAACTCCATCCTTATGGTGTTGACTAAAGGGTTGACCCCGATTCTGAGTTTCGCAACTGGTTGGCTGGAAAACCCCATGCATCGCTGGACCGTTTCCACGCCAAGGCGGCTCAATTCCTGAGAAGGGAAGATGCGAAACAGTCTAGGAAACAGACTGATGCAGGGCCAAGCACGGAAGGGATCCAAAGCAATGTCGCGATCAAACAGTCCGGTGAGAGTTTTGGAAAAGTTCAGTTGAGCTTCCAAAATAAACAAACTCAGTGAAGGGAGAACGTGAACCAAACTAGAAAACAAGATCAAAACCGTGGCCCACTGTGGAAGCATCCTATGTTTGATAGTTACACTCCTTTGAATACATCGCTGGAGAACTTGTATTTACAAACCTGTAATACAATTCAATACAAAAACCTGCACCAAAACCGTCATCAGAAAGACAAATCCAGACGGGAAAATTTTGCAGGTTCCATGAAAGCTACGGGCACAATACGAATGAATGTCGTCATTTGCAAGATCTCGTTGAAAAATTGATTAGAGAAAGAAAGCTGGAATAGTTTGTGCGGGCACCGCAGCCTGGAGGAGTGGGCCCATCAAATCAAAACAATGACCCGATCAACCGAGGCAGGAGGACACTACCTGTCCCCGCGGGAGATTGGTGATAAACGCCATTAGTGGCGGACCCACTTTGTTAAGAGCCTGGAACGACGAGGATCTTCGTCACTGTTACACATGACAGGCTTTATCTAATCCATGAATACTTTGCAATTTCCTTTACATTCTGAAGTTTGAATTTGTAATAAGGCACTGATTTTGCCATGTTTTTCCGTTCCAGCAATAAATTATTATCTCTTCAAGCTAGAGCTGTGATTCACCGAATGCAACATTCAACAATCATGATGCACGAAGAGCTAAGCTCCATCGAACAATGGAATTTATTCAAATAGCGAGTGACTGCGATACGACCGGCCACTCACTAAGTGAAACCTCAGCTCGGGGGCAAGCCATCACTTCAAAGGCTGAACTGGACCGACACACGACAGTCCTACAACTAACTCCAAATTCCCAGAGCGTGAATTGGAGTATAAACATCAAATCCATCGTTTCTAGAGTGTGAATAGATTCCAAGTTCCCAAAGCATGAATTGGAGTATAAACATCAAATCCATCGTTCCCAGAGTGTGAACGGACTCAAAGTTCCCAGAGCGTGAATTGGAGTATAAACATCAAATCCATCGTTACCAGAGTGTGAACGAACTCCAACTTCCCAGAGCGTGAATTGGAGTATAAACATCAAATCCATCGTTCCCAGAGTGTGAACGAACTCCAACTTCCCAGAGCGTGAATTGGAGTATAAACATCAAATCCATCGTTCCCAGAGTGTGAACAAACTCCAACTTCCCAAAGCGTGAATTGGAGTATAAACGTCAAATCCATCGTTCCCAGAGTGTGAATGGACGCCAAGTTCCCAGAGCGTGAATTGGAGTATAAACATCAAATCCATCGTTCCCAGAGTGTGAACGGACCCCAAGTTCCCAGAGCGTGAATTGAAGTATAAACATCAAATCCATCGTTCCCAGAGTGTGAACGGACTCCAAGTTCCCAGAGTGTGAATTAGAGTATAAACATCAAATCCATCGTTCCCAGAATGTGAACGGACTCCAAGTTCCCAGAGTGTGGATTGGAGTATAAACATCAAATCCATCGTTCCCAGAGTGTGAACAGACTCCAAGTTCCCAGAGCGCGAATTGGAGTATAAACATCAATTCCAGGTTCCCGGAGTGCGAACCAAAATATAAATGCTAACTCCAGATTCCCAGAGCGCGAGTCGGAGAACAAACATCAATTCCAGGTTCCCGGAGTGTGAACCGAAACATAAATGCTAACTCCAAGTTCCCAAAGCGTGAATTGGAGGATATACATCAATTCCAAGTTCCCGGAGTGCGAGCCGAAAAGTAAATGCTAACTCCAGATTCCCAAAGTGCGAGTCGGAGTACAAACATTAATTCCAGGTTCCTGGAGCGCAAACCAAAACGTCAATGCTAGCTCCAAGTTCCCAGAGCATGAATTGGAGGGTAAACATCAATTCCAGTTTCCCGGAGCGCGAACCCAAACATACATGCTGACTCCAAGTTCCCAGAGCATGAATCGGAGCATTAACATCAATTCCAGGTTCTCGGAGGGCGAACCGAAAAATACAAATGTCAACTCCAAATCCCAAAGTGTGAAGTGGAGTATAAACATCAATTCCAGGTTCCGGAGCGCGAACCAAAATATAAATGTCGACTCCAAATTCCCAGAGTGTGAATTGGAGTACAAATACCAAGTCAAAGTTCCTGGAGTACGAACTGTGTTACAAACATCGATAATTCTCGAATTCTCAGAGTGCGAACCAGATTATCGATCACAGATTATCCTTGGTCCCCGGAGTTTTGACATGCGCTCAAAATTTGCAATAGGTGCGATCGACCACCGAAATACAAATGTTGTTCCCCGGAACTGGGGGGCAAAATGCTTAAGTATTAATCACCACCGTACTATTAAAATGTTCGCAATCGATTCGGATTAAAGTTGTTGCGGTTCTATCGACGAACCTCAAAACGTAGTCAAGTATGCAGTTTAACTATCAAGTCCATATATGCAAGAATAAAGATCGTCGAAGTCATGCTATCAAGAGTTCGAACTTTCGTATCCATCATGGCATGGATTCGAATCGACCATCAGAAGCTTGTTCGAATCCATCAGGATACGTGTTCGTATCGATCCCGGGGGCACGCTTCGAATCGATTGACAAGTTCGAAAATTCATATCGATTAAAGAAGAATGACATCGAATCGATCCTTGATTGCCTGGTTCGTACCGATCAGGGAGATCTCAGCTTTACATTGCTCACGTTCGAATTGATAATCTTCATATCGAACATAAAGGTAAAATTCGTATCGACCTAAAGCTGAGGACTTCGAAACGACCAATTACTTATCGTTCGTATCGATTATTTCGTGTCGATGCGATCCACCTCCTTCATAACCAGTACGAACTGCATCATATCCATTGAAAAATTCCAAGGATCGATGCGAAATCCAAGGACAAATATCACTATCTTCATCGGTTCGAACGCAAGCCCCCAGATCGATTCGTTCTTTACCTTTCCATCTGATCAAAGATTCCCATCGGTTCAAAGTGGACAGTGAAAACATCAACTCGAAGTCCATGTTCGCGTCAACAAGTTCACAACTCCATCCACTGCACATCGATACAAACAGAGATTTCATATCCATCATAACTTGTGCACCCCCATCGATACGAACAGCTATTTCGTATCTTTCAGTATATAAACATTAGCATCGTTACAGACAACACGGCAAAAACCTGTTGGAGTCATTAAGCATCGATACGAATGAGCATTTCGTATCCACCGAATTCTCCATTTACCGATGAAAAGTCAATCTTTCAACCGTCTATATCATTCAGGAGAGGATCGATACAAAGGAACTTCCTAAGACAACTGACAAACGTTGTTACAACCCAAATTTCAATTCGATTCAGGAGAGGATCGATACAAGAGGGTAGTCCAAAACAACCATCAAGCGTTGTTTCAACTTGAATTTCAAATCGGTTCAGGAGAGAATCGATACGAAATTTGATAGCAAACTAAACTAACAACGACTCGTGAACACTCAACGCTAACTAAGTCAAGTTAACATATATGCATATACGTCGGACTAATATTCGATTTTCAACATTCACAGGGATCGAATACTCATCTCATTACGATTACAATGACAAACAGCTAAGCACTATCATACGGCAATCAGTTATATCAACGCAAGGCTACAACCTTCGACAAAAGAGCAATGACTGTTAAGAGTGAAGACTGCATCTTTTCAAAGCACGTCATGTTTCCACAAGACGTACTTTGGGGGGCGAATGTTATCCCGCTTTTTGGCAAAGCCGTGATACCAAAAGATCGATCAAAAACAAAAGACAGTTCGTCTCAAAGATTGGTTATACTTTGCTTCACTATGGATATCGATGAATTTTGTCCGAGTCCAGATCGGGCCACGATTGATAAGACATGACAAGCAAGATCATAAGAGACAGTATTCCAAGTTTCAAGTCAATCCGAGTTCGTATGCTCAAGTTATGATGGTTGTAAGTTGAAGGAAAAAGCTCCGGTTTCGTATCGATCATCAAGCTCCAGTTCGTATCGATCCATTTCGTATCGATCATGGGTCCAGCGGTTTCGTATCCATCGAAGAGCACCAGTTCGTATCGATGAACTTGGCTGTGTTCGAATCCATCGAGTTCATCTCGATGGACTTCGTACCCATCATAAAGCCGCGCTTCGTATCGGTCAGCACTTCCTTATTCGAATCCATTGGCATCTCCCTACTTCATATCCATCGGCAGATAGAGCATTTCACATCCAACAACTGAGGCAATGGTCACTACTTCGTATCCATCATGGAAACCTCTCTTCGAACCCATCATGGGCAGGGCACTTTGTATCCGTCAGATTGTCCTATTTCGTACAGGTTATCCTACTTCGTATCCATCGAAAGGTTCCGGTTCGCATCGATTGGTTTCGTGTCCATCAAGGAAAGACTTGTTCGTAACCATTGAACATCAGTAGTTTGAATCCATCAGTGAGGCCTTATTCGAATCCATCGAGTCAATAGACCAGGGTGACGTGTCATCCCTCGATACGAACGAGGCGAGATTTATGGAGTCGATGCGGTCAACTCGGAGTAAAGACCGGATCGAGTCGAAGTATGCGTGCCACATCATCACAAGACCACGTGAGTTGATGGAGTCGAAGGGATCAATTCAAAATGGTGGATGCGGACTAATCAACCACCGAGAAAACCTATTTCGTATCGACGATAACTCATGATCCACTGATCCAAATGCCATGAAATTTTGACAGGAGATTGCACACGAGACAAAGAACGCTCACACCAAATTTCAGCTTGATTGGACATCGTCTTGATCGATACGAAATGATTTCGTATCGATCACAGATCGACTCGAAACTTTCTGGAATTGGTCGTGTGGGCCCGCTCACGTGCCAGAGCGATTCTCCCGAAGTTTGAGCGAAGTCTCAGACTCCTACTCCTATAAATAGAGCCCAGAGCATATAGAAAAAGGATCTTTTGACTCTCAAGCGCCCAGACTCTGCCGGATCGAGATCTCCATCATCCTACACCATATTCTTGCTGTCAATTTCGAATTTCCAGTTGTAACTTGCTGTTGTTTGCTGTACTTGCTTGTAATCATTGAAAGAGAAGTAATAAAACTATAGTCATTGAAAGAGAAACAATAAAACTGCAAAAAACTTCATAGTGGACGTAGGCAACACGCCGAACCACTCTAAAACGCTTGTCTACGCATTTACATTACTGTTGTTTGGAGTTTTTGTTAGATAATCCTCATTTTTAATTTATATTCTTCATTATTACCACTTCAAAGACTCCCGAAGAATGTTGTGACCAATTTTGGTGCAAACACTTTTCATTATTTTAGGATAATAACCAAGTTTATTACAACTGGAAACCAATTCACTATTATCTTATTCTGAAAACTCTTCTCCAAATTCATAATTTTAATTTCAGTTTGAATCCATTTTAAACTTATCTTCATTCAATTTCAGTTTGATTGTATTTCTATTACCACTTAATTCTCATTATTTTATATAATTACAATGATTTAACAACCAATTACCTTAATATTTATTAGAAAGAAATATTGCTTTATATATCAACATATAATCTTATATAAAATCATTTATTTTTAAAAGCATTTAAAATCTTTATATGAGAAAATAAGAAGTACGCTCTCATATATATACACTCAACCCATTCTAGGGTACCATTGACCCAATCCTTAATGAGTAAACCCACCAGAGCCAAGGTTCTCGCTTAAACTTCAGCTTTGATACCAAATGTAATGACCCGGAATTCCAAAAATTCTAGATAGTCAGAAGAAAAAAAGAAAAGAGATAGAAGAAGACCATAAAACAAAAGTCAGAATCTCACATTTCACAGCGGATCAAATATAATAACGAATAATATCAGTTATACAAGAAAAACGGTATATGTCAGTTTGCATTTTTAATACATCAGAGTTACAACAATTTCACAAACACTGGACAGTTAAAGCAACATGTTCCAAATACAAATCAATAATACTCAGCGGAATACACTCCATACGTTCCTGCCATCTAGCTCGCCTCCTGAGCCCCAGAACGTCCTTACCTAAAAATCTGTAATACTCGGTCTGACCCGAGCATTACATCCAAGTAACACCCAAGTCAGGAAGGAAACCAGCGTGAGTAAACCCATATAATAAGAAATACCAAGCTATAACTTTAGTGAATCCATGGTAACTCGTACCTGTTACGAGTTCTCATCTTATTTAAAGTCAATCACATATTATAAATGATATTTGAGAAATGTTTCTCAGATTTAAATGGTCATGTTACCCAATTTATTCCATTCTAGCCTGTTTAATTTCACATAAGAAATTCAAATTACAAATCGAAGTGGTTTCGGGTATTGCTGATACCCGACCCCGGTCTCTTCAATCTCAATGTTATTTCTAATCCTAGTTGTTAAGTTGACAATTCAATTTACATTCAGGATATCGATCCACACAACAATTTATCTCACATAGATAAAATCACATTATCACTGTCCAACCCAAACCTACCATATCAGAGTCCATCACAAAACTATCAGTCTAAATATTAATCCAAACTCTTAATGCAATTCAATCATCCATAAGCAGTTTGATTAATATTTAATCCATTTAATTAATCTCCAATTGAATTAATTACTAACCTTAATCACTCGGATTACCTTAATCCTGCTTACTTAACATTAATTAATTACAACCATTAATTAATCATCCTTTAATTATCTATCTAAAATTAATTATCCATAATTACTTTCATTAAGTAATTATCCACAGGTTAATTATCCTTAAATAATCGATTAAATTAATTAACCCACAACAAAATAATCCTTTAATTACTTACATTAAGTAATTAATCTCTAATTACTTACATTAATTTATTCCTAATTTCCAATTAATTAATCTCTAAATTAATTTATAACCCTTAATTTTTTATTAATTAATCCTTAATCATAAATTAATTAATTCCCTTTAATTACTTCATTTATTTAATCAATCATTTATTGTCCAAGACCTTAATTAACTTTAAGATAAACCATTATCTTTATTGATTACTTAATTAACACATAAATTTTAAACACTTATCTAATCATTATATTTTGTTTTAAAATTATCTTGGGAATACTTAAATGATTAACTAATACATATATTTTCAAATCAAATCAACTTAATCACATTTGACTATATAAAGTAAGTTTTGAATCTTGTTTACACCTTCGATCAATGCCTTATTCAAAACTTGTATTGTAAAACAAAATTTGTTTTGAAACCTTTACTTAAAAATTTGCTTTGCCTTGTTTCTAAATTTTGGTTTATCTTCCTATATTATTTTTCTCTTAAGCCTGATAATACCTTTATTACCCAAGAAAAAAACTGATGCTTATACAAACATTCCAAGCCTAAACCCATGTTTACCCAAGCCTCAGCCAATATATATATCCGAGTGATCTTTAAGCTAAGATCACACGAGCTCAACCGGAGCGAAAATCTTCATCAACCCAAGTTCGAATCATCTTTCTCTTCTTCTCTCGTCAAATTTCCTATCTCCCAAGCCTGCTGCAAAAAACTGATATCCAAGCACCATGGGCACGTGCACACGCGATCGGAAACTCGACCATCACCGCCGACCTCTTCCCCAAACCACCTTCGCCTTCCTCGTCCCTTACGACACCAGAAAATCCTCGAAACCACGAGAAATCAAAATCGAACAATTTCGATCATCACTGGGAAAAACCCAGCCACCAAAATTCTTCGCTCCGCCTCCCCTAAGTCCACCGGAGAACACACAGCTCCGTCCAGATCTACGCCTCACTCACCTCTTCCTTTTCCGTAACCTCCGATAGCTCCCAGATCATCTACGATGTCGCGAATGTCCGATCACGACATCGACCATGTGAACTCCTAAAACCCTACTTTTACATCGTTCCGCCTCCACGCTTGATAATAAATTCTTTGACTAATTTTTCCATGACCCCCGTCCCGCAAACCATCTTCAGCTAAGACCTTGATTATCAATACTCTCCCGATCGACGGGAATTGACGATTTCTCCTTTGCCGTTCAACCCAAAATTCCACACAAATCACAAACTTAAAAATCAAGATATAACCATTAAAATTCATGATTTTAAAGGGTGCATTAGATTATATGTGAAGATCTTAGAAATATGGAAGTCGAGATTTTTGAAATATTTAATTTTTACTGTAATTACTCCCCTACCAGACAATTTCCCTAAAATTTTACTTGCAAATATTTTAAATTTTTTATTACATCAATTACAAACAAGTATCTTATAAACATCATATGTTAAAAATGATCAGGTGAAGAGGTTTTTAAATTTGAACTTTTAGACTGTTGTAATTCAAAATAGGAATATACATATATACATAGAGACATGCAAACTGTAAACCAATTTATATATACCAAACAACACATATTTCGTCCATGCAATCATAATTTAAGTTATTATTATCATCAATGGTTGCATGCTCAACATACAGATGATTTAACAGATATAGTTCAAAGTTTACTCACAAATTTTCTAAAAACAAAGAACAGAGTTACAGGCTTTGTTCTTTGGTCAAGAATCAGAAATTGACTTGATCTTCTTATATATGAGTTGATTTTGAACTCGATCTGCTGCATGATTATAATTTGAAACTGATTTGAACTTGCCTTAGCTTGAAGTAGTTAGATTGTTGTTGAATTTGATTTCTTTGATTTTTTTCTGGTTATTGATTTTTTTTTGATTTTGTTCTTTCTCATATTTTTGGAAATGAAGATAAAAGAGAATTTAGAGTGTAGGAGTAGGGATTTTATAGCCTTGTTTTCTTTTTTTTCTTTTTAAAAGAAATGAAAGAGAATAAAGATCATGACACTTGTTAATTGTATGATAAAGTTTGTTTACACTTGTTATTTGTATGCATTAATCTCCTTACACTTGTAATTATGCATTTTTTTAAATTTTTTTAAATGTTAATATAAAGCTTCTGTATTTAATTTACTAATTACTAAATACTTTTCTTAATTTATATAATTAAAATACTTTAAAGAAAATAATATAAAATAAACTATATACTAATAAAATCTTCTACATATATTTTTAAATCCAAAATAATTTAAAATATTTATCTTTTAAATTTCAAATTTAAATCCAAATTCAAATTCAAATTCAATTTAAAATCCAATTCGAAATTAACTCAAATATATGTATATATTTAAACAACATAAATTAAATTTGTAAATAATAATTCTATTTTAAAATCTATTTACATCTATATTTAAAAACATCACATTATTATTATTGTTTGAAAATAACAATTTTTCCAATTTTAAATAATTTATAAAAGAGACTATCACATTTATTCGTTTAATCTATAAATTAGTATTTTCAATAGTTAAATCAGATAATTATCCAATTATCTGATGCCCGAATGTCCGGGTTATCACAATAAATAAGGCTATTCCTTCCAACTTGAAAATTCTTTTGATCACTTCATACTTGTATAAATTCCCTTTTTATACTTCAAATATTTTCCAAAAATCCTTTCTTCAGGTTATAGATTCAACGAGGGGAGTTTATCAAACATAACAAATATATATAACTTTATTTATGCCAAATCAAATATTCAAGTTTGATTTCTTTTATAAAGTTATATTTACCATATTACTTACTCTTCATAAAGTGAATTTCAATCATAGAAATATCCAACTTCCACTTTAACACATCATATATTCCTCAAAATATACTTTTCATTTCCAAAAATCATTTTTACATTTCCTTTCAAAATATCTATTTCAATCAAGCACGTACGATGTACATATATCATATGTATGCAATATCAAATTCGATCGCTCCTCAACCACACAATATCACTTCCGAACTAGTATCATCCATCCGACTTCCTAGTGCGGACTCAGATCTGGTTTCTTGATCAAAACCGTAATTCTCCTTACATAGCCATAACTATGATAGTGAATTTTCAGAATCAATCAAAAATCCATATCCAGGGTCCGCCGTCGAAAATCAAGTGAAAAATCCCAACTCGGATCGATATACTACCTCGAAATCTTATGCTCGAATCTGGATCAAATCGTTATGCGAATAGAATAATATACGTACATCTTATGTATTTACCTTCATTGGTTATCAACTAAATCAATTATCTTTTTTATTCACCTTCATTTTGATTTTATTCACTTATTCACAGTTGCAACAACTTCCATTTAGGTTATCACTTCAATTCTAAACAGTTTGCACTCTGACCGACTTGAATTTAGAGAATAGCTTGAGAAGGATTAAAATTGATAAGTGGTTGTAAAATAGTTATTAGTTGTAAAATAGTTAAGTAGTTATAAAATAGTTGTTAAATAGTCAAATAGTTGTAGAATAGTTAGATAATTGCAAAATAACTAAAAAATAGTAATTAGTTATAAAGTAGTTGTAAAATAGTAATTAGTTTATAAAACTGTTACAAAATTGTTGTAAATAGTCAAATAGTTCCAAAAATAATTATAAAATAAGTATAAGATGGTTTGGGTTTTAAAAAGAAAGATTGTATAGTAAATAGC
The DNA here is from genome assembly GCA_030765085.1 of Allium cepa. NCBI lineage: Eukaryota > Viridiplantae > Streptophyta > Magnoliopsida > Asparagales > Amaryllidaceae > Allium > Allium cepa. The sequence continues at coordinate 51,279,926 of CM060933.1, forward strand.
TAGGAAAAATAGTTTAAGAAAGTTTATATTAAAATAATTTATTTGAAAATAGTTCACAGCCAAACTGTTCAATTTCCTAATCTCCCATTCCAAATTCAAACCAATTCCCATTTGAACTTACTTAGTCAACTTCGATTTCAATTAATTTAAAATAAATTCCAATTTGAACTAATTTCAATTCCAATCTCAAACTTTAAACCATCTCGAGTTATATAAATACGAGTTAAATTTTCAAATGTTGATTTAATTCCTTAAATCAAATTAACTTTTACTTCTAATTTATCAACCTAGGTTTTTAAAAAATTTAATCCTAAGTCAAATTTTTAATATTCATTTTAAATTATCTTTACTTAACTTATTTCAAGGTTTAAGTAAGAGTTCAAATCTTTTTAAACAATTTAAATCTTCAAAACCAAATTTATTACCTAATTTTAACTTTGAAACCAATTCTTAACAATTTCAATTTACAAGTTCCTTTTTTTTTAACATTTAAATCTTAAGTTCAAAGTGGTTATATTTTAATTTTATTTTAAAAAAATCATTTAAATAATTTCAAATTAAAGTTTAATTCCATTTAATTTCAGTAATGGATATATATTATCTCAATTCCACTTCTTAATTTATTTAAACAATCCAGTTCACAGTTTTACATATTATTAATAGCAATAGGATGATAACAGGATATGTCAAAGTAAATAAACATCCAAATTATATAAAACATCCATCAATAGCATCCATTACCAATTTCCAAAACCCAACCCGTTTTGAGATCACATATAACTCCCTTTTTCAATCCAACCCATTTAACTTCCCTAAGTTAAATTCAAATTCATTTAGTCTGGTCAACCTTACTCAATTTGAATTCTCTATTTCAAATTTTCAAATTTTTATCAATATCCTTTCCCACAAGTTCAGAAACTTATTTCTCTTTGGGTTTACATCTTATTTCAAGGGAAAATTCAAAACTCAACACTTGGGGTTTACTTCAAATCAACATTGATATTATGTATATCTACTTGTTGAATATGCGCTTATATGATTATTTGTTTGATGATAATAAACATATGTATATATATATATATTCATTTAAATGTATTTGTTAATGTACTATTTTATTTTTCATAGATTAAGTAAATGTTTGTTGAATAAAATAAATTACACAGAATTTGAATTCAAACAGAAATTTTATTCAAACAAATATTTATTACAATTTTGAATAGTACAATTTCAAGCTCTCACTATACATATAAAATTTTGATTCTAATTACATCACAATTCAATTTACATAAATTCCTCACTACATATCACTCACACTCGTAGTTTATCTTCAACTTCATTCCAGTTAGAATCCAACATCTGAGCAATCTGCAAAATATTCACTAACGCAGTAAAATTGAAAAAGAAATATTTTTGCAATATAAAATAAAATAAGGATTTCGAAAATATTGTTTGCCTCGGTTATTTGGGTTGTTCGTCATCATTCACATTTGAATTTATCACACACGAACAGTGTGACATGCACAGTGTATCACTGTACATGCCGTATGACTCAAGGTATTTGCAAATTCTTGAAAAATTCAAAAATAAAACAGGAAAGTTTTTTGCCGTATGACTCAAGGTAAATCGAACAAAATCAAAACCATGTGCATCAAGTCAAAAATATTAGGCAATCGAAAAATAGGAAAATGACGAATTCAAATAAGAATTGATACGATGTAAATTTAGGAATTCGACTCCTATAAATAACAATCATCATCGGCAAATTAATCCATCAAGTTCAAGCAAGCATTAAACCAGCAACAAAAGGGAAGAGAATACATACCACAATCTATCGAACTCGATCAACAGAGGAGCAGCTGCGAACGAGCGCAAGTAAAGCAACCAGAGAATCGATCATCAGAGAAGCAGCGAGCAAGAGCAACACAAACCAGAGAATCAAATTTGAAGAAAGCCCTAATTTTCGCAAGGGAACAAAAGCCCTAATTCAGATCGAACAGAGCCGCCATTATCAAAAGGAACAGGCCAAAGAAAAGAAAAAAGGAAATAGGGCCGGCCTATTTTTTAAAAAGAGATTTCTTATAACGACCCTGACTCGACCTTCGAAAATCGGCACCGAATACGACACTCGTATTCAAATGCCGCAGATCCAAACGTCGAACCTGGTTCGCCGGAGCTTATAACACATTAAGTAAAATAACACAGCGGAAGAAAAAGAATAACATATATCATATATACATCATTGATACAACATCTGATACAATATGATACAACAGACGATACAATAGATACTATTATACATCAGAGATATGATACAAGATAACAGCAGCGGAAAGAAAAGATAACACAGCAGCGGAACAAAAATCTCTAATATGGTCTTCAAGAAAGAACTCCAGCATCGGTAATCTCCATCTCCAAATCACCAATCCAGCGATAGCTCGGACTCTCAATAACGATGCACAAAGCTAAGCAAGTGCAGTCCCGATCCAAAGACGGAACTAGCTCCAGATAATCTACTAAACCTGACTATCTGAAAAACCCAACTCTAGACTGCCCGTGTGGGAAAATAGTGGGCACCCCGAGTTTAGGAAAGGAACAATAAACTCCAGGTCAGTCATGGGACTGGTATGAGCAAACAAAAACATTTGGTCTTTTTAAAACAAACAACAGAATTTAAATTTGAAAATCCGCAATGCTTTTTAGAAAATGAAACTACCATAAGGCCTCCCGGCACACACACAATGCAAACGCACACATGGGGGAGATTTCTCCTTATGATAGTCAAACATGCTTAATACGAGAAAAATTCTGTGATATTATTACTAGTGCATAGTGGAAAATCTTTCGAAAGTATAATATAAATCCTAGCCAGCATAGGTACCATGATGCTATGCCTACTATAGCTGCCATGTTAAATGGCAGGTTCTACAACTAAAACCGTACAAGGCACGTATTGGATGAATGGATTTCCAACAAATGGTCAGGCTAAGGAACTTCCTACTGCCACATGGGATCGCCTCTGGCGGGACGTCCCGAGAACTAACGTTACGGTTAGATCTCTGCCAACACAAGGCCGGGTTACCTCTGTAACTAGGTAACTACTACACGAATATGCCATCCCCCGGTCCTTTGGGACCTTTATCCGAGGCGCCTCAAAGCAACAACCACACAGTAAATGGGATTGGAGCAACCACATAGGTTAAATACCAGGGCTCCATACCTGATACCACCCTTTACCAGAAGGGAATGACATACCCTAAAGGGAGCGACCCTCATAACCTTGCCGCATCTTTCCTATTTCGACCATTTCCGGGGAGTGAGGTCCTGATGCAGTCTCGTCCACAAAGCTACGCTTTGGCACAAAGCCATGCTTTGGGTCAACAGATGACCAAAGCAATGATCACAAAGATAAATGATCAAATAAATGATCATATCACAAATGATCAACCAATGATCATCACACAGCAGCACTCAGCATGCCACATTACCAAATTGGGAATATATCACTGGTAAATATCAACTACATAACCTCTGAGCTAGTACGTCTCAGAGAAGGGTGTTAAGCTAAGAGAATAAATTCTCCGCCACCAAGCAGAAATGTATTTGATAGAGATCAGTTTAATATCTCAAAGTGTAATGTCGGACATACAACCATACAAGTCTGTTCCGGGTTCGAACAGAACCGAAGGCACTTCCGAAGAAGCCCTTGCAAATCCGGGTATCCACAATCCCGATCGGACTTCCCATCACTAAGGGAATCTCTATACCGTAGCTACTCGGTGCAGAGACAATCGATAGGTTATCCTAACGTTCTCGAAGACACCCGGTCTTCAACACCGGTCTTCAAATGCAATCCATAACGTCGTATCACTATTCGGAATGGGCTATATGACACAAGGTCCTTTCCCGGCTAAACCGAATAGTAAGCGCCATATTTTAAAACATATGGATATGGGATTTTAGTTAAGTCACAACTTAAAAATCCAAACTTTTCTTTTAAATGATTAAACAAATTACCATTTTAAAATCTTCAAACAAAAAGATTTATTTCACAAAGTTCACAAAGATCCATTCATAGATTTCCAAAACAATTTCTATTTCAATTTGATTAACTCATTTAAATCTTTAAATTAAAGATTTAACTTATAGCTTTCAAAACCCGTTTCCAAAGATTTATCTATAACTTGGAAAACCATTTCATTTTAGATTCGAAATCATTTTAACACACATTGGGAAACCATTTCTTATATGAAAGCTTCTATTATTTGAAAACAACAGTTTTCGTTTCAGAAAAGTCCGATTTATACAAGTTGAAATCTTGGGTTAAATTTAAATTCCAAACATCACTTTTTAAAATGGTTTAAAAACCCATATAAATCCATTTATAAGTTGGATAACTTTTTAAACAATAGTTTCCAAATTTTAGAATTCAATTCCAAATATTGAATTCAAATTTAAATCCAATTATCTAAATTTTCAAAACTTAATCAAGTTATTTAAAAATAACCATTTTCAAAAGCTTCAATTCTAGTTCAAAAACTATTTTGGATTTAAAAATTTAATTTTAAAACAATTTCAAAAAATCTGTGACTTAACTAATTTCCACGTGCAATCCATATTTGTGTGTGTATAAGTGTGGTCCAAGGGTTCAACACAATAGTACACAACATCAATCATCACAGATTCAATCATCACGATTCGATGTGGGTTTCGGATAACCAACTGGAATCCGACTCCCTGTCGCATCGAAATTCAAATGCCGTTTTACAGGTCAAAGGATTTGCATATTCATATAATCATATATATATCACAGACATAACATCTTAGCACGAAGCATCAAATAGCATCACATCACATATCAAAATATCAATCCAACACACATCATTCAGTAACAATCAAACATCTACAATTAAGATGAATAAATTGTATGGTTTAAAATTAATTAACCATATAATTACTTTCATTAGTAATCTTTAATTAATTATCATTAATTACAATTGATTTAGTCTTAATCACCTTCATTAATTAATTAAATAAATTTTTCTTTAAATTAATTAACCTTCAAACATTTGATTAATAAAACTTTAATCATTAATTATCCATACTTAATTACTTTAACATGTAATTAATCACTTAATTAATTATTCTTAACTATTTTATTCATTAATCATTAATCAAATAATTTAATCCTTTAACTAATTATTAATTAATTCTTCAATTAATAACTCAAATGATTAACTCTTAATCACATTACTTAATTACTTTTAATAAAGTATTTGTCCTTTACTTAATTACCTTTAGCAATTAATCACTTAATTACTTCCCTAAGTATTATATTAGATTAATCCAAAGTGATTAACTTAATTAATCATAATATAATTACTTAATTAACTAATTAACTTAATCATTTAAAATTAATTAAATGATTCTTAAACTTATTATATTAAAAGATTCTTAATTAAGAAAACCACTATCTTAATTAAATCATTTATTAACCCATAACTCTTGATAATTAAAAATGATTTAATTATCTTCACAAATTTATTTGTCTTTAATTAAATCAAATTTTAAATTACTCAAGATAATCTCTATTATAATTGATTACCCAAATTTAAATCATTAAACTTTATTTGAAATAAAATATAACATTCATAAATCAATTGTAATTAAACACATTTTAAATTGAACTTTTAAATCTTTTAAACCTTTCTAAAGTTCTTTAAAAAAAAAATTAAATACAAACTTAGTTTCAAAATCCACTTCTTTTTTTTTTAAACTTTCATATTTATTATATATAAAACTTATTTAAACATAATTTTGAAACAAATCTAGTTTTATATATAAACTTATTTAACTTTTGTTTAAAACTTTAATCATTTACAAATCATATTATCTTTGTTTAAATTTTAGGAACCTTACTGTTAAATATTTTAAAACTTTTAAACTCAAACTTAAACCCAGTTTTAAATCTCCACCTAAAATTTAAATTCACCTTTTACATTTAAAACAGAAACAATTTTCTGTTTAAAATCAAACTTTGAAATTCCCTGAATTTAAACTATTTCAAAAGACCAGAATTTAAACTTATTTAAATTCATTATTAAATTCAGTTTTCAAAATCCAAAGTCTCAATATAGTTTGCACTTTGATTCAAACTTCATAAAACTGGGAACAGTTTCCTGTTTCCCCCTTTCTTTTTTTTTTATTTTAAACCGATTTGAATTTCTGCATTTAAATTAATACAAAATAAGAATTCAAACAATTTGAATTCATTCTTAGATTCAAGTTAAATCTTAAGTTCAATTTCAGATTTAATTTAAAACTTATCTTTCAAAATTCTAAAAAAAAAACAGAACAGTTTCTGTTAAATTTTAACCCTCTTACATTCTTGAATTTAAAAATGTTTTCAAATTCCCGATTTGAATTATTTAAATCCATAACTAAATTCAGGTTCCACCTAATTTCAAACTCCAAGTTTACATTCCTATTATCACTACAACACTATTCTTTTAAAAAAAAACTGGAAATACACTTCTGTTTTTCCTACATACAAACCTGAAACAAAATAACCCGAGGCAAACCCACCTCTACTTCGAGTCATTTCCACTTTTCCCCGAGACCAACCCGAGTCAAAATCCCTGCAACCCAGAACCTACCCCAAACCTGGAACATACCAACCCCCTCCACTTCAAACCTGTCAACACCAATCTCTCCACCTCTCGACCACTATCAACATCCAAACTCCGGCACTAGCTTCATCACTTCACCATCCATTAATACCCTAAACACCTTTGAACTCGATGCACAGAGGAGTTCAAAATTGACCCAAAACAGTAACCCAAAATAAACTAGGGTTCATCATCAAAAATCCCAAATTTCCATCTCAAACTTGAATTGTGGATCAATTCAAAAAAATTTCATATGTTTTATAATAGATAATCTATTCCCAGAACAAATTCAAACAATTCAAATGCAAGATTCAACTGAACTTGTCAAAGGTGAAAAATACAGTGTTTCTTGAAACTGCATTTTATTTTTTTTACTGTAAATTTTAATCTTTGATTTAAAATTCTTGCATTCACTTAATGATTCTATAAGTAAATCTGAACATTAATTCATGATACCTATATTTCCCAATTTTTTTTTCAGAATTTGGTTTGTTTATGTTTCCAGACATCACAGAAAACTAAACAACTTATATAGCCTTTAAAAATTTATTTTATCAGGAAATAAACCAATTCCATTTAAATTCTAATCCCTAATAGCAACCAGATTAATGAAAGAAAAACTATTTATCAAATTTGAACTCAACTATAACAATCAGAACCTTAGAAATCAAGCATGCATTGCATTCATATATGCACAGGCAGTAGAAAAAAACATGTACAAAAATTTAACTTCAGCAAATAAACAAACATGCATTCCTAATTAACTTATTTTAAATTGAGTGTTACTCACAAGCATTAACAAGAAAATAAGTTTCAGGAGGGAAAGTTGCTCACCTAGATCTTTGTAACAGAGAAAAACAGAGAGGCCAGAGAAAATGTTTTGCCTGGAACCAGCTTTTTTTTTTCCTTTTGCCACTTTAAATTCTTTTAAGTTTGGATCTGTCAATTATCAACATAGATCTTTGTTCTTTCCTTATTGTATTTACTAATTCACTTTATTATAAAATTTTATTAATTTTCTTACCTTCAGTATGAATTTCTTGTTATATAACAAGGGAACCCTGCAATTGAAACCAGAATATAATTGTTGCCCTGAACTTGATTCTTCCTGCAACCAATTAAACTTATTGATTTAAACTTACGCTTTAGTTACTGATTACTACCAATATTAAGTTCAAATCTTAAAAAAGAAAATTCACTTGCCTTTATTTACTTTCAGAAACCCTGCACTTGCTTCCCAGCCTGAAGCAATTTTTTTTTCTTTCTTGATTATTTTGATGCAGTAGCTGATTTTAAACTGCAGTTTTGAAATTTGTTTGTGTTAAAACTTGATTTTGAAACCAAAAATTTATTACTTTTGATGTTAAAAACTTACTTGAGATGAAGGTATCACTATAGTTTGATAACACTTCAGATTTTTAGCTTGAAATGAATTGAAGAGATTTGCAGTTTTCCCCCCTTTTTTTTTTCTGAACTTTCTTTGTTGAGATTTGAAATGCAAAATCTCTTTTTACTTGTTTGTTCAGATTTGCTGAGATGTTTAATATGATTGCATATGGGGAAATGAAGAGTTGTTGTAATTTTTTTAATTTTAATATTTTATTTAAACAATTACATTGAATGCCATTTGTAAGAAATCATCATAACCCTAGATTTTTGCTAATCTCTTTACTCCAAACCCATGTGCATGTATGCATATGTTTGTTTTTAAATTTTTTAAAGACAAAAGAATGTTTATTTTATTTTATTTTATATCACATTTATTTTATAAATGAATTTACCTTTTATTCGTTAGCATATACATATATACAATGTTGAAAGAATTTTGTTTCTTAGCCAATATTTACATATATACATTTTTTGTTTGTTATTTCAACTTATACCAATTTAAAGAAACAAATGATTTAAAACTAATTTTTATTTATATTTCCAAAACAAAATTTTATTCCAATTATTCTCTTACATTTAATTAAATTTTTTTTAATAATGTTTATATACTTATTTAAAAATTTATATTAACACAATTTACATTCATATAAATTTTCAAAATAAATATTACCAAATTTCTACTAGTATAAAATTATGTGGTTTTAAAATCCAAATTTATAAATATATACATTTTGAATTTTTCAAAATCAAAAATCTTATTTAAAATTTTAACTTTCAATCTATATACATATTTATTCAAATTATAGTGCATATTTATCTCTAATACAATTATCCATAAACCAAATTTCTATTTATAATCTAAAAAATTAAGTTTATTTTGGAAATCTCAAATTAATTCACAATTAAATCCACAGTTTAAATTCAAAATTAATTTAATTATTGAATTATTTTGGCTAATATTTCAGGAATGTTACAGATTTCCCCCCCTTAAAAGAATTTCGTCCTCGAAATTGCAAGGAAGACGACAAAGAATAGATGATAGATAAAGAAATGATTGATCAGATCAGATCGAAATATTTATTCTGCATTTGGTCTACCCAAACCAGAATATCAATAATATGAGAACGAACTCATACAATTATTACACAAGATACTCGGGTCCACCGGTCTACGAATATGCAAGGGTATTGATTAGTTCGAAGGGATAACTAATCGTTCGTAGACTATATCGGACCCCAGAGAATAAATAGATAGATTAAATCTTCATATTAGTTAACCAGTTTACTTAATTTAAAATTTCCAATTTATTTAATTTTTCAATTTCAAATTCATTAGAGTTTAGATCGAAAAGCTGATAAGAAATCGATGAAGATACAAAGTAAGAATTTTCTACAACGATACGTATGGCCATCATCACACCGAAACTTCTTTCTGGAGCTGTCACGAAGCAATCAAAAGAATTGAGAATCGAATCAAAGGAGGTTGATGGAGAAAAGTTGTTTCCGCTATTTCAGGGTATTGACCATTAGTAGTGGTATTCCCTGTCCCTATCTCGTTCACTTCTCGCACTCATACTTACTATCAGTGGATAGTGAGAGAATTTACTGAGGCATTCGAACGGATATCTCAGGGATATACTCATTTTAGGGTTTACTTCACCCTATCTCTAATGAGTTACTTAATGTGTTATACTCCTGAGCTAAGGTTTTAACCATCAGCTCTGATACCAATTATAACGACCCTGACTCGACCTTCGAAAATCGGCACCGAATACGACACTCGTATTCAAATGCCGCAGATCCAAACGTCGAACCTGGTTCGCCGGAGCTTATAACACATTAAGTAAAATAACACAGCGGAAGAAAAAGAATAACATATATCATATATACATCATTGATACAACATCTGATACAATATGATACAACAGACGATACAATAGATACTATTATACATCAGAGATATGATACAAGATAACAGCAGCGGAAAGAAAAGATAACACAGCAGCGGAACAAAAATCTCTAATATGGTCTTCAAGAAAGAACTCCAGCATCGGTAATCTCCATCTCCAAATCACCAATCCAGCGATAGCTCGGACTCTCAATAACGATGCACAAAGCTAAGCAAGTGCAGTCCCGATCCAAAGACGGAACTAGCTCCAGATAATCTACTAAACCTGACTATCTGAAAAACCCAACTCTAGACTGCCCGTGTGGGAAAATAGTGGGCACCCCGAGTTTAGGAAAGGAACAATAAACTCCAGGTCAGTCATGGGACTGGTATGAGCAAACAAAAACATTTGGTCTTTTTAAAACAAACAACAGAATTTAAATTTGAAAATCCGCAATGCTTTTTAGAAAATGAAACTACCATAAGGCCTCCCGGCACACACACAATGCAAACGCACACATGGGGGAGATTTCTCCTTATGATAGTCAAACATGCTTAATACGAGAAAAATTCTGTGATATTATTACTAGTGCATAGTGGAAAATCTTTCGAAAGTATAATATAAATCCTAGCCAGCATAGGTACCATGATGCTATGCCTACTATAGCTGCCATGTTAAATGGCAGGTTCTACAACTAAAACCGTACAAGGCACGTATTGGATGAATGGATTTCCAACAAATGGTCAGGCTAAGGAACTTCCTACTGCCACATGGGATCGCCTCTGGCGGGACGTCCCGAGAACTAACGTTACGGTTAGATCTCTGCCAACACAAGGCCGGGTTACCTCTGTAACTAGGTAACTACTACACGAATATGCCATCCCCCGGTCCTTTGGGACCTTTATCCGAGGCGCCTCAAAGCAACAACCACACAGTAAATGGGATTGGAGCAACCACATAGGTTAAATACCAGGGCTCCATACCTGATACCACCCTTTACCAGAAGGGAATGACATACCCTAAAGGGAGCGACCCTCATAACCTTGCCGCATCTTTCCTGTTTCGACCATTTCCGGGGAGTGAGGTCCTGATGCAGTCTCGTCCACAAAGCTACGCTTTGGCACAAAGCCATGCTTTGGGTCAACAGATGACCAAAGCAATGATCACAAAGATAAATGATCAAACAAATGATCATATCACAAATGATCAACCAATGATCATCACACAGCAGCACTCAGCATGCCACATTACCAAATTGGGAATATATCACTGGTAAATATCAACTACATAACCTCTGAGCTAGTACGTCTCAGAGAAGGGTGTTAAGCTAAGAGAATAAATTCTCCGCCACCAAGCAGAAATGTATTTGATAGAGATCAGTTTAATATCTCAAAGTGTAATGTCGGACATACAACCATACAAGTCTGTTCCGGGTTCGAACAGAACCGAAGGCACTTCCGAAGAAGCCCTTGCAAATCCGGGTATCCACAATCCCGATCGGACTTCCCATCACTAAGGGAATCTCTATACCGTAGCTACTCGGTGCAGAGACAATCGATAGGTTATCCTAACGTTCTCGAAGACACCCGGTCTTCAACACCGGTCTTCAAATGCAATCCATAACGTCGTATCACTATTCGGAATGGGCTATATGACACAAGGTCCTTTCCCGGCTAAACCGAATAGTAAGCGCCATATTTTAAAACATATGGATATGGGATTTTAGTTAAGTCACAACTTAAAAATCCAAACTTTTCTTTTAAATGATTAAACAAATTACCATTTTAAAATCTTCAAACAAAAAGATTTATTTCACAAAGTTCACAAAGATCCATTCATAGATTTCCAAAACAATTTCTATTTCAATTTGATTAACTCATTTAAATCTTTAAATTAAAGATTTAACTTATAGCTTTCAAAACCCGTTTCCAAAGATTTATCTATAACTTGGAAAACCATTTCATTTTAGATTCGAAATCATTTTAACACACATTGGGAAACCATTTCTTATATGAAAGCTTCTATTATTTGAAAACAACAGTTTTCGTTTCAGAAAAGTCCGATTTATACAAGTTGAAATCTTGGGTTAAATTTAAATTCCAAACATCACTTTTTCAAATGGTTTAAAAACCCATATAAATCCATTTATAAGTTGGATAACTTTTTAAACAATAGTTTCCAAATTTTAGAATTCAATTCCAAATATTGAATTCAAATTTAAATCCAATTATCTAAATTTTCAAAACTTAATCAAGTTATTTAAAAATAACCATTTTCAAAAGCTTCAATTCTAGTTCAAAAACTATTTTGGATTTAAAAATTTAATTTTAAAACAATTTCAAAAAATCTGTGACTTAACTAATTTCCACGTGCAATCCATATTTGTGTGTGTATAAGTGTGGTCCAAGGGTTCAACACAATAGTACACAACATCAATCATCACAGATTCAATCATCACGATTCGATGTGGGTTTCGGATAACCAACTGGAATCCGACTCCCTGTCGCATCGAAATTCAAATGCCGTTTTACAGGTCAAAGGATTTGCATATTCATATAATCATATATATATCACAGACATAACATCTTAGCACGAAGCATCAAATAGCATCACATCACATATCAAAATATCAATCCAACACACATCATTCAGTAACAATCAAACATCTACAATTAAGATGAATAAATTGTATGGTTTAAAATTAATTAACCATATAATTACTTTCATTAGTAATCTTTAATTAATTATCATTAATTACAATTGATTTAGTCTTAATCACCTTCATTAATTAATTAAATAAATTTTTCTTTAAATTAATTAACCTTCAAACATTTGATTAATAAAACTTTAATCATTAATTATCCATACTTAATTACTTTAACATGTAATTAATCACTTAATTAATTATTCTTAACTATTTTATTCATTAATCATTAATCAAATAATTTAATCCTTTAACTAATTATTAATTAATTCTTCAATTAATAACTCAAATGATTAACTCTTAATCACATTACTTAATTACTTTTAATAAAGTATTTGTCCTTTACTTAATTACCTTTAGCAATTAATCACTTAATTACTTCCCTAAGTATTATATTAGATTAATCCAAAGTGATTAACTTAATTAATCATAATATAATTACTTAATTAACTAATTAACTTAATCATTTAAAATTAATTAAATGATTCTTAAACTTATTATATTAAAAGATTCTTAATTAAGAAAACCACTATCTTAATTAAATCATTTATTAACCCATAACTCTTGATAATTAAAAATGATTTAATTATCTTCACAAATTTATTTGTCTTTAATTAAATCAAATTTTAAATTACTCAAGATAATCTCTATTATAATTGATTACCCAAATTTAAATCATTAAACTTTATTTGAAATAAAATATAACATTCATAAATCAATTGTAATTAAACACATTTTAAATTGAACTTTTAAATCTTTTAAACCTTTCTAAAGTTCTTTAAAAAAAAATTAAATACAAACTTAGTTTCAAAATCCACTTCTTTTTTTTTTAAACTTTCATATTTATTATATATAAAACTTATTTAAACATAATTTTGAAACAAATCTAGTTTTATATATAAACTTATTTAACTTTTGTTTAAAACTTTAATCATTTACAAATCATATTATCTTTGTTTAAATTTTAGGAACCTTACTGTTAAATATTTTAAAACTTTTAAACTCAAACTTAAACCCAGTTTTAAATCTCCACCTAAAATTTAAATTCACCTTTTACATTTAAAACAGAAACAATTTTCTGTTTAAAATCAAACTTTGAAATTCCCTGAATTTAAACTATTTCAAAAGACCAGAATTTAAACTTATTTAAATTCATTATTAAATTCAGTTTTCAAAATCCAAAGTCTCAATATAGTTTGCACTTTGATTCAAACTTCATAAAACTGGGAACAGTTTCCTGTTTCCCCCTTTCTTTTTTTTTTATTTTAAACCGATTTGAATTTCTGCATTTAAATTAATACAAAATAAGAATTCAAACAATTTGAATTCATTCTTAGATTCAAGTTAAATCTTAAGTTCAATTTCAGATTTAATTTAAAACTTATCTTTCAAAATTCTAAAAAAAAAAACAGAACAGTTTCTGTTAAATTTTAACCCTCTTACATTCTTGAATTTAAAAATGTTTTCAAATTCCCGATTTGAATTATTTAAATCCATAACTAAATTCAGGTTCCACCTAATTTCAAACTCCAAGTTTACATTCCTATTATCACTACAACACTATTCTTTTAAAAAAAAACTGGAAATACACTTCTGTTTTTCCTACATACAAACCTGAAACAAAATAACCCGAGGCAAACCCACCTCTACTTCGAGTCATTTCCACTTTTCCCCGAGACCAACCCGAGTCAAAATCCCTGCAACCCAGAACCTACCCCAAACCTGGAACAGACCAACCCCCTCCACTTCAAACCTGTCAACACCAATCTCTCCACCTCTCGACCACTATCAACATCCAAACTCCGGCACTAGCTTCATCACTTCACCATCCATTAATACCCTAAACACCTTTGAACTCGATGCACAGAGGAGTTCAAAATTGACCCAAAACAGTAACCCAAAATAAACTAGGGTTCATCATCAAAAATCCCAAATTTCCATCTCAAACTTGAATTGTGGATCAATTCAAAAAAATTTCATATGTTTTATAATAGATAATCTATTCCCAGAACAAATTCAAACAATTCAAATGCAAGATTCAACTGAACTTGTCAAAGGTGAAAAATACAGTGTTTCTTGAAACTGCATTTTATTTTTTTTACTGTAAATTTTAATCTTTGATTTAAAATTCTTGCATTCACTTAATGATTCTATAAGTAAATCTGAACATTAATTCATGATACCTATATTTCCCAATTTTTTTTTTCAGAATTTGGTTTGTTTATGTTTCCAGACATCACAGAAAACTAAACAACTTATATAGCCTTTAAAAATTTATTTTATCAGGAAATAAACCAATTCCATTTAAATTCTAATCCCTAATAGCAACCAGATTAATGAAAGAAAAACTATTTATCAAATTTGAACTCAACTATAACAATCAGAACCTTAGAAATCAAGCATGCATTGCATTCATATATGCACAGGCAGTAGAAAAAAACATGTACAAAAATTTAACTTCAGCAAATAAACAAACATGCATTCCTAATTAACTTATTTTAAATTGAGTGTTACTCACAAGCATTAACAAGAAAATAAGTTTCAGGAGGGAAAGTTGCTCACCTAGATCTTTGTAACAGAGAAAAACAGAGAGGCCAGAGAAAATGTTTTGCCTGGAACCAGCTTTTTTTTTTTTCCTTTTGCCACTTTAAATTCTTTTAAGTTTGGATCTGTCAATTATCAACATAGATCTTTGTTCTTTCCTTATTGTATTTACTAATTCACTTTATTATAGAATTTTATTAATTTTCTTACCTTCAGTATGAATTTCTTGTTATATAACAAGGGAACCCTGCAATTGAAACCAGAATATAATTGTTGCCCTGAACTTGATTCTTCCTGCAACCAATTAAACTTATTGATTTAAACTTACGCTTTAGTTACTGATTACTACCAATATTAAGTTCAAATCTTAAAAAAGAAAATTCACTTGCCTTTATTTACTTTCAGAAACCCTGCACTTGCTTCCCAGGCTGAAGCAATTTTTTTTTCTTTCTTGATTATTTTGATGCAGTAGCTGATTTTAAACTGCAGTTTTGAAATTTGTTTGTGTTAAAACTTGATTTTGAAACCAAAAATTTATTACTTTTGATGTTAAAAACTTACCTGAGATGAAGGTATCACTATAGTTTGATAACACTTCAGATTTTTAGCTTGAAATGAATTGAAGAGATTTGCAGTTTTCCCCCCTTTTTTTTTTCTGAACTTTCTTTGTTGAGATTTGAAATGCAAAATCTCTTTTTACTTGTTTGTTCAGATTTGCTGAGATGTTTAATATGATTGCATATGGGGAAATGAAGAGTTGTTGTAATTTTTTTAATTTTAATATTTTATTTAAACAATTACATTGAATGCCATTTGTAAGAAATCATCATAACTCTAGATTTTTGCTAATCTCTTTACTCCAAACCCATGTGCATGTATGCATATGTTTGTTTTTAAATTTTTTAAAGACAAAAGAATGTTTATTTTATTTTATTTTATTTTATATCACATTTATTTTATAAATGAATTTACCTTTTATTCGTTAGCATATACATATATACAATGTTGAAAGAATTTTGTTTCTTAGCCAATATTTACATATATACATTTTTTGTTTGTTATTTCAACTTATACCAATTTAAAGAAACAAATGATTTAAAACTAATTTTTATTTATATTTCCAAAACAAAATTTTATTCCAATTATTCTCTTACATTTAATTAAATTTTTTTAATAATGTTTATATACTTATTTAAAAATTTATATTAACACAATTTACATTCATATAAATTTTCAAAATAAATATTACCAAATTTCTACTAGTATAAAATTATGTGGTTTTAAAATCCAAATTTATAAATATATACATTTTGAATTTTTCAAAATCAAAAATCGTATTTAAAATTTTAACTTTCAATCTATATACATATTTATTCAAATTATAGTGCATATTTATCTCTAATACAATTATCCATAAACCAAATTTCTATTTATAATCTAAAAAATTAAGTTTATTTTGGAAATCTCAAATTAATTCACAATTAAATCCACAGTTTAAATTCAAAATTAATTTAATTATTGAATTATTTTGGCTAATATTTCAGGAATGTTACATTTCTCCTTTTTTATATAAAGTTTTTTATTAGGGTTATTTTAAATTGTTTTGCTTAAGGGCAAAAATGTGTGCTCAAGTTTTTACATAATTTTATTTTTATTTTTTATCTGTTCTTTTCGAATCAAGTCTTGATAAATCACCACCTAGGTTTTAGGTAGTGTCAGATTGTCTAGTTAGAATTAGTTCAGTGAGCAGGGTGTGCGAGTTTGCAAAACTCTATAAGCGGTAGCAGGGTGTGCGAGTCTGTTAGAGTGTTTATAAGCGGGAGACTGTTTAATTCTAATAGAAATCTGGGAATGCAGCAGTAGGCAGGGGTTGCCGAAGCTGGGTAAATTTTGTGTGTGATTTATTTTCCAGCATATTTACTTCTCTGCAGTTTGTTTTTGTGTTTAATTTGAGAAAATTTGCTATAACCCTATTCACCCCCCCCCCCTCTAGGGTTAATCTAGATCCTACAAGTGGTATCAAAGCGAGGTATTTTTTCTTTAACTCTAGAGTCATGAATCCACCAAATAATGCTTTTTCTGAGGGGCAATCTATTGCTAGGCCACCCATGTTTAATGGGAATGATTATGCTTATTGGAAACTTAGGATAGGTATTTATCTTAGTTATGTTGATTATGATGTTTGGGAGATTATTGAAACTGGCTATAATTCTCCCACTATAACTGTTGGTGATACTGAGATTCCTAAACCTAAGGATAGGTGGGATGCTAACGATAAGGAATTAAAAACTACAAATGCTAAAGCCGTGAATGCTTTGATCTGTGCTCTTGATAGGACTGAATTTAATAGAATTTATCATTGTGAAAATGCACAAGAAATCTGGAATACTTTCGATGCAATATATGGTGCAAAAGTCAACAGCAATGAGAAATCCTCCACAACCAACTCAGTGGAAGAAATGTGCTTAACAGGATTTGTAAAAAGCAGTTGTAACGAGGATGATGATGGAGCAGCTGAGCTGGCGTTAATAATGAAGAAATTCAAAAGGTGGAACCACAAATATGAAAATCCAGCTCGAAATCAAAAATTAAAAAGCAGAATAATCAAGGCACTAGACAACTCAGAAGAACACGGGATCATTTGCAACAAACCCGGTTATATCAAGCCCAATTATCACCGATTTCAACGCGATTTTGAAAAGAAAGCAAAACGGAGAAATACTACAACCACGTGGAATACAAGTGATCAAGATAATCAAAGTACTAGCAGTAAGAGTGAGAAAGCAGATATGTGCCTTCATGGAAATATAATTGATAGCGACGATAACGAACCAAGCGAGGTATCAAAACTCACTCACTTTGAATTACTTATTTATTTCCATGAAGTAAATGGTTGTTTCAAACGACTTAGAGAGAAATATGCTAAACTTGAATCAAAAAAAGTTACTTTGATATAATTAAATGAACAACTTGACCAATTAGTTAAAACCTATCAAAGTAGGATCCCTAAGTGTGATAAGTGTCCAACATTTGAAAACGAAATTAAAAAATCAGAAATCAATATAAAATCACTTGGAAATGAAATTCTAATTTTGAAAGAGAGCGAAAATACTATGAGAGATAATTGTATTAAACGAAAATGAATCTCTCAAAACACAAGTCCAACAATTGTCAACGACTTTAGATATATTTTCAAAAAGTGAAAAATCGTTGAATATGCTATTAGAAAAGCAAACTGTTAACACGGTTAGAAAAGGGCTTGGATATAATCAATCTAAAATTGTTGAAAACAAGATTAATCAAGAAAATTCAATGTGCACAATTTGTAGAAAATATGGACACAATCACAATAATTGTTGGTATAGACCCAAACATGCGAAAACTATACCAATTTGGGTTCCAAAAGGCACAAATATAAAATCTCTCAAAGTAAAACAAATTTGGGTGCCGAAGGGAGCAATTATAAATAGTTTTGGGTCTCCACAAAATTATTTTTCAAAATATTCTGCCACTAACAACCATGGACCTATAAAAACAAATAGGTCACATAAATCTTTTTCCGTGTAGGTGTGGTGGCAGGCTAAGGAACAACAATAGTGCTACTTGGATTCTGGCTGTTCCAAAAGCACACCGAGCAACAAAGCAAAGTTCCTTAGCCTAGTATAAAGGTGACAGAATCACAAGAGACAACAACGAAAAAATATCGTAAAGGTAAAACAGGTAATGGTATGTTTTGAACGATATATTAAATGTGATAATCTGCACTGTATTCTGAATGAAATCAGCCAATATTGAGATGTTGTAAGAGATGACGATTTTTTGATTCTGACTTGTTCAACATAGTTGGCCAATTATATTTATGCCAAAAACACTATTCTTTGAATTACTTCATATATATTAGTTTGGATTAAAAATAGTGTTTTGTTGGATGATAATATTTTTGGTTATAATACGGCTAACTCTATATTCACGGTTTTCTGATTATTTACACGGCTTCAATCCAAATTCAAGAGAATGCCATTTAAAATGCTGTTTGAGTTTTTATGCACACTTCATGGTTTGGTCGATCAAATTCAATTGATGATGATTTTTGAGTGAAAAAGAAATTCAGATGCAGATTACATTGGTAATCTAGTTGATAGAAAAATTACTAGTTGAACGTGATTTTTGAGACATTTAGTAACTGTATCGTTTTTCAAAGAAAATATCTACATATTTTTCATTTCAAATAATTTTCAAATGGCAGAAAATTTTCTCATATAACCCCCTCGAGAAAATCATTTTAATCATATTTTCAGATTAGTCATTGTGAAAAATTGATTTCATAATTATTTTTGAATTTGATTTAAATGACAATTTTAACGAGTCTAACTCCCTAATAATTATCGAAAAGATAAATAGTGATTGAAAAAAGTGATGAGTATTGATATTTTTCATACATTACTCAAGACAGTATATTTTAGAAAAAAATTTCTTTGGAAATTCAAACAAAAGTTATAAAACTTTCTGTTGGGTAAAGATTCCATAACCATTTCTATGTCTATCATATTTCTATCAACCATCGCTCATCAAAAATTCAATATAGTTCGTCGATATGTGGTACTTTAAACAGGAATCGTTCATTTTTCATTTTATAAAACAAAATAAAACCCAAAGTATTCACTCTCATTTAAAAGTCCTCACGGTTATGCATGGGTGAATTACTTGTAATTTGTTATGTGCTTCCATGCTCATTTAAAAGTCGTTACAGTTATGCATGTATGGAACGCACATCAAAATTGATTTATTAAATAAACAAGTTGATTCTAATCCCATTTAAAAGTCCTCACGGTTATGCGTAATTAGAAGATACTTGAATTCATTTTTAAAATTAAATTGGAATACTACTAATCTCATTTAAAAGTCCTAACGGTTATGCATGATTAGTAGATATTCAAATCCTTGGTATAAATGTACCACAAGTAGATGCAACTGTATGTTTTTATACGAGAACATCATTTCCATCATTCTAAAAGTGGAATATGCGCCTAACAAGGGTAGTTATGATTTTTGTTTGATTTTTATTGAAGTTTAATATTTATATTTAATTTGAGTTTCAATGTTGGATTAATATCGATCACTTTATCTCTATTTTCCCTAACACTATTATTCTTTTGCTAATAACAAAAGGGGGAGAGAAAAGTTAAGATTTTTTCAAATAAAATCAAGCAAAGGTCAAATAATTTTCTATTTGCATCTAGGCTCATTTGCATATTTCTATTCGTATGCATATATGTAGGGGGAGCATCGTGTAGAAAGGAAGCATTTAAATAGGGGGAGTCATTGTATTTCATTGATCAAATACATTTAACACAGTCAAAATCTTAAATATATGTTTGTTATCATCAAAAGGGGGAGATTGTTAAATATGCGCTTATATGATTATTTGTTTGATGATAATAAACATATATATATATATTCATTTAAATGTATTTGTTAATGTACTATTTTATTTTTCATAGATTAAATAAATATTTGTTGAATAAAATAAATTACACAGAATTTGAATTCATACAGAAATTTTATTCAAACAAATATTTATTACAATTTTGAATAGTACAATTTCAAGCTCTCACTATACATATACAATTTTGATTCTAATTACATCACAATTCAATTTACATAAATTTCTCACTACATATCACTCACACTCGTAGTTTATCTTCAACTTCATTCCAGTTAGAATCCAGCATCTGAGCAATCTGCAAAAATATTCACTAACGCAGTAAAATTGAAAAAGAAATATTTTTGCAATATAAAATAAAATATGGATTTTGAAAATATTGTTTGCCTCCGTTATTTGGGTTGTTCGTCATCATTCACATTTGAATTTATCACACACGAACAGTGTGACATGCACAGTGTATCACTGTACATGCCACAAAGTCGTACACATAGATATATACACTTGTATTCCTATCAGGGACAAGTAATCATGAGTGGCTGCAATACATACGTGTACATTTGTACACGTGTGCACTGCCTCGCCAACTCGTGTGCGCAGCCAACAAAAGCAAGCATGCAAACAGAAAAACCAAAACAGTGCACCAAAGAAAATTAGCAAACTACAGGTGACAATGTGAATGCATCCAGATGACAGTATGACAGCGCACCATCAAGAAACCACTGTAATGATGCAAACTGGCTCGAAGAAATGCCACCAAGCAAACAAAATGTCAAAGACCAGACAATAGTGAAGAAGTATTCCATTAACAAACTGACTCAAAGGACAGCAATGACCGGATAGTAGACATAACAGGTGAAGTGCAACAAGAATCAGACTCAAGTACATGGTAAACATGTACACAAATGCAAAGCTTATATATGCAGATGAGCAACAAAAGATCAGAGACAAAGAATGTGCACAAGTATACAACTACAGGTCTCAATATCAAAGAAACAACTCCAGACCAAATGCAAGACCAAATTACACAAACCACAAAGCCCAGTGATCAAACCTGAATACAACTCACAATGCAATGAACAGCAAATACCACAAACATCAAGTAAGAAACACCAATGATACAAGAGAGGTGAACAACAATGCAACCAGACCGTGATGCAAGCAATGACCAAGAACTTATACAAAGCTTCGACTAATCAAAGCATCAAAGCACAAATACATGGAACAATGCCCAACTCAAATGAATACAGTAAAATGCACAAAGGCATAGCAAGTGCCACAAGACCACCAAGCAGTGAACAGTGAAAGCAACTATATCAGAAAGAGTAATGTGGCAACCATACAAAAATGGACGGATCAAGTAAAGTGCATCAAGTATGCTCAAGTTCAAATGCATCAGAATATGAACATCAAAATATAGTGATCTCAACAAGTTGGTATGCCAGATTTTCATTTGCAAACAAGCTCAGGGAACATTAGCAAGTGCAACAGACACACTTGAATATGAAGACCGCAAAGAAAATGCAACAGTAAAAAGAAACAACATCAGCAGAGTATACAAAGACCAAGGCCGTTAGCATCTATGTGAAGCCGAGAAACAATGTGATTTAGATCAGGAGTAAAGTTCGAATTCAATGCAGACGCAAACAAGTCGAGATGAACAAATGGAAACAAATTCGAAGTCGAACAATGCAGACGTATGATAACCAAGGGTATTTGCAAATTCTTGAAAAAGTCAAAAATAAAATTGGAAAGTTTTTTTGCCGTATGAGTCAAGGTAAATCGAACTAAATCAAGACCGTGTGCATCAAGTCAAAAATATTAGGCAATCGAAAAATAGGAAAGTGACGAATTCAAATAAGAATTGATACGATGTAAATTTAGGAATTCGACTCCTATAAATAACAGTCATCATCGGCAAATTAATCCATCGAGTTCAAGCAAGGATTAAACCAGCAACAAAAGGGAAGAGAATACATACCACAATCTATCGAACTCGATCAACAGAGGAGCAGCTGCGAACGAGCGCAAGTAAAGCAACCAGAGATCGATCATCAGAGAAGCAGCGAGCAAGAGCAACACAAACCAGAGAATCGAATTTGAAGAAAGCCTTAATTTTCGCAAGGGAACAAAAGCCCTAATTCAGATCGAACAGAGCCGCCATTATCAAAAGGAACGGGCCAAAGAATTGAAAAGAGGAAATAGGGCCGGCCTATTTTTTAAAAAGAGATTTCTCCTTTTTTATATAAAGTTTTTTATTAGGGTTATTTTAAATTGTTTTGCTTAAGGGCAAAAATGTGTGCTCAAGTTTTTACTTAATTTTGTTTTTATTTTTTATCTGTTCTTTTCGAATCAAGTCTTGGTAAATGACCACCTAGGTTTTAGGTAGGGTCAGATTGTCTAGTTAGAATTAGTTCAGTGAGCAGGGTGTGCGAGTTTGCAAAACTATATAGGCGGTAGCAGGGTGTGCGAGTCTTTTAGAGTGTTTGTAAGCGGGAGACTGTTTAATTCTAATAGAAATCTGGGAATGCAGCATTAGGCAGGGGTTGCCGAAGCTGGGTAAATTTTGTGTGTGATTTACTTTTCAGCATATTTACTTCTCTGCAGTTTGTTTTTGTGTTTAATTCGAGAAAATTTGCTATAACCCTATTCAACCCCCCTCTAGGGTTAATCTAGATCCTACACTACTTATATATACATATTTATTTCATTTGGACACCAAGTCATATTTTAAATTTTAAACCATTCTTGGTTTTTAATTTCAAAACAATTTTTTTTAAAACAACTCTTGTTTTAAAATAATAATATTATTTATTATATCTTTTAACACTTTAAAACAATTTAAATTTTCTGGACATAGATTTTAAAACTTCACAATTTAAATCCTTTTCAATTTATAAGTCATACTTATCTAAATTTTTACTTCCTTAAAATATTCCATTTTGCTTTATCATTAATTATTAATAGAAAACAAACATTCCACTATTAGACATAACAACCATTTTATGATAATAACCAAGATTATCATATATGGAAACCAATTCACTATATATTATCTCACAATTTATTGGAAAATAAAATCTAGGTAACTTATTTCAGCATTCTGAAAATACTTCTACAAATTTCAAGATTTTATTTTTTTGGTTTGAATCCATTTCTAGCTTATTTTATTTGTATAGTTCATATTATCCAATTCCTATTTGGTTATATATATTACCACTTAAATTCTTATGATCTTATTCAATTTCAATAATCTACAACCAATTATCTTAATATATATATATATATATATATATATATAAATTCATTGCTATATAAATATATATATCAAAATATAAGCTTATATAAAAACTACTTTTAAAACTATTTTTAAAATTATTATATAAGAAAATAAGAAGTACGTCCATATATATAATACACTCAACTCATTCTAGGGTACTACCGACCCTTATTCAAATGAGTAACCCCACCAGAGCCAAGATTCTCCCTTAACCTTCAGCTCTGATACCAAATGTTACGACCCGAGATTTTCGACCCCGAAAATTCGACACTAATACGTTCACTGTAGAAGTGCCGAGCAATCGAATGTTGGAAAATTCTAGATTGTTAGGGTTAAGAAGAAAAGAAGTAGAAGAAGAAACAAAAAACAAAATCACAGAATCTCACATTCGCAACAGATCAAAATATAATATACAAATAGCAGCATTTACACACAGAAAGCTGTAAATGTCAATTTACATTCATTATTTCAGAGTACAATCATTCACAAATAAACTGGACAGTTGTAACAACTTGTCCCTGACAACTATCAATACAACCTCAATTACACAGTGAAATATACTCCATATGTTTCTGCCATCCAGCTCGCCTCCTGAGCTCCAGAACGTCCAAACTTGAAAATCTATAATACTCGGTCTGACCCGAGCATTACATTAAAGTAACACCCGAGTCAGGCTGGAAACCAGCATGAGTAAATCCATTAAATTGAAAACTAAGTTATAAAACATATTCGAAATCCCGGGGTAACCCATACCTCACTACGAGTTCTTAACTTGTTATAGTCAATCACTTATTATAAAACAATATTTAAGAACTGTTACTCAATTTAAATGGCCATGTTACTTAGTTTATTCCATTCCATCCTATTTGATTCTAAAATCAAATCTATAAAGAATTTTTTTGTAGATTACTAATCGAAGTGGTTTCGGATATTTTTTGATACCCGACCTGGGTCTCTTCGAATCCATTGTCATCTTTAGGCCAAGTTGTTTAAGTAAACAATTTAAGTACATTCAGAATAACATACGCACACAGAAATTCATTAAAGATATCTAATTAAATAAATGATTCACATTTATTAACAGATCAGTCCATCCATTTCATATCACAGCACATCACAAATTATCATACTAGAGATATTAATCAATCCAAGTGTTAAATCCAAGTTCACCATTCATAAACAAGATTTATTTGTCATACAAATCCTAATCAATTTAATTTAATCACCAAATAAATTAAATTAATTACTTTAAATCCTGCTTAATTTAATTAATTATAAACCATTTATTATTATTTAAATTAATTAATGAAATTAATTAATCATCCTTTAATCATTGACATTAATTAATTATCCTAAAATTACTTAAGACCTTAATTAAATTAAGATAAACCATTTATCCTAATTAATTACTTAATTCAACCATTTTTAAATTCCATTTGAAAATACTTAGGAATTAATTTATTATTATCCTAATATATAATTATTTCAAAACCCAATCAATTAATTTTAAAAACCTTTCATCTATAAAAATTAATCTTTGAAACTTGTTTGAAAATCTTGTTAAATACTCTTACTTTGAAAACTTGTTTATTTCCATTTAGCTTTGAAAACATTGTTTAACAATTTTCTTTTACACTTTGTTAACTAAATTGCTTTCATTTTCTATTGCTTTTAAAACTTGTTTAACAATTTACTTTTACTTTTGGTTAAAACATTTCTAAAATTCCCGGGCCAGAACCCAAAATCCCCGAGCCATCTACGATCCACCCACTTTTCGATAAAACTCGAGAACAACCCCGAGCACAGCCTCTTCTTCCCCGATGCATCACAACACAGGAAACATCAACACGGAAGGAAACTCGTGCATATGCACATGCAAACGTCGAAGCTCCGTTCAACTTCGTCGTCGCATACAGGTCGCCGATGACCTATACTAACTCTCCGACCACCCAGCTCTATCGATTACGCCGGAGATCAAAATCGAGTAGAAATGCTGATACCAGAGAAAAAAAACCCATTTTCAACTCTACTTCATGCCATCGCCTCTGGCCACCAGAGCCCACAAGCTTAGGCCTAGAACCTCGCTGCACCCCTACCTTCCTAATCCCCCTGCATCGGTCCAACTCGATGCGACCTCGATGCCGAAATCGCCACGAGTTCACCTCATCCAGATCGTAACCCAAAACCCTATGATTTCTTTGCCATGCCTCTACAGTGGTCTAAAAAATTTTTGACTAATTTTGCTGTGATTATCGACTAACAAACATCCTCCAGCGATAATCACGTCGCGCCACCATCCTTTGATCACCAGGAATCGATGAAAGAAGCAATTCCGTTCAATTCGTGTAACCACCACATTAAAAATCATGAAATCTTCATCAAAATTCACAATTTTTAATTACAAATCAGGTTATATACTCGAAACATGAAATCTAATCCATTGGTTTTCCTGACTTGAAATGTTTTTCACTGTAATCTCTTGTTTCTAGAAACCCTACTTGTTAATTACACTTAAAAATGTTTTTAAAAATTGAATCTGGTTGTTACTAACATTTTTCCTTTAAGGATCCTAAACTAAAAGAGATCGGGGAAGAAGAAATGGAATTTTGAACTTATTTGGTCTGTTAAAAATAAAATAGAGGCTTGAATATGCACATACACAGACATGCACTTATATATATATCATATTTATATACATGCAAACACATTGATTCATCCCTGCGAACATATCTACAATATTACCTCAAATACTTCTCACATGCATCAAGACAGATAAATTTTTAATCAGATGTTTACTTATAGATTTTAATAAACAGAGAACAGGTTTTTCTTTGATCTGGAACTGCCTTAATTTTGAACTTGAATCTACTTGTGTTGAGATGAATTTGAACCGAAGCTTGATTTATGTTGAGTTGATCTTTAAATTTGCTCAGGTTGAAACTTGAAGTTGCTATTGTTTTCGTTTGATTTCCTTTTTAGTTTTAGTTTAGAAGAAGAGATTGAGAAATGAATATGTAAAACTTTGATCTGTCTACAGCCTCTTCTCTAACATTTATTTATATTTCAAATTAAAGAAAACAATGCCACTTGTTATTGCATGTTATACCCAAGCTACAAATGTCAAAACCAATATTTTATATTTTATATTTTTATATATACAAACTATATTTATTCATGTATAATTTTAAAAGAAAGTATATTAACCCTTTTATTAAATCCTATTTTAAGCTTAAGCTATTATATCTTAAATTAATACTTATTTATCAAGTGTTTTAAAATATAGAATTTTAACTTTAAATATCCTTTGAGAAATATTATATTGAATTCAAACCATAGCTTCCTAAACACAATATATATATATATATATATATATATATATATTATAAATTAGAAACATATTTTTATTTATTTTCGAAAAGATAAATTTGCCAAATTAAATAATTGTATTAGGAGGTCATCAAATTAATATTGCCAAAATCCCGAGTCGTGACAACACAAATCTCTAATTAACAAAATAAAAATGAAATACACAAGTAGCATTAACATAATGGATTTACCATTACTTTCAAGTAAAATTAAACTGAGATCCTATTTTGAGCATAAGTTTTAAACTACATAAGTAATTATACAAAACTTGGTCAAAAAATGATAAACGAACGGAAATAAAACTCACAAACTGTGAATGATTAGTATCTAGTTTAAAGATAAATAAGTCGTACTATTAGGTTAGGTTGTTTCTGCTACCAATCCGTAACGTTCCATATTTTTACACTACAAGAAAACGTATAGTTTCCAATGGCTGGCGACCGTTGCCTGACGTCATAAGCCATCGAAAACCGACGCAAAAAGCCATTGCAACTATACCCATCGCTGCACAGTTATTTTGATGGCTTACAACAACGCCCGTCGTAATATTTCCGACGGCTACCAACAGATAGACTGACGACTTCAAGTGGCCGTCAAAGACACGTGGACGATCACGGGAGTGCAAAAAAACGGTCATTAGCTGTCGAAAGCCGTCGATATAAAGCCATCACAACCCGTCGAAAACCGTGTGAAAATTTCGACCTTCAGGTCGTCTCCAGCTGTCGGAAGCCATCGAAAATACTGAAATTGTTTTTTTACATTTTCTGCTGCGTTCAAGCCTACCATACACAATCCAAAAACATAATATATTCACACAAAAGCACATATCCAATTCAGATATTCAATATAATATCAAATCATATAAATATAATTAAATCACATAAATAAATAAACCAAGCATAACTCGCATAAAATCAAACCAACACTTCATTAACATAATGTACATACATCTCATTGTATAAAATATACACCGTGGAACATCAACTCCCTATCATCAACTTCCAAATGTCAAAATTACCATCATAAAATATATCATCAAATAATATGCATAACATTTCAAAGTATCCAACTCCACCAACTCAATGTATCATGAAAAATTATTAAACAATGACATAAAACAAAAAAACATACCTATCACTCCTGTCAATCACCTACAGAACCTTCAGAACCAGCTGAAGATGGAATGCAGCCACCATACTGCTGCATGTACTCAAAACGATGGTTCAGCAGTTGTGTCATCTCAATGGCCTACCGACGTGTGATGCCCCACCTCTATACTCACACTAGCCAAGGACACTACGGGGTAATGTCATCGACTAGTACGAAGAATAAGGCTGTTGAGGAGCAACCATCTGTGTAATTGCTTTGTGCGAGTACCGATATGCCAGATAAAATATCACTTTCATTTCAAGAGGCAAACCGATACAAACTTAAGGCTACTACACAGTGGCTATGTGGTCCTTGGAAACCAATATAAAATAAGCATAACACAAATCAGTTACAGATATTCATATCACAAAGGTGGAAACATATATGAATATAACACATAAAAGTGTACATCAAAGTAGTGGTCATGTAAGATACACTACATCACAGAAGAATAGGTACAAGTGCTAGACAAAAGAATATGTATACATCAAGGAGTCTCTATCTCGAATGTATAAAAAACCAAAAAACTACTAAGCTAAGTAGTAAGCCAAAAGTCAGATGACATACCCAGATAAGAAGTCAAGCAGAAGCACCTGAAATACCTCGGTCTGACCCGAGTATTATTTAAGAAGAAAATAATAAATGGATCAGTCTAGCTATAAATATCATATAAAATGATATAGGATAAGAGATATGAAAAAAATGTATGATAAAAATAATGCCATACGGCGACAAGTATATATTAAATAACAACAAAAATCATACTATATCTCATTAATCTCAAACACCAAAAAGAATGTCATATTCTTTAACATATTCACCAAACTGCAAATATTGATAAAACTTATAAATGTAAATCACAAAAATTAGTGAAACACAAATTCTAAAAATCATCAATTAGAAATCCAGAAATCACAAAGGGGAGACCTATCACAAACGGGAGCATGAAAACTCATCAACACGTGTATCACAAACAGAATGCTATTCCATGGTCGTTAACCATCAATTTTAAGCCGAGGCTCCATAAACGGCCCAAAGACCATGGGTCGCTACCCCACCAATTTTGAGCCGAAACTCCACAAACGGGGTTTAATCCCCCACATAAACAAAGAGACATCGCATATCGCTAGTCTAAATCACAAAATGATCATCGTTGATCGATAAAAGGTGAGAATTACACTTAGCTAGTAAATAAATGAGTTAAGCTTCATGTCCCATAACCACTGGCTTAACTTAAATATTTACGAACAAATTGTAGATTTCCACTCGAAAATTGTCACAAGATTTCAATCGAACAAGTCCAAGAATTAATCGACAAAGTAAACGCAAGCGTTTCATACCACTTGTTTTGCTAAGTCATTTATTTAGATTTCTCATACGAATGAGGTAAAGGTTTGTTTATACTAATAGATTGGAAAATGGTTTTAAAGACGAGCTTTGTATTAAAAAATAACGTTAAAATCATTTTTATGAAAGAGTTTGAGTATTAACTACTAGTATAGAAACCTTTATATTTTAAAGTGAAAAATTACAGAAATGATTGTAAAAACAATCAATCACCAAAAATTCACATACGAAAATGTGAATCAAAACCATAGAAATCGATACCAAAACCATCAAATGGATATACCCAAAAATCCAGAAAAGAAGTCATCAAAGTCGATAAAAGTGATAACAACTAATCGGAACAACCAAAAAATCGATATAAATGGAAACCAATCAAAAATAGGTAAGTTGGTTGAAATTGTCAGCTCCAAACGTCTGGTGGTTTCCCAAACGTTTGAGCTGAAGGTCTGGAAATTTTCTTCCAGTTCGCCCAGATGTCTGGGAAGTAAGCTCAAACGTCTGAGGTGATGGTCTAGAAATTTTGTTCCGATAGCCTAGACGTCTGAGTGTTATACCAGACGTCTGAGCTGAAGCTCAGAGCAAAAATCTACTAGGCCAATGATGGCCAAATTATCTTAATAGCGATCGAACGAGCAACGATGGCTAGGGATTTATGCCAAGCGACAACCCGACCCTATAGGCTCTTTAATACACTACAAATAACACGTCAAAACATCCAATGTTGGATTTTCATAGATTTTGACTTCAAAATATCAAAATTTGGGAAATTCACCAATCCAATTCAATTCAAAGCAAATGATCATGAAATAGGTGTTAGGAATTCATACCTAACAACTATCAAAGGTATAGACATAGATGTAAGTTCAAGAACTCACCTTTAACCCAAAAACAACAAGTGAGAAGCTCTAAAACAAAGGAAAGATCAACCTCTCCTCAACTTCAACTCTAGAAGCTCCAATCTATGATCATAGACAAATATTTCCTAAATTAGGTTTAGAAATTTCCGAAACTTGAAGAGAGATTGAGATGGAGAAGATGAAGAAGATGCTTACCTATGCTTCTCCTTGATTTCTAGAATTTCAATTTGAATTTTCAAAGAGAATTAGTGCTTAGGAATTTCTAATCTCTTTTCTTTTCTTCCATTTTTCTTGGGCTTGAGAGTGTTAGGAAATGAGGAGTAAAATGAATGAAGAGTAGAGGAGTTAGGGTACTTGCTAAGTTAGTGGGCTGAAACCCAAACCCAAAGCCAAATAGAAAAAGAGCAAAATTCTACTCAACTTCAAACATATCAATGTTTACACTAAAAAAGGTTGCAAATGCCGTTTTGAACTCAATGGAAGTGATCTCGAGTCCTAATTCGACTGTTTGCAAAAAGTAACATTTCAGACTTTAATCCAACTAATGATGCTATATTTAAATATACAATCGTAAAATATGCGGGTTGCTACAGAATCCCCTCTTTAAAGAAATTGTGGCCTCGCAATATTTAAGAAGAAAATGACGAGTAACAACTATATAAGCATATCAACACAAAAGAAAATTTGAAGTAAGAAGTTCACCTTAAAGGACACGAGAGAGTAAATCCGGATGTGTTCGCTCGATGAATTCATTGGATTCCCAAGAGCAATCCTTAGGATTTGCGGACCATTGAACTTTCACAAGAGGAACATCTTTATTTCGAAGGCGTTTAACCTCCAAAGAAATGATAGGAATAGGATGTTGCTCATAAGTCAAACGAGGTGAAACTTCATTTTCTCCAATAACACTGGGTTCGAATCGGAATCTCTAAGGCATTTCCGTAGTTGAGAGATGTGGAATACATCATGAATAGCAGAAAATTGAGCCAGTAATAGAAGGCGATAAGCCACAGAACCAATGTGTTCGGTGATGAGAAAAGGACCAATATATCGAGGCGCTAATTTTCCCGATCGACTGAAACACACAACACCCTTTATAGGTGAAATACGAATGAACACCAAATCTTCCACAGAAAATTCTAATATCCTTCTTCAGTTATCGACATACGATTTTTGTCTACTTTGAGCTTCTTTCATCCTACGACGAATAAGGTCAATCTTTTCTGTGGAATCACGAATAAAATCTTGACCTAAAATCAGCTTCTCACCGGCCTCGAGCCAACAAGAAGGAGATTGGCATGGCCTTCCACAGAGTGTCTCGAAAGGTGCCATAGCAATACTAGATTGGAAGCTATTATTATAGGAAAACTCAACAAGGGAAATATGATCTTCCCAACTTCCATCAAAATCAAGAACACATGCACGAAGAACTTCAAGAGTTTGATTCACATGCTCGGTTTGTCCATCGTACTGAGGATGATAAGCGGTGCTAAACTTAAGCTTCGTTCCCAAAGCTTTTTGAAGACCTTTCCAATCCAATAGTAAACAATGGATCACGATCACTAACAATAGAGGTAGGAACTCCATGCAATTTAACAATTTCTTTAACTTAAAGTTTGGCCAAAAGGGGTACGGTCCGATTGGACCGTATGGAAATAAAATGGGAGGATTTTGTATGTCTATCTACTATCACCCATAAAATGTCATGACTCGAACGAGAACGGGGAAGACCGTGAATAAAGTCCATGGAGACTTGATCCTACTTCTATGCAGGAAAATCCAAAGGTTGCAACAACCCACCGGGCCTTTGATGCTTGGCCTTTATGAGTTGGCAAGTCATGCAACGCTTAATGAAATTAGCAATATCGGATTTCATTCCATCCTAATAATAAAGCTGCTTCATATCCGCGTACATTTTACTACTACCAGGATGAATGGTAAATTTAGAACGATGAGAATCTTCTAAAATGTCTTTATGAAGATCACTAATATTTAGCATGATAAGTCTACCAAATTTTCAAATGCCGCCACGAGCATCGATTTCAAAGTCCTTCAAACCATCAATATTTCTATCCTAATAATTTTGGCTAAGATGGGCCAATTCAGGATCATGCTTTTGAGCATCAAGAATGCGGTCTAAAAGAGAAGGATGTGCCTCAAGGCTACATAAAATAAGTGATGAACATGAATCGGATTCACGACCATGAATCTCACAAGTGGATAAAGTCTCGAGGTCATTCCATTCGGATATCATCATGGAAACAACTGCTTGGTTCTTAAGACTAAGGACATCGGCAACACGGTTTCCCTTCTCGAGAGTATAAAGAATATCAAGATCATAAGATGCAAGGAACTCGAGCCAACGTTGTTGACGCAAATTAAGTTTATTTTGAGAAAACAAATACTTTAAAGATTTAAGATCGGTGTAGAGAACAAATTTCTCTCCCAAAAGATAATGACGCCAAATTCTAAGGGCGAAAACAATGGCCATGAGCTCTAAATAATGAGTGGCATATCTGGTCTCGGCAAGCTTTAATTGCCTAGAAGCATAAGTGATAAAACGTTCCCGTTGCACGAGAACGGCACCCAAACCAACACGACAAGCATCGATATAAACAATAAAGTCTTGGTTCCCCTTGGAAATCACAAGAATAGGAGCATCGGAAAGGAGTTCTCTTAATTTTTGAAAAGCAGCTTCACATTTGTCCGACCAAATGTACTTAACTCCCTTCTTTGTCAAAAACGTAAGAGCCACGGAAATTTTAGAGACGTCTTTTATGAACCGATGATAATAGCCCGCCAATCCAAGAAAGCTATGAATTCCACCACACTCCGGTTTCTTTCAATTTTGAATCGCTTCAATTTTTGAAGGATCCACGGAAATTCCGGATTCAGAAATGATATGTCCTAAAAATTTCACACGAGATTGCTAAAAGTGGCACTAAGAAAATTTTGCTTTCAATTGATTTCTTCTAAGAGTTTTCAATACAATCCGAAGATGTTTTTCATGCTCTTCCTCAGTTTTATAATAAACAAGAATATCATCTATAAAGATGAAGACAAATCGATCGAGGAAGTCTTTGAAAACTCGATTCATAAGGTCAACAAAATAAGCTGGAGCATTCGTTAAACCAAATGGTATAACAAGCCATTCATAAGATCCATAACGAGTATGGAACGATGTCAAAGGAATGCATCTTCTGCAATAGGAAGCTGATGAAAACCGATTGCTAAGTCTAATTGTGAAAAGACTCTAGCATTGCTAAGTTGATCAAATAAGTCATCAATCCGAGGCAAGATTGCGGTAGTCAACGCAAAGCCTAAGTGTACCATCGAATTTCTTCACAAAATATGCTGAAGTTCCCCAAGGAGAGGAACAAGAACGAATAAATTGTTTTGTTTTAAATTTGGATAATTGTTTACGCATCTCCTCATTTTCCTTGTTGGACATACGATAAGGAGGACGAGTTATAGGTAGAGCTCTAGGGATTAAATTAATTTTGAACTCAATTGCTCGCTTAGGTGGTAATCCTAAAATGGGCTCAAATATGTCGAGAAATCATGAACAATGTGAATTTGAAAAATGACATCTTCCTCATCACCGTTATCGTCATCATGAGGGTTTAGAGAATATAAGGATGCTGCCAAATTGGAATCTAAATCTTTAAGAATAATAGAAATCTTCTTAAAAGATTGAGGATGTCGAAGATAAATAGTCCTCTCAGGACATAGGATATGGGCTTCATAAGGTTAAGCCAATCCATTCCCAAAATCATTCCGTAGCTTAAGTAACGCATGACATGCAAATCGGCTGGGAAAGCATAATCACATAATAATCTCGACATCTTTATAAAGCGAACTGAGTGTTGCAGATCCACCAACCAGATTTGCAATTCTCAAAGAAGTCATTAAGCCCATAACATTTAAAGAAAAAGTATCAATGAGTTCTTTTGATAATAAAGAGTGGCATGCACCCATGTCAAAAAGAACTTGAATAGGAAGATCACGAAACATAATAATGTCATCAATGATAGAATGAGAAATACCTTGACCACGAGAAGTTTTACTAGGGGCTTGCACAACATTTAGCTTTCCCTCCTTCTTGCTTTAAAGTTTGGGACACGAAGATATATAATGACCCGAACTTTTGCAATAGCGACACATAAGGGGCTTCAGACCTTTATTTGCATAGTGGTCCTTAGAACCACAATTGTAGCACCCTCCACGACTAGAAGTAGGAGTCTTTGCCATCGAAGTTGCTTGCTTCCCTTTCTTGTAGGGATTATGACCTTTGAACTTAATAGGCCTCTTCTTGTTGTTGTTGAAGTTCTATTTGGCACTCACAACCTCAACATCACTTTCTTTATCGGCATCTTCAAGTCGAAAAGCGATATCAATAAGCTGATCAAAAGAAACATCTAACTTCAGAAGTAATGGATTTTTGAGGTTCTTATTCAACCCGTAAATAAACCTATGATTTTTCTTCAATAAGGTATTAATATACTCGACCCCATACTTAGAGAGAGATTCAAAAGATGCGACGTAATCCATCACAGAAGATTCACCTTGAACAAGGTCAATAAAGCGCCGAGCTAAAGTTACTTTTTCAGCCTCCGACACAAACTTTAGCTCGAATCTTTCCAGAATTGCTCCCAAGTAAGATCCGCTTCGATAATCTCAGAAACCAAAAGCTCATACCAATCTAATGCTCTCTCTTGGAGCATACTATAAGCCACTTAGACTTGATGTAGATCTACAAGATTTATGCGAGAAAAGATCCGGTCGCATGTTCTAAGCCAAGCTTAAACTTCTATAATGCTTTCAGAACGCTTGAATGGCCTTCTACCCAAATTGGTACAATCATTGCACAAGCGTGCAAACCAGGGTTTAGGACGAGTAGGCTCTAGAATGGGTCCGACAGCTTGAGCATTCTTTACAAGATCTAAAAGCTGCTGGGTAGACATGAACACTTCATCCTGAGGAGTAGCACTGGATTGACCGGCTCCGAGACGACCTTGTCTAACCATTTCTCTTCTTTAAGAAAGAAAGAAAGAAGAAGAAAAAGGTTATTCTCGGAATGAATATCAAACAATCATGATTGATAAACAAGGCATCATAAAAGAAAATAGAACAGATCTAATGACTCGAATTAAACCCTAAGGCACGATTCCTAAGAGAGATTTAGGACAATGATTCTTACTATAGTATTATATATTGTTCCGAAGTTTGGCTTTGATACCAAGTTGTGACGCACCATCTCTATACTCACACTAGCCAAGGACACTAAGGGGTAATGCCATCGACTAGTACGAAGAATAAGGCCATTGAAGAGCGACCATCTGTGTAATTGCTTTGTGTGAGCACCGATAAGCCAGATAAAATATCATTTTCATTTCAAGCGGAAATCCGACATACCGATACAAACTCAAGGCTACTACATAGTAGCTATGTGGCCTTCGGAAACAAATATAAAATAAGCATAACACAAACCAGTCATAGATATTCAATCATAAAGGCGGTAAAAGATATGAGTATAACACATAAAAGTGTACATCAAAGTAGTGGTCATGTAAGATCCCCTACATCACAAAAGAATACGTACAACTGCTAGACAAAAGAATAAGTATACATCAAGGAGTCTCTATCCTGAATGTATAAAAAAAATTACTAAGCTAAGTAGTAAGCCAAAAGTCAGATGACAGACCCAGATAAGAAGTCAAGAAGAAGCACCTGAAATACCTCAGTCCGACCCAAATATTATTTAAGAAGAAAATAATAAACGGATCAGCATAGCTATAAATATCATATAAAATGAGATAGGATAAGTGATATGACAAAAATGTATGATAACAATAATGCCATACTGTGACAAGTATACATTAAATAACAACAAAATCATATTATATATCAAGAATCTCAAATACCAAAAAGAATGACATATTCTTTAACATTTTCACCAAACCACAAATATTGATAAAACTTATCAATGTAAATCACAAAATTTGTGAAACACAAATTCTAGAAATCATCAATTAGAAATCCAGAAATCACAAAGGAGGAGGCCTATCACAAACGGGAGCATGAAAACTCCCCAATACGTGTATCACAAAGGGAACACTATTCCATGGTCATTAACCATCAATTTTGAGCCGAGGCTCCACAAACGGCCTGAAGACCATGAGTCGCTACCCGACTAATTTTGAGCTGAAACTTTACAAACGAGGTTTAATCCCCCACACAAACAAAGAGACATCGCATATCGCTAGTCTAAATCACAAAATGATGATCATTGATCGATAAAAGGTGTGAATTACACTTAGCTAGTAAATAAATGAGTTTAGTTTCATGTCCCATAACCACTGGTTTAACTTAAATATTTACAAACAAATTGTAGATTTCCACTCGAAAATTGTCACAAGATTTCAATCGAACAATTCCAAGAATTAACCGACAAAGAAAACGCAAGTGTTTCATACCACTTGTTTTGCTAAGTCGTTTATTTAGATTTACCATATGAATGAGGTAAAGGTTTGATTATACTAAGAGATTGGAAAATGGTTTTAAAGACGAGCTTTGTATTAAAAATAACGTTGAAATCATTTTTGTGAAAGAGTTTGAATGTTAACTACTAGTATAGAATCTTTTTTATTTTAAAGTGACAAATCATAGAAAAGATTGTAAAAACAATCAATCACCAAAAATTCACATACGAAAACGTGAATCAAAACCATAGAAATCAATACTAAATCCATCAAATGGATATTCTCAAAAATCCAGAAAAGAAGTCATCAAAGTCGATAAAAGTAATAGCAACTAATCTGATCAACCTAAAAATCAATATAGATGGAAACCCATCAAAAGAAGGTAAGTTGGCTGAAATTGTCAATCTGGTGGTTTCCCAGACGTCTGAACTGAAGGTCTGGAAATTTTCTTCCAGATCGCACAGACGTCTGGGAAGTGAGCTCAGACGTCTGCGCTGATGGTCTGGAAATTTTATTCTGATAGCCCAGACGTCTGAGTGTTATACCAGTCGTCTGAGATGAAGCTCAAAGCAAAATTCTGCTAGGCCAATGATGGCCAAATTATCTCAATAGCGATCGAACAAGCAACGATGGCTTGGGATTTATGCCAAGCGACAACCCAGCCCTATAGGCTCTTCAATACACTCTAAACAACACGTCAAAACATCCAATGTAGGATTTTCATAGATTTTGACTACAAAATATCAAAAATTGGGAAATTCACCAATCCAATTCAATTCAAAGCAAATGATCATGAAATAGGTGTTAGGAATTCATATTTAACAACTATCAATGGTATAGACATAGATATGAGTTCAAGAACTCACCTTTAAACCCAAAAACAACAAGCGAGAAGCTCTAAAACAAAGGGAAGATCAACCTCTTCTCAACTTCAATTCTAGAAGCTCCAATCTATGATCATAGACAAATATTTCCTAAATTAGGTTTAGGAATTTTTGAAACTTGAAGAGAGATTGAGATGGAGAAGATGAAGAGGATGCTTACCTATGCTTCTCCTTGATTTCTAGAACTTAAATTTGAATTTCCTAAGAGAATTAGAGCTTAGGAATTTCTAATGTCTTTTCTTTTCCCCCATTTTTCTAGGGCTTGAGAGTGTTAGGAAATAGAGAGTGAAATGAATGAAGAATAAAGGACTTAGGATATTTGTTAAGTTAGTGGGCTGAAACTCAAACCCAAAACTCAATAGAAAAATAGCAAAATTCTACTCAACTCCAAACATATCGATGTTTATACTCAAAAAGGTTGCAAACGCCATTTTGAACTCAATGGAAGTGGTCTCGAGTCTTAATTCGACTATTTGAAAAAAGTAACATTTCGGACTTTAATCCGACTAATGATGCTATGTTTAAATAAAATATTTAAATATATAATCGTAAAATATGCGTGTTATTATACGACAGTTTTGCTCCTCTAGCTGCGCCACCCGTCAAACTCTTTCACCTCTGTTAGATCAATCCGAGCTCTGGTTTGGCTAGTTATGCTCTGTCTACCCTGTAATACTTATTTAATTTAGTAAAAGTTCAATTACTATAATCTTAGTACCAAAGTTACAATATAATATGTTAATTGTTATATCTATAAACTTATTATTGAGACTAAAGCGATGTGAAGTTCTTTAGAACTGAAAGATCACTAAATTTTTATATCTTAATATATCATTTATTACCACTTGATTGCCAAAGTCATAACGCATGTTCGGTGAAGGTGGATCCATGACTGACTCAAAAATGGCAACCTCCTAGTTCGTAGTCAGCTGCTCTCGACCAGTTTCCTCTAGGAGTTTCTACCATTATTCCATAAACCGTTCTTGCATGAACAAATAAAAATACAGTTCAAACTAATAGCATGATATCTTAGTTCATTATACTTTAATAATTAAAACAATTACAAATAGTATATAGACTAAAATGTGCTTACATGCCTCTACCTCAATTTTGTCATCATGTCATGCATACGAAACTGTCCCGTTTGGATTTACGTGCTCGACAGCATGTGTGCGGGTAAATACATGTATGTACGATACGAGACCCTGCGTCTCTTCTTTCTGAAATTGATTATTATGTACTATTAATGTATATTCCAAGTTATATAGCACAATAACTACTTGCAACTGACATTTAATAAATTTACGAACTCCTGACGATATTGTTGAAACGACTTGAACCCTCCTTGAAGAGTGATAGGATTTTTGTTCCTATTTGTAGAGTTTCTTTACGACCCTGTCTGTTCATTTAAATAAACAATACATTATTTACTTATCAAATATTTATTGGTATTTATGTATCAATCAAATAATTAATAAAAGTTTAGTACACTTACCTTCGCTTCATCACTATCCTAATGCGCCAGCCACCCTTCCCACACACTCGCTCCAATCCAGTTCTGCTTCTCCCCTTTAAGCTTCATAGTCGACATAGAATCCCGATAATTTTTCCTCATCTTTTGCATCCAATAGTGTCGTACTAGCTGCTGGTCATCTAATTGTACGTCGACTGCGGCCTGCATTTCATGATAAACAAGCGACAAATAATTAAACAATAAAAAGTGAACAATAAATAAGCAAAAAAAATAATGAATGGAAAAAAAAGATTATACTTACAATCAAATCCTTCCGTATACCCTCCATGATGTGGGAAGGGATATTATCCCACTTGGGCCAACACATCCCACTCTTGTACGAATCTCTCGGAACTGATAGAACTACAGCTGACGATTGTAGGTCAAACCCCATATGTTAAATATGATACAGATTATTATATCGTACATAAAATATTTAAAATGCTAAAAAAAGTTTAATACTTACCCTCTGCTCTAGGTACCATATACACAGCGGGACACTGTGACGGCTGCGATGGGCCGTTGTCATCGCCTCTTGATGAATGGGAAGAACTCCTCCTTCTAGACGACATGTCAACTATCACATACACATCATTTTAAAAGAGAATAATAACATAATAATGAAATATATTTCATAGTTAAATGACATATACGAAATAAGGTACATAAAGTGCAAATTATGCCTAATTTAGATTGATCTCATATTCCGACGATAAGCAGAATACATTGCATTTTTAACATAAATTGCTACATAAATGACAGAAATGGTAATGACATAAATAATGTAAATGATGATAAGCAGGTTTGGTTTCATAAATGACATAAATTACATAACTTGTAAAATAAATCTTATCAATTACATAAATTACATAATACATAAGAATGCAACATAATATTTTTATCAATCCTCATCGTTTTTTTGATTCAGATACGGTCTCATATTCTACGTTATTTTCCTCCTTACTCTCAAATGCTTCTACCAAAACGTTTGATTCATCGTTCAGAGGTCTAAAATCAGTATGATTGTTTGTTATTATTATTATGTTTCTTTGTTGAAGATCTTCCTGATAAGCTTGTTCGTTTGGAATATTTTTCCCATCAAACGTAAATCTTGCCTTTGTTTTAAAAACTGCCGACCAATTTGCTTTATCTCTTTTTAGAGACGGATAAGGAGCATAATAAGCTTGTAATGCCTGTTTGACAAGTACAAAATGATCGTGCTTCTGATAATGCGATGTGTGCTTTATTTCAATAAGATTATAATCCTTGTGCACATTAATTCCAGAACCTGGAACATTCCTGAACCAATTGCATCTAAATAGAAACATCCTCCGCGGGTGGTGTGAAATATGTCAGTTGCAAAATTTGAGTTAAAATGCCATAAAAATCATTTATGTGGTTTTCTGGATCATCACTACCTTTAACAAATACACCTGTATTATTAGTTAGTTTTTCTACACCGTATCCTTTGGTGTTAAATTTATATCCATAAACGAAATATATTGGATATGTCTTGATGTTTCTTTTTGGTCCCGACCCAAGATGTTTCAATCCTTCGTTGACCATACAATTTATCGGTTCATAAACATAGTTTGAAAACCAATCAGAAAATTCTTTACCGTCATCTCCATGTGGATGTCCACTTTCATAATACTACATATATGAATAGAATATTGCATTAAATTCTACACGCGCATGCATTATTGAAACGAATAGATCAAAAATTATTATTTCATATTACCTAACAAATGGCGCAACCTATTCACAATTAAGAAGAATATAAATGAGTGCTACATGAAGATCTTTATCGTCTAACCATACTTCTGCACATTTTCCAAATGGTCGGCCATGTTGTCTAAAAATAGATAACACTATTTGAGAAGACTCTTGTTCGTCGTCTTCATCATTATGTGGAACACTTTCAAATGATATGTTCGCATGGTCACCGAAATAGTGAGAGAAAAAGAACGAAGCTTCTTCTTCGACGTAAGATTTACTTATCGAACCTTCAACTCATGCTTTTTGCCTCACTTTTTTCTTCAGATGATTCAAGTATCCAGGAAAAATTAATTTTCATTAACTTTAACTTTCGAATGTAATTAAATTAATAGGTAACATATTTTATACCTCTCGAATGGATACATCCATCCATATTACATAGGACCTCGAAGTCGTGCTTCAGATAGGAGGTGAACATGTAAATGTTCCATTATATTAAAAAACCTGGTGGAAATATTTTCTCCAATTTGCAAACCAATATAGGAATATCTTTTTCAAGTATACATAAATGTTGCACTTTTAACGTAGTCAAACAAAGCTCTTTGTAAAACAAACTAAGTTCCGTTATTACCTTCCTAACTTTTGAGGGCAATATTTCTTGAATACAGTGGGTAATAAATCTTCCAACATTATATGACGGTCGTGGCTTTTCATTCCACTCAATCTACCATTTTTAAAGTCAACACATCTATGAAGATTTGATGAAATCCAATCAAGAAATCTTAATCCTTCGACCCATTTTAACACAGCTTTAACTTGATTATTATCTAACTCATAACACGCTTTGGGTTTTTTTACTGTTATTTAGTTTCATATGAAGCTCGAGACGTTTGCATAATTCTTGTATATCGCGTCTTGATTTCAAATCGTCCTTAGTCTTCCCCTTGACATTCAAAATTATGTTAAAAACATTATCAAATACATTTTTCTCGTTGTGCATCACATCAATATTGTGACGAAGCAGAAGATCTTTCCAATAAGGTAATTCTCAAAATATACTTTGTTTGAACCAATTATGAATAGTCGATTTACCTGCAATTTCTGTTTGCACTGCAGTTTCATGTATCTTTGGATAGTCCCTTACAAGTTCGTAAATGTCTTTGTTTGACCGTATCGTCGGTGGTTGTCTGATTTCTACTCTATTTGCTAAAAAAAAATTTCTATCTCCTTTGAAGGAATGATTGACATGGAGAAAACATGGCAGTCGAACCATGAAATTTTCTTATAATTCGGTAAAGAAAATGCCCTTTGTTTCTTCCATGCAATAAGGACAAGCTAGACCGGATGTACTCCATCCTGAAAGCATTGCATAGGCAGGAAAGTCAATTATAGTCCATAAAAAAAGAAGTAAACATAAGGAATTTTTTTTGAAACGTCGTATGTTTCTACTCTTTCATTCCTTAGCGTTTTTAACTCCTCAATCAACGGTTGTAAAGAAACATTGATTTCTTGTGTTAGATCGTCGTGGCCAGGAACGACAACAGTAAGAAACATATATTGTGTTTTCATACACATCCATGGAAGTAAATTATGAGGTGTGATGAAATGGACCAAGATGAATATTTAGCACCAAATTAAGAAAATGGTGAAAAACCGTCCATACATAATCCAAGTCTAACATTATGACTCTCTGTTGCAAAATTGGGATAATTTTTTTTGAAATGCTTCCATGCTTCTCCATCAGCTGGATGTGTCAACGTAACTTCTTACTCTGCTCGCACACTATGCCATC
This sequence comes from Allium cepa, assembly GCA_030765085.1. NCBI lineage: Eukaryota > Viridiplantae > Streptophyta > Magnoliopsida > Asparagales > Amaryllidaceae > Allium > Allium cepa. The sequence goes on from CM060933.1 coordinate 51,322,948, forward strand.
TCATATAAGGCGCGATTATAGAAGATGTGTATAATCTTTGAAGCCTGGGAGTCATGGGAAAATAATACATCTGTTTGTATGGAACTTCCTTTCCCTTCTTTTTTCTTGGTTTATACCTTTCCTCGTTGCATATTTTACACTTCCTTAGAGTGATGTCCTCTTTTCAAAACAACATGCAGCCATTCAAACATGTATCTATTTATTGATAAGGTAAACCAAAAGCCGACATAAGTTTTTTTACTTCATAGTGATTTTTACACATTAAATTATCAGGCGACATATGTCATTTTGCAGCTTAGACAATAGCTGTAAATCTGGCTTCGGTGATATTGTATTTTGACTTCATCGCAATGTATTATGCGGTTACTGATAACTGAGTACCAATTTTACAACCATCGCAAATAGGTTTCTTAGCAACATCAATAAACCGTAAATTTTTTTGCTTCAATATTTGGTTCTTCAACATTTACATTGTCGTCATCAGCTTCAACCATAAGAAACATTGATCATGCTACATCTTCAACCATATTTTCTATATGGTTCATCATAACAATTTCATTACCAGCAATCTCTAATTTAAACACTACAGAAGTATGTGCTACATCTTCTCCATGACGATCCCAAACATAATCCTCCGGCACGAAACCATTTTTGCACAAATGAACTTTCACAATATCGGGTAACAAATACTTAAAATGTTTACACCTATTACACGAACAACAAATTTCTACATCATTTCCGTTATTACTTAAAGAGAATTCAACAAATATGTTTATACCATTATAAAAATCTTCCTTTATTGAGCCTCTCAGTCCCCTTCTTTGATACATCCATCTCCTCCGATCGACAAAATAATCGATCATTTTTCCAATTTAAAAAATATATGTCACAAATCCAAAAATAAATATTGACCATTTTACGAATTGACATTTTATTTCAATGTATTGATACATAAACTTATACGCGTCAATTTTACCCCACTTAAGAATACAATATTGAAATGTCAGTTTATGGTTTTCTTTTTGCTGGTCAATCATCCTACTTTAAATTACAAATACAATAAACACTTACATTTCGCACATTATTTCATTTTAAACGATTCAACAAAATTTCGACAGCACTTCCCCTTTGTTTCCTGCATTGTACACAAATGTATATACATAGGAAACAAAAAAGAAAAGTGACGGCGAAATTTTGTGAACCCGTTTAAAACGAAATAATAATGTACGAATGTAATTGTTTACCTTGTTTATAACTTGTTTAATACAATGAAATATCCAACAAGTATTGTATTAGATGAACATAAATGTCCGTTTTGTGACAAAAACGAATATTTATATAACGATCTGTATAAAACTTGTCGAACAAGGCCAAAAACTCTCTAAGAGACATAATAAAAAAGTAGTTTATACAGAAAGTGAAAGTTTTATTATTTGTCTTCTTATTTATTATGTAATATATTATTGTTTGTAAACAGTTGTAAATTTACTAAATTTATATATTTCAAAAAATAATTAATTTGCCACATTATTCCACGTATTTTATCGAATAAGGCTGCTTAAATATTGTTATCATTTTCTAATGCATTCAATTTCTTTTTGAGACTCATGCATTCATTTTTATACAAATCAAGATGTATAAAAGCAAAGGACATGGTGATTCTAACTCCAACTGAAGTAGAATGTACCTCTGTTTTCGATAAGTAACTAATTTTCAAGTTTTATGGCTTATTCAAATTAACACAAGACAATGAAAAAAACAACACATATATAATGGTTTACACATACACACAAAATCACAAATTATATCTACTCCTTGCAATTTCATGCTAACAAATGAAATAGGTATACCATGATGTACTATAGATCATTATTAGGCTATTAGAAACAATTAGAATCATTAACTAACCTTAATTTATCAACTTATGAAAATCTAGATTTAGGGTAAAAATCAGATTTTTCGCAAAAATAAGAGATTATACCTGAGGTTGGAAGTAATAGATGTGATTAGGCAGCCGTGGAGGATCCAAAAACTTAAATTTGGGGATTGGAAGCAAGAAATTGGGTTTTAGAAATTTTTCTTTTTTTTGTGCCGAGCAATAAGGAAGAAAGGTCTCAGCCGAGCCCTGAAATTCTTGAATTTGCGACGGCTTCCAACGATCGCCGATGGCTCGTTGGAAGCCGTCGGAAATTGACCGTCGAAAGCCGTCACCAGGTGCTGTCGGTATTTCAGCCTTTTCTAGTAGTGTTACAATCCTTGCTGTAAGCGTCGCGAACGTGTATCCCATACACCAATGGTAACCTTACAATAAACAAAGGATAGAGAATCCGACTCCATTACGGTTCATGAATAGTTAAATGGAGGATGAGATTGAAGTATATTTGCTTTTAAGGAAAAAGAAAGGGTTATTGAATGCGATTAAGGAAATGGAAATGAATGTAGTTAGGGAAGGATGAGATTACAGCATCGCGAACGTGTATCCCATACACCAAATGTAACCTTACAATAAACAAAGGATAGAGAATCCGACTCCATTATGGTTCATGAATAGTTAAATGAAGGATGAGATTGAAGCATATTTGCTTTTGAGGAAAAAGAAAGGGTTATTGAATGCGATTAAGGAAATGGAAATGAATGTAGTTAGGGAATTGGAAATGTGACAAACGAATGGATTTGGGATGACATCTTCCATTGCCATATCTTATTATCTTATTGAACATGTGTCATTCAAACAAATGATTGGTTTTTATTTTCCTATTTAAGTAATGAGCACTGCTGTAGTACCCGAAATATATTTTGACAAATACTGCGAACAATGCAATTTTGCTTCGGATCTGAAGGCTGAAATTCAAGAAGGCCCATTCTCTTCTATCTAATTCGCAAGTTTTGACAAAAAATGTTTCGGCAAAGTAGAATTGTTGTTAAATATTGATGTGAATGTTTTTGATGAAGTACAACTACTAACATGGGTATGGAAGTTTTGCTAATGACAACCATATTGTATGAAGTGTGCATAGGAGCTATAGTGAATAAACAGAAATGATAAAAATAATATAGATGTGCATAGGTATGGATGTCCAGAAAGATATTGGAGGTAAGCCATGTTCAAGAGGTTTGCCTAGCTACCTCAACCATTCTACAATGTATATCTCAATCAAGTGTACAATAGGAAAATATAAGAAAATGTATGAGAGTTATAATTTGTATGTGGTTGTATATTAACTCTAATTTATATGTGTATTGGCTCAACATACATTCATGATTCTTAAACAACACCGATTCAATAGATGAGTAGGGCACAACCCTTTCGCCCTTCATTCATGGAAAAGCTTATGACATAAACATGACTTAATATAGGAATTTGCAAAATGTAAACTGATATTGCAAAAATACTAACAATGGCATACTAAATTCAATAGCAAGAAAGATTAATTTTTTTTAAATGTTCGCTTGTTTACATCCATGTCTACCAGGATATGACTATAAAATTTAGCCCTAACATTATAATACATTTTCTTACATAAAAGGTAAAAAATTTGTTAATGACGTATCGAAGTAATTTCCTTTTTTTATTACAGAAACTATAGTTGAAGAAAAGCTTTAAAAAAATTGGGGACATATATAACATGAATATTGCAAATAAAGATTTTCATCTCATGTAAACTTATACCCGTCAATTCAACACGGTACCTTTTTATAGATTTTATAGTGTTGCACTTTCGATCTCAACTAATTACAGCTAGATCATTTAGTGAATTATGTACAATTTATTTAGTGAAAATTAGAATCCCCCCTTATTTTCAAACTTAATACCCGAAAACCGTCTCAAAAACAAATTTCACAAAACAACTCTATCAATATTTTCAGCAAAAATATGCAATGTAGGATGCAAATATTTGCAATGTAAACTGCAAATATTTGCAGTTCTAACTGTATATTTTTGTAAAATAAATATTTGCAGTGTAGAATGCAAATATTTGCAGTGTCGATTACAAAATTATCCAGTTAGAACTGCAAATATTTGCAGTGTAGAATGCAAATACTTGCATGTAAAATGCACATTTTCGTTGGAAATAATAACATGTTTTTCGCGAAAGCTGTTTTTGAAAATAGTATAAAGTGAATTTTGAAACTTTCGAAAGACTCTGAAAAAACCATCCCTTTTAATTATCCTGGTTTTATATTCAAAGGTGATAGGGTTCAGCCCTTTAAGAGTATCTAGTTCTTTCCAACTCTATCAATATCCATGAGGTTAAGTTTTAATCTGTTAAAGAAACACTTACTATATTGTTATTCCAAAGTATTCTTTCATTTCTCTGTGATATTGTGTTCACACACAAAGATTTATGTGTTCTTTCATTTCTTTGTATTATTGTGTTCACAAACACAAAGTTTGGATATACATCGTTTATTATATGTGCCGTGACTATTATAAAATAAGCCATTTAGTCTAAAATTTATGCATACAGATTTATGTAAATACATGAAAAAAATACACAACAAAAATCTAAATTTATATTTCTTTATTTATTATCAATTTTAAAATATATTATTTTGATTCACGTTCATATGTTCCATTGATTGAGAATCTGGCCGGAGCAACGACATTCCGACCATCTCATATTGGTTTCGGCCATCACCGGGACGGGATTAGTGCAAAATCCTATCCCGTTCAAACGGTGATTAAAAAAACCAATTTGTGAAATCAAAAGAAGGGTAAAAGAGCAACAACCGACAACAAATTGCACGTGAAATCCCAAGTCGAAAAAGCAAAACAAACAAAGAATCATCTCGTGCTTGCACAGTTAGATAAAAATTTTACCTATAAATAAACAATCGCAACATAAATTACCATAATCTGTCCTCGGTAATCTTCCGAATTCGAGCGAGAAAAATCACGAGTTCGCCCAAATTTGAGAAAGCTTCGATGTAGCGCGGTCGCGTAGATCTTCGCGTTGGCAGGATGGGAACCGAGTTTCAACTTGCGAAGGAACGTGAACTTTTTTTTGCTATTTTTTGTTTTCCTCCTTAAGCCATTTCTAGCTCTTGTTCGATTTTTTTTTGCATGCTTTTGTGTTTGGTTGTGAAGTGGGAGGAGGAAAGAATATGTATACGTAAACGTCCTTAACTTTTTTTGGGCCTTGGCCTTGGGCATGGACATTCTTTTTAAGCCTTAGGCATTTTCCTATTATATGTTAAACATGGACATTGTTTGATATTGCGTATGCAAATAGCCTTGAATATGTGGAACCAACTTAAATAAGTCAACTGACTTGAATATGCCTGACTGACCTGAATATCGACTTGAATATGCTGATTTGAATATGGAATTGATTATTGAACTTGAATATGTTGGACTGGAATATGGACTTGAATATTGGACATGGACATTGAACTTGACCCGAAATATTGAACTTGAACAATGAATTCTGACGACTTTGATGAATGTTATTTGTGCATTGTATTTTTTTTTATTTGATTTGGAATAGTAAATTATTTAGCATTGAATTTTGTTTAATTATAAATGTGTATATACTATCGTTTATTTATAATCTCAAGTATATTATGGCTGATCCAAATAAAATTGGTTGGAATTATGCTACTGCGATCGATGGCAATATTCGAAAAACAAAATGTAACTTTTACAATAAACTAATTAATAGCGGTGGTGTGACAAGTTTGAAAGAACATCTGTCAGGAGTGGGCAGTGATGTATCCGCATGTCTAATTGTTCTTAAATAAGTTAAACAACTTGTATGATCACATATCGTTCAAAAGAGAAATGAACGGAGCAAAGAAAAACTAGACAAACTAAACAAACAATGCTTACAAGAGGAATTAATGAGCAGACCGCACCAACTATCAGACAATAAAAATGAAGATGATGAAGAACTTCAACATGTTATGGGGCAAAGCAGAGATGCATTTAAAGATGAAGAACTGCGTAGATCTCATACTATCAGACGATCGATGGTGGTTCAAGTTAAACATTACACAGATCTCATACTACTGGAAAATCTACCAAAGTAATTGATGATTTTGACACTTATATTGTTGGACGAATCGACTCATATATGCAAAAATGAGGAGGCGGAACTCAACCTTCTATTAAATCTTCAATGAAAGGTATTAAAGATGCCAAAAAGCATATAGGTCGAGCAATTTCTGAGTACTTTTTTTCAACCATATTCTGTAGAACGTTGCTAATAGTCCATATTATAAAATAATGGTTGACGCGATTGCAGAATGCGGTCGTGAAATAGATCCACCAAATGCATATGAAATATCACACTCGTACCTTGAAATGGAAATAAAAGAAATTGGACAATATATTAAAACATTCCATAATTTCTGGGATGAGCATGGTTGCGCATTAATGTGTGATAGTTGGAGTATACAGAATCGATGAAAAATAATAAATTTTCTCATATACTCTACCAATGAAACAGTATTTATCAAATCTATGGATGCCACAAATGAATTGTAAAGTGGAGAATATATTTGTGGATTAATGGATGATGTCGTCGAAACGATCAGTGAAAATAGGATAGTGCAAGTTGTTACAGATAACGGAGCAAACTACAAAGCTGCCGGTTAATTATTGATGCAGAAAAGAAGATGTTTATACTGGGCACGATATGTAGCATATTGCATTGATTTGATTTTGGAAGATATTGCTAAAGAGCCAGAGGTAACAACTATTATCGCAAATTGTTAATTAATAACGACATTTATATATAATAATAGTTGATTACTTTCCATCATGAGAAAAGAGACCAACAATAAAGAATTGATTAGACCGGCAGTAATAAGGTTTGCAACACAATTCATCGCACTAGACTCTATTCATAAACATAAAGATAACCTGAGAAGGATGATTGCTTCGAAAGAGTGGACATCAAGAGTTCCTAGACTCAATACTAAAGACAAAAGAACAATAAATATTTTCTCTACACTAATTTACAACAACGCTTTTTGGACTGGTGTTGCTTCCATCTTTCTTGTTTTTGAGCCACTCGTGAAAATTTTATGAATGGTAGATAGTGATGACAAAGCAGATATGAGATTTCTTTATGAGGCGATGGATCAAGCAAAAGAATCGATAAAAAAATACTGATGGAAAGCAATGCCAAAAATGGTAGGATATATTAGACAAAAGATGGGAAAGACAATTACATTTACCTCTTCATGCGGCAGGTAATTTATTTTATCATATCATCATACAAATAGTGAAATACATAACATTTCAACTTCAATAATATATTACACTTTTCCTTATAGGTTATTTTTTTAATCCCATCATTCAATATGGGGATGCAAAAAACAATGGAGAAGTATTAAATGGGTTTAATAACGTCGTTGAAAGAATGGTGCTGGATATTGTAACACAAATTGAAATTGAAAAGGAGGTAAAACTAACATATATAATAATTATGATAAACATTTAACATTTAAGACATACTAAATATTTAACTTATACGTCAATGGGTAGAAAGATATAGAATGAAAATTGGTGCATTTGGTTCTACAAAAGCATACTTAACCGTAAAAACATGTTTCCCCACTCAATGGTGGTAAATAATTGGAAAGAAGATGTTCCAAATTTAACACGCTTAGCAATACATATTTTAAGCCAAACGGTTTCATCTTCAAACTGTGAAAAAAACTGGACTACATCTTCAATGATCCATACAAAATTATGAAATAGAATAAAAATGAAAAATTTAGAAAATTTGGTATATGTGCATTACAACATGAGATTAGAGCAAAAAATTCAAGACGTCATGACACTGAAAATCAGTTGATCGAAGAGGACTATATATTCCATGAAGAGAATCCATTAGCAGAATGGACTACAGAAATTGAACCACTCTTGTTGGACAACGACCCTTTGATGACCAATACACTAAATTATGTACTCGCTACTATTGATGGTATACCTACACGGGCAACAAGAAGTTAAAGCAATGAAAATTGGAGCAGCTCGTCAAATGATGATTATGGTAATGCTGGTGGAAGTGATGTTGGTTTAACAAGTAATTATGGTATTGGTCCTAATGATGGTGGAGAATTATATAGACCAACTCAAACATATTCAAGAAGAAGGGGTGCAAGCGGTAATTCTAACTGAAGAGATAGTAATACTAATTTTGAATACGGATATCAACATGATTACGAGCGCCATAATCCATATATTTCAACTGATCCACCATCTGATTCTACTTCTGACTATACAAATGGTAACTCGTATTATGGAACAAACGAAACATATGATGATATCTTGAGTGATCAAAATAGTCAAGCTACGTATACAACACCAAACGATGAATCATCGTCTTTTGATAATACGATGGCAACATTTATTGGTTAGGACAAATGCAATATGGTTATCCATCATATTATACAACACAAGATGAAGAAAATTATGAAAACAATCTATATGTAACTCCGAGAAATAGTTTGTAGGTGTAGTAGTGTTGTATGTAGCAATATTATTTTGTTTTATACTATATTCTATATGAATTTGAGTCATTTATCATTACTTTTTCATTAAAAATACAGAAATCTAATATCAGGACTGAACCGAAACATAAATTGAAATAAGCGAAATTGACCGAAACCAACATAATTACAAATGACCGAAAGCGAGAACGAAACCGAGTTCTCGAACCTTGATATTTTCATTTATAAATTTAATATTCAAAAGACAACATGGTTTTAAGTTTTATGTTTACAAATCAAGCTAAACTAATTTATTGCACCATCACATTGAAGGTTAGAAATCCCAATTTTCAGTTATAATTTGTACATAACTGATAAAGGATAAATGAAAGGTAAATCCTTGTCTTTTTGAAAAATCAGAAGAAACCAAATAACAAAAAGGAAAAAAAAACAAAAAATTCAGAAGGAAATATAGTTAGATTGTGCAAATGAGCGCATGGAAATCAAATGTAAACTATACTTAGGTGCAGAAAATCACGCTTGGTCAGAAGGCACGACTATTATTGGAAATAGAACGCTGAGAAGAGAAACATATTATGAAATTTCAAAATGGAAATGCATGGAAGAGTGGATGATAGATGTACCTGTTGATCAAGACATGAGTAGTCATTTTGGTAAAAAGGGTTGAACTGTGAAATAGAAAAGGTGTCAGAAAGGATTGAATGACAACATGCTTCTTGATTAGTTAAGTTATCGTTAATTTTTAAATAAAGCCCCACATGCATGCAAATTGAAATATTTGTTAATCTTCATTAATGAAACCAATTTCACTAAACACTTCAATATACATTGCATCCAAAAGTCATTGACATCGAGACACAAAACAGCAAATAATTGATGAAGAGCATACCTCGCAAGCGAAGACAGCGAATTGATAAGTCGCGAAGCCCTAGGTCGCGACGAAGAAGAAGCTCGCGCACGACATGCCCTAGGTCGTGCTGCAACCCCAGAACGACCTCACGAACGACCTAACCTTTAATCGAGCAAGCCTAGGTCGCGAGCAGCTGATGATCTTATGTCGCGAATGACTTCCTTTAGGTCGCAAATCCCCCCCAGTAGGTCGCGATCGACTTATACTAGCTCGCGAACGACATGACGACCTGACCAAGGTCGAGGAGGCGAATTTCGACCTATGATAGGTCGCTCGGATTCCTTTTCACTGAAGAAACTTAGGTCGCTAACGACCTAAGATTGTCGCATTATTTTAAGTCGTAGGTCGCTCCATCCCAAGTGTTGCCACATTCCTTATGTTGATATGTGGAAGGTCGCATTGTTTTAGCTCGTTTGTGGAAGACGCTTGTGTTATATTTTTTTAGGTCGCGTGCGTTGTTCTTTAGGTCGTCTGTGTGTTTTGAAAATCACTGTACTGTTGAGAAGTATTTTCTTAAGTCGTGTATGTAACATTCCTGAAATATTAGCCGAAATAATTCAATAATTAAATTGATTTTGAATTTAAACTGTGAATTTAATTGTGAATTAATTTGAGATTTCCAAAATAAACTTAAAATTTTAGATTATAAATAGAAATTTGGTGGGAATTTAAGCACTATAATTTGAATAAATATGTATATATTGAAAGTTAAAATTTTAAATAAGATTTTGATTTTGAAAATTCAAAATGTATATATTTATAAATTTGGATTTTAAAACCACATAATTTTATACTAGTAGAAATTTGGTAATATTTCTTTTGAAAATTTTATTTTGAATTAGATATAAATGATATAAAACTAAGCTTAAAAATAATATTGGTTTAAAAAGTAATATTATAAAATTGATATAAATAAATAAAAAATTACAAAAGCTATTTCAGAATTTTAATTCAACCATATTATGTACTTTTTTATTTGATTTGATAAAAAGATTTAAAATACATCTTCTTCTGGAAAAGAATATAGTTTTATATTTCCAAAATTTGAAATGTAAAAATATTACAAATGTTAGGAGTATGAAAATATAAATAATACAAATCACTTCTATATTTACAAATCAATAATACAAAAGGGGTAGAACATGAAAATATATATATTGTACATATGTATATGTACAAACAATGTAATCATACCTTTAGATCTTACATGTTTATATACATACAAATAGCATCATTTCTTTTGTTTAAAATAATGAAATTAAAAAAAAACAAAAATACAAGAAACTTCACATCTTCCCATATGCCATCATATAGTATCTTAGAAAATCTGAAAAAAATAGTAGAAAAAGATTTGGCTTCACATCTTTCAAAGCCATAAAGCTGTTCAAAACATAAGATAAGAAAAAAAAACAATTCAGTTTGAACTCAAAACAAAAGAAAAACCCAAAATCTTCATTCTCAAACCATATACAAAACTGCATTTCTCAAAACCTGATAACATATGCATTCAATTCCTCTTCATAATCAAGCAAATATTCAAACCTGCATTTCAAATCTGAAACCAAACAACTCCTCTTTTCCTAAATTTCTGCCTGCATGTTTTTTTGCATATGAAAACAAATCTGCATCATTATGAATCAAAGACCTGCATTTCAAATCCAAATCAGTAAACACTCCTCTTTTTCAAAACAAAGACCTGCATGCAATTTCTTTGAACTCTGCATTCATGAAATCTTCATAATCTGGAACAAGAAGCTAGAAGCCTGCATGTTAAAACAAGTTAAAGCTTTGCATATCATTTACAAACAAAGAAGGCCTGCATGCATCATTTAAAAGCAAGAAAAGAGGTCTGCATTCAAGGAGCCTGCCTGCATTCATTTTCAAGTCTGATAGCCTGCATATTGGAATATGCTCTGCAATTTACAAATTCAGGTGAGTAACTCCTCTTTTCAAAAAAAATTAAGTAGGTTGATTGCATGTTTAATCTGAGATAAGATGAAGTTGCAGTGAATATTTATATGTGTGCATGTTTATAAAGTACAAATGAATATTTAAGAAATTACCTGCACATAGATATGTCTGTAAAACAAGAAGAGGATTGTGCATGTGTGATCTTTAAACTTATGTTTGATTTCTTGATTTTCCTTTAACTTGTTTGCTGAATTGAAATTAAATTTTTGAACAAATTTTGTTTGCTTTTGAATGGTGTAAGTTCAAATTGTATATAAACTAAATATGATATCTGGAATTCTGGAAAATCAAATTACACAAAACTAAATTTACTAGATTGATAAATTTAAACTATATGATGTAATATTCCAGGTTTATTAATAAAATCAGTGAGTAAATTCAAGAATTTTAAAACAAAAATTTAAATTTATTGTGATTGAAATAAGGAGCAGTTTAAAGAACACTGTATTTTACAGTTTAGTCTAGTTCAATTGAAGCTTACGTTTGATTTGGTTGAAATTGTCTCTGGTGATAGTTGATCTATCATAGATCACTAGAAAATTATTGAATTTGTTTGCAATTCGAATTTGAGAATGAAATTTGGAAATTTCTGTCAAGAACCCTAGTTTTTGTGGGTTACAGTTTTGGGTAAATTTCGAACTCTCAGTGAATCGAGTTCGAAGCTGTTTGGGGAATTGATTGATGGTGAAGTGATGAAGCTACTGCCGGAGTTTGGATGTTGATGGTGGTCGAGAAGTTGAGAGGTGGGTGTTGACAGGTTAGGCAGTGGATGGAAGTGCAGTTTTCAGGTTGGTGATATATGTTTGGGTTGCAGGGAATTTTGACCCGGGTAGGTCTCGGGTAAATTGAAAAAAAAACTCGAAGGAAGTGGGGTATTTACTCGAAGTAAATGGGGTTGCTTGAGTTGCATTGTTTCAGGTTTTATTTAACAGACTTGTTCTGTTTTTTTTTTATAATTTTAAGAATCAAGTTTAAATTAAAATGGAAATTTGAACTTAGGATTTAAACTTGAACCTAGGGATGAATTCAAATTGGTTGAATTATTATTTTGTAATAATTTAAATGCAGAAATTTTAAATTGGTTTGAAATAAAAAGAAAAAAAAAGAAAGAAAGGAGGAACATGAGCCTGTTTCCAGATCTTTAAGGTTTGAAAAATAATTTGCAAACTAAAGTTTTAACTTAGGATGTTAAAACTGAATTCAAATATGAATTTAAATAAGTTTAAATTCTGTTTCTTTGAAATAATTTAAATTCAGAAAATTTAAAAGTTTGGTTTTCAAAACTAAACAGAAACTGTTCTTCTGTTTTAAAATGTAAAAGTAAATTTAAATTTAAGGTGGAGATTTAAACTTAGTTCTTAATTGGGAATTTTAAATATGAGATCAGATTTGATTATCAGAGATTTGATATTATGTTTCAAATTCAAATTTGATTTTAAATTCTCAAGTGTGAATATATATGTGATTTGCATTTTGAATTGGAAGGTTAGGTATGTAAATTAAAAATTCAAACTGAATTAAAAACTGAGATTTAAATCTGGATTTAAATTTTTTTTAAACTTCAGTTTTAAAGTAAAGATTTAAATTTAAATTGCTTTCAAATGATTTGCATTTTAATTGAAGGTGTAAATTATAGAAAGAGTTTTAAAGAAATTAAACTAAAATGAGTTTAGAAGTTATATTTCAATTTTGAAATTTAAAGATATTTTTAAAATTGATTTGAATTTGATTTGAATTGAAATTTAAATCCTTTTCAACTTATTAATAAAGTATATGTTTCTTTTAAACATATAAGATTAAGTTGTGTATTGTTTTAAACTCTTATTTAAGACAAATTTGAGTCTTGAGTTTAAAGAAAATGTTAAATGGAATTTAATGTAAATTTAAAAACATTTTGTTTTTAAATGCATAATTTAAATAAGGAATGTTTATCTAAAGATAAAGAAAAGTATAATGATTTGTAATTCATTTAATTATTAAGGTAGTACAAATGGATAATTAATATAATTAATTAATTAAGAAATGGATAATTAGTTAAAGTAATTAAGGGTTTTAATTTGATTAATTAAAGTTTAAGATTAATTTTTTAGAATAATTAATTTGTAATTAAGAAATCATTAATTGAATGATATTAAATTTTAAATTAATAATTGAAGATTTATTAATTGAATAAATATGGATAGTTAATTAATTAGGACTAATAAATGAAAGTAATCATGTAGGTAATAAATTTAAAACCACCGAGTTTATTCATCTTAATTGTAGATGCTGATTGTTATTGAATGTTGTATGATGGATTGATATATTTGATATGTGATGTGATGCTATGTGATACTTTGTGCTGATTTGCTATATTTGTGATGAATATACTGTTGTATGAATATGAAACCCTTTGACCCGTAAAACGACATTTGAATTTCGATGCGACAGGGAGTCGGATTCCAGCTGGTTATCCGAAACCCACATCGAATCATATTAGTGAATTTTTTGTGATTGATAATTTACTTTATCTATGAATCTATGAATATAGATAAGCGTTATGGGTTATACCGCTTATCTTTATGATTGAATCTGTGATGTTGATGTTGTGCACTATTGTGTTGAACCCCTAGACCACACTTATACACACACAAATATGGATTGCACGTGGAAATGGGTTAAGTCACAGATTTTGAAATTGTTTTAAAATTTGAATTTTTGAATCCAAAATAGTTTTGGAATTAGAATTGAAGCTTTTGAAAAAATGAATTTCAAAAATAAAAGTTATGTGAATAACTTAATTGAGTTTGAAATTTAAATAATTTGATTTAAATTTGAATTCAATATTTGAAGTTGAATTCTATGATTTGAAAACTATGTTTAAAAAAGGGTATTCAACTTATAAATGGATTTATATGGGTTTTTAAACCATTTTAAAAAGTGATGTTTGGAATTTAAATTTAACCTAAGATTTCAACTTGTATAAATCGGACTTTTCTGAAACGAAAACTGTCGTTTTCAAATAATAGAAGCTTTCATATAAGAAATGGATTTCCAATGTGTGTTAAAAGGAATTTAAGTTGAAATGAAAATGGTTTTCCGAGTTATTAATAAATCTTTGGAACGTGTTTTGAAAGCTATAAATTAAATCTTAAAATTTAAAGATTTATCGAGTTAATCCATTTGGAATGGAAGTTGTTTTGAATCTATGAATAGATCTTTGTGAAACTGGGTGAAACTTTGTGAAATAAATCTTTTTGTTTAAAGATTTAAAAATGGTAATTTGTTTAACCATTTGAAAGAAAAGTTTTGGATTTTTATAAGTTGGGACTTAACTAAAATCCCATATCCATATGTTTTAAAATATGGCGCTTACTATTCGGTTTAGCCGGGAGAGGACCTTGTGTCATATAACCCATTTCGAATAGTGATACGACGTTATGGATAGCAATTGAAGACCGGTGGTGAAGACCGGGTATTTGTGAGAACGATAGGATAACCTATCGATTGTCTCTGCACCGAGTAGCTACGGTATAGAGATTCCCTTAGTGATGGGAAGTCCGATCGGGATTGTGGATACCCGGATTTGCAAGGGCTTCTTCGGAAGTGCCTTTGGTTCTGTTCGAACCCGGAACAGACTTGTATGGTTGTATGTCCGACATTACACTTTGAGATGTTAACTGATCTCTATCAAATACATTTCTGCTTGGTGGCGGAGAATTTATTCTCTTAGCTTAACACCCTTCTCTGAGACGTACGAGCTCAGAGGTTATGTAGTTGATATTTATCAGTGATATTCCCAATTTGGTAATGTGGCATGCTGAGTGCTGTTGTGTGATGATCATTGGTTGATCATTTGTGATATGATCATTTGTTTGATCATTTATCTTTGTGATCATTGCTTTGGTCATCTGTTGACCCAAAGCATGGCTTTGTTGCACAAAGCGTAGCTTTGTGGACGAGACTGCATCAGGACCTCACTCCCCGGAAATGGTCGAAACAGGAAAGATGCGGCAAGGTTATGAGGGTCGCTCCCTTTAGGGTGTGTCATTCCCTTCTGGTAAAGGGTGGTATCAGGTATGGAGCCCTGGTATTTAACCTATGTGGTTGCTCCAATCTCATTTACTGTGTGGTTGTTGCTTTGAGGCGCCTCAGATAAAGGTCCCAAAGGACCGGGGGATGGCATATTCGTGTAGTAGTTACCTAGTTACAGAGGTAACCCGGCCTTGTGTTGGCAGAGATCTAACCGTAACGTTAGTTTCTCGGGACGTCCCACCAGAGGCGATCCCATGTGGCAGTAGGAAGTTCCTTAGCCTGACCATTTGTTGGAAATCCATTCATCCAATACGTGCCTTGTACGGTTTTAGTTGTAGGACCTGCCATTTAACATGGCAGCTATAGTAGGCATAGTATCATGGTACCTATGCTGGCTAGGATTTATATTATACTTTCGAAAGATTTTCCACTACGCACTAGTAATAATATCACAGAATTTTTCTCGTATTAAGCATGTTTGACTATCATAAGGAGAAATCTCCCCCATGTGTGCGTTTGCATTGTGTGTGTGCCGGGAGGCCTTATGGTAGTTTCATTTTCTAAAAAGCATTGCGGATTTTCAAATTTAAATTCTGTTGTTTGTTTTAAAAAGACCAAATGTTTTTGTTTGCTCATACCAGTCCCATGACTGACCTGGAGTTTATTGTTCCTTTCCTAAACTCGGGGTGCCCACTATTTTCCCACACGGGCAGTCTAGAGTTGGGTTTTTCAGATAGTCGGGTTTAGTAGATTATCTGGAGCTAGTTCCGTCTTTGGATCGGGACTGCACTTGCTTAGCTTTGTGCATCGTTATTGAGAGTCCGAGCTATCGCTGGATTGGTGATTTGGAGATGGAGATTACCGATGCTGGAGTTCTTTCTTGAAGACCATATTAGAGATTTTTGTTCCGCTGCTGTGTTATCTTTTCTTTTCGCCGCTGTTATCTTGTATCATATCTCTGATGTATAATAGTATCTATTGTATCGTCTATTGTATCATATTGTATCAGATGTTGTATCAATGATGTACATTGAAATATATTATTCTTTTCTTCCGCTGTGTTGTACTTAATGTGTTATAAGCTCCGGCGACTCGAATTTGAACGGTCGAATCTGCGGCATTCGAGTACAATGTAAAGTATGGATGTCGATTTTCGAACGCGAAA
The DNA here is from genome assembly GCA_030765085.1 of Allium cepa. Classification (NCBI taxonomy): domain Eukaryota; kingdom Viridiplantae; phylum Streptophyta; class Magnoliopsida; order Asparagales; family Amaryllidaceae; genus Allium; species Allium cepa. The sequence goes on from CM060933.1 coordinate 51,339,471, forward strand.
AATTCGAATCGTCACAGTGTATGTGTGTTGTAAGCCTATAAATAGGCGGGTTGTGTCATTTGTAAAGGGTTGTTGAATTTTGAATAAAATTTGGTTTGTGCTTTGTGACTCCATTAAAATCGGTAGTTGAGTGTTGTCTCCTATCCCCACTTTCGGATATTCGAGTGCACTCGAATCAACGATTGTTGAAGCCAATTCACGGAATCAAGTGCGCTTGATCAACGTTCGAAGAATTGAAGATCTTCTCTCACGGTATCGTGCGCGATCAACGTGTCGAAGATTGCTAAAGTCCGGTATCTTCGTGATCAACGGATTTGGGCCTTACGGTATTCTTAAATTCATCGAGTTATCATCGATTCACCGATTATTTCCGCTAATTGTGTGAGATCCTGGATTTACATCATCGAAATCGCTTCCTACGCTGCGTCAGTTTGGTATCGGAGCTAGATCGCAAGGAGTTTGCATCATTCAAAGTTTGGAAATCATATTTGCAATTGTTGAGAAGTTTGGTGTTCATCGTGTTCATCGTGAAGTAGCAACAAGTTGGGAGTTCGATCCATATCATTTTGGGTCAAAGTTCGAAAAGCGTTTGAATTTTTTTTTGAATTTGTTCGAAGTTCAATCATGCCACCGAGACAAGCTCAACGTCATCGCAATATTAATGCTTTGTATGGAAGAGAAGAGGCCGATGAAATGGAGCAACGAATCAACGAGAGTTTCACTGAGAATTTGAATGAATGGATTGGTCGATTAGAGAGAATGATGCTTGAAATGAATCAAAGTAGAAGAAGGGTTTCACTTGAATCGAGTCATGGGGGAAACATAGTTTCACCACAGTCAGATCGGGAGAGAAGAGCGGATCATGATCGTAGGAACGTTGACGATCATGAAAGGAATGTTGATGAACGAAATCGGAGAGATGTGGATTATCGTGATCAGAGGAATGTAAATCGAAGAAATGGTGGTGGTAGAGATATTGGTGGTCATGATCGACAACGATATGCATCAGATTTTGATGAGGAGTTTGATGGTGGCAGTGTTCATAGTCGAAATCGAAGCCAAGGAAGAAATCATTCAGAGTATGATCACGAATGGGAGTCCGGAATGAAAATTGAAATTCCAGAGTTTAAGGGTGGTATGCAGGCTGAAGAATTTCTTGATTGGTTATCTAATGTTGAAGAGATCTTTGATTTCAAGGAGGTTCCGGAAGATCGTAGAGTGAAGTTGATTGCTACTCGTTTAAGAGGGAGAGCCATGGCGTGGTGGCAACAGACAAAACTTACACGAGAACGAATGGGGAAGTCAAAGATTGTTTCATGGGGGAAGATGAACAAGTTAATGAAAGTTACTTTCTTACCTTACAATTATCAATCTCTTATGTATCAACGCTTACAAAATCTAAGGAAGGGGACAAAGACTGTTAATGATTATGCTGATGAGTTTTATCAACTGGTTGCTTGAAATGACATCATGGAGACGGAAGAACAGTTGACCGTTAGATTTGTTGGGGGGTTGAGGATCCAGATGCAGGACATGGTAAATATGTTTGACCCTAGATCTGTGGCCGAAGCGCACCGGAAAGCGTTGGCTTGGGAGAAGCAGGTAAGACGAGGAGGTGGTGTGTTTACAAATTCCAACAATCAAATGAAAGGGGCTAGTATCAATGCGAATGTTTCCAAGGCTATTGCAAAACCGGTTGGTAGTGAAGTTGCTAAGACCAAGGTCAATAGTAGTATCAAATTCTTTAATTGTCAAGAGTTTGGCCACAAGAGCAATGAATGTCTAAAGCCGAAGAAGCGGGCAATGATTGCTGAGGTTGAGGATGAGGATGTAGAAATTGAATATTCTAATTCACCGCAAGTTGAGGAGGAAGAAGAATTGTCGGGAGATGAGGTTTGTAATTCAATGATAAGGAGGTCTTGTTTGACAACAAAGCAAGAGAATGATTCAAGTTGGTTGAGGAGTAATATTTTTCAATCGACGTGCACTATTCTAGGGAAGGTTTGCAAATTTGTCATCGATGCGGGAAGCTGTGATAACATTATTTCTACAGAGGCTGTGAAAAAGTTGGCATTGAAAACAGAGAAGCATCCAAACCTTACAAGTTAGCCCGGTTGAGGAAAGGTGGGGAAGTGAAGGTTGGTAGAAGAGCTTGTGTGAATTTTTCGATTGGGAAGAGATATAAAGATGAGATTTGGTGCGATGTTGTGGATATGGATGTATGTCATCTGTTGTTGGGGAGACCGCGGCAGTATGATAGGGCTGTGCAACATGACGGTCGTACCAATAGCTACAGTTTCATGCTTGAAGGCACGAAAATCACTTTAGTTCCTAAGAAACGACAACAAGAAGAAAACAAGTTGGAGGAGATTGAAGAATTAAAGACTCTGTTGACTTTGAAGGAATTTATTAAATAAGTGGAGGAGGAACCTGAAGTGTTTTTGTTGATTGGACGTGAGAGTAGTGAAGTGGTGGAAGTTCCTGAAGAAGTAAAGCCAGTGCTGGAAGAATTTGAAGATGTATTCCCTGAAGAGCTGCCAAAAGAATTGCCACCGTTGAGAGACATACAACATCAAATTGATCTAGTGCCAGGTGTTGTTTTACCGCATAGGCCACATTATCATATGAGTCTGAAAGAACACGAGGAGTTGAGAAGGCAAGTGGAAGAGTTACTTGAGCAAGGGCGTGTTCAGGAGAGAACAGCTACGAATGCGGGATTATATATGCCATTAATTACCTGTGCCTACCAGACCATGGGTTGATATCAGCATGGATTTCGTTTTGGGTTTTCCTAGAACTCAAAGGGGGAATGATTCTATATTTGTTGTGGTGGATAGGTTTTCAAAAATGTCACATTTCATAGCCTGTAAGAAGACAGCCGATGTCGTCCGAGTTGCTCAGTTATTCTTTAAAGAGGTGTACGGATTACATGGGCTACCTGAATCTATTGTTTCTGATCGGGATACTAGATTTTTAAGCCATTTTTGGTTGAGTTTGTGGAAGATGGTCGGAACGAAGCTGAATTTTAGTAGCGCTTACCATCCGTAAACTGATGGGCAAACGGAGGTGGTTAACCGATCGTTGGGAAATTTACTGAGATGTCTTGTGAATGACAATTTGAAGAGTTGGGATGTGAAGTTATGTCAAGCGGAGTTTGATCATAATCATTCTATCAACCGTAGTACGGGTTTCAGTCCATTTCAAATTGTATATTCAAGCGTACCAAAGGGGCCGTTGGATTTGACAATAGTGCCACAACCGAAGGAGACAGTTAAGCGGGCTGCTGATTTTGTTGATGGGTTGACAGAATGCCATAGAATCGTTCAGGAACGATTGGAGCAGACGAATGAGAAGTATAAACAAATGGCGGATAAGAAACGAAGAAGTGTTGTCTTCAAAGAAGGAGATTTTGTATATGCAGTATTGACCAAGGATCGATTTCCTATTGGTACTTACAACAAACTAGCTGCTAGAAAGATTGGTCCTTTAGAAATCATAAAGAAGATCAATGATAATGCGTATCAGTTAAAGTTGCCAGATCATATTCAGACTACATACGTTTTCAACGTTAAACATTTGATTCCGTATTGTGGGGAGGAACTTGTCAAAGATGATGAGAGTGTGAATTCGAGGACGAATTCCTTCCAACAAGGGGAGGATGATGAAGAGCATACCTCGCAAGCGAAGACAGCGACATTGATAAGTCGCGAAGCCCTAGGTCGCGGCGAAGAAGAAGCTCGTGCACGGCATGCCCTAGGTCGTGCTGCAACCCCAGAACCACCTCACGAACGACCTAACCTTCAATCGAGCAAGCCTAGGTCGCGAGCAGCTGATGATCTTATGTCGCGAACGACTTCCTTTAGGTCGCAAATCCCCCCCCCCCCCCAGTAGGTCGCGAGCGACTTATACTAGCTCGCGAACGACATGACGACCTGACCAAGGTCACGGAGGCGAATTTCGACCTATGATAGGTCGCTCGGATTCCTTTTCACTGAAGAATTAGGTCGCTAACGACCTAAGATTGTCGCATTATTTTAAGTCGTAGGTCGCTCCATCTCAAGTGTTGTCGCATTCCTTATGTTGATATGTGGAAGGTCACATTGTTTTAGCTCGTTTGTGGAAGACGCTTGTGTTATATATATTTTTAGGCCGCGTGCGTTGTTCTTTAGGTCGTCTGTGTGTTTTGAAAATCATTATACTGTTGAGAAGTATTTTCTTAAGTCGTGTATGTGTGCTGTAAGCCTATAAATAGGCGGGTTGTGTCATTTGTAAAGGGTTGTTGAATTTTGAATAAAATTTAATTTGTGCTTTGTGCCTCCATTAAAATCAGTAGTTGAGTGTTATCTCCTATCTCCACTTTCGGATATTCGAGTGCGCTCGAATCAATGATTGTTGAAGCCAATTCACGGAATCAAGTGCGCTTGATCAACGTTCGAAGAATTGAAGATCTTCTCTCACGGTATCGTGCGCGATCAACGTGTCGAAGATTGCTAAAGTCCGGTATCTTCGTGATCAACGGATTTGGGCCTTACGGTATTCTTAAATTCATCGAGTTATCATCGATTCACCGATTATTTCCGCTAATCGTATGAGATCCTGGACGGATTCGATTTACATCGTCGAATTCGCTTCCTACGTCGCGTCAATAATCCTTGTCTGAGAAACAACCATAACAATGTCAACTAGTACTAAATCTGTTTTCTTAAGAACATAAAGAACTTCAGAGAACTTATCCATTTGAACATGTAATTGAGGAAGTCTCATAGATTGGGAACATAACATTCTTGGTTAGAGATATAGTATTATACCTTGTAAACGAGCTTGTGGGCTGCTTTCACGGTTGGAGACGATGTTTCCCAAACCGCAAAGCTTGGTTCGATCCTTCAATGGACATATATGTAACTTCCAATCTTTCATAATTGGAGATGATGTTTCCCAAACCGCAAAGCTTGGGTTGATCCTTCAATGGACATATATGTAACTTCCAAACTTTCTAATGAAAAGAACTTTCAAACTTATCATCAAGCCTAACACCAGAAGATGAAAATCATAAGCCATCCAAGTCATAAAGAAAATACAAATCAAAAATACTAGGACCATAAATTTTGATGTTATTTTAGTTATAGAGGGAAAACGACCTAAAAAATCATTATAGAGTTTACCTTTTAAACAACATTGTAAATACATTTCTTATTTTTATTTTATCTGAATGTATGATAATTGATAAGATCGGATATTATGTACCTAAACGTTCACAACCTTAACTTTGTTAGCCAAGTCTTAAAAAATATATTGATTTTTGGTAAAATTATTTTGTACACATATTTGCTTTATCTCAAAAATTACAGTATACATGATACCTTCCTAAATAATGTTGCATAAAAGCTTCGTACCACATGAAGGTAATTATGAATGTTGTAAATTAAAACGGAGAGAACTAAAGATAAATGGTGTATTATTTGCAATGACTTGGATTTACTACTCTTAGTTGGGAAACAAATTTTGCACCTTCTCTTGGGTATATAAGTTCTTCGACTAGTTAAGCTGCCACCATGGTGAATTACTTTTTTAAATCAGTGAATACATATGAATATAAATTATTATTATTGTTACCACAAATAAAGATGTCAAACATGTAAGCAGAATGTATCGAAATTCAAGATGTCGAATGAATAGAAAGGAAGCAATCAAACATTCAACAAGGGGTATCGAACTTCAAGCGGCTTAATGAAGATGTCGAACTTCTGTAATAATAGGTATCGTGCACTTAAGAAAGGGTAACAAGTTTCTAAGAGTGTCAAATTCCAAACAAGTGGCCAATCCAGAAGATATCGAACATGAACATAGCAAGGAGGTTATCAAACCTCGGCAATGGGAAATGTGTCATACCAAGGTCTCGAATCTATAGGAGGTCGAAACCCAAGAGTTACCAACTTGAATAAAAGAAAAAGGGGTGTCGAGCCTCAACAACCTTGGAGGTTGTCGAACATAGGAGGAAGAGATACCATATCCCAAACAGTTTCCAGTGATATCGAAGACATAGTCACACAAAAAAATCAGGACTCTATAAATATCAAACCTTTACAACTATAACTATTGTAAAGCATAAACATGTGCAAAGGATGCAAAGCTTTAAAGGATGAAAGGGATATCGAATATCTACATTCATCAAGGATGCCACTTGTTCCCAACATCTAAAGGACGTCGAATGACATCAATATGTAGAGAGATATCAAATTTCATAAATATGAAGAGAGAAATCAAATTTCATCAGAACCACGAAGGAAGTCGAATATCAATAGTTGTAAAGGATGTCGAATATTGGGATAAGGATGTCGAATGTCTATAGTTATGGAGGATGTCAAAAGTCAGCAGTGTAAATAAGAATGTCGTATGTCATCAATATAACAAGCAATGCCGAGAATTAACAATTAAGGGAGGAAATCAAATATCATCAATCTACCCTATTTCGAGTGACATGTGGAAACTGATCCACCAACCACCACCCCTATAAATACAGGTCCAATGGTACTTGTCGGGGGCGAATTCTTCTCATCACTTCTCTTACATTTTAAAAGTTGCAAGCCCTAAATCAAATTAGGGATTTTTGGAGCCTTTTGTAAATTGGTGACTTTGGCATATAAGAACTTGAATAGTCAATTTTGCATAGCATATTTCGAATGAATAAAGATATTTGTGTAACACCCCTAATTTTATTGATATTATTCAGAAGATTTAATTAATATTAATAAAATAAAATAATGTAGATAAGGAAATTGAGGTTTGTTAATAAACTAGGTGGCCGTGCATATTTAAAATCCAATGAACTTATGTAAATGGTTAGGAAATTGAACATAAGGGCATTAGGGTAAATGACCATACTTCCCACCCTTATACTATTCGCATTAGGTCATACACGTTCATTTTTACTTAAAACAAAAATTTATAACCGTGAGAAATAAGCAAGGCAGGCCGTTAGGAAGAAGAGGAGAAAATTAACTTAAAGCTTAGGATTCAAGTTAGAAGGAATCAATTTCAACCAAACTTCAATTTCCTTATCCAATATAAGGTGAATAATAAAATCTACATCTTTATTTTTAGTTTTATGATCATATGGTTTCAGATTTTAGTGTAAATCTGTTTTCATGATATATTGAATGATTATATGATTGATTTATGATTTAAATGGATTAAAACAAGGTTGTTTAAAAGGAGATATACACGGTTTATGGTAAGGTCGGGAATGATTTCTATTTTCCATGGGAAAATTATATGTTATAGAAAACATAATTTTGGAGATGGATTTCAATTTTCATAATTTTCTAAATCCATGTGGATTTTATATTAATTTTCTAGTGAAGAAAATGATTTATTGGGTCATAAATTATTTATGGCTAAAATAATGATTATTTGGGTTTGAATTTTTATATGTTGGAAAACATATTAAAATAGATTTTCAAGGATTTTTCCAAAAAATTTCCAAGTAATTTGATGAATATATAATATTATTTAAGGTATGAGACTTAAATGTTTTATATATTTTATTGAGGAGAAGGGGCATTTCATAAAATAAAACCATTATTAAATTCTGAAATTAGAGGCAGCATTTTTTTGAAAAATATTTGTTAACCAATGAGAATTTGACAAACACGGGCAAGTTAGTTGGAAAGTTATCATTTTTAAGTTAAGAACAAAGAGATCATACTTTTAGGATGTTTCAACCTTATATGGCATCAAACCTTCCGACCTAGACCTTTCGACAAGGTCAAAAGGTATAAAGCTCTCTACAAGGTTGAGCCAATGCATATGGTATCAAGTTACTTGGTACCTAATGAATTGAACAAGGTCAAAGGGTACTTAGCCGAAAGGTTGGTTGTCAAAGAGGTTGTGGTATGTTTGTTTTATAAACCAAAAGCTTACACCCGCTTACTTTCGAAAAGGAGCATTCATCTTAGTTGCTTTCAACTGGGTCAATTATTTAAAGTAAAGGTTTTAAATTTAAAATAAAGGTTTTAAACCTTTCGATACAGTCGAAAGGTTACTGCCGCTTTGTCTTTGTTTTGTTTTGAACTTTCTGACATAGTCGAAAGTTTATTGCCGCTTTTTCCAACCTTTCGAAGTCGTTGCTTTCGACAAAGTCGTTGCTTTCGACAAAGTCGAAAGGTTTACTTGTTTTAAAACCAACCGCTTCTTCATTCTTTTGAAAGGTATCAAAGTTTTTGACTTAGATGATTTACCCTTTTTCATACTTGAAGTATAACCCAAAGCTTTTGAAGAAGGTGTTTTAAAAGGCTGATGCTTATTGTTTTAAAGAGATGTTGTAAAGCTTTCGAAGCAGACCTTTCGATGGAGTTGAAAGTTTGCTTCCAATGAATCGAAAGGTTTTAAAAGAAATTTTTCCACATGTTTTAAATGAATCCAGTAGGTCTTCGAAAGGTTATGTTCTATAAGGTTTTCTAATGCTTTCGAAAAAATTTCCAATGCTTTCGGAAAGGGTTGAGTTTCAATGATTTTGAAAGGTTTTCCAATGTTTTCGAAAGGTTTGACCTTCATGGGTTTCAAAAGGTTCTATTTTTATATATAGTAATACTTTATCAAGGTTGAAAGGTTTTGAAGGAAGTGTTTAAAGTATTAAAGGGGCTGGAGCTTGTAGTTTTAAAGGTAATGATGTAAGCTTTCGAAGGGTTTGAAAAATAGAAGCTCTCGACATTGTCGAAAGGTTTTAAAACCCATAACTCTAAAATTTTAAAAGAAAACCCATGGCTTATATAAAGGAGTTTGGTAATAAATTTAAGTATGAAATTTTGAAGGAGTATTACCTTGATAAAAATATAAGTTAAAGGTGTTAACTATATTTTATGCTATGTATTTCAAGGACCTTAAACCCACAGAAGTGGTATTGTTAAGTTGTTTCTTTGCTTCTTCAATTATGAATATATTCACATGATAACCAATAACTGTATTTAGGGGAAAATGGGTAGGAGAACCAGCTAGGTTAACTCAATAATGAATATAAATTGCTTAAACTCCTAAATGAGTAGAATTGCATCCAAGGAGTCAGGGTGACCAAAAATATAGGATGTCTAAACTTTGTAGTTATTGGGAATGGCCAAAAGGTTCATAGTTAACCCAAGAAAACTATGGTGTGGTAGTTATTGGTGAAAATAAAAAGGTTCATAGTAAACTCATGAAAACTGTGATAAGGTAGTTATTTAAGCAAACCAACAAGTTTATAGTTAACCCATGAATACTATGTATTAAGAACAGTTGGCAAGGGCAAATTGGTTCATGGTGAACCCATGAAAACTATATCCGGATTAAGAGTTGACATCAATCAATAGGTTTCTAGTAAACCCATGAAAACTAGGATAAGAAAGTAGCTAATAGAAGTATCGGTAGCTTCCTAGTCAACCCATGAAAACTAGGATGTGAAGTGAGTTAATGGAAAAGTCCATAGGTACCTAGTCAACCCATGAAAACAAGGATCAGGTGGTTAGTTACTGGAAGGGCTAATAGGTTTAGGAGGACCTATGAATTGATTAAGTTAACTGGCAGGAGCCTATAGATTCTTAAGTGATCCCATGAAAACTTTGAATAGGATAGGGTGTCTATTATGTATAACAAGGTTATTAGTAAACCTATGAAAACTAAAAAGGTTAATAGCGACCCTAGAAACTATAACTATGACATGGCGTCCGATTAAACGGGGGAAGAGAAATCTAATTATTTTCAAGTATGCATATCATCATAATATTTTGTAAATGTATGTTGTAACCATTATGGATGTAGGAGCACAGTATATGGCTTTATAATGGTTTGGGATACTACTGAGGGGAAAACCCGTTCCGCTGAGTAGCGTGGTATCAATAGATATCTAAAGGGTTGAGATGTTAGATTATTATTCATACCAGTTTATGTATGACTCAAAGTTTTTGTTTTCCTCTTAAACTCTCGGGTACTCAATTGATTTTGAGTACTTTGAGATTTAAGGTTCTCAGGTTCTCTTCTTGATGAATAAAGCTTCCGAAGGTATACAGGAGGCAGATAGATATTTAGAGTTTTTCTTTTCGCTGTGTGTTTTGTTTGTAAAGGCAGATTTATTAGCCTTTCTATATACTCTGATCAACCAAGGGGGCATTTTCATACGTCGCTCTTGGCGTAATTGTAATAATTGTATTTGCTGAACGTGGTTAACGTATTTTGGGATTATGTAATGAACATGAAATGTTTTGAGTTAAACGTGAAAATATGTATTTGAATTGTAAATTTTTTTTCCATATTTTTGTCTGTGTATCAAAGTATTTAGCACCGCCATATTTGGTCGCCGAAGAATAATAACTATGGATGACTACATCATCCATAGCCGTAAGTTTTGGGCCTTCAAGTAAGGGGATGTTACAATTTGTCTATGATGAGACTTGTGACTTGTATATGACTCTTCTGAACTATGCTATGATCATGTACATGACCCCTCCTTCCAAGGACCGAAAGCATGATCATGCATATTTCACTTTGAACTTACAAATGTCTCCTGGGCAAATACAAGGTCGATCAAGCCTATTACTCGCCAAGACTTATCTTTATAGCATGTTTTGGGGTTAGCAAAGAAATTTGTTAATTATTATTATTATTATTATTATTATTATTATTATTATTTTGGAAGACCCAGAGAACCAACATTTCCTTCTAAAGTCTTAGAAAATATGCACCGAACCCACAACATATACTTCAGGTAATTCACAGGGATATGTAGTTGGGGAGGACTGAACCACTCGATCTTCAAGTATCATTGGATGCATAGCTCCTGAACTTATTTCTAAAAGTCGATGTGTATAGTTTATGTATGCTACTACTTGAAATGGCAGGCGGAAGGAGAAACTATGACCCAGGAGTGGAGAATTCGAGTCAAGCCCCATATGCATCATGGATTTATGACCGACTGAATATACAAACAAATTTAAAAGTGTTGGATCGTAAGGTTGAGATTGTAGATGTTGAAATGAAAGTTGGAATATGGTGTATTCAAATTTCACCATATTTGCGTCCTACTATGATTAAAGCTGTAGAAATGTTGGAAAGCGATGATGATGTTGAAATGCCACATAAGTCTTTATATTTTTCTTCATCACTATCGAACATAATGGAAGGAAAGCCAGATGAATTGTCTTTTGATTAAATATCAAAGATTTACGATAGTGAGTAGCATTTATCTATGATTTCAATTTATCGGAGCTAAGTTTCTAAACATTTCTTTCAAATAACATCGATCGCAATTTCTTCATTTAGGAATTAAATTTTTTGGTTAAAAACAGGCCATTAAACGTGTAATACTTGTAATTCTGCAACCCTTGAAAATAGAATTTTCATTTGCACCATACAAGTGGCAAGTTTCGATTCAAACCTTTGTTGAAAGATAATTAAGCAAAGGACATAATGAACCCTTTTTCATTTAAAGATACTTATAATGAACAAATTGAAATGATAAAAATAACATAGATGTGTACAACATTTTAGGGTAAACTTAGCAGTTTTCTTTTTATTTCTTGAATCAAACTAGGAAATCACTCAAGGTTTGAGAAATGAGAGAATAAATTTGAGCATGAGTAAACACGAATTATTACATATCCTTTGAATTGAGAGTAGAATCAGAGTTGAATGCTAGGCTTTGGCAAAATGATGCGAATCTGAGAACTAATTTAAGAAGAAGACTTAAGTCAAAGTTGTGTTCAAAGGCGTATGCCTTAGCTGTTTGAGGCGTAAAAAATGCAAAAATGTAAGCCTCGATGCCTCTTGCTGATGAGGCTTAAGCCTTTTGAGTGAAAAAAATCAGGTGCCTTTAATTGCTATATGTCACCAAAAATCCTACCTCCTTCTAGCTTTTTAATAAATTTCGATTCCAATTTTAGATTCCAGAACTGGAATCTATTTCGATTCCAAACATCAAAACCGAAATCATATCAATTGCAGTTACTTATTTATTTCTTAAAAAAAAGATGCATACACGTTCATGTCTAAATGATTTGTTTTGTTGGGTTATTAATTTAAAATGAGTAAGAAAGATATTGTATGGAAATAGGTTAAAGGTTTATCGGATTCTACCAATCCAAAATACTTTTTTTATGGATTGTGTTATCATAGATGCATCAGAGGAATTGCTCGACTTAAATAACATTTTGACATGTATTCATCGTGGAATTGGTCCTTGTCCAAAAGTCCCACAACATGTGAAGGCTGAATACATCATGACTCTAGAGAAATTAAACGTGCTAAACAATCATAACTTTTGTTTTGAAAGATTGGTAGAATTGCAAGCATTGGAGACAATGATCATAGTTTTGAACTTGAGATTGAATGTGGAAGCAGTGATGTTCCTATGCCTAAAGACACAATTTATAAGTTCATCAATTTAGAAGCAATGTGAAGTACTTTGCATAATCATTAAAAGAAAGATGAAAAAAAGAAAGTTTGTAAAAAGATTTGGATTATGGTTTACACTAGTGCAATTCCATTCAACGTGTCAAATACTCCACATTTAACGCTATTCTATATCAAATTTCATTATATATTTTGCACTTTTTTACTCGAAAAGCTAACACCTTAATGTTTCGAGACATACGTCCAGCCTCACAAACCTGAAAATGTCTTGCGTAGACTTTCACCTTTTAAACAATGATTCATATATGCAATGTTGTAAATATCGCTAGGCAGATGCTAAGCTGCAAACATGTATTAGGGATTAATCATTTAGGCGGGGATTAATCGAGGATAAATCAAAACTAGAAACATTTGATCAACTTATAAATTTTATAAAATTTTAATAATATAAAGTATTAGTTGATCCAAAATGTATATCTAGTGGTTTGGATGGGCACAGTAGCAACCAATGAGGCTAAACCGTCAGAAACTAAACCGCCTGAGACATCAGTCCTCATATAGTGTTTAAAAAGTGCTTATATACATATTGGGATGCTTAGATAATGCGGTTTTCCACGTCTACATGGGCCTAGGTAGATAACTAGGTAACAAGACTCGCCTAGCGCCTAGGCAAGGTCTCGGCGGGGCCTTAGAAGAATTTTTACAACATAGCATATAGGTCACCAATTAAATAGAAATAGTAGGTTTCAACCCTTTCACCTTTCAATCAAGATTATCTTATCTTTCCAACTCTATAAATATCCAAGGGGGTCGGGTATTAATTTGTTAACACTACACCAAACAGGCCATTTTGTCACACTTTTTCGTTTCATTTTGTAACGGTTATTATTGTTGGAAATTTATAACGGTTATTATTGTTACATTGTATTATCACGATTATTTCCGTGACAAAATTTGGGCTTTTCGTAAATAACTAGAAGACATTGGACAGAGTCGTCATTTATGTTCCAATCCTTGCTTCAGATGTTTGTCACACTTCTATCTTTCTTCCTTAAATCTAATTAGGTTAAAGTCGTCGCAGCCTTCCTTCGTTGCGAGTCGCCCGCCTATCGCCGTAAGTTCAAAGTCGCAGCCTTCTTCGTTGCGAGCCGCCGTCGCAGCCTTCCATTTCTTTCGCCAAATCCGCCCATCTCTTTCTCCAAATCCGCCCTTCTTCAAAGTCAGGTAATAATTTTCGTTGTTAATTTGGTTTTGTATGTTTTAAGATTGTTTATTTAGGGTTTTGTATGTTTTAAGGGTTTTGTCTTGTTAAAGCTTTTGCATACATTTGGTTCTTCTCATTTTGTTTATGGATGGAAGCTTTTACTTTCTCTGCTCAATTGCAATTAATTTAATTCTGGGTGCTCTTGTTCTCCTAAGCGTTCCGTGTAATGTTGGATGGTCAATTTTTGTACACCATTGATATGTTTATGTTGACTCTACTTCATTAGATAATATCTCTATGTTGTTGGATACTTGTACTGTTAGATTAGTGGTGCATGTATTATAAAGTGATTAATTAGAGATCATCACACCCATTAGTAATGCATACACGAGAGTCTGAATCATAACCTATCGAATTCAATTCAATATGTGATATTTTTGTAGCACTTTATTGTGTGGTGATGTTTCAATATCAGGCTCTATAGTCATTCATGTATCTTAGCTCCCCATCGTTCCCTCCAAACCAACATAAGCAAAATTTATATGTCATGGAACGAGGTAGTGGTTATTGTTTTATTTCCAGTTTCAATTTCAAATTCATTCATCTTTTATTGGTGGCATTTTGAGGTTTCTGGAAACACTTTTAGTTTAGTTAGGAACTTAGGATAACAGATTTTATCCAAATTTAAGTTTGAGATAGTTGTTCCTTTTTTTAAATTTTATTGACTTAATCTAGTCTGTATATCCTGACTTCAAAATAAAACTTATTCCATGCTTTAATTGCTCTCCATACTTTAAAGAGTGATTAAAAATATTTAAAAACAATGAAATACTAGTTTTAGTTTTATCTTTATAGTTCTTTTTAATATTATGTCATTACAAAATAATTTTTATTAATAATTATTTGTAAATTTAGGTACAGAATCGTGGATGAATATACTACTGAATTTTCAGAACAATTCTTTTTTATGTTTATTTATACTATTCTTTTTTATGTTTAGAACAAATTCTATTTTTTTGCAATTAAATACAATATATTGGCAGTGGACATATGGACATTCTGGAAATATTTTATTTTGTACATATACATGTTTGTTAATTAGCAAGTATTTTTATATGTAGTAGTATATTTGACTAAATATAATACAGTTAAGGTGTTGAACTCAATATAGACTTTCGAGATTTTATTGGGGTTTAAGTTAAAATGAGTATAAGCTTCCTGCAATGCATTGACATATTTAATATCATATCTTCATTGTAATCTAAACAAACTCAAAATGAGAGGGAAAAAGCACTAGGTAGAACCAAAAGTTCTTTTGGTACCAATGTTTTCTACAACGTTAATAGTCATCCCTTTGAGAGGTGAGGGTACACTACTGACTGCTTCTTGGGCAGCAAGTGCCTTTCTATTGATCATCTGATAAATTTCAATAAGAACGGTCTGAAAGCATTTTCAATTTTATGGGCTTCCAAAGTTGAAGTTTTCAGAAAGAAAAGACCTTCTTTCGCTGCAAAACCTAACCATCTTCAGGCGAGGCCGAACGTAAATGGTTTAGCTCCGATTTGTTACCAGCTATTTTTCTTCTCCAGTCATGTTTCATTTCTTTCGGTTCTCATTCCAATTGCTTATTTAATTTTTCTATAACCTTTAATCAAGTGCCTTGACTTAGATCTGAATAATTTAGGGGTTTTCTGTGACGATACGAATTTTCCGCGCTCGAAAATTGACATCCATACTTTACATCGTACTCGAATGCCGTAAATTCGACCGTTCAAATCCGAGTCGCCGGAGCTTATAACAACATTAAGTAAACAACACAGCGGAAAAAAAAAATACATTGATATACGACACAGATACAATATCTGATACAACAGAGTGATACAATGAATATCAATATACATTAGATATATGATACAAGAAATAGCAGCGGAACAATATAACTCTAAGATAGTCTTCAAAAGAGAACTCCAGCAGCAGCAGCTCGTTTCAACATCACGATACGCAAAGACAAGCAAGTCTCGTCCACATCCAAAGACTGAACCAGCTATCTGAAAAACCTAACTCTGAACTGCTCGTGTAGAAAATTTTGAGCACCCAGAGTTTAGGAAAGAAACAATAAACTCTGGATCAGTCATGGGACTGGTGTGAGCAACAAAAACAGTTTACCTTCAAAAACAAATAAAGAAATATTTTAAAATAGATTCGCAATGCTTTTTTTTAGAAATGAGACTACCATAAGGCCTCCCGCACACACACACAATGCAAACACAGAATCGGAGGAGATTTCTCCTTATGATAGTCAAAGATGCTTGATACGCATTAAAAAGAAACATTTGATATTATTATTAGTGCATAGTGTAGGAAAAATTCATTTCGAAAGTAAAGATATAAATCTTAGCCAGCATAGGCATTCCACAATTATGCCTACTATAGCTACCATGTTCAATAGCAGTTTACCGCCACATTCCATGGTAGGTTATACAACTAAAACCGTACAAGATCGTATTGTTTCTTTGGATTTCCAACAAATGGTCAGGCCAAGGAACTTCCCATTGCCACATGAGAACGCCTCTGGAAGGACATCCCTGAGAACCAAACCGGATCTCTGCCAACACAAGGCCGGGTTACCCCTAACTGGGTAACTACTGACACGAGTATGCCATCTCCCGTTGTAAACTACCTTTAACCGAGGCCCCAGCAACAAATCACAAAGTAATATATATATATATATATATATATATATATATATATCTGCGATATCAACATAAGTTAAGTATCTGGGCTCCATACCATGATACCACTTCTATCCAGAAGGAAATGCACATACCCTAAGGGGTGCTACCCCCAATAACCTTGCTGCATCTTTCCTGGTTTGACCATTCCGGGATGTGAGGTTCGATGAAGTCTCGTCCACAAAGCCACACTTTGGTACAAAGCCATGCTTTGGGTCAACAAATGATCAAAGTAATGATCACAAAGATAAATAATCAAACAAATGATCATATCACAAATGATCAAACAATGATCATTTCACAGCAACACTCAGCATGTCACATTACCAAATTGGGAATATATCGCTGATAACCATCAACTACATAACCTATGAGCGTGTACGTCTCAAAGAAGGGTGTTAAGCTAAGAGAATAAATTCTCCGCCACCAACAAAAATATATTTGAAAGAAATCAGCTTTATATCTCAATTTGTATTGTCAGACATACAATCCATACAAGTCTGTTCCGGGTTCGAACAGAACCGAAGGCACTTCAAAAGAAGTCCTTGCAATCCGGATATTCACTAATCGCGTTCGGACTTCCCATCACATATGGAGTCTCTATACCGGGGACCAGTCGATGCAAAGACATTCGACGAGTTGTCCTTTCGTTTTCGAAAATATCCGGTCTTCAACACCGGTCTTCATATGCAATTCATAACGACATATCACGTATTCGGAATGGGATATATGACACAAAGGTCCTCTCCCGGCT
Organism: Allium cepa; assembly: GCA_030765085.1. NCBI lineage: Eukaryota > Viridiplantae > Streptophyta > Magnoliopsida > Asparagales > Amaryllidaceae > Allium > Allium cepa. The sequence continues at coordinate 51,356,536 of CM060933.1, forward strand.
AAACCGAACAGTGAGCGCAGTATTTCAAAAACATATGGATATTGGGATTTCAATTAAGTCACAACTTAATATCCAAAAACTTTCCTTTTCAAATGGTTTAAACCAATTACCATTTCAAATCTTTATATTACAAAAAGATTTATTTCACAAAGATCAATTCGTAGATTTCAAAACAATTTCCATTCCAATTGGATTAACTCATTAAATCTTTAAATCAAAGATTTAACTCATAGCTTTCAAAATTCGATTAACTTGTTGAATCTTTAAATCAAGATTCAACTTATAGCTTTCAAATCGATTTCATAACTTGGAAATTATCTTCATTTTCAAACTTGAAATTCTTTTTAACACAAATTGGACGTTCATTTCTTATGTGAAAGCTTTTATTATTTGAAAATAAACAGTTTTCGTTTCAGAAAAATCCAATTATATTTACACGAGTTAAAGCCCTTGAATTCTATTCACATCCCCAAATCAATACTTTTAAAATAGTTTAACCCATATATAACTGGTATAACATTTTAATCCCTAGTTTTAAATCATAGAATTCAATTTCAAATCTTGAATTTAAGTTCAAATCAAATTATTCAACTTCATATTTTGTCGAATTATTCAAAATAAATTTCATCTATGAAATTCCATTTCAAAAGCTTTTCACTTTAAACCCAATCCATTTCCAAAACATTTGAATTCAAATATTCAAATTTAAAACTATTTCAAAAATCTGTGACTTAATCGACTTCCTCATGAAATCCATATTGGTGTGTGTATAAGTGTGGTCCAGGGGTTTAACACAATAGTGCAACATCATTCAATCATAGATCAAAACATAGAATATAGTTGATAAGCGATATAAACTATAACGCTTATCGTCCATTCACAGATTCACAGATAATATAACAATGTAAATGAATGGATAAATTATACACAATCAAAAAACAAGATATCACAGATCAGATAGGACAATCAATTCAAGGCATCTCATATAATACGATCATCCATAAGTAAGGTCAAGCATTTAATAATCATTTATAAGGGGGATTAATTAATCGTTTAATCCTAATCAATTCAATTTATTTCCAATTAAATCAATTACTTATGAATTAATTATCCAATCTTGATTATTAATTACAAATCATTTAATATTAATTAATCAATTTATAAATTAATCCTTAATTATCCATCTTAATCAATTACCTATAATCAATTAGCCCTTAATTAATCATATTAATTAAATTAACTTTGAGTTAATTACATAATTAATTAACCTTTGATTAATCAAAATATCCAAAATTTATTACGATAAGTAATTAATCCTTAATTACTCTCATTAATTATCAATCAATTTCTTATTCCATTTCAAATTATTTAATTAATAATTTATTACATAATCAATTATTAAGCCTTAATTACTTAATTAATTATTCATCATTAATTACTAATTACTTAGTTAATCGTTTATTAATTCATAATTAAATTATTAAATTAATTAACTTATTAATCATTCATTAATTAACTTGAGTAATTAATTACAAAATTTTATTAATTGCTTGAACATTAATAAGTTCAACTCTAATTATAAATATTATGTAATTATCCTTAATTACTTCTAAAAAATAAATTGAACATTTAACCATTCTTAATTACTTTCCAAAAATAATTAATTAATATTAATTGTTCGTTTAAATTAACATTTTTATAAGTCTCTTTTTTAAAATTTGAAAAAAAATTAATTTATAATTAACTATAACTTTAAATGTTAATAATTTCTATACTTAACTTAACTTAATTACTTAAAACTCGTATTTAGGACTTAACTAATTTGTTAACCATTTCCCTAACTTGTAGTGTTAAGACTAATGAAACAGTTTACTTAACCCTTTATAAAAAGCTACAGTTGAAAAACTCGAGAATACCTCTGCTAAACCCGAGTAGCTCTTCGCGTTTCCCACCCAAAACACTCGAGTCATCCCTGCAGCACATGCTACTTCCCTTCTTCCCTGAATCTCCCCTGCAACACACGGTTGCTTCTTCTTCTACCACTCCTATTTTTCTTCTCTTATCTTTTTTTTTTGTTAAAAACTGTTAAGTTTAAACTGTTAATTTACCCAACTCTCACGAGATAACCCACTCCAAACCTTTCCAGGCATGAGATTTCTCCCGAGACCCTCACGCAAACCCAAACCAGACACGCTGTCAACAGCCGTGCACGTGCACACGCACGATCGCCGACGCCGACCATTAACGGCCATCTCTGCAAGTCACAAACCAAACTCGCAACCCATCCCAAACATCTGGACCACCCAGTTATCTCGAAATCAAATTCGAGGAGCTCAACCCAAAACCTGGAAATTTCATCTTCCTCCACACCCATACCTGGAAACGCCTCGTCCACGCGACTCCGACCACTAGAAAATCCCAAACTCCGGCCACGAACTCGTCAACACTTCCTCCTTCATCCCTTAAAAGCACGCACAGCTCGATCGATTCATGATGTCGCGATCGTCAATTTCCAGAACACAAAAAAAAACTCGAACTAAACCCTAAATCGTTCTCATCCCCAAGATTCTTGCATTAGGATTTTTTTTTAACATTTTTCCCGTATTCAACGAGTCCTCCTCCACCTTCACGAACAACCCCAACCGTAGCCATCGCATCGATGATCAGCAATGGCTAAAAACCCCAAAATTGTCTATTTCTGCTTATCTCAATAATTACTGAATTAAAAATTATGATTTTGCTTTCAAAAATCATTACTTCCTAAAGCATTTCTATTGATATAACTGAAATCAAAGAATAGGATAATCAAATTTTCAATAGGTTTTAGTTTTGCCTGTGCATTCAAATTTCAGAAAATTCTTGCATTTGGTTTGCTTAAAATTATTTTTAGAACTTGAATTATACCGAAACAAACAACTTTTGTTTAGATCATATGTTTAAATATTGATCGAAAATGAAGAAATCAAAATTTTGATCAGACTTGTAGATTTCAAATTTCTTTTATAAATACATCATATATTAAGTTAACACTAATTTTAAAATTAACTGTATAAACTTTCAAACATTTTCTATCCTCAGGGCCTAGCCTATAATCATATACAAATGAAGATATGAATTGTTTATTTGATGAAGGGGGCACTGTAAGATAAATAGAGATGATCATCAGCCATATCACACACACACACACACACACATATATATATACACACACACACATGCACGCACACACACACATCCATTTACATCTACACATACATACCAGTCATTTCAAACCATTTAACTTCAAGATTTCATTTATGCAACCAGTTCAGGTCTCAGATTTAAGCTGTTTTAAGATCAAAAATTTACTCACCGTGTTTTCGAGAGAATAATCAGAGCTTCATATATTTGGTCTTCTTTTGATCCTCTGGCTTGCATTTGATTTGAGGTTTGTTTTAGTTGAAGTTTTGTTTCAGATTTTAAAATGATGCTTGCTTCATATTTTTCTTAGTTTTGAATGGACGAGATGAGATAGATGATGATATATGCAAAGTGAGTTTACAGGGTGACCATACTTTTGTTTGTACAACAGTGTATATTTTCCTTGAATGGAGGCTGATAGAAAATATGTAATGGTGACTGGTACGATCTGATATGCTAGAGGTATGTTGTATTTATTGTTAAGTACTTTATGTTTTTACTTAAATATATTTGCTGTACTAAGGATCTTTTTATTTCACTTTGCAAATGTACACATATTTTCTTTTCAAGTCTTATTGCTTTGACTTGTTTACTCGGCTGATGTGAGTATGTTGTGTACTTCTTTGTCTACAAACTTACGTTATTTACAGTTTGTTTTGTTTCATAATCTTATTTTGCAAGCTTTTGTACTTTACTATTTCCTTTGTTCATTATTTTACAAGTATACAAAGACATTTTATATTTATTTCTATCCATAAATCAAAAGCTCTCAAATAAATTTCAAATTACATTTTTTTTATTATTATCATGTACACACATATTTTTTTAAAGAGAAAATGCTGTTAAATTTTAGTTGATGTATTTACTTATTTATTGTTTATTTCCATATATTCAAATAAATTCTTAATTAATTCATAATCTAAATAGTATTTTATACCAATTACCCATTATTTCATAATTTTTATTCAAAAATGAAATTAATTATCTATTCATACTCAATTTAAATCCGGGGTCATTACAGACTTCCCCCCTTAAAAGAATTTCGTCCTCGAAATTCGCAAGAACGAAAACAACACAGAGATAGACAGATTCAATCTCCTATAATTTCTCAAACTTAAGATATGAATTCCAAACTCAAGTCGGAATATCTCAGAATACATACCAATTTGTCCCTCTTTGGACTTTGGTATTCGCGAGAAATTTCAATAGAATTTCAAATTTGGTTTTAAACGGAATTGTTTTATCGATTCAATTCAAATTCAGCCCTGTATTCTATTAACAATTTAATTCAATTTAAAATTTCCAATTTATTCAAAATTTCAATTCTAAATTTCAAATTGATTAAAGTTTAAAACGAAAAACTGATAAGAAATTGATGAAGATACGAATTAAAAAATTTCTACGACGATTCATAGGGCCACCATCACATCGAAAACTTCTTCCTGGAGCTATCTCGAAGCAATCAAAAGAAATTTGGAATCGAATCAAAGGAGATTGAGAAGAAAGTTGTTTCCACTGTTGTTACAGAGTATTGACCAATTATAGTCGTATTTCCCTGTCCCCTATCTCGTTCTCTTCTTACACTCATACTCGCTATCAGTGAATAGCAAGAGAATTTACTGAGGCATTCGAACAGATATCTTAGGGATTACTCATTCTAGGTATACTTCACCCTATCTCTAATAAGCTACTTAATGTGTTATACTCCTGAGCTGAAGTTTTACCTTAGCTCTGATACAAAATGTGACGATACGAATATTTCGCCCTCGAAAATCGACATCCATACTTTACATCGTACTCGAATGCCGTAGATTCGACCGTTCAAATCCGAGTCGCCGGAGCTTATAACAACATTAAGTAAACAACACAACGGAAAAAAAAAATACATTGATATACGACACAGATACAATATCTGATACAACAGAGTGATACAATGAATATCAATATACTTTAGAGATATGATATAAGAAATAGCAGCGGAACAATATAACTCTAAGATAATCTTCAAAAGAGAACTCCAGCAGCAGCAGCTCGTTTCAACATCACGATACGCAAAGACAAGCAAGTCTCGTCCACATCCAAAGACTGAACTAGCTATCTGAAAAACCCAACTCTGAACTGCTCGTGTAGAAGTTTTTGAGCACCCAGAGTTTAGGAAAGAAACAATAAACTCCGGATCAGTCATGGGACTGGTGTGAGCAACAAAAACAGTTTATCTTTAAAAACAAACAAAGAAATATTTTAAAATAGATTCGCAATGCTTTTTTTTAGAAATGAGACTACCATAAGGCCTCCCGCACACACACACAATGCAAACGCAGAATCGGAGGAGATTTCTCCTTATGATAGTCAAAGATGCTTGATACGCATTAAAAAGAAACATTTGATATTATTACTAGTGCATAGTGCAGGAAAAATTCATTTCGAAAGTAAAGATATAAATCTTAGCCAGCATAGGCATTCCACACTTATGCCTACTATAGCTACCATGTTCAATAGCAGGTTACCGCCACATTCTATGGCAGGTTATACAACTAAAACCATATAAGATCGTATTGTTTCTTTGGATTTCCAACAAATGGTCAGGCCAAGTTACTTCCCATTGCCACATGAGAACGCCTCTGGAAGGACGTCTCCGAGAACCAAACCGGATCTCTGCCAACACAAGGCCGGGTTACCCCTAACTGGGTAACTACTGACACGAGTATGCCATCTCCCGGTTGTAAATAACCTTTAACCGGGGCCCCAGCAACAAATCACAAAGTAATATATATATATATATATATATATATATATATATCTGCGATATCAACATAAGTTAAGTATCTGGGATCCATACCATGATACCACTCCTATCCGGAAGGAAATGCACATACCCTAAGGGGTGCTACCCCCAAAAACCTTGCTGCATCTTTCCTGTTTTGACCATTCCGGGGTGTGAGGTTCGACGAAGTCTCGTCCACAAAGCCACACTTTGGTACAAAGCCATGCTTTGGGTCAACAAATGATCAAATTAATGATCACAATGATAAATGATCAAACAAATGATCATATCACAAATGATCAAACAGTGATCATTTCACAGCAACACTCAATATGTCACATTACCAAATTGGGAATATATCGCTGATAACCATCAACTACATAACCTCTGAGCGCGTACGTCTCAGAGAAGGGTGTTAAGCTAAGAGAATAAATTCTCCGCCACCAACAGAAATATATTTGAAAGAAATCAGCTTTATATCTCAATTTGTAATGTTAGACATACAATCCATACAAGTCTGTTCCGGGTTCGAACAGAACCGAAGGCACTTCAAAAGAAGTCCTTGCAATCCGGATATTCACTAATCGCGTTTGGACTTCCCATCACATATGGAGTCTCTATACCGGGGACCAGTCGATGCAAAGACATCCGACGAGTTGTCCTTTCGATTTCGAAAATATCCGGTCTTCAGCACCGGTCTTTATATGCAATTCATAACGACATATCACGTATTCGGAATGGGATATATGACACAAAGGTCCTCTCCCGGCTAAACCGAACAGTGAGCGCAGTATTTCAAAAACATATGGATATTGGGATTTCAATTAAGTCACAACTTAAAATCCAAAAACTTTCCTTTTCAAATGGTTTAAACTAATTACCATTTCAAATCTTTATATTACAAAAAGATTTATTTCACAAAGATCAATTCGTAGATTTCAAAACAATTTCCATTCCAATTGGATTAACTCATTAAATCTTTAAATCAAAGATTTAACTCATAGCTTTCAAAATTCGATTAACTTGTTGAATCTTTAAATCAAGATTCAACTTATAGCTTTCAAATCGTTTTCATAACTTGGAAATTATCTTCATTTTCAAACTTGAAATTCTTTTTAACACAAATTGGACGTTCATTTCTTATGTGAAAGCTTTTATTATTTGAAAACAAACAGTTTTCGTTTCAGAAAAATCCAATTATATTTACACGAGTTAAAGCCCTTGAATTCTATTCACATCCCGAAATCAATACTTTTAAAATAGTTTAACCCATATATAACTGGTATAACATTTTTAATCCCTAGTTTTAAATCATAGAATTCAATTTCAAATCTTGAATTTAAGTTCAAATCAAATTATTCAACTTCATATTTTATCGAATTATTCAAAATAAATTTCATCTATGAAATTCCATTTCTAAAGCTTTTCACTTTAAACCCAATCCATTTCCAAAACATTTGAATTCAAATTTAAAACTATTTCAAAAATCTGTGACTTAATCGATTTCCTCGTGAAATCCATATTAGTGTGTGTATAAGTGTGGTCCAGGGGTTAACACAATAGTGCAACATCATTCAATCATAGATCAAAACACAGAATATAGTTGATAAGCGATGTAAACTATAACGCTTATCGTCCATTCATAGATTCACGGATAATATAACAATGTAAATGAATGGATAAATTATAGACAGTCACAAAACAAGATATCACAGATCAGATAGGACAATCAATTCAAGGCATCTCATATAATACGATCATCCATAAGTAAGGTCAAGCATTTAATAATCATTTATAAGCGGGATCAATTAATCGTTTAATCCTAATCAATTCAATTTATTTCCAATTAAATCAATTACTTATGAATTAATTATCCAATCTTGATTTATTAATTACAAATCATTTAATATTAATTAATCAATTTATAAATTAATCCTTAATTATCCATCTTAATCAATTACCTATAATTAATTAGCCCTTAATTAATCACATTAATTAAATTAACTTTGAGTTAATTATATAATTAATTAACCTTTAATTAATCAAAATATCCAAAATTTATTGCGATAAGTAATTAATCCTTAATTACTCTCATTAATTATCAATCAATTTCTTATTCCATTTCAAATTATTTAATTAATAAATTATTACGTAATCAATTATTAAGCCTTAATTACTTAATTAATTATTCATCATTCATTACTATTACTAAGTTAATCGTTTATTAATTCATAATTAAATTATTAAATTAATTAACTTATTAATCATTCATTAATTAACTTAAGTAATTAATTACAAAATTTTATTAATTACTTAAACATTAATTAGTTCAACTCTAATTATAATTATTATGTAATTATCCTTAATTACTTCTAAAAAAATAAATTGAACATTTTACCATTCTTAATTACTTGCCAAAAATAATTAATTAATATTAATTGTTCGTTTAAATTAACATTTTTATAAGTCTCCTTTTTAAAATTTGAAAAAAATTAATTTATAATTAACTATAACTTTAAATGTTAATAATTTCTATACTGAACTTAACTTAATTACTTAAAACTCGTATTTAGCACTTAACTAATTTGTTAACCATTTCCCTAACTTGTAGTGTTAAGACTAATGAAACAGTTTACTTAACCCTTTATAAAAAGCTACAGTTGAAAAACTCGAGAATACCTCTGCTAAACCCGAGTAGCACTTCGCGTTTCCTACCCAAAACACTCGAGTCATCCCTGCAGCACATGTTACTTCCCTTCTTCCCTGAATCTCCCCTGCAACACACGGTTGCTTCTTCTTCTACCACTCCTATTTTTCTTCACTTATCTTTTTTTTTGTTAAAAACTGTTAAGTTTAAACTGTTAATTTACCCAACTCTCACGAGATAACCCACTCCGAACCTTTCCAGGCACGAGATTTCTCCCGAGACCCTCACGCAAACCCAAACCAGACACGCTATCTACAGCCGTGCACGTGCACACGCACGATCGCCGACGCCGACCATTAACGGCCATCTCTGCAAGTCACAAACCAAATTCGCAACCCATCCCAAACATCTGGACCACCCAGTTATCTCGAAATCAAATTCGAGGAGGTCAACCCAAAACCTGGAAATTGCATCTTCCTCCACACCCATACCTGGAAACGCCTCGTCCACGCGACTCCGTCCACTAGAAAATCCCAAACTCCGGCCACAAACTCGTCAACACTTCCTCCTCCATCCCTTAAAAGCACGCACAGCTCGATCGATTCATGGTGTCGCGGTCGTCAATTTCCAGAACACAAAAAAAAAACTCGAACTAAACCCTAAATCGTTCTTGTCCCCAAGATTCTTGCATTAGGAATTTTTTTTTAACATTTTTCACGTAATCAACGAGTCCTCCTCCACCTTCACGAACAACCCCAACCGTAGCCATCGCATCGATGATCGGCAATGGCCAAAAACCCCAAAATTGTCTATTTCTGCTTATCTCAATAATTACTGAATTAAAAATTATGATTTTGCTTTCAAAAATCATTACTTCCTAAAGCATTTCTATTGATATAATTGAAATCAAAGAATAGGATAATCAAATTTTCAATAGGTTTTAGTTTTGCCTGTACATTCAAATTTTCAGAAAATTCTTGCATTTGGTTTGCTTAAAATTATTTGTAGAACTTGAATTATACCTAAACAAACAACTTTTGTTTAGATCATATGTTTAAATATTGATCGAAAATGAAGAAATCAAAATTTTGATCAGACTTGTAGATTTCAAATTTCTTTTATAAATACATCATATATTAAGTTAACACATAACTGTATAAACTTTCAAACATTTTCTATCCTCAGGGCCTAGCCTATAATCATCTACAAATGAAGATATGAATTGTTTATTTGATGAAGGGGGCACTGTAAGATAAATAGAGATGATCATCAGCCATATCACACACACATATATATAGACACACACACACACACATCCATTTACATCCACACATACATACCAATCATTTCAAAGAATTTAACTTCAAGATTTCATTTATGCAACCAATTCAAGTCTCAGATTTAAGCTGTTTTAAGATCAAAAATTTACTCACCGTGTTTTCCAGAGAATAATCGAAGCTTCATATTATTTAGTCTTCTTTTGATCCTCTGGCTTGCATTTGATTTGAGGTTTGTTTTAGTTGAAGTTTTGTTTCAGATTTTAAAATGATGCTTGCTTCATATTTTTCTTAGTTTTGAATCGACGAGCTGAGATAGATGATGATATACGCAAAGTGAGTTTACAGGGTGACCATACTTTTGTTTGTACAACAGTGTATATTTTCCTTGAATGGAGGCTGATAGAAAATATGTAATGGTGACTGGTACGATCTGATATGTTAGAGGTATGTTGTATTTATTGTTAAGTACTTTATGTTTTTACTTAAATATATTTGTTGTACTAAGGATCTTTTTATTTCACTTTGCAAATGTACACATATTTTCTTTTCAAGTCTTATTGCTTTGACTTGTTTACTCGGCTGATGTGAGTATGTTGTGTACTTCTTTGTCTATAAACTTATGCTATTTACAGTTTGTTTTGTTTCATAATCTTATTTTGCAAGCTTTTGTACTTTACTATTTCCTTTGTTCATTATTTTACAAGTATACAAAGACATTTTATATTTATTTCTATCCATAAATCAAAAGCTCTCAAATAAATTTCAAATTACATTTTTGTTATTATTATCATATACACACATTTTTTTAAGAGAAAATGCTATTAAATTTTAGTTGATGTATTTACTTATTTATTGTTTATTTCCATATATTCAAATAAATTCTTAATTAATTCATAATCTAAATAGTATTTTATATCAATTACCCATTATTTCATAATTTTTATTCAAAAATGAAATTAATTATCAATTCATACTCAATTTAAATCCAGGGTCATTACATTTTCAATTTAGAGGTATATTTTCAAGCTTTGAGTATGTTATTATTAAGATCGAACTGATGTTTCTTTTAAATATTTTGATTTTGAATGACCTTAGTTATGTTTGGGAAGGATTTTTTGTTTGCAAGGAGGGACTTTGGGGGGTTTAGGAGTGTCTGTTGAGTGGTCATTTGGGGATGTCTATTGAGTGTTGAAGTGTGGGGGGAGTGTTTTTTGATGGCAGAGCGGTTTGTCAGTAGTAGTGCACCAAGGAATGGGGATTAAAGTCAAGGGTTGAATTGGTTGTTGAGCAGAGGGGACGGTTATGCTCAGTTTGATGACATTTTTGAAGGTGGAGTTCGGGTTCGACTGGTTACTGATTGCAATGTTGATATCCCGGTAAGGTAAGGAATTGATGTTGATGTTGGTCCGATTTATTTGCTGTGTTTTGTGATGAGGTGTTTGCTGTGTTGAAGTGTTGCGTGAATGAGTGGTGACCGAGTGGTATGTCAGTTATAGGCAGAGAATGATGGTAATAATTGTGGTTTGAATGGTTAAAGTGGAAGATTGGAGGTGTGCGGAGTAGAACAGTAAGGGGTATGTGATAGGAGCAAAGACTGATGGGTGATTGAATGCAGTGATTGTGGAGGAAGCATTGGTGGTGAATTGTGGTTTGTAATCGAGTTGTCATTTCAATTTTTTTCTAGTTGGGAATTGGAGGTTGATGTGAAGTAGAGCTATTGCTATGGTGGTTTTGAAGTGAATGTGGTAGTTGATGGTAGGAAGCAACGGTGAGGATGTATTGATGGGTATGGTAAAGAGCAGTTTTGTGGTGACAGTGTATCAATGAAGTGCAAGTGTTTGTTATATTACAGTGTGCAATGGTCGCGGAGCAAGACAAAGGTGAGTAGTCAACTGATTGTAGTGGTAGCAATGGCAGAAAGTGGGTTAGTGGTGTTTTAAGTGGTGGTATGGTGATGGTCTGTAAAGCAACAGTGATGCTGGTCGAGTGGAAGAAAGGGGATGTTGAAATGAGTTGAAACAGTTTGTGAATTATAGTATTGTGATGGTGGGGTATGTGAATGATGGTGATGTAGAACTGTCAGGTGGAAATATATGTTTGTATGGAGTATGACAGGCACAGGCGGTTGGAAGTATGGGTTGTGGCAGTCCACTGATCAGTGTTGCAGAAGTGTTATGCGGATGTTGTGATATTGTTGGCGATAGATAGAAGCAGTAGTTGGCAGTAAGAAAGTGATAATCAGTGGTTGAGTGGGCGATGGCTTGTATTTTAAGGTAGAGGAAGAACTGTTGTTGGTTCATATGAAATATGGGCGGTTGTCAGTAATGTAGAGTGCAGTTTTGCTGCAGTTGAAATTGAATGCAGTAGGAAGTGTGTTGTAACAGTGAAGATTGGAGGAGCAGCAGTAGGTGGTCAGTGTTATGATGATTGAGAGGGGTATGGTGACGTCTGTGCAATATAGTGGAGCAGCAGTTTAAAGTGGATGTTGGCAGAAGTGTTTATCTGAGTGATTGTTGGCGGAGTACCTTAGTCTATAAACAATATTGAAGCCTAGAATTATTTTTATTGTTATTACTCTTTTTATTTTCTGAAATATTGACTATTAATTTCATAAAGATATCCAAGACAACCCAAACCTTGATCATTCATGGTATGGATCATTTATGGTATGGATCCAACGTACGATGAATGGTTTTTCCATGGCGAGAGAAGCGACAATGATGTGGTGGTCAATACTACGTGACATAATACCTATGAGGCTTACAACTCTAATCAATTTCAAGAACAGAACCATGTAGGAGATGCGCTTGAAGATCTTGTTGATGATGCATATAGAGTATATGGTAGCGGTGAAGGCGTCGGTGATGGTAACCATTGGAAAAGTATCAGGAATACAAAAGAAAAGCAAATAAAAAATTATACCCTTCTTGTGAAGATGGTCTTACAACATTAAGTGTCATTATAGAGCTTCACAATTTAAACAATGATTTTAATTGTTCAGGAAACAGTATGACCGAGTTGTTGATACGATTGAAGCGGTGGCTTCCAAAGGAAAATACAATACCAGAGAAGTACTCGACAATGAAACAAATGTTAAAGGATTTGGGAATGGAAGTAGAGTGTATACATGCTTGTGAAAATGATTGTATATTGTTTTGGAAGGAATACAATGATGCGTTGGAATGTCCACGTTGTCATACGTCGAGATTTAAAGTTAAAAATCAAGGGGAAGTGGTAAAAATGACAAAACAACCTCGAAAAGTTTTGAAATATTTTCCAATAACTCCGAGATTAACAAGGTTGTGTACTATACCATGGATAACTCGAAAGATGTTATGGCATGGTGAAGCAAAACCTTGCTGGAATTCCATGCGTCATCCTATTGACTCAGCCGAATGGAGATCGTTGAAGAACAAGTGGCCAGAGTTTGGTAAAAATGGGCGAAATGTTTGGCTTGGTATTGCTACTGACGGGTTTAACCCTAGTGCAACACAATCAAGTAATTATAGTTGCTGGCTTGTGTATACGGTTCCTTATAACTTACCCCCTTCATTATGTATGAAGTCGGAGTTTCAAATGTTATGCTTGTTAATTACTGGACCAAGAGCACCTAGTAAAGATATTGATGTGTATTTGGAACCCCTTGTCGATGAATTGAAGCAGCTATGGACAGAGGGAGTGCCTGCATTTGACATGGATAAGAAAGAGCATTTCACTTTGAGAGCAATGCTATTATGGGGAATTCATGATCTACCTGCATTTGGAAATTTATCTGGTTGTGTAACACATGGTTACAAACCATGTCCTGTTTGTACTGTGGAGACTAAATCGGAACGTATTGGAAATAAGATCGTTTATACGAAGTATAGAAGATTTTTAAAGAATGGTCATCCATATAGGGCATTGAAACATGGATGGTATAAGAATATAGAGTATAAGGAACCTCCAACATGATTGAAGGGATCAACTCTTTTAGAAAAGCTTGCTCATATCAAATATGTACCCGGTGAAATAACAAAAAACAAAAAACGCATAGTAGATGATATCGACCTTGACGATGAACATTTGGTAAACGAAAATGGGATGATGAAAGACCAGCATGGTATAAGAAGTCGATGCTTTTTGGCTTAGAGTATTGGAGTAGTCATAGAGTGCGACATACTATTGATGTAATGCACACTGAGAAGAATGTATCAGAGCATTTCCTTAACTTGTTGTTTGATAGATACAAACAATCTTCCAAATTTGCATTTGATAAAACATACAGGATGCAATGTTGTCAAGTTCTAAAAGATGCAAAACTTCCATCATGCTTTGGGACTAAGTTAAGCAACTTAGTAATTATTCAACCACCCAGTTTGAATATTAGAAAGTCATATGACTATCATGTTATTATCTGGTATTTTTTGCCTATCATGGTTCAACATGCTTATCCAAAGTGTCGTGACTTAAGATGTGCGATATTACAAGTATGCTTGTACTTCAATATTATTTGTTCGAAGGTTTTAATTCGAGAGCATGTCCAAGCTGCCAAAGATATGATTGCCGAGGCATTTTGCGTGTTGGTGCATGGTTTTCCCTCTCAATTTTTTGACATAAGCATACATCTAATGGTGCATTTAGCTGATCAGACACTACTATGTGGACCATTTAGTTATACATGGTTGTATCCATTTGAAAAGTGCGGCATTTTTTGAAATATGATTATCACATGATTCTTTTTCAATAGTAACGTAAATGATGTATTTTTATATTAGAGCTATGAAGGAATGCAAAGACATACCAAGCAATAAACGCTATGTGGAGGGATCAATTTCCGAAGCATATCTTGTTTCAGAATCCGTTAAATATGCCATGGAATATATGCCAAATCCACGTACTGGTAATCATAGCTCCATACAAGCACCATTTTTAGATGAGAAAGGAGAGGACATTTATGAACGTTCCATCATTGAGGGTAAAACTATCAAGTTATCCGGCATACAACGTACTCAAATTCGAAGGTGGATACTTTTTAGGATGAAAATTCTAGACCGAGATGATTATTATAGGTATGCATTTTTTTTCTACACGCTATAAGATGTAACTTTAATATTTACTTACGCCACCATATATTGGTTTGTAGCGAATACCGATTGTCGTTAGAAGATGCTCAACGAAGTAGAAAGAAGCTCCATGCAAGGACGGAAGTAGTAATGCAAACTGAATTCATTGATTGGTTGTACAAGAAGGTTTCTTAAATTCCACAAAGATCATAATTCGATAACCAAATTAACATTATTTAACTTAATTAAATTATTTTAATAGTTAACGGAAGAAAAATGCAAGGATTCATTGTTATGGTATTACGTTAGTGGACCAGCGTGGGAAGCCAAAACTCATCTTAAGTATAGAATAAATGGTTATGTATTTTCTCCGCAGTGCTATGATGACACCCTTTCAACGCAAGATAGCGGTGTTTGTATGGATGCAATAACAATATTTGTTGCAAGTGCGAAAGATTTGAATCCTACAGATGATGACACCACTTGGTATGGTATTATCAAGGAAATCATTGAAGTTGATTACTATGAATTTTCACATACAGTATTCTATTGTGAGTGGGTCAATATTGCTGATAAAATGCATGGTTGTAAGATTTGTCCGAACTCTAATTTGTTGATGGTGAATCTAAAAAAACATAAAAGCAGCGACGGAGAGTATGATGAGCCTGCCATTCTTGCATCAGAAGCAAGTCAAATTTTTTACATACCAGACATACAAAATCCCGATTGGTCCATTGTACGACGTTCACTTAAACGCTTGACTGATAGCGTGGATGATTACGAGATGCCAACAAACTTCCAGTCAGTTTTAAAGGAGAAATCTAACTTAACAACGTTGTTGAAATGTATTGAATCCAAATAGATGAGCTTGATTGAAGTAGTAGTTTCTTGTTTTGTAATTTTATTAGTATTCTCAGTCATTATTTGACATTTATCATATTGCCTTCATTGCTTTGGTCAAGTATTTATCATGTTAAAATATAAAGGCATTTCTCTCATACTCATTTGTTATTATTCATTAAATCTTCACATGGCATATAAAACCATCCTTCTAAGTGCAGCAGAGATAGTATATTTCAATGCAAATGCAGGTGACATGCAAGTATGCAAGTATGTGTGAGCTTTTAAAATGCGTGAAGTTTTCCATTCATATGAATTGAGATGTAAAAATTCAAAATTAATGAATATGAACAGTCTTAAGTATGGCAGACTTTTGGAAATATGTGAGTTTTAAGTGGCAGTTTTAAAATGTATATAGTTCTTTATATAATTTTATGGCGTTATATTTTGTAGATAGGTTGTTATATCTCTTGCATTATATTTTGACAGTATGTCGGCTAGTTGCAGTAGACATACATAAAGCATAGAAGAAGTTCCTCCTCCCCAACCAAATAAAAAATACTCGATAATTGTTGAGAAGGATGGTGCTAAAGGCGATGATGCAACAAAGTGGAGTTCCCGTTGTGGCACTCTAATTCGAAGGCATATTCCCATTAGCTATGATGATTGAAGGAAAGTTGATGGGTTTTCCAAGGATAATTTATGGAAATCACTTATGGTATTCGAATTTACAATTTTTACAAGAATGATTTTTTTTTTTTGCATATTTGAAGTACAAAATCATAATTAGAACATTTATTTTACCTTTCAATAGAAGGAGTTTGATTTGAATATAAACCCCGATTTAGCTCAACCTATTTTAGAGAAGGCGTTTTCACAGTACTTCAGAACAGCAAAAGCGAAATTGAGAAAGCTATATCTTACAACAAAAGAAGGAGATTTATTGCCTAGGCGTCTTGCGATTGATAACCGATCCGAAGACATTGATAAAGTTCAGTGGGAGAGGTTCATCGACATTGAGTATGCTGATAAGAAGAAAAAACAATGCAAGACGAATGCTGATAATAAAAGAAAGAATAACATAAATCATACATTGGGAAGAAAATCTTATACTAGACTATATGAAGAATTGGTACGTACTAAATCTTTCACAACTAATCGCGATAATATTGTATAATTGTTTAATATATTAACATTTATTCATGTAGGAAACTGGTAATCCCGATTGTAAAATTACAAGAGCAAAGGCATGGAAAGTGGCGCACACAAGTAAAAAAACCGGAGAGGTGCTTCCTTGCACCACTGAAAAATATGTAAGTCTTTGATTTATAGCTTTGATAACATATAAGAGGCTATCAGGCTCATGTGTACATTTTGTATCATTTTCATTTCAAAGACAAGCCTGCATTGTATTCACTCTTAAATATACAGATATTTATTTTCCTTACATATATTCATCTTAAATATACATATATTTATTCATAAAAAATTACCTACCAATGTTTATTTGTCATTGTAACTGTACATTTTAACCTGCTAGGCTTTTTGCCAGTCTCGGTCAATAGCACATTTCTATGTAGTTCAGCATAATGCATGGTATTCTAACTGGTATTTATCTACATAGCTTGTAGTATATTTGTGGGTAACGAAATTGAATGCTGGAAAATGATTTAGTGTTAGGGGAAAAATAATAGAATTAAGGTTTTATTTGACATGAGTCAGCTGGGATGGTAGTCAAGTTTGAGGTTTAGTGGAGCTGGTACTAATTTCATTGATTCAAACTCAAACATATGTTGGCCATTTCATACGTTATTCATACCTCTCTATGCATTCCTGCTTAAGATACACATGCTAGTAAATTATCAAGAAGACATTAAAAGTGAGAAAGTGCCTCCATTGAAAACTGAGTTCGACAAATTATTATAATTGAATTCAAAAGATTTTTGTCAGAAGTATTTACGTCCTATGTAATTTTTAGCATTGGAGAGCTGATGAGGCATGAATTATTTGACTGGGCTCTTCGGCTTTTTTTACCATCGCTGAATCTTTTACAATCTGATGCAGCGCTCTTGGTTGTCAGTGGGTACGAGCTTTGTAGGTTGAGTTTTTAATTTAGGATGTTGCTGTTGACAATATAATTCCGGCTAGGGGCAAAATTTACTATGGGTGTTATAATATATTTATAATATGGGTGCATATGCTAAATGGTCAAGTACAATATTGTAATTTTTCTTAGATTTGGAGTCTATAAATATAGAGCTCATTTGTATTGTAATGGATCTGAGGTGAATAATAAAAGCTCTTCTCCCTTTAATGTCTTCTGTTCTCTTTATTTATAACACGTTATCAGCACGATGCTCTATATCATGATAATATAATATTAGATCGGTAGTTTATTTGCTTCCCTGTTGACCACCGCATGCCTATTTGCTTTTGATTATTTTTAAATTTAACAAATATCTCTCTGTTACCTATTCATATGCTGGCCTACTTTGTAGCTGCTACCAAGTCTCTCGCTTTTCACCGATCCTCCATCTTTCTGCATCATATTTTATACGTTATAAATAGAAGCAATATTCTCTTGTCCTTTATATCCTAATACAGTAAAAGCAATCTATATATTTATATTGCATTCCAATCCAAGAGATATAGTACAATACATTTTTCCTTTTTCACTCTTACTTTGATGTACTATAATATTCAAAGCTACATATGATTTATTTAATTTTTTTTAACTTTCTATATACATGCCTGTAGCTGCGTTACATAAGCTTTTTCTTTGTTTATTTCTTTCAACACATCTTATTAGGCTTACTTACAGTACAACCTTTGTTAAAGGATAATTTTACCTTATAAATATTCTTTTATAAGCTAGATCCAGTACACATCTTATTAGGCTTACTTGCAGTACAACCTTTGTTAAAGGTACTTCAATGCTTCGTTTCTAATATTTTTAGTTGATATAATGTTGTAATTTTATCTCCCTGTTTTTGTATAAATAAGGTAAATATATGTAGTTGATATGATGCAGAACCTGCGTCTTCCATAAGTAGTTCTAACATCTTATACAGTGAAATATTTGGAGCCTTCCTATTTTTGGTGACCTTTCTCTTTTGTATTACTTCACTTGTATTATATTGTTCATTTTTTTTACCATCTTCATTGATTATTGTTCGTTTTAAGTAATTTGACTATTAAGGACATTATAAATTTCAAAACATTATTCCTACATACTCTGTACTCATATTTCCCATTCAAATTGTATCAGCATTTAATACAGAACCACCATGACTATGTATATACTATTATTGATCATTTTCCATTTTCACATGTGTTGCGTTAACTGCATAATTGATTAGCCCACCACCATTATGTTACTTATTTAGATTATGCAAAAAGCATTATTATAATAATTGTTAATGTATTAAGAATTATTTACTGGTCATCTGGTTTGGTGGAAAGACTAAGAGGAAAATACTTCAGATTACTATTCTTTTCATTTTTTTTATCTTGAATCATTTCCAGTTACAGAGTGTATTTACTGAATGACAAATATAGGCCTTATCTCATTATTTTCGTACATACTTTTATTGTTTTAATCATTATTGTCATCCTTTGCTTTATGGTACATACTTTGCACATACTTTACATGATTGAGAAACAAATTATTTACCAAAAGATGTCTATGCTTACAAATATTCAGCTGAAGACGTAATGAGTTTGTCCTATTGCCATGCATTTAGTCACGCACCCATACATATATTTGCACATCTATGTTTTTATTTTTTTTGAGTTGTTACGTACCTTCCTATTGCATTTTTTTTTCTTTTCTTCTGAATTAGCTTTCCCAGTCAGCCTTTTCCTTTGGCTTTGATATGTCTCTACCTATTGGTTTCATTTATTAGTTGCTTTTCCGACAGATGCTTGCATGCCTTTATTTTGGTATATGAAATTCTGAGTGATGTTTTTTTTATTTTGGTAACCCTGTTAAGTCTTAAAAAAAATTTAATATATATATATACAGAATTTATGGCAAATATCGCTAAGCTTGAATTCAAAGCGTTGGACATATCTGGAGATAACTATTTGTCATGGATACTGGATGCTGAAATCCACTTGCAATCTCAGTGCTTAGAAAATGCAATCAAAAATGGCAATACTATGTCCCAGTAGGACAACGCAAAGACTCTAATATTTCTAAGACGTCATATCCACGATGATCTAAAAACAGAATATTTAACGGAAGAGGATCCTCTCCACTTGTGGAACTCCTTGAAGGAGCGTTATGACCACTAGAAGACGGTCATACTTCCAAATATTAGGCAAGAATGGTTGAACCTAAGGTTTCAAGATTTCAAATCCGTAAGAGAATATAATTCTGCTATGTTTAGAATTACTTCTAAACTGAAATTATGTGGAGAAAAGGTGGATGACGCACAGATGCTTTAAAAGACTTTCTCAACATTTCATGCCTCGAATATACTCTTGCAGCAGCAATATCGAGAGTGTCATTTTACAAAATATTCTAAACTCATAGAATGCTTACTAATTGCTGAACAAAATAATGAATTGCTTATAAAAAATCACTCCTCAAGACCAACTGGTTCAACTGCTTTACCTGAAGTTAATGCTAATTTTTCCCACTCTAGAAGAGGTAGGGATCGAGGTCGAGGTAGAGGATGTGGTCGTGGACGTGGATATAACTCCAACAGAAACGGTTATGGTGGTTTAAAAGTTAACAAAACCACCAACTTTGAAAAACAACAAAAGAAAATTGAGCCTGTAAAGAGCAATGATTCAGCTTCAGAAAATAAAAAGCATTACGAGGAAGTTTGCTATAGATGTGGACGATCTGGTCACTGGTCAAGTACATGTAGATCATCAAAGAAAACAGTTGAAAAATATCATTGCTCGAAGAATATTGAGGCAAATAATGCCGAAGAGTTACATGAAAACACTAACCCGAAGTTAGATGATTTCTTCGAAGATGACAATGGAAATTTCATTAATGATGAAAATCTAAGTGCAATGATCAATGATATGACCGAGTTAATCAATTAGAAATGACTTGATATTTGTTATGTGGTCTTCATTTTATTTCATTAGCTTGCATTAATAAATTAGTTTGATGCTTGTGTTCGTTCGTTTGTATTTCCCTTTGCAGAATTAGTTAAAAATAATGTGTAATGTGGATGTTGTTTTTAATCAGTAGCCTTATTTTAATCATATTACTTTGTGTGTCTACATTACATTTATTTATGCATACAATTTTTTTTAATGATTGACTAATTACTGTCTTTAATTCTTAAGGTATGGAATGCCATTTGGGTGATGATATATGTTTACTGGATAGTGCAACTACTCATACAATTTTGAAAAACCAGAAGTTTTTCTCTGAACTATCTGAAAATTTCTCAGCTAAAGTCTCCACTATAGCTGGATCTGCTAATATAATTGACGAGTCCAGAAGAGCCCATATAATATTACCAAATGGTACACATATCTTTATTCAGAATGCATTATACTCAAGCAACTCTAAAAGAAATTTGCTGAGTTTCAAAGATATAAGAATGAATGGATACCATATTGAAACTATAAATGAAAACAGCAAAGAATATCTTTGTATTATTTCTAGAATTGAAAGCCAGAAGCTTATTCTAGAAAAATTTGATACAATTTCAACTGGTTTATATTTTACAAAAATTGGCATAGTTGAATCTCACTCTATAAACATGAGCTAGAAGCTCACAAATACAAAGACATTGATTCTTTGGCATGATCTCTTGGGTCATCCTAGATCAACCATGATGCGTAAAATCGCTAAAAATTCAAATGGGCATGATTTATCAAACCAATTGAATTTACCACGTGATTAATTATGTGCCCCATGTGCACAAGGAAAATTAATCACTCGACCTTCATATAGTAAAATCAATTCGAAATCTCCAACATTTCTACAAAGAATTCAAGGTGATATATGTGGCCCAATCCACCCTGAATTTGGACCATTTAAATATTTTATGGTATTGATTGATGCATCAACTCGTTGGTCACATGTCTGTTAACTTTCTACAAGAAATTTGGCATTCGCCAAGCTGCTTGCTCAAATAATAAAATTGAGAGCACACTTCCCTGGTTATCAAATTAAATCAATTCGACTAGATAATGCTGGAGAATTTACTTCTCAAGTATTTGATGATTATTGTCTATCATTGGGAATTGAAATTGAACATCCAGTAGCTCATGTTCATACACAAAATGGTCTGGTAGAATCATTAATTAAGAGCTTGCAACTTATTGCAAGACCATTGCTTATGCAATCAAAACTACCCGTTTCAGCTTGGGGGCATGCAATTTTGCATGCATCAAAATTGGTTAAAATTTGACCAACAGCTTATCATCAGCTTTCACCATCACATCTCTTAACTATATCTCAACCAAATATTTCACATTTACGAAAATTTGGTTGTGCTGTGCATATACCTATTAATCCCCCACTTCGTACTAAAATGGGTCCTCAACGACGGTTGGGAATTTATGTGGGATTTGATTCTCCATCGATAATTCGTTACCTTGAACCCCTTACAGCTGATGTCTTCACTACAAGATTTTTAGACTGTAAATTTGATGAGACAATCTTTCCACCATTAGGGGGAGGAAAGACTGTTCCAGTAGAATGGCATGAAATATCATGGAATAATCCATCTATGTCTTATTTGGATCCACATACCAAACAATGCCAATATGAGGTACAAAGAATTTTGCATATTCAAAATATTGCAAATCAACTGCCAGATGCATTTAGTGACACTGCAAAAATAACTAAATCTCACATTCCAGCAGCACATGCACCAGCAAAAATTGATGTCCCTGAAGGATCAAAAGTAAATATAGCAGCAAATGAATCTAAAGCGAGACAAAAACGTGGAAGGCCAACTGGTTCAAAAGACTTGGCGCCTAGAAAAAGAAAGTCTAATGAAAAATCATCAATTAAGGAACCTCCTGAAGAGGTTATAAATGATCAAAAGGATCACTCAAATGAAAATCTCAATTCTCCTAGAAGTATGGAAGGAAATATTATCCCAGAAAAGATAAAAGAAGATTCCAACGATAAAATGGTACCTAATAATAATGAGATCTCAATATTTTATACGAACTATGGAGAAATATGGGATCGAAGTAAAATAATAATTGATGATGTATTCTCATTCGCAGTAGCTATTGAAATAATTGAAAGTCATGACCATAATGAGAATAATGAGAATGACGATAATGAACCAAATAGCATAAATGAATGTCGAAAAAGACACGATTGGCCAAAATGGAAAGATGCTATCCAAGTGGAACTAGATTCACTTCAAAAACATGGTGTATTTGGACCAATAGAGAAAACACCAGAAAATGTTAAACCAGTAGGTTATAAATGGGTATTCGTTAGAAAACGAAATGATAAAAATGAAGTCGTGAGGTACAAAGCACGACTTGTTGCACAAGGTTTCCTGCAGAGACCAGGTTTTGACTTTAAGGAAACTTACTCCCCTGTTATGGATGTCATAACATTCCGATATTTGATAAGTCTTGTAGTTTCTGAAAAACTCGATATAAGATTAACGGATGTTGTGACAGCTTATCTTTACGGTGAATTAGATACCAATATTTACATGAAAATTCCAGATGGATATAAATTGCCGGAAGCAAAATCAAAGTCCATGTACTCATTAAAATTAAAACGATCACTATATGGCTTGAAACAATCTGGAAGGATGTGGTATAACCGTCTTAGTAAATATTTAGTAAAAGAAGGATACGAAAACAATCTCATTTGTCCATGTGTCTTTATAAAGAAATCGGTAAAGGGATTTGCTATCTTAGCAGTTTATGTTGATGACATAAATTTGATTGGAACTCCAAAAGAGATTGATGAAACAATAAATTACTTAAAGAAAGAATTTGAAATGAAAGATCTTGGAAAAACCAAATATTGCCTTGGTCTACAAATTGAGCACAATACCAATGGCATACTGATTCATCAGTCAAACTATATTGAGAAAATTCTGAAACGTTTTCAAATGGATAAAGCATATCCACTTAGTACGCCTATGGTTGTCCGATCTTTGGATATTAAAAAGGACCCTTACCGTCCAAAAGAAGATGATGAAAATGTGCTTGGTCCAAAAGTACCATATCTTAGTGCTATTGGTGCATTATTATATTTGGCCCAATGCACAAGACCAGATATTGCATTTTCGGTAAATCTTCTAGCAAGATACAGTTCAGAACCAACAAAAAGACATTGGAATGGTATAAAACATATCTTGAGATATCTTCGTGGAACGACAAATTTGGGTTTGTTTTATTCCAACATAGGTAATAATCCAAATCTAGTTGGATATGCTGATGCAGGTTATCTTTCTGACCCACATAAAGCAAGATCACAAACTGGATATGTGTTTAATAACAGCAATGCAGCAATTTCATGGCGATCTACAAAACAAACATTAGTAGCAACATCATCCAATCACTCTGAAATACTAGCACTACATGAAGCAAGTAAAGAATGTATTTGGCTGAGATCACTAACTGAACATATTCGAAAAAGCTGTCAACTCCCATCAGTAACAGAAGGGTCAACCATTATTTATAAAGACAATGCAGCTTGTGTAGCTCAAATTCAAGCAGGTTACATTAAGGGTGATAGGACGAAACACATTTCTCCTAAATTTTTCTTCACACATGAACTACAAAAGGACAATAAAATAGAGGTGAAACAAATCCAGTCTCAAGAAAATCCGGCTGATCTATTCACAAAAGCACTTCCAAAATCAACGTTTCAGAAGATGGTGTATAAAATTGGCAAGCGTCAGATGCATTCACAAACTAATTAAATAATGCGTTATAAATCAGGGGGAGCATTCAAATATATGCTATAATGTACTCTTTTTCCTTCACTAATATTTTTTTCCATTGGTTTTTTGTTAGTAAGGTTTTAATGAGGCATTATATTGATCCAGAAGCATCAACCCCCATAATGCCATAAGAATTTAATGAGGCTATTATTATTATCAAACACATATTCAAGGGGGAGTGTTATAATATATTTATAATATGGGTGAATATGCTAAATGGTCAAGGACAGTATTGTAATTTTTCTTAGATTTGGAGTCTATAAATATAGAGCTCATTTGTATTGTAATGGATCTGAGGTGAATAATAAAAGCTCTTCTCCCTTTAATGTCTTTTGTTCTCTTTATTTATAACAATGGGCACAATAAATAAAATCATTTTTTTAGATTAAAAAACATTAGTTTTGAATTTTAATAAATTAACTAATTTATTTGTTAAAAACTTTTGCAACTATCAAGCTGGCAAACAATATTGGAAAGAGACACTTGTACAACTCCAAATATAGTATAATCTTATATTCGACAAAAAAACCTTATTTGTACAAACATGAGCAGAAACTAAACAATTTTTTTTTTGGGTTAATGCCAAATAATTTCTATAGAAAACTTTTCATCAACTGTATGATCCTCTATCACCCTGATATATGAATCATCATCCTTAGAAATTCTTATGTTTCTCTTCTTGTATGCATGATTTAGTCCCTACTTTTTGTAATTGCGCTGAAAGCATGGAGATTTTGTAGTTTCACATAATCATATTGCAAAAGCTCAGACTAAAGAAGAATAAAAGAAGCCACTTGAATAAATCAAAGGAGATCTTATTTTTGTCTACTATTTTACGTTTTTGTTTGACATCTGTATATTTTACATAATGTTGGATACGGTAGTTGTTTGAAAATGAGTAGATATGTCAACTATTTGACTGTATTTTTTTGTCAGTTTGAGTTTTAAACCGTTTCTGATTATATATATTCTTAGGTTACAAAATATATTACCATTAATATCAACTTTACCCAGGACATGTTGTCAACCATAATTTATAATCCTTTATTTGGTCCTAAACAGTTTACAAATGGGAATACGCCTTTTATTGCTTTGTTTCTCTACAGACCGGCATTGTTCTGGGTTGGGTGTCCAAGAACATCCAATTTTGTTAGTTCCTTGTTAATCTATCCAACCATGTATTTATGTCTACGGTTAACCATTAGTAGTTAGGGAAAGCACATGCAAGCACATTGATTCCGTTGCACAAATGAGATATATTCATCTTTGTGCCACAATTAAGCTGGAGCCTGAGAGATGAACTATTGTTTGTAAGGCAATCTGTTCATAATGCCTCTAAACTTTTAGCATGCAACAGAGAATTCATATATTCTTTCCTTATTTTGCCACTGTGGTAAATGATAGGAATAAACTTTCAAGAAAGAACTTAAGTGACCACTGTTTATTTTGTGTTAATGTCACAAAACTTTGAGTTCATGCATGGCCAGTTGGCCACTGTTTATTTTTACATGTACACCTTACCATGTTGACCAAGGAAAATATATTTTCCATATTCTGTTCTCTGCTTTAAATGAGGGATGGTTACAAATTTGTTTTCTGGTCTTTCTGAATGTAAACTTAAGTGAAAGTTAATTAAGTGAGCTTCACCTCATGGGAAGTGAGGTTCATGTCACAAAGCTTTTGTTGCCTGGAATGAATTGGTTGTAAGTTTTTAGTTGGAATGTCCAAATTAAAAATATATAGACATTTGAGTCTACAATTTTTGTTTTATTTAACATCTGTTATGTAATTTTACATCTTTACAAAATTATGAATTGTGTAGGCATTGATATGAAGCAGCCGAAGAAAGACAAAAATCGGACGTTAGTGTTAATGGAGAAGATGGAATAAGAAGTTTAGAAGATTTTGAAAAAGATCCCGTTGCCGAAGCTTTTCGGGATGATAAAAAGCGAAGCTATTGCCAAGCTATTAGCTCTACGTCTAATGTAAAGCAAGTAAGACTCTCTCAAGCTTCAAAAGTCATTACCAATTACAAAGAGAATGCAAATCAACAATGGAAAACAGAAATGCATGAAGAGATGAAAACAATGAGTTTAGCTATAAATGAAATGAGATAATGTATAAAGATGCTTGTAAATCGTATTGGAGGAAATGTGCCGACACCAAGAGGAGAAGCTGCTTCTAATACAGAGCAAAATCTCAACAGTCCTGGAGGTAGCTTAGGTGCTCCACTAAATGGAATAATGGGATTCTACGAGAGAGAAACAACCGGTAACGCTATTGTCAGTAGATTTGACGGAAGTAGCAAAAGGACACATGGGGACGCAAAAGATATATCATGGTAGAAAGGTGGTTGAAGGAGAGCAAGTTGTTTGGATGAAGAATGTTTACGATCCAGAAGCTTCAATTTATGAAGCACCACAAAATGGCCATTACACGCTATCCGAATTAGTTGAAGGGGGTTTTGTGATTTGGCCCGAGTATCGTTTGCGTTATTAGTAAGTTACTAAACACCATGTAGTTATATTCTGAAACTGTGTTTTAAAGTTTATTATATATACTATGCTTGTATGCTGTAATTTATGGTGTTGGTATGAAGTATCAATTGTGGTGTTTGAATGAAACATAAATGTTTGGCGTTGTTCTAATTATTGATCGTATGTTTGCTTAATGTTAATACTATATATTTTTTGTATAGATTGTTTGTAGCTGTAATAAAATATTGGTGCTATATAGTTTGTTTGATATTGTTTTAGTTATCACGGTTATAAGTGTTAGAAAATAACCTTTCGTAATGGTTATAACTGTGATATAATTTGCATTTGTCACGGTTGTAAGTGTTAGAGTTTCGTTTTTGGTAATGGTTATAAATGTTAGAAACTATTGTTCTGTC
This sequence comes from Allium cepa, assembly GCA_030765085.1. NCBI lineage: Eukaryota > Viridiplantae > Streptophyta > Magnoliopsida > Asparagales > Amaryllidaceae > Allium > Allium cepa. Next base: position 51,384,091 of record CM060933.1, read on the forward strand.
ACGGTTATAAGTGTGATACTATCAAAATTTCCCACGGTTATAAGCGTTAGTAATAACCATTTTATCACGATTATAATCGTGAGTAAATACTGTTCTGTCACGGTTATAAGTGTGATACTATCTAAATTTATAACGGTTATAAGCGTGAGAAATTACTATTTTTATCAGGGTTATAACCGTGAGCAAAAGTGTGACTGACTTTGCCCAAGGTACCTAATTTCACGGTAATAACCGTAACAAATTAGTTTTGTTACGCCTGTAACCGTAAGGAAATTGCCTTTCTGGTGTTGTGTAAAGAAAAACTTGCAATATTGTTATTTCCAATTTGTTCTTTCATTTCTTTGTATTGATGGGTTCAAAAAACAAATATTTATTTTTATATATTATTTCATTTCTTCGTATTATTGTGTTAGCAAACACAAAGTTTGCATGTATATCACTTATTATATGTACTTTGAATACTTTAAAATAAGACTTTTAGTTTATAATTTATGCATACAAATTTATGTAAATACATGCAAAAATTACACTAACGAAATCTAAATAGATATTATTTTATTTATTATCAATTTTCAAGTATGTCAATGAGCTCTAGCTCAAGTAGTTAGGATGTGACGCTATAGATGGAGGTTCTAAAGATCATGGATTCAAGCCCCCGACACATGAAAAAGAGTTCTCTGCTTGAGCAGAGTATCACTCATGTTATCAAAAAAAAGTATGTTATTTTGATTCACGTTCATATTTTCTTTTATTAATTTATTATTGAAAAAATAGCACGGTGCTATGTTTAATGTTTAGGAATCAAGCTTAACTATAACAACATCACATTGAATGTTAGAAATCTCGGTTTTCGGTAATAATTTGTAGAAATAAGGGTGAACGAAAAATAAATCCTATGGTTGTAAAAATCCTTCTAGGCATCTGTCGAGGCCCCACCTAGGCGCTACGTGATGGTTACCACCTAGACCCGCCTAGATAAGGCATATTGCATCATCTAAGCATCAAAATTGGGAGTAAACGATGTTTAGGCAATAGCTGAGGCTTGATGCCTCATTTAAGAATCAACATGTACCGTGCTAGTTTCAAGCGTTTTGGCCTTCTTAGCTACTCCCAAGCTCGTCCAAACCCTTACAATTTTTTTTTCATCCATTAGTAATAATAATAATACTAAAATATAATTAAAATACATGAGTATATCAAAAATTCCTAGCTTCGATTAATTTCCACCTAAACAATTAGGTCATAATCCATGTTTACTACCTAGCGATCCTTACAACCTAGTAAATCCTTGTTTTTTTGACAAATTGGAAGAAAACAAAAGACGGAGAGGAAAAAAATAAGAAGGAAATATAGTTAGATTGTGCAAGTGCATGGAGAAAGAATAAAAAATTATGATGCAACAATGAGTATGAAATCCTAATCTTACATGTCCCGAAAAAATACTAATTATTTTTTGTTTGAGTAATTGAGATCTATAATAAGGAAGGAGCATTGGATTTAAATGGTTTAGTACAATATTGTGTACTGTTATTGTTCAAGTAAATTAGTTATATTTGTGAACTATTCGTTCTAACCGTTTCGCACATTAGGTGTTTAGTAACTGGCACAACATTTTTGCAGCCATTACAATAATAGGAAGATTTATGATAGCACCAATATATATACACGTGTTTTTCGTATGTGAACTTCCAAAATTGCTTGCTCTTATTGACTCTAAAGAAATTTTGATATGCAAGCAACAATACCAAAAAGATACACATACACAAACATAGCCGCAATGACAGACATTTCCAAGATCAATTAGGACAAGGAGGGTTTTGAACAACTTATAAAGTTACCAAACGGTCATCTAATTACCATAAAATTGTTGGGTACATCAGATGATGATGAAGATTTTATCAACAGAGTATCCAATATTGGTATGGTTCACCGTCTTAATGTTGTTCGACTAGTTGGAATTTCTCGAAAAAAAATCACAAAAGGCTCTTGTGTTTATAGGTACAATTATAATGGCTCTGTAGATAATTACATCATTTGATTCGCTTCTGCAAATGGAAACTAAATGAAATAGCTCTTGGCATAGCACAAGTAATAAATTAGGTACATCAAAGAGTGATGTGAGAATCCTTTGTTTCCATATCAAACCAAATCTTGCATTCTTAAATAATAGTTTAGATCCACGGGTTTCTAGTTTCGAACTTGTGAAATTTTATCCTAGAGATTATAGCCTTGTTTCGGGTTGCACCACATTAATTTTTTGACGTGGGATTACTCTTAACCTATGTTTTTTCAGGCAAGGTGGATCGTTAGGTGCCAAGAATAACCTTAGAGCCTAAGAACAACCATAGAGCCTGGATGGAGCTTGGGCAAAGCCTAGAACTGGTACTACCGGATACATTGCTGCCAAACTCATATCTAAAGTTATATTGTCATATCATGCTAGTAGGACGTGTATGGTTTCAAAATGTTGCTTCTTAAAATGGCGACTCATAAGAAATTAAGAATCATGGTTAAAGAATTCGAGTTAGACTTGCTATTCATTGTGAACATACAACCGACACCGTCAATGGACAAATATTATTGAAGGGTTAAATCATGTGATTGATATTGAAGATGTGGAAAGGAAAGGACAAAATTGGAGTATGGTACATTCAAATGTTAACATCTTTGCTACCTATGACGATCAGACTAGTAAAAATGTTGGAAGGTCGCATTGATGATGTGGAAATGCCATCTAAGTCTCCATTCTTATTCTTTGGTGCAATGTTGCTGCTAGAGGACAAAATTCATTTAAGTTGATTTTTAATGAAATATCTAGGATATATGAGAGTTAATAGCATATAACAGGAGTTTTAATTTTATTTTATAACTATGACTTTTGAAAAACAATGATATGGATACCGCTTTCTTATTTGTAACATGAATGTTCTGACTGAAAAAATAACCACTAAAGTGTTTACCCATGCTTCTACAACACTGGGGAAAAGAATAACCCATGTCATGCGTACTGAATGTTGTTGGTCAAATCTTTAACCTGAGTAAATGATAAACAAACTATATAAACAATCATATTTTAATGAAAGGTACGTAAATACAAGTTATAGTAAAAAAATTGCAATGATAAAACATAATCCATGCACCAAATTTTCAATATAATTTAACCTGATATAATTGGTTTGTGGTCGCTAGAAGGCATAAGCTACTTTTGGCTCAGAACTCAATCCACTATGAAATTAGTAGCTTTCGAATTAGGAGGCGTTGATGGCAATGAATCCTGAGGCATAAATATACATAAAAGTAAACAGCGTAGAAGAAAAGGAAAATGACTTGAGTGAATTATTTTCAGAACTCATGTAGCAATGTAGTTATCATAGCATTCTTTGTTGAATGTTTTTTCAAATAAGATCCCCTATGGAGGGAGGGTACAGGGGTGGCAACCCCCAAGGTGGGGTTGCGGGGGCAACGCCCCCGCTACGGGGTTCGACCTGCCCGGTCAGGTCGCAGGGGTCCAGGGACAGTGCCCCGTCCAAAACGGTACGTTTTATTGACTGTTGAATTCAAATTCAACAGCCAACGGTAACAACCGTTAGAAAACGGTCACGACCGTCCGAATAGGCACCTGTAGACGAATAGACATCTCACTCCCTATATAACAGTGCATTCCATCAACGCAGACTTCACTTCTCTTTTCCTATAAATCTAAAATCAATAACATTATTAACTTCTGAGTGTTTCTTCTGATCTGAGCAAGTAATCACAACTTGCACAGATAAATCTCCATTGTATCCTGAAAGAAGGTTTTCATACAACCCGCTGTGACAAAGAAGGGGAAAACATTCTTGAAAGACAACGATTATTTCGTGCCTTGGAGTGATTAGTCTTATATTACCCTAAGTTCATCAACATTCTTTACTATTTTCATCTACTTGGAACAATTGGATTTTAACTAAAGTTAGTTTGTTTAGAATCTTAGTAGCTAAGATCATCTGACTACAACCTTAGAAGACATAATTACATTTTCCAATTTTAAATGGATCGCCTTCTCATCAGAAAAGGTACCAATAATTCAATGCTGGTAAACAATCAAATACATTAAAAGCTATTATTGTTTCTCATTCATGTAATATCACAAATCAGCATCTAGAGAAATAAATTCAGTACTGAAAAGGTTATTCTAAATCATGTGGCTTAGAGAGCATTAAAGTCCAACATTCATCATCCAAAATCGTTACATGCTTGTATGAATGACTGCATCACAAATCTACAAGGATACAGGAAAAAAAACAATTATAACAGAGTTGTTTATTATTTCTTTTTAAAAGTTGACTGGCTTTTCAAGTCCAAAATGCATGTCTTGACTCTTGATCAATAAAAGAAATTGTGGTTTTACTAATGAACATCATAGAGTTTTCTATTTCTTCTGTTCGCAAGTTGACCGATTTCCCAGTCCAAATTGGCTGTCTAAACTCCTGATCACGACAATGAAAACATAGTTGCCCTAGAAACATCGACTACCAAATTGCAGGAACCTTTTGCATCAGAAGACCAATTGATATTTGAATAATCAAATGTTATGGTTCTGGAAAATTGAAAATGAGTGGAGTAAGAACTAACACCATTAATTTTCTAGCAGTAACATTTGGACCACTTGAATGTAATCTATTGATGTGGATGATTAATAATTAAGTAATTATGAGTTATATGTCAAAGTTAAATGTTAAAATGATTCAAGTGTTTTCTTTCAAAACTATCAACTTATAATTTTAACATTTGCATGAGCCTAAATCCACAGCTTATGATCTTCGCATATTATGATTTGCGCAAGGAACATGCATGTCGTGTTGGCTAGTATGCTATTTTAATTTTGTAGCAAGTTAATTGTTAAGTAAACACGTTTCAGATATAAAGAGCTCAAACAGCTGTTCTCAAATTTACAACAAGTCCTTTTACAAATTTACAATTAAGAGCACTGCATGGACCATGATGCAATAATCAAAGCATCTGGATTCGTCCTAAAATTTCATATAATAGAGACCGCGGTGTTCTAATACAAACAATTCAAAGTTTCATTTGTATCTTCGAATGAAGAGTCTACTCTAAGCTTTCCCTAGCTCAACCTCGAGCTTCACTACCGATTTTCCCGAGGCTGCCTGAGTTTGTCTCAAAGCTATGTGGATCGTTACCGGTCCACGAATTAGCCAAAATTTTAACATTCTTCTGGATCCATGTCACTACCCCTTGTTGCACCTCTTTTAAGCCAAACTACATTGAGTGGTACTGATTCATCGTGGATTGATATTGATCCATGACTTAGCATTTCAGCTTCCTTTTCAATTAGCTTTAACTCGGTCCATTCTTCCCACAAAGCCTTTGCACCACTTACATATTCACTTCGGCAACTAACTCTATAACTCTGACTGTATTGCCCATCCTAACTCTCCATATTGTCGATTCCATTAACTTTTCGACAGTTCATCAAACACATTTAAGATTCTATCCGAAGTGCCTAATTCCCTAAAACAAAGTCTCATAGAACAACAAGCATCATATTGATTTTGTGTGGCATCCCGAATCTCAAGACCGTTTGCTTTCATATAAATCTTCATCATAGTTGACCAAAAATTATGATCATTTCAAGTGAATATTGGGGGGGCGTGCAATGGGCTAACGTTCTACAAAAGTGCATATATGTGTCATATTAGATAACATACACTAAATTGTGTTACGGCTTATGAATGATCCAACTATATTTAGATAGTGTTTGAGCCGCTAAACGGGTCTATACATAATCTCAGAAAGGAAACAATCTTCGACGATAAGTGTGTCTCAAAATACTAATTTGTCAACTTGAGTACAAGGGTCTTATATTTTCCAAGAATTTTTTGGAATTGAATAAACAAGAGTTTAGGACTGGGAACAATAAGAGAACTGATGTTGAAATTGAAAGAGCATTGATTCGATCACTTTTGAAATCTTGAAAGCCTTTTGAAAATAGGAGATTAAGAACAGAAAGTAAGTTGTGATTTCTCAAAAAGCATACGTATATATAGGTATTGAAAAGTCTTCCTGAAGAGAAGAGACCAAATCCACGAAACCCTAATAAAGATCGTAACTTTTTGAAGAGATGCACCGTTTCAAAAAACTTCATAGCTTCAGGAATTCCTAAAAAATGTGCGTCCACCCCCAAAACCGATACACCGGTATACAAAATTTTTCCAGGCTTGCCTGAGCCTTTATTTCAAGATTTAAAAATATTAAAAAAATTCAAAAAAAAATATGAAAAAAAAATAAGTGTTTCTAAAGCCCTGAAAAGCTATGGATAGATTCTTGTGAGTTTAAAGATGCTATGGCTACGGCTACGAACTCACAATGTTAAAATCTTCAATGAAATCTTCATTCGTCAATTCTCCAATAAGGTTGCATACATTCTCCACTTCAATATAAAGCTCAGTTGATATGGCATCTTTTGCTTTTCTGTTATAAATGAGGTACGAAGTTGTCATCATCAAAATCAAGAAATCTTGCTTTAACAGAATCCATCCATTCTAAGAATAATATCTTTTACTCAGAATATTGTTATGTCGAAATATCTCGTTCCAATGTTTAGAAATCCCTATCGATATTTTGGCTAGACGCATCGATCAGAATTCAAACACTCAACAGATAAGTAAACATAATCAAATTCACGGTATTATTCTTTCCTTGTAAAATAAATTATTTAATTCCCTTGTGGTTTTACTTAGGAAAATCATTGACCTCTATTTTGTTCGAGTAAATGAGTTCAATATCTATGAGTGATAATTTCAACTCAATCTACTTCATTCTAGGCTAGTCATACCGTAAACTAACAAAAAAACAATTATATACCCAATAAATCAAAACAATTATTTGTGTTCGGCGAAAAGCAAGTTATTACTTTTGTTATGCTACTCTAATTACCATTGGATCATTCTACTCTGATTACTATTGGATCCTTCTACTTATTTTATCACATTTATCTTTGTAATGTATCTCTATTACGGAAATTAGATTAGAGTTTTATGCAGTTTCTCTAATCAAATCATTATCGATTTATTTTAAAAGCAATTAAGCAAAAAATTCCCACTGGATCCAATAACCCAAATTATTGCTAAATTTTATTCATGAGGATGCATGCCTTATAAAACTGAGACTTGCTCCCTTTTATCCTATATAGAACTAGGTTTCTCTATAGTGAACACCTTACCCTTGGTATATGATCAACTTATCATAGTTATAACATTTCTTTAATTGAGCATATTGTTTTTCTACACAAAATTGCATAGTGAGTCTTATTTCCAAAATAGTAACATTCCACCTGAGATTTATCAATCGATCTCTTCTGTTTGGGCTGTCTTAGTTGAACAGGCTTCTTATTCAACTCGAATTTCCAGTTCTTTTTCTGAAAGATTGGTTTCTTTCCCTGCCAAGTTAGTGGATTAGATTGACCACCTGAGGCTGAATCACACTAACGCACCATATCATATCCCAATGTCATACAACTCTCTGAGTGGACATCTTAGCTGAGTAAGTAATTTATCTCTTAATTCAGCATCAAGTCCTATAACAATTTTTTCATTCCTGTCAATAGTAAACCAACTAGTGTTGATCCATACTTCGAAGTAGCATTATATTTGTTTGCATACTCAATCACCGATTAATCCTTTTGGGTTAGTTCTTAAATTTCTAAAGCAGAGCTGTCGTACGGGCTTTTGGAATAAAATGGGCTCTAAATATATCTTTAAATCTTTGCTAAATTATTTCTTCTTTTGGCGTTGCTACCGTGATGGCATTGTACTAGTCCAAAGCATTAGCTTATAATTGACAAGACGTTAATCTCCTTTTCTCTTGGTGTATCAAACCCAGATCATTGAAATCCTCACATGATCTCAACCAAGTATGCACACACATAACTTTTTTATTGCCCAAGAAAGCTTTCCTCCCAAACTTGTGTAATTTGCAAAACCATGTGAATTCTGTTATGGGATTCAAATAGCATCACCATATCTTGAACATGCCTCATAACTTTTATCCTTTGGTTCGTTGATAATTGGACTCTTGGATTTTGTGACCCACTTCTTTGATCTTTGACCAATGGGTGATCTAGGAGATACACCTGCTCTAAGTATGTCAAGTCCAACTATTTTTTAATAAATAACATTTATCACTTGATAGATAAATTTTTTATTTATAAAAAATTCACTAACAAATACGTATATAAATTCTATCACGTTGTTCTTTCCTAGGAACATTGATCTTAGCATGTATGTTACATACACGAGTTATTCCACAGACTACCCAGGTTATACTACCTGGATAACAACCTATGTCCGACTCTTCTATGGTCAATTATTTCTTGATTTCTGATTTACACAATTTTAGCTCAACATCAGCTCTAAAACCAAGCCGTGACGCCCCAGCTTCAATGATCAAATTATCAGAGGGAGTTTACCGTCTAATAGCTCGGATCAAAGGGCATGAAAGAAGTAATGTCTCGTATACATTACTTTGAGTCAACGTGGATATGTTTCGATGCCTGAATACATCTAAACAATACGTACCTTGTCTCGATGTAAGACAACATATACGAGTTGCTAGGATTAAGCCATTTGTAAATCACATACAGAATTATATATATATATATATATATATATATATATGACACATGCATCAATATCACAATGGAAACATTAATACACACACATCACTCTAATAATATGTATGATACACGGACTACTCAAAATACATCACTCTGAACTCAACAAACTATGTACAATCCAAAATACTGCCCACTTCTAACGTCCATGTTAACAATTGTTCTTGCAACCAAGCTTAACACACGTCCATGGCTTCTAGAATAACCTCAACTTCATCATTCCTTTGAATGAAATGAACAGTGTTGCGGATCTTGCCTTCCAGGCAATGATGGTTAAGTGGTACTCAAACATGATATGCACTATGTATAACATTCCCCACGGACTGCTCAAGAAACAAAACCGACTGACGTCCGTAGAGAATCATCCTAAAATTACAACACCTCGGTCAGACCCAAAGGTGTTGTCATACACATAACAAATCTCGATTCAGGCTAGAAATTTAGTTGTGAGTAAAACAAAATCATAAACAATAAATGTGGAGGGTCGGGTATAAAGGTTACTCTTTCAAATACAAAAATGTCACTCGCAACATATCAAATCCCACCCATAATTTATTTCCATAATAGTGATAACACACATATCATGGCTCTATTCATCAAGATTCACAGCTGGAACTCTAGTCAATTAGGATATCACAATCTATCCATGTTATCTGAGTTGTTTTTATTGTCCAAATATAAATTATCATTTCAAATCATTCATTTTACGAGGTCGGTATTTTCTACTTTTTCTTATAATAGGACTATATCACCTCTCAACTGTAAGTCCCAGCAGGAGTTCGCATTGGTGAATCACCTTAGTGGATTCACCCTCTACTAGAGTAACTACATCGGCAAATCATCATGGATTTTTCATTCCTATAATTCCAATCAGTTGGGGTGGCCCTCACCTGTCCTTATAGGATTTAAAGGTATGATAAATCTTACTCGTGTTATATCCCACTTCAAGTTTCCATCCACTACGCCTCTGAGAATCTTCAAATTTTAGCAAATGCCCATGCAAAAGATCGTTTTGACACAATAAAGAGGGACAAGGTCATCACGATTCGGGTTTGCGACCCTCGAATTGGTCTGCTAGGATGGATTCTAGCAGTTTAGTCGTTAATACATCGTACCATTCTCATCAAATTTCAATTTATTTTTTTCAAAACAATTGACCTTCATTAACGTCAATATTCCCAAAAATGACCTTATCCCATTTTCATTAAATAAATATCGTGTCCATGCATATCATCGTTAGAAAATATCAATGTCCAATTCTTGACAATTACACGAAAAAACACACATCCACTTCGTAACAATAAGTGGGATACTTTATTCAAAACATAGGTGGCTAAATCAAACATCCATATACTTGTATAAACAATCAAGCAAGCTTTAGTGCTTCACCTGTCATAAGCCTTTTTAATGTTCAAGCATCAACAAATTTACTCTTGCTTATTATCTATCCAAATTTCTCTTTTATTACTTGAGAGGTTAAGGCATGAGTATGATTTATATAATTGGTCCTTTAAATGTTTATCACTCATATGACATGTTTCCATTTGCCTAACTTAATAGCCTTGTTTGAGGGTAAATGTGCACGGCGTGTCGATGTGCACAAGCACCCTTCATATTCAAAGAAAGCAATAGGTTTTATTTTCTAAACAACTTTGAAAATTCATTTCAAAGCCAATTCTACTCTCTGAAATCATTTAAAGCATTCGTATTTACAAACACAACTTTATTTTCTTATTTCAAAACCAAAGCACCTTATTTTCTTCCCTTTTTTGAATATTGAAAACAAAATCAAATTTAGTTCATATAAATTTCAAAATAATTTTATATCACCACCAAAGTTTAAGTTAAGGGATCGCAACACAAACCAAAGAAGCAAACAAGCAAAAATGGAATGAATCAGTGCATAGGGCTGTTGGTAGGTGTTTACTACCCTCTAACAACAGAGGTTCAAACGTCTAAACCATCAGGTCAATTGTATGACCTGATGCTTTCAGGGGCAGTAAACCCCTGGCATAGGAAGGCGACACGACTCCTTCAACATTGGCTTCTTCAGGCTTCTTCGTGTCGGGTTTGGGGCGCTTTTGAGGCTTCAACATGGACTCATTTCAGGGCATACATCACTTCATTTTGTTTGAGTTTAGATTCAAGATTTTATAGATTTGTATATGTTTCATGATCCATCTACCCTATTCATTATTTCAATCTATTTCTAAAATCAAACAAGCAATCAACAATTCACAGTTGATAACAAAAGTGCATGGCGTATCAATGAGCACATGCACACTTTGTTTTACAATGAATAAAAGATTTTTCTTTTAAAAATTCATTTGAAAAATCTTTGCATGAAACTTATAAAAGATTTTTCTTTTCAAAATTCATTTGAAAATACTTGCAACTAACTTCTAGTATTCAAATTCCATTTCAATATAATTTCATTGCATTTGAAATCTTTAATAACTTGCAAAAATCAAATCAAATCTACATTTTCCAAATTTATGAACCAACTTGTAAAAATCATATAAATTCGAAAATGAACCTTCTTGACTCAGAACTTTTTACGGTAGCTTCATTTCATAGTCCACTACATTCCTGTAAAATTTTAGAATTTAGTTCCTTGCGTATATGCTAGAATTAATTTATACTAATAGGTCTAAAATCTGGGTTTACTATGCATTTTAGATTTCTGAATCAATTTTATAAACATTATATAAATTCAAAATTAAACTTATTCATTCAAACTTCTTATAGTAGACTCTGTTATTGCCTATCATCACAGTAAAAAAATTCATAATTAAATCCATTACCATTTATTACAGATTTAATAGTCTTTAGTAGGCACTTATGAAAATTAACTTAAAAGTTAGCCAACTTTGTAAAAGTCATATAAATTCCAAAATTAATCTTCTTCATTCAAACCTTTTACAGTAGTCTTGTCTATTGATCTAGTATCTGTGTATAAAATTTAATAACTAAATTCATTACCAATTGCTACAAATTTAATCATCTTTAACGGCCACTTCTCAAAATCATTCCATTAATTTCAGAAATCAATTTGGTAATGTTATACTCGGACAGTATTAATTCTAACATCAAGCACAGTTAGTCACAAGATTATCAGCTAATACCAATCCAAATAGCAACGACGAAATTTATGTGCTTCAATTAAAATCAAAATAACATATGATAATCAGAGAATTATACCCACAACAAAGCTTCCTTGCTTGAATTGATCATAAATAAACCCTAAATTCGGATTAAAGCTTGTTAGCCTGAATTGAAAGAGGTGTACAATCCCTACTTTGATGACGCTAAGTTGCTTAGAGGTTGTGGAAGCCCTAGAATTCAAATTAACCATGATTTTGTGCAGTTTTTCTTAACCCTAGTTTTCTTTCTTTTGGAATGAAGCAGAAATTTTTGTACGTGAGTGGGTTTTTTGTTTCTTCGCGCAAGGGAGTGAGGCGGTAACATCTGATAAGAGTTTAGAAAGCATTCAGTGGAAATAAACATATTTTATATTTAAATAAACTAGTGTGTACCCGTGCATTGCAGACGGTATGTCATAGAAAAACGTTATAACTATTTTTGAAGAATATAATTTATTATGCAATATTTGATGAATATTGTTAGAATAAATTAGTTATAAATTGAAATTACTATATTTTCAACTGTATTTTTGCTATGAAATTCGTATATTTTTATATTTGAATAAAAAATAAATTATCATTTTTATTTATTAAATTGAGATATATATCAATTTATTATTTATTATGATTCATTATTTACCAATCAAATAAATGAAAATAAGTATTCTTAATAAATTTTGAAATTAATATTTTTATAAAATTTCATAAATAAATATTTATACATATATTATGAAATTGACATTTAGGTTTTGATAATTTGACTAAAAGTTAAATGATGTATATATTAAATTTCAAATATCACTTGAGAAAATGACGAAAAATACCTAAAAACAGAAGTATAATACTAAGGACTCAATGTATTTGTATGCATTTATAGTTCTTGTAGCTATATTTATCAAAATAATTATTTTACATTATCAGAGTGATCAATTTTTTTAATTTAACCACTAAAAGAAATATTAAATGAAAATAAGATCTAAAATGTTACAGATCACATTGTCATTTTAATTATGTAAACAAAAGGATTTTTAATCCACTGTTTCATACCATACTATTTTTATTTTATAATAAAACATTTCAATTTTTTTAACATTTATGTAAAAAAGATAATAAAATATGATAGAAAAATATTTCTAATCAAAATATGGTATAATTTTATCCCATGATTAACTCGGATTACGAATATAAATAATTAAAATGTAACTTTTTGGACAAAAACGTACTGGTTGAAAATATTTATTCTTTTTTTTCAATATTATGGAATACAAACATTCATCACTTATCATTAATTGTAATGTTATTCTTCATAAAATATAATTTAATAATGATAAGAGTCCATTTGACGTACCAATTTAACGAAGGAAAAATGTTATATATGTCCATAATGGTGTATCAATTTTGAAAATATTTTTTTTGTATATATTTGTTTATAATGAAATACCAATTTTAGAAAGAAGAAAATTATATATATTTCTTTATATTAAATAAATATTTTTATAAAGAAAGAAATTTTATAAACTTAAATATAGAAAAATGTAAAAGTATCAAATATAATTTTGTATATAATTGTGAATATGTTAAATTATATGGACTTGAATGAAAATATAGTTTTGCCATTTATGTTAGTACGAATACGATGTACACATTAATTATCATTTTTTATGATTTATTAGCTCAATAAGTAAATATTTCTTTATTGGATTTATTTAAAAAAAATTATATTCAAGATCAATTAATAGATTCAAATATATGGACTTGAACGTAAAACTTAGGAGAAATCCATGATAATTGTTAAAATTATTGAATGTTGGCCAGTAAATACAAAATGATAGAAGAGATTATTAGTAGAACATTGTAATAGTTTGTATATAATTATGGGATGTAATACCTCTAAATTTTGCTTGGCAGTTCAATTTTTTTTCACTAAATTCAAGCAGTTGGGAGAAGTAAATGCAACCAACCTTGTCCCGATTCCTAAATTTTACCCTCCTGCCACGGTGTCCTCCGTTAGACCTATATCGTGGTGCAATGTAATGTATAAATGGATAGCCAAGATTATTGCAACTAGGCTACAATCTGTCCTGCCTGAGCTCGTATCTCTGAATCAAGCTGCATTCCTTCCAAATAGGAACATTCTAGACAATGTGATGTTAGCTCATAAGCTTCTAAAGGGGTATGGTCAGGCTCAAACAACTCCAAGTGCCATGATGAAGCGTGATTTAACTAAGGCATATGATAGTGTTTATTGGTCAATAATTGTTAAAGTAATGGCACTAATGGGTTTCCCCAAACCCTTTGTTGCCTGGATATATGTATGCATCTCTACTCCATCTTTCTCTCTCAAGTACAATGGTAAAGTGTCATGGTATTTCAAAAGCAATCAAGGCATATGTCAAGGAGACCCGTTGTCTTATTACTTATTCATCTTGGTGACGGAAGTTCTGACATGCATGCTCAATGCCAAATACTGTAATAAAGAGATCAGATTCCATCCTAGGTTTAAACAAACTAAGCACTCTTCTCTTCTCTTCTCTGATGACATTATGATATTCACTAGACCTGACAGTGAATCCATTGCTTCTATTAAGAGTACCCATGCCTCCTTTTGTATTTACACCGGGCAAAATCTAAACCCTTCAAAATCCTATATTTTGTTTGCTTTCATATCTCTCGCTAAGTCTATTGAGTTGACAGCCTCCTCTGGCTTTCAACCCATGCAGGGTGACATGAACTATCTGGGCCTCCCTTATGCTCTTCAATGGTTACTAACGCCAACTGCCTACCTCTCTACAACAAGATAATTAGTGTGATGGATAAATGGGCCTATCGTTTCCTCTCACAAGCTGACAGACTGGTTTTGATTAAATCAGTGAGATTCTCTTTAATGTTATACTGGGTCATAACTTTTATTCTGCCTAAAAAGCTTCTAACAATGGTCAGATGTGCTGTGTTAAGGTTCTTTTGGATTGGTAGCATACACAATGGGAAGAATATTCCTTGCTCCTTTGCATCAGTTGAAAATCCTCTATCCAAGGGTGGGTTAGGTATCCTTAATATAGAAAGATGGAACGTAGCAGTAATCATTCACCATTTCAATTCCTTGCTGACTAACAATAAGAGCCTTTGGTTTCAATGGTCCGTAATACACAACATAGGAAAGAAGTGGTTTTGGACTATGGATGCACCCCTCGGTTGCAGCTGGATATGGAGAAAGATCCTGGCATTGAGGAAAAATTTTCTGCCTTATCTCCGGTTTTCACTTTCTAATCATAGCAACAAACAATTCTGGAATGATCCTTGGCTGTGTGATTGTTTAATCCTAGCAGTTGTTTTATCTTAACAGCAAAAACATCAACCTGGAATAAATATGAGTGCTAAAGCAAGCGACTTCATCATTGATAGCAAGTTTACCCTTCCTTATACCAGTAATCAGAAATTGAGAGAATTCTGGGCTGGAATGAGTAATTATAACAACACATACCCTGTCACAGATGAGCTCCTCTAGGATGGCAAGCCCTACTAAGTAAAGCATGTTTATCACATAATTTCCAAAACTCAAAGTATGCCTAAGTATCCATGGCACAAGACCATATAGAATAATCAATCCACTAACTCAACCTTTTGCCGTGGAAAGTTTTAAATAATGCTTTGATGACTAAGGACAATTTGCTTGGGTATACGATGATTTCTGATTACTTGTGTGTGTTCTGCAACTTAGAAATTGAGAGTGTTCAACACTTAGTTTTTGAATGCACTGACCTTTATCTCATTTGGGTGAGGTTGATGGCCAAGATTGGTAGGAAGAATGTGTCTTTGCAGTCCTCAATTGAATGGGACTTGGTTCTGAAGTCAACAAGAAGGAGAGAAATGTTGGAATTCCTTAAGAAATTGAATGAATGGAAATATACAAAGTCCCACATCGCCTAATTGTTGAGAGCTATATTAGTTTATATATGGCTTTCTCATGAGGAGGTTGGGGGCCTGGGGCTCCCAAATGTATGCTTCGTTGTGAGGAGGGAGATAATGCATCTCCACCACACGCGCGCGCGCCGCCGCCGTCCGTCCGACCGGCCGAACCGGGCCGGGTATGGGTCTAAAATGACTATTCTTTTTGCTAGGCCGTCGTTTAACGGTTTTGGGCTTCGGTTGAAACTGGGTTGGGCCTGTAATTTAAAGAGAAGCGGGCGGGTAAAGACGGACAGAAGCGGGTGCGAGAAGCAGACGCGGCCTGTAATTTAAAGAGAAGAGGGCGGGTAAAGACGGACAGAAACGGGTGCGAGAAGCAGACGCGGGCGAATGGATGCGGCATGAGTGGGTGCGACTCGATTGGCGGGCAGGCGGGTGCGACTGTACGAAGTGGTACGGACGCAACTGTTTGAGCGAACGGGTGCAGACACGACCGTTCAGAAGAGATATGGACCAACTATATATAAGAAAGAAAACTGATCGCTTTCCTAACTCATTTTTCAGAATCCGAATCTTCTTCTTCTCTTCTGCTACCATACTCTAAATAACAGAGTGATATACTCATTACAATCTCGAGCAGAATACGTCTGTTGTATCTTGGGAGAATTTTGAAATAAAATTCTTAAGGAAATCGTTACGACGAGCCTCAGACATAATCCGGTTAGAATTCTAGTCTGATTGTATATTTATATACATTATTCTATATTCTATCCGTTATTCCGTTTATACTATTTATTCAAAATAGTATAACGCTGTTGTTGTAATTTATTTACAACATTCATATTGTTATAATAATTACTACAGAATTCCAGTGTAGTGGAAGAATTCTGAGTTATAAACTTGTGCGACGAGTTTATAGTAGCGTGCTATCTGTTTTAGCACACTAGAAAACTAACATCTTAAGAATTTTATTGTTTTATACTAAAACAGAGATGGCAACAGTTGACAACATGAAAATGGATAAGTCCACCTTTTCAGCGGTTATTTCTGAATGCAATTTGGTTCAGAACCCTAACCAATGGTGGATTGACACAGGAGCTACTCGTCCTGTTTGCTCTGAAAAATCCATGTTTTCAACATACCAGAAATTCAATCAGAAAGAAAGACTCTACATGGGTAATTCTGCAGTTTCCATGATCGAAGGCAGTGACACAGTTATCCTCAAGTTCACTTCTGGAAAAACTGTCAAATTGAATGACGTGCTTCACGTTCCAGACATACGCAAGAATCTGATCTCCGGCTCAGTGCTATCAAAGAAAGGATTCAAAAAATTGTGTTCGAATCAGACAAGATGGTTCTGTTCAAAGCTGGAATGTATATCGGAAGGGGTTATTTATGTGATGGCCTATTTAAGGCAAACGTAGCCTTATCGGCAATAAATCTATGTATTTTGATTGTGCTATTAATAAAATTGAAGTTTCTTACTTGCTTGAGCATGAAATTTTACTATGGCACGATAGATTAGGACACATAAACTTCCGAAAAATGAAGAAATTATCAAACTTGGGATTAATTCCCGAATTCCAAGTAGATAAGAACTACAAATGTGAGACATGTGTAGAAGCAAAAATGGTCAAACAACCATTTAAATCTGTTGACAGAAGCACCGAACCATTATGTTTGGTACATACAGATTTATGTGATTTTAAATCACTACCTACAAGAGGTGGGAAAAAGTATTTCATTACTTTCATTGACGATTATACGCGATATTGCTATGTATATCGTTTAAATAGTAAAGATGAAGCAATAACAGCGTTTATAAAATACAAGGCTGAGGTAGAAAATCAGTTAAATAAAAGGATTAAGATATTAAGATCTGATCGAGGTGGAGAGTATGAATCACCATTTGAACAGTTCTGTGCCGAAAATGGTATAATTCATCAAACAACAACTCCATATTCACCACAACAAAATGGTGTAGCCGAGAGGAAGAACAGAACGTTAAAAGACATGATTAATGTCATGCTTTTAACTTCTGGTCTACCGACGAACTTGTGGGGGGAAGCCTTAAATATGTCTAATCACATATTAAACAAAGTCCCTCACAATAAAACAGGAACAATTCCATATGAATTATGGAAAGGAAGCAAACCAAGTTTTAAATACCTCAAAGTGTGGGGGTGCTTGGCAAAAGTTCCAGTTCCGCCTCCCAAGAGATCAAACTTGGACCAAAAACAGTAGATTGTTATTATCTTGGGCCAGCCCAAAATAGTAGTGCCTACAGATTTTTGGTATTCAAGTCTGATATAACTGATATTCATGTAAATACAATCATGGAATCAAGAGATGCCTCATTCTTTGAAGATGTGTTTCCACACAAAAGGAATGAAGGAAATAATATCCCAAAAAGGACAAGAGAAGAATCAAACGATTCACATGAAGATGAAACTCGTCATCAAATTGAGGATGTTGGACCAAGAAGAAGCGTAAGAGCTAGAACTTCCAAAACATTAGGTTCGTACTTTTTTACATATGTATTAGAGCACGAACCTCAAACGTACAAGGAAGCAATGTCATCTTCTGAATCCTCATGTTGGAAAGAAGCAATCCAAAGTGAGATTGATTCAATTCTAAGTAATAAAACTTGGGAAATTGTTGATATTCCACCAGGAATAAAACCAATTGGCTGCAAATGGATTTTCAAGAAGAAAATGAAAGCAGATGGCTCTATCGACAAGTATAAAGCCAGATTAGTAGACAAGGATATCGTCAAAAAGAAGGAGTAGACTTTTTTGATACATATTCGCCGGTAACACGAATAACCTCTATAAGAATGCTAGTAGCAATTGCATCCATCTATAATCTAGAGATTCATCAGATGGATGTAAAAACAGCATTCTTAAATGGAAATCTCGATGAGGAGATTTACATGGAGCAACTCGAGGGATTTATTTCCAAAGGAAATGAAAACAAAGTCTGTAGATTAGTCAAATCATTATACGGACTAAAACAAGCTCCAAAGCAGTGGCACGCAAAATTTGATAGTGTCATGATGAGAAATTGTTTTCGTATAAATGAATGTGACAAATGTGTTTATTATAAACAACTTGGACAATCATATGTGATGATCTGTCTATATGTGGACGATATGCTAATATTCGGTCCAAATACTCAGGTAATTGAGACCATAAAGAAAATGTTGATCAACAATTTCGACACGAAAGACTTGGGTGTTGCAGATATTATTTTGGGAATAAAAATAATAAAAACACCTAATGGAATTGAGTTATCTCAATCACATCATGTATAAAAAGTGATTGAAAGATTTCAAAATTTTGGAATTAGAGGAGTAAATACACCTTTTAATCCATCAGAAGTACTGCATAAAAACACTAATGAGAGTGTAATGCAACTGGAATATTCTCGTGTAATAGGATGTCTCATGTATCTCATGAATTGCACAAGACCAGATATAGCTTATGCAGTAAGTCGCTTGAGCAGGTATACAAGCAATCAAGGGAAGGAACACTGGAAAGCACTAATGAGAGTGCTTGGATATTTAAAAAATACCACTAACTATTCCTTACATTATGGAAAATATCCTGCCGTCTTAGAAGGATATAGTGATGCAAACTGGATTGCAGATTCAGAGGAATCAAAATCAATGAGTGGTTATGTCTTTACCCTAGCAGGGGCAGCAGTGTCATAGAAATCTACTAAAGAAATATGCATAGCTCGATCCACTATGGAATCAGAGTTCATTGCATTAGATAAAGCAGGCGAAGAAGCAGAATGACTTCGTCACTTTTTAGAAGATATTCCATTTTGGCCTAAACCTGTACCGGCCATATGTATACACTGTGATAACCAAGCTGCGCTAAGTAGAGCGCACAACTTTGTGTGTAATGGAAAGTCACGACATATTCGTCGACGCCATAACACAGTTAGGCAGTTACTCTCAAATGGAACAATTTCCATAGATTATGTGAGAACAAATGATAACCTAGCGGATCCATTTACTAAAGGTTTATCAAGAGAGAAAATTGACTGCGCATCGAGGGGAATGGGTTTAAAAGCCTAAACCACAAAGAGTTATCTTATACGGAAACCTATCCTAGCGACTGGAGATCCCACGGACTAGGATCAGTAGGCAAACCAGTTCTGAATAACTCAAAACGTAATGCATTTGCATGGGCATAGTCCAACTCCATTCCTATGGTGCACAACATAAATGCATGCCTACAGAAGTATGTAAAGGTTAAAACTATGTTTTTTAATGATGATCATATCTTGGAAATAACAAGTGAGGTATATGTAGGATACTCTTAATGGTTACGATCACCTATGTTAGTGTGAGCTGGGTCGGCTCTATGAGAATATTAAAAGGCTTTTATTCTCTAAAACACTCGCAGAACCAAAAATTGTTCAGGACCAAAATGAACACAACCAAGAGATTGGATAAGAAGGGAATCAATGCTTCGTATAGCTTATTGTCTGGATATACAATAAAGGCCGATGGTTCAAGATGAAATAATTCACCGATTAGCCAAGTAAATCCGATAAGTTTTAACTAGGGAAAGTTCAAAGTGAAATATCTACTTATCTACGATAAAGCATTAATTCCATATATACTCTGTGATATTTCGCTTTGTGTGGGGGATATGTATATTATCATTCATGTGGGGGTTGTTGGAATTCCTTAAGAAATTGAATGAATGTAAATATACAAAGTCCCACATCGCCTAATTGTTGAGAGCTATATTGGTTTATATATGGCTTTCTCATGAGGAGGTTGGGGGCCTGTAGCTCCTAAATGTATGTTTCGTTGTGAGGAGGGAGATCATGCATCTCCATCACACACGCGCGCGCCGCCGCCGTCCGTCCGTCCGACCGACCGAACCGAACCGGGCCGGGCTCGGGTACGGGTACGGGTCTAAAATGACTATTATTTTTGCTAGGTCATCGTTTAACGGTTTTGGGCTTCGGCTGAAACTGGGCTGGGCCTGTAATTTAAAGAGAAGCGGGCGGGTAAAGATGGACGCGACTGTTTATAAAGCGGACGGCCTTTAGATGCGAACAGAAGAGGGTGCGAGAAGCAGACGCGGGCGAATGGATGCGGCATGAGCGGGTGCGACCCGATTGAAGTGGCGCGGGCAAGCGGGTGTGACTGTACGAAGTGGTACAGACGCAACTGTTTGAGCGAACGGGTGCAGACACGACCGTTCAGAAGAGATACGGACCAACTATAAATAAGAAGGAAAACTGATCGCTTTTCTAACTTATTTTTCAGAATCTGAATCTTCTTCTTCTCTTCTGCTACCATACTCTAAATAACAGAGTGATATACTCATTACAATCTCGAGTAGAATACGTCTGTTGTATCTTGGGAGAATTTTGAAATAAAATTCTTAAGGAAATCGTTACGACGAGCCTCAGATATAATCCGGTTAGAATTCTAGTCTGATTGTATATTTATATACATTATTCTATATTCTATCCGTTATTCTGGTTATACTATTTATTCAAAATAGTATAACGCTGTTGTTGTAATTTATTTACAACATTCATATTGTTATAATAATTACTACAGAATTCCAGTGTAGTGGAAGAATTCTGAGTTATAAACTTGTGCGACGAGTTTATAGTAGCGTGTTATCTTTTTTAGTACACTAGACAACTAACAAGAAAGAGATGGTGGAATGATGTGCTACTGTCTTAAGATATATATTCACCTTATATAGAGGGAGAGAAACAACAGATATTTCGACAAAGCTGCTCGTAACCGTGTCCTGTTGTGGAACGTGCTGAAGAATGACATATTAAATGGCTTCAGGTTCGCAACTCCAGCTTGTGCACTCTGTTGGGAGATTGGTAATTTTAGGTTGTCCTTCTTAGTGCTTCGGGCATTACTTGGGGCTTCCCCTTGCCGTACTTTGAGTTCTTGTTGTTGGCTGCTTGAGCTACTGCTTGAGCTACTGCTTGACTTTGAGTTGCATAGGTTCTGCTTCGAGTCATGCTTGTGATCTGGACTACGACCTGTGTTTTTGTTGTTTTCTTCTTTTCCTTTTCCTTATTTTGTTCTTTGTCCTAATTCTTTGTAGTTCTTAATTTTCTTCTGCTCGAAGTGTGTTTCGAGTAGTTTTTTTTCTTTGCAATAAAATATGGTAGGGGCCTAACCAACCTCGCTAGCTTTGCTAGAAAAATAATTTGTTTTACCATTTTTGTCAATATGAATACGATACACATATTGAACTGTTATTTTTAAAAATTTATTAGATCAATTAATGAATATTCGTTATTTTATTTGTTTTAAAAAAAATTAAATTTAAGATCAACGAACTAAATTTAATATATATATATATATGGACTTAAATGTAAAATAATCTAAAAAACTTGGAAGGGATCTATAAATAAATTTTAAAATTAGTGTTAAATTTTAATGATAGAAGAGGTAACCAATAGAAACATTGTAACAATTATAACAACAATAAATTATGATGAGGTAAAAGTAAAATATCCAGAGAAAATTAAGGAGAGAGAAGAGAATTCCTATAATTAATAAGCGAGCTGTAAATTCTTCTACTTTACTATTATTTAATAGATCCGTGCATTTCACCGCCCTTAAATCAACATTTTATATCCTTTTTTATTTCATTCATATACCATTTTGTTTTATTAAAATATCACTTTCCAATTTTTAATGATTCTAAAATAACTGTTTTATTTTTCAAAACAGTTTCAACATTGCTATGAACGCACCATGACATCTCATTCTATTGCGGTTCTATTTATGTGTATTTCGGCAAACGCGTGGTGGTGGGATGAACGATTATTGTTTTTATACATATTGTATATGTTTAACAATAAAAAATGATTTGTACAAAAAATTAGCCATATTTGTGCGTTGAAAATCAAGTGTAGTTAGTTTGAATTTTTATTTTTAAGTTGCAACATCTAATTTTTGTTAGTTTGAATTTTTACTTATAGTATTGATTAATAAAGAATGAATCTAGAAAGTAAGTTTATTTGTTAGATCCTATTTTTGAAGTGGTATTAAGATTTTTTAATATTTATAGAGAGACGTTTTGAATTTATAAAAGAAGTTTAATCATTAGGTTCTACTGATACGAAGATTTAATAGTATCAGTATAGAGACGTTTTTTAGTTCACGCTGACATAAAAAAAGTGATATCAAATGCATTGCAGCTATTATCAAAAATTATTAGTTAATAAAGATTTTTAAGTGATATTAAAATTTGATAATAACAGAGTCTTTTTTGGCAGCTCACGCTGACACCAAAAAAGTGTGATGTCAAAAGTATTACAACTATTAATAAATATAATACAGTTTTAACATAAATAAGTAATGTATTAAAAGAAATTAACACGTTAGTAAATTATAACAATAATAAGTGATATACCGTGAGCTCATTCATGTCCATGGAATAAATCTTTCTTTTTAGACTCGTTCTCTAGTACAAGCTCAGAATTTAATGGTAGACCATACCATTTTGATAGTATATAATTCTATTTATAAACGATTCGGTCCTTTCTCTATTAAAGCGCCTTTCCCTTTACACCAGAAAAGACATCACGTGAATTGCTCACATTATTTCCTCGTACTATTCCTCCATCGTTGGATCTTGCCACGTGTTCTTCATTCGTTTGATTTGTTTAATATGCACAGATTATTGATGTGGATTTAAGCAGAAGAATTTGCTTTGGGCGGAAGAATTTAGCTTTGGGCGGGAGAATTTGACTTTAGATGGGAATTTTGAATTTCAGAATATCATGCTTAAGAGTGGTGTTGCATGCTAAATGTTGCCTACCTAATATAGACGCAACATGTGCTGCTTAAGCTGCATTCTTTGTGCATGTATGCTTTTGACATGTCATCAACACAACTTGAGGTGAATGTGGCCAAAAGGTATTGTGCCTTGTTGATGTTTCAGCCATGGCAGTGCGGTTAAGAAGTGTGGGACTCAACGACTTTTAGGTATGGCGACGCAGCTTGCTCATATGGACTGAGTAGAACATCAACCATGGCGGTGCAGATTGTTTGCAATGGGATTTGCCTGCTTCAATCATGCGGCATATCCTGTTCACATTGATCTTGTTTGACTCTAGCAATGGCGATGCAGCTTGCATATGTCGAGATGTGCCGACTCTAGTTATGGTGGTGTAGCCTGCATTTGTTTGGGGTGTGCTTACCTTTTGTTATGAGTTTGCTTGGGTTTGGAGCAGCACTGATTACTATGTGTGAAATTTATGTCGGTGTAGTTTTAGTGAGAGTTCTTGTTGGGCTTTACATATTGTACTTTAGAACTTGCACAATTCATTTATAACGTAAATGCGACCTGGTCTGTCGCATTACAACCCTGTGCAGTCTATTAACCTCATTTACATGAACTTGCACTAAACATCTATATTGAAAAAAACGGACATAACACTTGCCCCCTTCACCTCAAAGCTTGAGCTAATGTAGACTAGGATAGACTTGTCATTTCGCATCCAGTTTTATATGGATGCAAAAGCAAACTGGATGTCAACCCAATCGGGTACATATGTAAACTAAGACAAAATGTTTAATCGAGCATATAATCGAGTACAAAAGCTAATTGAATGCCAAACATACTTGAGTACATATGGAGCAAAAGCAAACCGAATGTCAAATCTAATCAGGTACATATGGATGTAAGAGGCAACTGAATTCCAAACCTAATTGGGTATATATGGGTACATAAGCTAATTGAATGTTAAACCTAGTTGAATACGTAAGGAAACAAATGCAAACCTGATGTCAAACCTAATCATGTATATATGGAAACCAATCTATAACTGAGATATATTGTTTAACCGAACATATCACTGAATGCAAATGCTAATCGAATGTCAAACTTAATTGGGTATGTATGAACGCAAAAGCTAATTAAACGTCAAACCTAATCGGGTATATATGGGTACAAAAGCTAATCGAATACCAAACTTAATCGGATATATATTGATGCAAAAGCTAAATGTGTACATATGAAAACCAAAATATAACCTAGATAAATTGTTTAGCCGAGATATATTATTTAACTGTGATACATAGACAAAGTCCTGTAGCATGTTTGTGATGTGTGAAATGATAGTTTTGTATAGCATTTTAACTATGAAATCCACTAGAATGTTTAAAAAATGCAAAATGATAATTTAGTGTAGCATTTTTGTTACAAAATCCAGTAGAATGTTTGTATATATGAAATGATAGTTTCATGTGACATTTTAACTATGAAATCCACTAGAACATTTAGAACATACAAATTGATAGTTTAATGTAGTATTTTATTTTTGTTACAAAGTATACTAGCATGTTTGTGATATCTGAAATGATAGTCTACTAATATGACATTTTAGCTATAAAGTCTAGTAGCATGTTTAAAATATGAAAAATGATGGTTTAATGTAGCATTTGTAGTTACAAAGTTCAGTGGCATTTATATGATATCTGAAATGATAGTTTGATGTGACATTTTTGGTATGAAGTTAACTACCATATTTCTAGAATAATGAACCACGGGGTACTTGCAAAAGTATGAAAAGTATGTATTACAACTTTAGATTACACAATATATGTCTATTCCTATTACTTTTAGTTGCACTAAACTGCAATATACAACTAGCGTAATGCAAAAACTTCTTGTTCAATGTTTGTACCGTGAAAATCTTAAACAACATATATTGCTGAATACTTAAAAATGTTCAATAAAATTTAATACACATGTAAATTCTACAATATTTATGAATGGTACAAATAGCTAACTATTAAAATGAAATGCTTCATACATTTAGTATTACACTTTAACAAATTCAACAACAGCTTGAAGCGTACCAGATTACAATCAATATCCAATACATCATTTGAAACTAACAAGAGCAACATTCAACATTAGATGCAAAATAATAAAACACTAACAGATTAATTGCATGGCACACATAGAAATGTTGGTTTCATATATCATTATAATATAAAAAGGTGCAATAAACAAATACATAAACAAAAAACTGATCAAACAACATTATCAATTAAAAGTAATTTCATAATATGTCAAACATCCAGTTCGGATTAACATCGTGTCAGATTTTCACGTTGTTCACAAGCAGGTGACACATTCAAACTTCATTCACTTCACGTTATTCGAAAACGCTCATGGCAACGTCTTCTATTCTTGGCATCACAAAGCAAAGCGAGGAATGCGAACTCAACTCAAGCAATGCAAAATGAAGGAGTGGCATTCTTGATATTCATCGGAGAGGAATGGTGAAGTGAGACACATCTTCGAGTCGACATCTTAGACGAATAGCAGCAGCGAGCTTTGTGTAGATGGAGCGGCGAACTTTGGTAAAAGCAAGGCAAAGCAAAGGTCGATCTCAAATGAGGCTAGAATAGAGGCAGAGCGACTTTATTCAAAGTGATACCCTCTTCATTGGAGCGGTCGCTAGACATAAAAAATAAAAGTATTTCCTTTGGACGAAATAAAGAATCCCGTGAATTTTAGATCAAAAAACGTGAAACATTTTGTCTTTGGCTTATTTTCCACAATAATCTAACCCTTCCATAACAATTTTTTTTTAACCCGATGAACAAAGTGCTGCCAAAATAAAAGATGAGCACTCATAGAAATATCAATTTTGAATAATTGTAGTAGCTGTTTATGATGCAAATTCAAGCAATAAAAAATAACAAAATGGATATGGATATAGTTAACAATGGAACCACTGTAAAGTTTGTGTTTTCCGCTCCAATTTTGCTTTCTTTTTGATTCTCGTTGCTGTTGTGATCTAAATTACCTTTTTAGCATCAACAAACGATAATTTACATAGACTGAATTATAAGCTTGCTATACTTGAGATTCATTCAGATCTTAACTTCTTCTTAAACTCTATATGAGATGGTTCCCCACTTTATCAGAAACAAAGTCCACAAAAACACTAATGCACCCTATCCAAGTTCAAAGTACTTAATTGAAGTCCCAAAACATTAAATCCTAACTCAAAACTCCAAGTCCCAAACTCAAATCAATCTCAAAACAACCAAAACCGAATACTACAAAAATAGATATAGATAATGATATATGTATCTGAAAAATATCATACCTAGAAAAACGCACACAAATGCACGCTCGCGCTTTGATGTTATGTTAAAATATTTATATGAACACACTAAGAGAGAAAAAAGATAAAATAGAAGAACTAATTTTATTAACTTGTGAAAAAATAGTTTTCAAGAGGTTGAATGCACCGCTAAGATATAGCATTACTTATAGATAACGTTTGCCTGTACTCAGCTAAGGTAGTGTTATTGTTAGAGAACCACATATTATCACAAAACCAATTGGTAATGTGAAGAGGAGTCTCTTAGTATTTATGCATGATTTATATTGTAAATTGTCCGATGTGGGACTAATCTCAACAAGCCCCCGCACGTGTGGCGTATCATCAGCCAACACGTGGACATTCATTGAGGGTGACGTGTGACACAATTAAACCTGCTCTGATATCATGTTAGAGAACCACATATTATCACAAAACCAATTGTTAATGCAAAAGGAACGTTTCTTAGTATTTATGAATGATTTATATTGTAAATTGTCCAATGTGTGACTATTCTCAACAGTTATCAACATTTCCATTTACATAAACGTTCAATGTTAATAAAAAAAAGAATAAAGTTTTTTTTATAATTTTTTTATAGTTTTTTGGGGATCTTGAGACCACAATTACTACAGTATCATTGCTTTGGTATAATACTTTTCTTCTATGAAAACAATTTTCATTGACTATTTCATTAGAGCAAAAGTTGGGGCATGCAAGCCCTTTTAGTTGACAGACTATTCTATATAGTCACCTGCAAATTCAACAATTAGCACTCTTATATAATATGAACCACTAAAATTAAATGGTATCAAAAAAGAGAAGAATGGTAGTAATAATCTTCACGCTGTTATGTTCAATTCAAACATCAACAACCCATGGTTCAAAAGAATGCAATCCTTCCAGATGTGGGAATCAATACATAGGCCATCCTTTCATATTAAAGAAAGGTCCTCCTTCTAACTGTATTGGAGATGAAAATTACCAACTGTCATGTATTGGAAATAAGACATTCATGGCAGCTCCTTATGACAAGTATCTTGTTACCAACATTTCTCACGACAACTCCACCATTAACATAGTTGATATGGAGTTGGCAAGTGGCAAGTGCAGCCTCCATTTCCAAGCTATAACTTCTACTTCCTTTCCAGCCGGCTTAAGTTTAATATATAATTGGTGGGGGTTCATAAACTGTTCAGAAAACCTAGACAGCAATTTCACTGGGGCAGCAATTCCCTGCCTTAGTCAAAACAACAGATTCATTTATGTCACGTACTCTGATTTGATTGATGATCTTGCTATATCATGTAGTTATCTGACTATGGTTCCTGTTATGATATATCATAACGATTTGTATAACAATATCATGAATCCTGGTGTGAAATTGTACAACAATGGAGATGACATATTTGGAATGATGAAGAATGGGTTCACCCTTTCATGGAGGAGTGTGAAAATTCCAAGATCCAAAATCATCCATCAGTGCCTTAATCAAGCTTTACAATAAGTAGCCATGTTATCTCTATTTTCAATCTCCCTGGTATCTCTTATTCACAAATGTTTAGTTTATGGAGTGCACCAATTTTGACCGAATCAAATTTCTCTGAGAAATTGAGATTGAATTCATGGTTTGCGTATAGAATAGTCAGTATTTTATTATATTTGGAAGCTCCATTGTTTTTGCCGTGTTCATCAACATCATATTTCTGTATTTAGGTAATTGCCTTGCTTCAACGTAATGCCCAAACACAACAAAAATACAGCGTCATGTCTTTTTAAGTAATACAAGTATCCATAAATAAAACTGAATTGACATATATGAATTACATGGGTTGTGGATCCATGACATATATCATTAATTTTTCTTTTAATAGTGACGGTCAACTAACCAAAAGACGATATGTTTTTACCATGATATCTTTTTTTTGCAGTGATAATCATACCCGGAAGACTTATAATAGCACCACTATGTATACTTGTCTTTCTCTTATTAAAAATGCTTTCTCCTATCGACTATGTAGAAAATTTTCTAAGTAACCAACAACGAACAATGCTAACACGGTACATACACACTGACATAGTCGCAATGACCAGGCATTTCAAAGATAATTTAGGACAAGGAGGATTCAGAACAGTTTACAAAGGAGTGCTACCTGGTGATTAGTTAATTGCCGTCAAGTTGTTGGGTACATCAAACGATAACGGAGAAGATTTTATTAGCGAAGCATCCACCGTAGATAAAATTCACCATACCAATGTTGTTCGATTAATTGGCTTTTGCTCAGAAGGTTTACACACGGCTCTTGTTTATGAGTACATGTTGTTATACGGCCAGTATACAAAAAATAGAGATTAATCACTTATAAACTCGTCATACAAGTTTACAAATCAGATTTCCACTACTTTGGAATTATGTATCAGTAATATTGAACAATAACTATTGTTGTAATGAATTTATAACAACAAACTACAACAATAGCAACAACTAAGTGCTGCATTAAACAATAGCGATAAACAATCTTTGCACTACTTCGTAGAAACAGCACAACTTTGAAACGAAAAGATGACAGAATGATGTGTGTGTATATAAAAAAACAAGAAATCTAACCGGATGGAGAAGAAAATTTCGTCTGAGGCTTGCCGTAACAATTTTCTTAAGACTTTATTCAAAGTCTCCCAAGATACAACAGACGTGGTCTGCTCGAGATTGTAGTGTGTATGATCTTCTGTGCGATACGTAGAACTCTCTGGATTTTACAGTTTTTAGAAACGAGGAGGAAGAGAAGAAAAATTCGAGTGGGAAACTGATTAAGTTTCCCGCTCCTTTTATAGGCGAATTCCCAGTGGTCATGTCCATTGGGAATAGTCGCGTTTCGTCTCTTCGTTTGCAACGGCTAAAAACGGTCGCGCATCTTCGTTTGCAATGATCGCGTCTCTTCATTTGCAACGACTATTTCTGTTTGAAAACAGCGCCCGTTCAAACAGTTCGCAATGGCCATTTCCGTTGGGAAATCCGCTTCCATTCAAAGTCAACAATCGCTTCTGTTTGAATTTGAACAATATAAAAACTGTTTACTTTTGTGCAGCAAAAATATTACACGGTCCGCTTCTATTAGACCCACACCCGCACCCGACCGGGCCCGGTACGAGACAGGCGGACGGTGCGCTCGCGTGTTAGTTCATGGCCATATAAGTCCTACACCTCGCACACCAGATCCTAAGGGCCAATATTGGTTTGAGGAAGGTAGTATATAAGCATGAATATTAACTTATTTTTGGCGATATGGGATAATATCCCATTCACTATAAAGGGCCTCAAAAAATCCCCCACATGAATGATGATATATGTCTCCCCCACATAAAGTGTAATACCACACAGTTCATATGGAAATAATGTTATATCGAGGATAAATAAATATTTCACTTTGAACTTTCCCTCGTTAAAACTTATCGGATATACTTGGTTAATCGGTGAATTATTTCACCTTGAACCGTCAGCCGTTTGTGCATAACCAGACAATAAGCTTTACAAAGCATTGTTTCCCTTCACATCCAATCTCTTGGTTGTGTTCATTTTGGTCCTGAATAAACTCGGTTCTGCGAGTGTTTTAGAGGATTTAAGTCTTTAATATTTTCATAGAGCCAAGTCAGCTCACACTAATATAGAGATTACAACCATTAAGAGTATACTACATATACCCCACTTATTATTTTCAAGATATGGCCATCATTAAAAAAAAATTAGCTTTAACCTTTTAATACTTCTATAGGCATGCATTCTATTGTGCACCATAGGAATGGAGTAGGACTAAGTTCAAACAAATACATTAATTCTTGAGTTACTCAAAACTAGTTTGGCTATTGATCCTAGTCCGTGAGATCTCCAATCGTTAGGATATGTTTCCGTATAAGCTAACTCTTGTTGGTTTAGGCTTTTAAACTCATTTCCCTCGATGCGCTGTCTATTTTCTCTCTTGATAAACCTTTAGTAAATGGATCCACAAGGTTATTAGTAGTTCTCACATAATCAACGGAAATAGTTCCATTTGAGAGTAACTGTCTAACTATGTTATAGCGTCGACGAATATGTCGGGACTTTTCATTATACACAAAGTTTTGTGCTCTACTTAACACTGCTTGATTATCACAGTATATACATATGGCCCGTGCAGGTTTAGGCCAAAGTGGAATATCTTCTAAAAAATGACGAAGCCATTCTGCTTCTTCGCCTGGTTTATCTAAAGCGATGAACTCTGATTCCATAGTAGATCGAGCTATGCACGTTTGTTTAGTAGATTTCCATGACACCATTGCTCCTATTAAGGTGAAGACATAACCATTAGTTGATTTAGATTCCTTTGAATTAGAAATCCAATTTGCATCACTATATCCTTCTAAGATGGCAGGATATTTTGCATAATGCAGGGAAAAGTTCGTAGTACTCTTTAAATATCTCAACACTCTCATTGGTGCTTTCCAGTGTTCCTTCCCTACGTTTCTTGTACACCAGCTCAGTCGACTTACTGCATAAGCTATATCTGGCCTTGTGCAATTCATGAGGTACATTAGACATCCTATTACACGAGAGTATTCCAGTTGCATTACACTCTCATTAGTGTTTTTATGCAGTACTTCTGATGGATTAAAAGGTGTCTTACTCTTTTAATTCTGTAATTTTAAAATTTTTCAATCACTTTTTCCACATAATTTGACTGAGATAGTTTAATTCCATTAGGTGTTTTTATTATTTTGATTCCTAAAATAACGTCTGCAACTCCTAAATCTTTAATGTCGAAATTGTTGATTAACATTTTCTTTATAGTCTCTATTACCTTGCTATTTGGACCAAAGATTAGCATATCGTCTACAAATAAACAAATCATCATGTATGATTGTCCAACTTGTTTATAATAAATACATCTATCACATTCATTTATACGGAAACCATTTTTCATCATGACACTATCAAATTTTGCGTACCATTGTTTTAGAGCTTGTTTTAGTCCGTATAATGATTTTACTAATCTACATACATTGTTTTCATTTCCTTTGGAAATAAAAGCATCGGGTTGCTCCATGTAAATCTCCTTATAAAGATTTCCATTTAAGGCTGCTGTCTGTACATTCATTTGATGAATCTATAGATTATATATGGATGCAATTGCTATTAATATACTTATAGAGGTTATTCGTGTAACCGGTGAATAAGTATTAAAGAAGTCTATACCTTCCTTTTGACATATCCTTTGGCTACCAATCTTTCTTTATATTTGTTAATAGAGCCATCTAGTTTCATCTTCTTTTTGAAGATCCTTTTACAACCAATCGGTTTTATTCCACGTAGAAGATCAACTATTTCCCAAGTTTTATTACTTAGAATTGAATCAATTTCACTTTTGATTGCTTTCCAACATGAAGATTCAGAAGATGACATTGCTTCCTTATACGTTTGAGGTTCGTGTTCTAACATGTATGATAGAAAATTTGAACCAAATGTCTCGGACGTTCTTTCCCTTATGCTTCTTCTTGGTTCAACTTCCTCAATTTCACGATGAGTTTCATCGTCATGTGACTTGCTCGATTCTTCTCTTGTCCATTTAGAGACATAATTTCCTTCATTCCTTTTGTGCGGAAACACATCTTCAAAAAATGAGGCATCTTGAGACTCTATGATTATATTGACATTAATATCAGGTATATCAGACTTGAATACCAAAAATTTATAGGCACTACTATTTTAGGCTGGCCCTAAATAGTAACAGTCTATGGTTTTTGGTCTAAGTTTGACTTTCTTGGGAGGTGGTACTGGAACTTTTGCCAAGCATCCCCACACTTTGAGGTATTTGAAACATGGTATGTGTCCTTTCCATAACTCATATGGAATTGTTCCTATTTTTTTGTGAGGAACCTTATTTAATATGTGATTAGACATTATTTAAGGCTTCCCACCACAAGTTCGTCTGCTGGCCAGAGGGCAATAGCATTGCATTAATCATATCTTTTAATGTTCTATTCTTTCTCTCGGCAGTACCATTTTATTATGGTGAATATGGAGCTGTTGTTTGATGGATTATACCATTTTCTACACAGAAATTTTCAAATGGTGATTCAATTCTCCACCTCGATCGGATCTCAATATCTTGATTTTTTTATTTAACTGACTTTCTAAGCAATATCATGTATAGTCGTCAATAAAAGTTATAAAGTACTTTTTCCCTCCTCTTGTAGGTAAAGATTTAAAATCACATAAATCAGTGTGAACCAAACCTAGTGGTTCAGTACTTCTATCAATACAATGAAATAGTTTATTAACCAATTTTGTTTCTACACATGTCTCACATTTGTAGTTTTTATCTACTTAGAATTTAGGAATTAATCCCAAGTTTGCTAATTTTTTCATTTTTTGGAAATTTATGTGTCCTAATCTATCATGCCATAGTAAAATTTCATGCTCAACCAGATAAGAAACATCATTTTTATTTAGAGCACAATCAGAATACATAGTTTTATTGCCGATTATGGCTACATTTGTCTTAAATAGGCCATCACATAAATGACCCCTTCCTATATAAATTCCAGCCTTAGACAGAACTACTTTATCCGACTCGAAGACCATATGAAAGCCTTTCTTCGAGAGCATAGGTCTAGAGATAAGATTCTTGTGGATATCCGAATTATGAAGAACTTCATTTAGTGTCACTGTTTTTCCGAATGTAAATTTTGAGGACAACGGTGTCGTTACCTTTGATAATGGAAACTGCAGAATCGCCCATGTAGAGTTTTTCTTCTTGATCGTATCTCTTGTAAGTGGAAAACAAAGATATGTCAGAATAGACATGATGAGTAGCGCCTATGTCTGCCCATCATTGTGCAGGGTTCTGTACTATGTTGCATTCTAAAACAACTCCTGAAAAGTTCATCTCCTCAATGGTTGAACTCAAATTTCCCACTATATTTGCCACCGATTTGTCATTCGTCTTCTTGTGCCTACAATCTTTAGCTGTATGCCCAGTTTTTTCGCAGATCCAACATTTGCCTTTGAACTTCTTGGTTTTCTTATCTTTAGATTGATTATCTAGTGACTTTTCTTTTTGTTTTTGAAATGTCTTTTCTTCTTTGACTCTTTTGTATCAAGTGCCTCTTTGCCTTTGGGTTGTTTTATTTTACGATTATGTGCCTCAATTTTTAATCCGACAATGAGATTTTCTAAGGAAATCTTCGTTTTCTTATGTTTTAAATAGTTACGGTAGTCTCTCCAAGATGGTGGTAATTTTCCTGTTATCGCTGCAACAAGGAACGACTCTCCAACTTTATGTCCTTCCGATTCAAGTTCATGGATTATAAGTTGGAATTTCTGCGCTTGACTAGTTACGGATTTGGAATCTACCATTTTGTATTCCTTAAATTTATCTACTATGAACTTCTTTAAACTGACATTCCACGTCTTGTATTTATTTGCAAGTGCAGTCCATAGGGATTTTGCTATTTGGTGTGGCTGATAAACTTTATACAGTACTTTATCCAAATAATTCAGATTGTAGTTTCGGCATAGGAAGTCCGAATGCTTCCATGAGTCAATTTTGAGAAAAACATTTACGTCTTTTTCTCTAATCTGCCTGTCTTCGGGCTTTGGTTAATCCTCCTCAATGCACTTCTACAGCCCTAATGTGGTGAGATAAAACAACATTTGATTCTGCCATGTCACGAAGTCATCGCCATCTCCTCTAAATGGATTAGGCTTGTTGTGGTTAGCAGTTTTTGCTAATAGTTCAACTGTCACCATCTCTGTTTTACTGAAAACAGGAAAGTCTTAAGATGTTATACGACCAGTGTACAAAAAACAGAGATGAATCACTTATAAACTCGTAACACAAGTTAGCAAATTAGGTTTTCACCACTTTGGAATTATGCATCATTAACATTGAACAATAACTATTGTTGTAATGAATTTACAACAACAAACTACAGCAATAACAACAACTAAGTGCTGCGTTAAACTATAGCGATAAACAATCATTGTACTACTTCGTAGAAACAACACAACTTTGAAATGGAAAGATGATAGAATGACGTGTGTGTGTGTGTGTGTGTAAACGAACAAGAAAACTAATTGGATGAAGAAGGAAATTTCGTCTGAGGCTTGTCGTAACAATTTTCTTATGACTTTATTCAAAGTTTCCCAAGATACAACAAACGTGATCTGCTTGAGATTGTGGTGTGTATGGTCTTTTATACGATACGCATGACCGTTTGAATTTCGAAGCTTTCAGAAACGAGGAGGAAGAGAAGAAAAATTCGAGTGGGAAAATGTTCAGGCTTCGTGCTCCTTTTATAGGTGAATTTCCAATGGTTATGTCCGTTTGAAAAGCAGCAACAGAAATCTACGTCCATTCAAATCCAATAGTCGCTTCTATTTGAATTTAAACAGTAAAAAAACTGTTTACTTTTGTGCTGCAAAAGTATTACATGGTCCGCTCTTATTGGACCCGGACCCGATCCGGCCCGACCCCGTATAGGACGGGTGGTGCGCGTGTGTGTTAGTTCAAGGCCATATAGGTCCTCCCCCTCACACAAATTACCTGACCCCTAGGGCCAATATGGGTTTGAGGAAATTAGTATATAAACATGAATATTAACTTATTTTGACGATGTCCCAATATCTCATTCACGATAAAAGGCCTCTAACACATGTATAATGGATCTTTAGATTAGTATATTTTTCATCGACCCAAAAGTTCATGACAAAGAAGCTGACCGAGATAGCTCTTGGAGTGGCATGGGGAATAGATTATTTACACCGAGGATGTTATATGAGGATTCTACACTTTGATATTAATCCCCATAAAAATACCCTTGGATAGTAATTTCAATCCAAAAGTTTCTGAATTTGGACTTGCAAAACTTTATTCCAAAGACAATAGCTTGGCTTATACTTTTGCAGCAAAAGGTACGGTCAGAATTAATATAATTTAACAGTAAATCTTTGTCAATTTTACAACAAATTTTTTTTTATGCCCCACCTCATTTAAGTGTCACCATATGTCTAACTCTAATGGTTTTCCATCTTTCTTTTAGCATATTATGCTATTTTTTTATGTGATATAAGTTCTCATTTTGGTCTCCTTCATAAAATATATAGAATATGGGATACTAATACAATAAGCTTTAAACTAAGGGAGTACAGCATGGTTAGAGCATCAAAATCATTCTTAATCAAAATTTATCTTAGTTTTTAGTATATAGATCTTTATCATTTATCTCTTGGTGTCAGAATTTTCTCAATAAAGTTTATTCATATGCTGTATCTTGTGTCAGTCCTATTACCATACATAAAACCTACATTGAATAACATACATAAAAATGTGCTCCTAATTTTTTTTATATATATATATTCCTCTCCGCCAATTTCCAAAAAATTAGTATTCATAACAGGTACTGTTGGATACATGGCACTTGAACTTATTTCAAGAAGTTTTGGACAAATATCGTACAAGTCCGATGTGTATAGTTTCAGAATGCTGCTTATAGAAATGATAGGTAGAAGGAGAAACTATGACTCACAAGTAGAGAATTCGAGTGAAGCCTATTATCCCTCATGGATTTATGACTGACTGAATAAGCAAACAAATTTAGATGTGTTTGATCATAACATTGAGATCGTAGATGTTGAAATGAAATTGTGTAAAGTTGGACTATGGTGCATTCAAATGTCACCGTCTTCTCGTCCTACGATGCTTAGAGTTATAGAAATGTCGGGAGGTAATGTTGAAGATGCGGAAATGCCACCCAAGTCTTTCTTTTTTCTTATTCGGACCATATTACAAGGGGACAAAATTCGTTTCAGATGTCCTCTAATGAAATATCTACGATTTTGAGAGTGAGTAGCATTTATCACTGATTTTAGTTTAGTTTCAGAGCTATGATTTCTAAACGTGAAGAATAATAATACGGATTTCTCTATATTCGTTCGCAACTAGTGAATGGTCCGTGGTCTATGCTAAACACGGGAAGAATGGAGTTCACGAGCATGAACATGACCATGTGTAGTGTTGTGAATCTTTTTTCTTTCTTCATTATATTAACTATTTGTATATATGAAGTACAACTACATATATTAACTTCAATTTTCGAGGATCGCGTTAAGGTTTGCCTGTTAATTAGGAAGAAAAATGCTTTTTACTGTTATGGCAGGTCATAAAAGGATTGCAAATTGTTTATAAATTTATGCATATTCTATGTCTTTGAAATCTTTTCAAATATGAGCACTACTAGAACAACAGTAAATAGTGATTGAGGCTTCCGACGGCCGTCGATAGCAATTTTCGATGGCTAGCGACTGCTGTCGAGCTAAGTGGCATTTTCGTAAATAAAATATACTAGCCATCGAAAACCAAAATGACTAAACCGTCGACGGCCGTCGCTAGCCATCGAAAATTATCGTGCATATAGGCACCTAGTCGAGAGAGCTGCTTCATTATTCACCTTTCCCTAAATTAAACAAAAATCCTACCTCCACCACGTCCTCCTAGTCGTCAGCCTGCCGCCATCCCCGAGCTTCTCCAACTTCATCATTCTCCTCTCTCAACAAGCCTAGCCAATTCATCAATCTCCAATCAGGTTTTATTCCTAAATCCTAATTAATTTTGATTTGTTAAATTAGGTTAATTTTTTGTTATAGTTGTATAATACCTCAATGATTGTTTGGTATACCCTATTGAATGCTAATTAGCTTGTTATTATAATTATTTATCATTGAAATGTTGAGAGAGAAAATTTATTTAGCGTATATGTGCGTTAATTGGTGTATATGCATTGACTAATTAGTGCATATGTACATTAGGGTTACTTTGGATTAATTAGAGTCGATACTCAGAATTTGGTGTATGCGTATTCAAGATGACAAAAATGACGATTTAGTGTATGCGTTTCTTAGAATGTAAATAAATTATTGTATAATACACTACTCTTTGTAAATGTCTTAGAGAATTTTTGGCCCCATTTGACAAATATTGTATATGATCGTTGTATGTATATTCGTTTTTATCACATAATGGGCATTTATATTCATCCTATACAATTTTTATCAGATTTGTCCCTGTATTGACCAAGTTACATAGTAGTAATTATATTTTGCAAATCATTTTATTTTAAACGGTTCGCAAAATTTCGACAACACTTTCTTTTTGTTCCCTTTGTACACACATGTGTACAATACAGGGAATAAATGGGAAGTGCTGCCCGAAATTTTGTTGAATCGTTTAAAACGAAATGATTTGCAAAAATATAATTACTACCATGTTTGTAATGGTAAGTAGGATGACCAACCATCAAAGTTAACCTAAAAATTGTAAATTTTATTCATATAATAATTTGTGTAAATCCGTTTGAAAATAAAATAAAATAGAATAGTATTATATATTTGCAAAATTTAAATGTTTGATTTATTTGAAAAATAAAATGTCAATACGTAAATGATTAATGCGTTTTTGTGTTTTAAAGTAGGAAAAATGGTTAATTATTTTATCGATTGGAGCTGGATGTACCAACGAAGAAGAGAAATTGGAGGCTCAATAAGTAAACTTTTTCAAAATGGTGTAGAATTCGCTTTAAATAATAATGGAAACGACAAAGAAATTCGTTTTCCATGTAGTACGTGCAAATTATTAAAGCATTTGATACAGGATATGGTAATAGTTCATTTGCACCAATATAGTTTCATGCTGAATTATTTAGTGTGGGATCTTCATGGAGAACTTATAGCACCTAATCCCGTGCATTCAGAGGAGGAGGTGGATAATAAACTTATTCCAATGAATCTCATAGAAGATATGGTTGAAGATGAAGCACGTTAAATGTTCTATATTGTTGAAGTTGATGGTAATGATGTTAGTATCAAAGAAGAATCAAGTATTGGAGCAAAAATATTTATGATTTATTGGATGCTGCTAAGAAACCCCATTGAGATGGTTGTACAAATGCTAGTAACTGTAGAATACACTACGATGAAATCAAAATACAACTTCACAGAAGCTGGGTTTATACCTATAGTACAAGCTGCAGAATGGCATATGTCACCCAATTATTTATTGTGCGAAAATCATTATGAAGCGAAAAAACTTATGTCTGCTTTTGGTTTGACATATCAAAAAATAGATGCATGTTTGAATGGTTGCATGTTGTTTTGAAAAGAAGACATCAATCTTAGAAATTGTAAAATATGTAATCAGGAAAGATACAAACCAAGAATAAAGAAGAGAAATGAAGTTCCGTACATGCGTACGCATTACTTACCCATCACTCCTAAAATTCAAAGATTATATGCGTCTTCAATAACCACGCATCATATGAGATGGCACTATATGAGAATACAAGAAGAAGGTACGTTAACACATCTAGCTGATTGAGAGGCATAGAAGCATTTTGATAAGACATACCCCACTTTCGCAATGGAGAGCCGTAATGTTAGACTTGGTTTATGTACGGATGGATTTTCACCGTTCTTTCAATTTGGTTCAAAATATTCACCTTGGCCTATAATCATTACACCTTACAATTTAACTCTGTGGATGTGCATGAAAACTCTGTATATGTTTCTCACTATTGCCATCCCTAGCTCTAATGATTCGACACAAGGAATCGACGTATATTTACAACCGTTGATTGAAGAGTCGAAAACACTGTGGTATGAAGGTGTTGAAACATACGGCATTTCAAAAAAAATCATATGTTCGCTTCTCTACCGTGGACTATAAGCTATTTTCCTACGCATGCAATGCTATCGGGTTGTAGTACGGTTGGTCGTCTAGCTTGCACTTATTGCATGAAAGAAACATGAGCATTATCTTTACCGCATGGGAAGAAAATTTCATGGTTTGACTGTCATCAGTATTTTCTCCATATCAATCATCGACTATTCATAGTTGGTGCAAGCAAAGTATATTTTGGGAGTTGCCTTATTGGTAAATCTCCTAATTCGTCATAATATCAACATGAGACACAATGAAAAAACGTGTTCGACAATGTATTTAACACAGTTCTGAATGTTAAAGGAAAGTCTAAAGACGATTTGAAATCAATACATGATATAAAAGCAATATTCAATCGTCCTGAGCTTCATATAAAGCCAAATGACACAAAAAACTCAAAGCATGCTACGAGCTAGACAGTAACCAAGTTAAAGTATTATTAAAGTGGGTGGAAGGATAAAAATTTCCTGATGGAAATTTCTCTAATCTTCTTAGATGTGTCGATTATAAAAACGATAATCCGAGTTGGATGAAAAGTCATGATTATCACGCAATGATAGAACATTTGTTACCCGTCGCTTTCAAAGAACTATTGCCCATAAAAGTTTGGACGGTTGTAACAGAATCTAGTTTTTTTTATAAGGAGGTTTGTTCAACTACCTTAAAAGTTGATCATCTACGTAAACTTGAGGAAGAAATTTCTATACTGCTCTACAAACTGGAGAAATATTTCCTCCTGCTTTCTTTAATGTAATGGAACATTTACCTGTTCATCTTCCCTTTGAAGCACGTCTTCAAGGTCTTGTACAATATGGATGGATGATCCGTTTAAAAGGTATTCATATTGAGTATGTTAAATTTTAGTTTAACCACTTGTAATAAAATTTAACTATAGTTATTCTTAACAAGTACTTAAATCATCTAAAGAAAAAAGTGAGACAAAAAGCACGAGTTGAAGGTTCGATATGCAACTCATATATCGAAGAAGAAGCTTCGTTCTTTTTCTTTCATTATTTCAGTGACTATGTGAATGTATCTTTTGAAAGTGCTATGCAAAATAATGAGGGCATTGAACAAGATTCTTCTAAATCAATGCTGTCAATTTTTAGACTTTAGGAACGCCATGTTGGAAAATGTGTGGAAGTATGGTTAGACGACAGAGATCACCATGTAGCCCACACATATGTTCTTCTTAACTGTGCAGAAGTTGCGCCATTTGTTAGGTATTAATGAATAACACATCTAAAATTATTTACTTGAATAATACATATGTGTATTAATTATAATGAAATATATTATCTATATTTACAGTATTTATAAATCACAGCATCCAAGTGGGGGTATCGAAAAAAATTTTGCTACTTGGTTTTCGAACCACGTATATGATCTGGTAAAGCGTGTGGTCGACAAAGGGTTGAAAGATTTTGCCATGAGGCCAAAAAGAAAAGTCAAGACATATTCAATATTCTTTGTCAATGGATACAAATTCAACAACAAAGAATATGAAGGTGAAAAATTAACTAACAATACCAGTGTATATGTTAAAGGTATTGATGATCCAAATGATCACGTAAATGATTTTTATGGCATGTTAACTCAAGTTTTGCAATTAACATATTTCACCAAACCTATGGAAGAAATTTATTTGTTTAGATGCAACCGGTTCAGCAACGTTCTACGTTCTGGAATCAGCATGCACTAAAAATATAATACAATTGAAATAAAGCATACATCACGTTATCAAAAGTACGATCCATTTATACTAGCAAAACAATCCCTACAGGTTTATTATGCTCTTTATTCATCTATAAAAAGATATAAAGCAGATATGTTGGAGGATTTTCAAAAGAAGGCAAGATTTACGTTTGATGGAAAAAATATTCTGGATGAACAAGCGTACAAGCGGATATCGAGGAAAATGGTGAATTTTCAATAACAAATGATCAAACCGATTTTGGACCTCTAAATGATGAATCAAATGTATTAGTAGAAGCATTTGAGACCACAGAGAAAAACAATATAGAGTACGAGACCGAGTCTGAATCAGAAAACGACGATGACTAATTTAGTAGTATACATGTTGAAAAAAGGTAATTTATAGGAGTATTCATGTTACACTTTTTTGTATGTTACATGCGATTATTGATGTTAAATCTTGATATATTTACCCATAATTGAATGATATTCCATAATAAAATAATACGTATGTGACAGGTATTGCAGATGTCCTTCTTTAGGCGGCGGAGTTCTTCACAGTCTGGTTCTTCCTCTATGTCTCAGAGAGGGACATGTCGCAGCGATGGTGATGACAACGACAATTCATAGGAGGCATCGCGTAAGTGGTTAGATTGCTATCAAAAGCTGATGACTCGTATGTATTAAATCTACTTCATCATTGTAAATATTTTGTATGATATGTTAGTCATGATTTGTCTGCATCATATCTATTACGGGGTTTTGAGCTTGAGACTTCTAACATAGTTCTCAGCATATCGAAGCAGGCATATATGAGTCGTATGACTTCATGCTTGCCAAAGTGGAGCAAGATCCCAGACCATACACGGGAGAGCATATGGCAGGACTTCCCGCTAAGTGTAAAAGTATATACCATTATATATAATCACTTTATAATTTGCCGATTAAGTATAAATGTATCACTTTTAGTTTTTTCAACATATATACAAGGGGCAGTAGACTTACAAGAGGAGGACGTATCTCTTCGCCAGTGCCACTGAATCTCAAAAGTGGCAAAGAATTATAGGAATACGATGTCTACCATAAGAAAAACTGGAAAGAGGCTAAGCTATATGGGCTCTAGCGTTTGGGATGCTTGGGTCGCATGGTGGAGTAGCGACGAATTCAAGGTAAGTCTATCAGATATCACCTTAATTTATTCAGTACAGAATACATAATTTATACTTGTAAAATATGATCTTATATTTTAATTTTGCAGGT
Organism: Allium cepa; assembly: GCA_030765085.1. NCBI lineage: Eukaryota > Viridiplantae > Streptophyta > Magnoliopsida > Asparagales > Amaryllidaceae > Allium > Allium cepa. The sequence goes on from CM060933.1 coordinate 51,426,654, forward strand.
AGAGATGGAAAGGAACTCTACGAATAGGCAGAAAAAATCCAGTCACACACTATGATGGCCTGAAATCATTTTAGCGCCATCGCGAGGACCTGGTAAATTAATTAATAGAAATTATGGACAATTATTATTTTTTTGTACAAATTTGTATGAACAACAATAATATACACCAATTATTGCAGAAAAGAGCAGGTGGGGGTCTCGTTCGTATATGGATGTGTTTGAGCATACCCATGCCATTAGGCAGATAGACGACGAGGAATCAGTGTCGTATGCCTAACATGAGGATGACAGAGCATACACCGCACATGTATGTAGATTTTAATGTATAGGTTATTAATAATTATCATTTTAATTAATTATTTATAAAATATTATAATATTATCATGTACTATTTTTTTGTATTTAATTTTGCATTGTTGGAAAAATTTATCCAAGCATGTGCGCAGATGCTTGAGCATTCGGGATGGGAGTATTTGACCACTGATGAGGAGGACGCGATCTTTGACTCTGTTATATGCACGACCCAGAGAAATAGGCGCTACAACTACAACAATCAATCGGTAATTTATAAAAATTAACTATGTTGTAAAATTTTCTTAATTTTTATAAAAGTTACGTAATAACTTAAACATATTTCGACTTGTTTTGTAGGCTTGAACATCATAAAGGGCTTACCGAAGGGCTCAGGACAATGCAAAGATTAATGAGTTTCGACAGCAGATTGCACAGTTGCAGGAGCAGGGCCACCTCCGAGCAGTGCAAATGGACAAACTGAACCAGCATTTGGCCGAGTATGTGGAGCATCATGTGGCATTCCATTCGTCTGGTGGTTCCAGAGCCTATGATGAGTCATAAGGTACGATTTGCAGTTTTTTTTAAACTAGTGTATTTAAGCATTGAGCGATGGTGAGATTGATTTATGGTCATGTGGTGTTTGATTTCTGTGGTTGATTTAGTAGTTGATTTGTGAAGCTCATATGTTAAGTTTGATGTTGGATGTATATATTGTACATTAATGTTGGATGTAAATATTGCAGTTGGATGGGTGAGACTAATGATGGAAGGTTTGTTTTGTATTGATTGAATATGTTTGCGTTTGATATGATGATGTTTAAGTTTTATATTGATACTGATATTGATTTCAGCTTATATATCTGATTTGTATATTAATTTTGATGAGTCGTGTTATATATTGGTATTGAAGTGATGCTTGGCTACAGAGAAAAATTTATCCAAATTTTCGACGGATTCCGACAGCTCTCGACGGCTTAATGGCCAATTTTTTCGACGGCTAGCGACCATTACTTGGGCACAAATTGCAACGGCTGGCGACGGCTTAATGGAAAATGTCACGACCCATTTTTCTATACCGATTTAAACTGATTTTTAACCACACTTGTCAGCCAAATCGCACGGAAATACGGATAGTGAAAGAAAGAAGGAAGGTAGAAGATAGAAAGAAGATAAAAAGGAGAATAATTCAGAATCTCACAGTGGAATGAATAAACTATAATACAAACAAGTCTTTACAAGAAATCAAAAACTGTTGCTTTAATAGCATATGTAGACTTAAATCAGAGTTTACATCCATTCAACTCGGACAGTTTATAACAACCTGCCCTTGCAACTTGTTGACAACACAACCAATTACAACTGGATATATGCATCTACGTAAATACGTCTTCTGATTCCAGCTCCTCTCCTGAAGCTTCCAGCCTTCCAGCTAAACCTAGAAATATGCTCGGTCTGACCCGAGCATATAGGAAAAACACCATGCCCGAGTCAGTCTGGTAAACCAGCGTTGGAAACACACTCAACTTGATTAATTAAAGTTTAAAAATCTCTTTTGAAATCAAGGGTATCTCGTAAGACCATGCCATAAATAAACATGTCGGGTTTTTACCTTACGATAACCAAAACATTTCTTATCAAAATCCTCTGATATTATAATAGTGTCTAAATACAAATACTTAAATCAAATAGACGAAATTGTTACATTATTAAATTCCAGCAAATACAAGCTTCTACAATCAAAACCGTAAAGGCACGTAGAGAGAATGAGTTTCTAACTAATGACTATGCATTGGGATACCACCTGTCATGATACCTGGTCTAGATCAGCATACCGAGGATCCATCTTGATCCCCTGCAACACAAGACCGGAGCTACCCCTTACTGGATAGTTCGAATAAGATCACCCTACGGTTGGGATCAGCAACCGCCCACACAACCGAATAAAAAGGGACCTCTAGACAGGGATGACCGTACCCTAATTGGGTGCTACCCACTTAGCCTTGCTGCATATCCCCTGATTTTCAGTCATTCCCGGTTGATGAGGTTCGAGGCTCAGCATTACCTTTCTAGAACAATTCACTTAGAATGCTCATCGTCCTCCTGACGATGTGCTGAAAGCATTCATCCATACAAGTTCGTTCTGGGTTCGAACGGAACCGAAGGCACTATTCCTACTACATCCATTTTAGAATCACCCTCAGGATTAGTAGCGATTAGCCCTTGCACTTCACTGCTTCATCTTCGACTCCAAGATCTAGTCTTCGTCATGGAAACGTACTCGTTGGATCGAAGTGGTTTTCGACTTACAAATCCAAGACCATTCTCTTCGGAACAACGTTCACTATTTATTGGTAAACTCAATCCCTGTTCTTTAGGAAATACACAGATGAGAATAAGATCGGAGTTCACCTCCTAACTGTTAGTGAAAAGGTTTCCTTATAATTCGTCCTAGAGAACAAATGAGTTTATACGTACGGTATAGCACCTCGAACGGTAACCGTGCCATATAATTTCCGAGTTTTCTCTAGATATTTCCAAAGTTAAGTTTTGTCCAGATTTGATAGTCGGTTCTTTAACTATCAAAATAATCAATCAATTAAACAAAGTTTATTTCCCATTGCAACTATTAAGCCTTGTTCACATTTAAAATCCCAACAGATTAAAATTTACTAAGTAAGCTTATTTCATTGGGTAAATATACACATAAAACAATTTCTTTCCAAATCATACTTATAAAATTTCCAAATAAATTTCTCAAGTTTTAAAATAAAATACTCTTTTATAAAAGTTACTATAATATATTATTTAAAACAACATTTATATTTAATAGATTTATATTGAAGAAAATGTACTTAAATACTAATTTAATAAAAATTAACCTTTAAATGATCATTACAAAAGTAGTTTTATACTTGAAATAGTTTAAATAACACATAACTTATAAAGAATTATACCTTATAAAGATTTCCAAAAAATAATATATTAACTTCCTTTGACATTTCCAAAATATTTATCAATTCTTTTAAAAACATCATTAAAAATAATATTCATTTTTAAAATAAAACTAGGTTCAAAGTCAACCCAAACAGAACAAGGCTTATCAGTCTCAATGGTACTTATTAAGCTACAATTCTTAGTAAATACAGATATTGAAAATCAATCAGCTTCCATAGATCGATTCACATTATATACTCAAATATAACCAACCGGCAAATAAACAGATGTATGCATGAATAAGAAGATCAGAGATTTATGATTGCTAGTAAATATTCACAACAATTATACAAAAAATAAGTCAAAATGATGGCTTATACCACCCATAGCAGATAAATTAAATAATTAGAGGAATGATGTTTGTTTCCGCTGACCAGATGTCAAGCGGTTTGAATAATCTACAATTAACACATTTATTTTGTCTGGGAACAACTTAACAGATAGGCTGTATAAAATTATACAACGACATTTATTCTCAAACTGTAAATTAAGCTTTCAAATTTCACTTATTTTTCTATACAACGGATCATACGACGGTGTAATATCCATCGATACGAACCATCTTCTTAATAACACTTTATTATATGTGAAATTAAATAATTATTTTAAATATAGAATCACTTAAGAACTTGAATTAATTCAAAAGTATAAACATTTTATTTTCCTTAATTATCTTGATTACACTCAATTTATTCAAATAAAACTTAAGTATTAATAATAAAATTGTTTTAAAAGCTTAACTAATTTATGATAAACTAATTTATTTAAATGACCTTTATTAAATAATCTTAAAGTAAATCAAGTTTATTATTTCCAAAATTCCTTTGTCTATATAAAATTTAAATAACATTAAACATCAAGAGAATTGGTTAAAAAATAATAATTACTTTAACCAACATGCTTGATTATATGCTTGGAAAGGCAAATGGTTATGGATTTATTTTTTTACTTTATAAAAAAATTTATTTTATTAATAAATCTTGTTTAAAATAAAACAAAGACCCAACGGCCGAAGCCCAAAACCCAAAGACTAAATAAACAAACCCAACCTATTTATTTACAGAACACAAACGGGCCGAAGCCCAACTCGAAAGCAAAGAAAACAAACCCGAAGAACTTCCAACCCTCTTCCATCATCACCTCTCTGCTACTAGTTCTTTTTCCATGAACACACCCAAACAATTGATACAAATCAATACCCTGAGTTCTATCGATTCGAGCATCACTTCAAGGATAACCCGAGACCATCACCGATCGCACACATCACCAATCACGAAAACAACTGCCCTTGCCTAGATCACTCGTGCACGGTGACACACGTGCACATACACACGCACGCCACTGACCATCTCGCTGCCGCGACGCCACCACCCAGTCTCTCATCACTCCCAGATCCAATTCGCTACTTCACCGATGCCAGCAACCCCTCTGACCGAAAACCGATCATCTGCTCAACCCAACTAAAACCAGACCAAACTACCCCCACAAATCGACACACCGCAACGTCGATCAACTACTGCTTCACATGCCACCGACCTATGACAAAAGCCCACCCATACAGCCAACTCCAAGTCAAACCCCTCGAACTCCGGTCGCACCACCACTCCTCGAAACCATCGCGATGCCACCCAAAGTCGAGACTGCCCTTAAAACCTAAAGTCGATCGACCCATCAAACCAATCCTAAATCCAACAAACGGCCACGGTTGATCGCTTCACCTTACCCAAACGCACCTTCCAATGTCGTCGTCCCGACGTTTCCACCAGCCACGGTGGTGAAATTAATTTTTAAAGTGAATTTGGTCATTTTAAAATAACTTACGTTATACACTGTCAAAAATCATGATTTAACTTCTAAAAATCCTATTTCTACGCAAGAATCTAGATTGCATGCTTGAATCCTTGTTTTAAACACATCAAATTTTCACTAAAGTTAGATATTTATTGAATAACTTATCATTAGCCATTAGCTTACAACATAGCATAATCCATTCGCAAACTATTTTTAACTTAAACTATACTAGAAAATAAACATTTTCTTAGTTTACAACATCATCAAATATGAACTGGATTAAGAGATATTGATTTTTGAAACTGGGATGAACAAAAATATCCACTGTCCTCAAAGAAACAGATCAATTCATTTTTAGGTTTAAAATTTAAGTTTCTCACCTTAAACATTTTGATTCCATAAACTTTAAATTGAATTTTGAAGATCTTTAATCTGAAAACTTGCTTTTGAAAGTCTCCTGGTGGTTTGAATTTGAACAGAGATGCTTCCTGAACTTCTTAAATTTCCAGACTAGTTACAGAGTACTTGCTTTTCTTTTCTTTTTTAAATTTTGTTTTCCTTTTTGTATACGATTTTAAATAGAGGCTATTTTCTTAAGTTATTGGCTTAGATTTTAAAACAACAACACAAATCAAAATGCTCACACACACACACATGCTCTGAATATCCAGGAGATAGATTTTGTAAGAGATTTTGGAGGTTGGAAATGATATTTGTTTTTGATGAGTGAAATTTGAAAAGAAAAGAAATGATCATTACAAATCATTTATCAGGTGTTTCACTGCAAGATGTTGTTTGTTCTCTGATTAAAAATTTATTACCTGTTAACCCACTGTTTGCTTGATTTAAAACAATGTTTTTTAACTTGTTTTTCTCTTAACAGTAAATGACTTTAAATCTTTTCCTATTATTATATTTATAATATAAACCATAAAATACTTTAAAGTATATGTTAGTATACCTATGAAGATAGACAGCCTATAGTTATCATTACTTTGACAAAGTAGTGTTTGCATTTATCTCAACACACCTTATACATTTTAAATCAAAAATGAGAAACTAGATAATTAAAATAACACTTCTTGATTAATATACCTATATACATATTACTTAAATAAAATAAATAACATTCTATATTAAACACCCTATATGCATATGTGTTACTTAAAACAAGAACTACAAAGTGGTATAAAATTATTTTTAAGCCTTCATGTATATATGTAACCATATATACATTTTTTATTGATAATATAGAAATATATTATTTTCAAATAAACTAAGTCATTTGTTATCTATGGGCATATATAGTTTTCTCCTATTTATACTTATGTGATGCCTATACACATCATTTTATTTTATAACATTTTTATCTTATTTATAAATATTATAAAATTTTCCCTTTGAACTTATCTTTACATATATATAACTTTTCTTATTCATGGTGTATATAATTTATTTTTGAAACTTAAAACTCTTTTTATTTAATATAATCAATATTTTTTATATGCCCAAAAATTAAAATATCCTCTTTTACTTTATTATGAATTTCTATCCAAATTATATATGCATATAAATTTTATTATCCTTATATGTAAAAATGTATGCACATGATTTTTTTTCCAATTAACTTTAATTCTCTATTATATTTTATCCTTAGAACGAAATATACATATTTTGTCTCTAAAACAAAATACACATATTTTATCTAAAACAAAATATACATATTTTACCTTTAAAACAAAATATACACATATAAGAAATTCATTTAATCAATCTGTATTTTAATATAGATCTGAAAATTCAAATTATATTGGTTTTGAAATATTTTGTACAATTATTAATTATTGATTAACGGGAATATTGTATATTAAAATACAATATTAATGAATATTATAAATTAATATTCACAACTCGGGATGTCAAAAATCTCGGGTCGTTACATTCCTTCCCCCTTAAAGAATTTCTTCTCCGAAATTACATAGCTAAGTTAGTAAAACTATCCACACATATTAGAACTGATTAATAACAACCCATACTACACCAATAAATACTTAGATTTCATACTTGTATATCAAAATATACATTACATCTAGTACCAGCCAAAATATTCCTACAAGTGCTATCATCATCAACACAAATATACATATATATAGATATATGTATCGTCTTACCAAACATTTAACACCTAACATCCTTGACGTCCAAGGGTCAAAGACACATACAAAAAGGCATACACTACCTAGAGAAATCAAACCAGCTCCTACTATGGACTCTCACTACCTGAGTCCTCCCCTTCGGGTCCCGACAATTCCCTGGACTCCACATCACTGTCTGGAACCCAAACAATCTCTGGACTAGGCACTCTCTGAAGGAAATTTACATCAACAACTGGCTCGTCAACAACTACACCTATCTCCCATATGACGCGTCGTCATTTTCCGATTCAAGATCCTCCTCTACTTCAAACTCTTCCTCGTCATCAAACTCATCATCTTCACTTTTGACTTCAAACTCTTCTTCACTGTCGAATTCCTCCTCGGGGTCTTCTTCCTGAGGCTGAGGCTGAGGTTGCTCAACAAGCTCTACCGGCTCCTCTGGCTCTTCTTCATATAACGACGCCTCGTTAAGATCTGCCCGAATTCTCCTGACCAAGTCAAAATCACCATCCCTCCTAGCCCTAGCCAGAGCTCCACCTCGACTGATGCTACGGGTTCTCTACAATCAATACCAAAACCCAAAGATGAGATCCTAAGGTTTAGACTTCTATAGGCTAAAGAGTACATAAAGGTTTACACTTCAAAATTTATCCCCTCCTTTAAATTTCTATTACCCTAAATTTATAAAATCATCTTTCTAAAAATAATTTAAGCATATATTTTGAAAGTGGTTATAAGGTAGAGAAAGATATACATAATATAGTAAGTTTATAAACAATTTATTTCTTCAATCTATATATATATATATATATATATACACACACACACACACACACACACAACAAAGTAAAGTGTTATAAGGTTATAAATTCTCACATATCCTTTTAGAAATCCATAGTTATGAAATTATCTTTAATGGTGGAATTTTTTTCCCAAAATTCAAATCCTAAAGGGTCCAGATCTCTAAGGGTATACTCAAGTCAAAAAGGACAACAAATGAAAATACTCAAGGTTAACGGCTAAGACCACTCAAATCCTAGATTATAAATTATTATCATCACAACCAATCATTTTAAATACCATATATTTAGAAATCATACCTTTTTATATAGAAAATATATCTGGGTAAAATTATTTCATTCACCCTTCAAAACAATATTGTGTCCGTTGGCCCGGTTCAAGTGTTTAGAGATCCCTATCAATAACGTTAGCTACTCGTATTGACCAGAATCCATATGCCGCTCAACTGATCAATTAACGCAATATATAAAACCATTTTTATATAACTAACAAATACACGCTCTCTTGTGTACACACACACACACACACATTCAGACTCAATCAGGTTGCTACAGACCCTATCGCTAATGAGCAACCCAACCAAACCTAGGTATTCGCTCAACCTAGGCTCCGATACCACATGTCACGATCCATTTTTCCGTATCGATTCAAACTGATTTTTAACCACACTTGTCAGCCAAATCGCATGGAAAGACGAATAGTGAAAGAAAGAAGGAAGGTAGAAGATAGAAAGAAGATAGAAGAAAAAGAGAACAATTCAGAATCTCACAACGGAATGAATAAACTATAATATGAACAAGTCTTTATATAGAAAACCAAAAACTGTTGCTTTAATAACATATACAGACTTAAATCAGAGTTTACATCCATTCAGCTCGGACAGTTATAACAGCCTGCCCTTGCAACTTGTTGACAACATAACCTATTACAACTGGATATAAGCATCTACGTGAATACGTCTTCTGATTCCAGCTCCTCTTTTAAAGCTTCCAGCCTTCCAACTAAACCTGGAAATATGCTCGGTCTAACCCGAGCATATAGGAAAACACCATGCCCAGGCCAGTCTGGTAAACCAACGTGAGAAACACACTCAACTTGATTAATTAAAGTTTAAAAATCTCTTTTGAAATCAAGGGTTTCTCGTAAGACCACGCCACAAATAAACATGTCGGGTTTTTACCTTACAATAACCAAAACATTTCTTATCAAAATCCTCTGATATTATAATAGCGTCTAAATAAAATACTTAAATCAAATAGCTGAAATTGTTACATTATTAAATTCCAGCAAATACTAGATTCTACTATCAAAACCGTAAAGGTACGTAGGGAGAATGAGTTTCCAATTAATGATTAGGCACTGGGGTACCACCTGTCACGGTACCTGGTCTAGATCAGCATACCGAGGATCCACCCTGATCCCCTGCAACACAAGACCGGAGCTACCCCTTAGTGGATAGTCCGAATAAGATCATCCCGCGGTTGGGATCAACAACCGTCCACACAGCCGAATAAAAAGGGACCTCTAGACAGGGATGACCTTACCCTAGTTGGGTGCTACCCACTTAGCCTTGCTGCATATCCCCTGATTTTTAGTCATTCCCGGTTGATGAGGTTCGAGGCTCAGCGTTACCTTTTTAGAACAATTCACCTAGAATGCTCACCGTCCTCCTGACGATGTTCTGAAAGCATTCGTCCATACAAGTCCATTCCGGGTTCGAACGGAACGAAGGCACTATTCCTACTACATCCATTTTGGAATCACCCTCAGGATTAGTAGCGATTAGCACTTGCACTTCACTGCTCCATCTTAGACTCCAAGCTCTAGTCTTCATCACGGAAACGTACTCGTTGGATCGAAGTGGTTTTCGAATTACAAATCCGATCCCAGTCTCTTCGAAATAACGTTCGCTATTTCTCGGTAAACTTAATCCCGGTTCTTTTGGAAATACACAGACGAGAATAAGATCGGAGTTCACCTCCTAACCGTTAGTGAATGGGTTTCCTTATAATTCGTCCTAGGGAACAAATGAGTTTATACGTACGGTATAGCACCTCGAACGGTAACCATACCATATAATTCCCGAGTTTCCTCTAGATATTTCCAAAGTTTTGTCCAGATTTGATAGTCGGTTCTTTAACTATCAAAATAATCAATCAATTCAACAAAGTTTATTTCCCATTGCAACTATTAAGCCTTGTTCACATTTAAAATCCCAACAGATTAAAATTTACTAAGTAAGCTTATTTCACTGGGTAAATATATAAATAAAACAATTTCTTTCCAAATCATACCTATAAAATTTCCAAATAAATTTCTCAAGTTTTAAAATAAAATACTCTTTTATAAAAGTTACTATAATATATTATTTAAAACAACATTTATATTTAATAGATTTATATTGAAGAAAATGTACTAAAATATTAATTTAATAAAAATTAACCTTTAAATGATCATTATAAAAGTAGTTTTATACTTGAAATAGTTTAAATAACACATAACTTATAATGAATTATACCTTACAAAGATTTCCAAAAAAATATATATTAACTTCCTTTGAGATTTCTAAAATATTTATTAATTCTTTTAAAAACATCATTAAAAATAATATTCATTTTTAAAACAAAACTAGGTTCAAAGTCAACCCAAACAGAATAAGGCTTATCAGTCTCAATGGTACTTATCAAGCTACAATTCACAGTAAATACAGATATTCAAAATTAATCAGCTTCCATAGATCGATTCACATTATATACTCAAATATAACTAACCGGCAAATAAACAGATGTGTGCATGAATAAGCAGATCAGAGATTTATCATTGCTAGTAAATATTCACAATGATTATACAGAAAATAAGTCAAAATGATGGATTATACCACCCACAACAGATAAATTAAATAGTTAGCAGAATGGTGTTTGTTTTTAATGACCAGATGTCAAGAAGTTTGAATAATCTACAACTAACACATTTATTTTGTTTGGGAACAACTTAACAGATAGGCCATATAAAGTTATACAATGGCATTTATTCTCAAACGGTAAATTAAGCTTGTAAATTTCACTTATTTTTCTACACAACGGATCATACGACGGCGTAATATCCGTCGATACGAACCATCTTCTTAATAACACTTTATTATATGTAAAACTAAATAATTATTTTAAATATAGAATCACTTAAAAACTTGAATTAATTCAAAAGTATAAACATTTTATTTTCCTTAATTATCTTGATTACACACAATTTATTCAAATAAAACTTAAATATTAATAATAAAATTGTTTTAAAAGCTTAACTAATTAATGATAAAATAATTTATTTAAATTACCTTTATTAAATAATCTTAAAGTAAATCAAGTTTATTATTTCCAAAATTGCTTTGTCTATATAAACTTTAAATAACATTTAACATTAAGAGAATTGGTTTAAAAAATAATTACTTTAACCAACATGCTTGATTATATGCTTGGAAAGACAAATGGTTATGGATTTATTTTTTTACTTTATAACACATTTTCTTTTATTAATAAATCTTGTTTAAAATAAAACAAAGACCCAACGGACGAAGCCCAAAACCCAAAGACCAAAGAAACAAACCCGACCTACTTATTTACACAACATAAAGGGGCCGAAGCCCAACTCGAAAGCAAAGAAAACAAACCCGAAGACCTTTCAACCCTCTTCCCTCATCACCTCTCTGCTTCCAGTTCTTTTTCCAGGAACACACCCAAATGATCGTCACAAATCAACACTCTGAGTTTGATCAATTCGAGCATCACTCCGTGGATAATCCGAGACCATCGCCGATGCATGCATCACCAATCGCGAAAACAACTGCCCTTGCCTGGATCACTCGTGCTCGGTGACACACGTTGTAACGAACCGTAAATTTTAACTGTTTTAGTAATGTGATTTGTTGAATTTTTGTGAAATTTTAAAAATAAAATTTTGAAATAAAAATTTAATATTTGGAATACGTCTAATTGAACATAGCAAACTGTAAATTTTCATCTGAAAATATGAAAGTTTATTTTATTGTGTGATTCTATTTCAATTTATATCAGTTAATATTTGATGATAGTAAAATGTTTTCGGAACCTGAATATTTTTATATAGAAAAATTGTAAATCATCTTCTTAGCAAGGCATCACATTTCGTTTCTCAAAATTTTGATTGTTATTGCTCCGTCGATCTTATTTTCGACGAAATACTATTGAATTTAAAAGTTTTCCGAAACCTAAATATATCAACATGAGAAAATTTATTTAGAACATTCTGAATAAGACTGCGTATATCGTTTCGCAAATTTCGGACGTTTCTAGCTCCGTTTGGATTTTTTCGTATGGAATAGCAACGTATATCAGTGTCCGTATCGACTTTTGATCGGATGCTCGTACCACTAATATCTTTGTACCGTTTTGATCGCCTCGTCGCGCTGATCTCTAAGGTATATTCGTTTCTGTGTTTTGAAGTCCGGTACATAGTGAAACCCGTGAAAACGATTATCACTTTTACACTTTCAATAGTGGTGTCCATTCAAATTTCAAATGGCTCGAGTCATTTATTCTTAGCTGTTACTTTTCCTCTTTTTGATGCATTGATGGCTGCCTCTATTTACATCGGTTTTGAATTTTTTTTTACATGGGCATTTATTAAATTTGAACGTTTGCATTTCCTTTTTCTGAACTGTTCATACTTCGTGCCTTTCTTTTTGGACCATGCTTTCTCTTTTCATCTTCCATCTCATCTTTATTTATGTATATATAATAATATAATAACGTGTTGGATCCATGCTGTACATCATTTTATTTTGACCTGCTTGCATTTCTTTTGCTAACCCACCTGCTACTCTTCGTGGCCATATTAAAACTCAACCATCCACTTTCATGTTCAATCACAGTCCGCCTCTAGCTCTCCTCTTTCCTTCTACTAACCATTTCAACACCTCGCCCAAGCCCGCCATTCCCACCTCCACGCGTGGCCGAGGCAGCTCGCAACCCCATGCTCGACCATCTCAACATCTCCCTTTTCTCTCTCTCTCCCAATGTTCGGCCTGACCGCCTCCAACAGTCCCACTCCTCTCTCTTGTTCCACCCGAGACCGCACTCCCCTCCAACCTCTTCGGCAGCCATCCACCAGCGAAGACTCCACCTTCTACACCGATGTCTCTTCCCTCCAGATCCGCCACCCTGCGACCTGCATCCCACAATACCGTCTCCACCACCTCGACCTGCCACATCGTTTACCTCCCTGAACGGCCGAAACTGTGCACCACCCCTTCATCAATGGCCGCAAGTTCCATCGCCACTTCTAGCCCAGATCTACATGCTTCGACCCACCACCACAGCCTTGCCTTGTTTCTTCTCGCCTTGCTCGGCCATACCTCTGCAACCCATCTCCGCCTTGTATTCTCCATCCACCCTCATGCAGGCACCACGGCCTCGAATCAGTTTCGCCCCATGCAAGCCATCCTCCTCCGCCGAACCACCCAGTCACGACAGCCGTACGCCATCTCCAACCCATGCTCTGCCCTTGTTGCTCACCTTGCTTCTTTGCCAAGCCACAGGCTTTTAAGGGGAAGTCTATATTTGTGCATATTGCTTCTTATATCTGGGTAAGCTTTGTTTATGTTGATTGTTTATATAAAAGTATATTATCTGTTAGTTTATACAAAACATTAGTATATTTACAAATCTAGGTGCATTTTTTTTTGATTGTGGAAGTGGCAGTAAAGTTTAAATATTAGATGCATAGTATACTATAGCATGCTTATAGTTTTAATATAGTGTATGAGTATACAATTATATTATCCGCGGGTTTTAAAAGTTTACGCTTTATATTGTATTGAAACAGATTTTTCAAAGGTTTGTTAATATTTTACTATATGTATATAGTAACGAAACCAGTATTTCATAGTAAACTATATTATATTATAAACGAAAGTATATATATGTTTTGATTTTGACAGATGTAAACTATATGTAAGGTATATACTAGTATACTTGTTTAAACTATTAACATATCAGTTATATTGTTGTCTATATAAGTATATATATAGCGTTCAGATTTTTGTAAATTTTTACTATAGGGTATATATTATTGTATAGTAGTTTGTACATGTAGTCATTTCAGCCTATGACAGTTTATTACTCTCAGTTATATATATGGTTATATTGGTGTTGTAGGTGAACCTGTTTATAATATTATATGTTTATATTATATTATATGTCAAATTTTATTCTTCAATCCAGGCTGTATATATGTTATATCGGGTTTGTATGCCAGTAGAACATATACATATAGGTACAATGTTGTATAAATGTTATTTCAAGTTTTATTTAGTATATATGTTTGATTTCAATGAATATATACTTAAAAATTAGACTTATTTAGAAATGTATAGGTATTTTAAATTGAATATTGGGTTTAGGGAAGACAATAATATAATATACATCTCGTCCAAATTTTTATATCCAGCTAAATTGATTCGAACCTATCAAATTTCTGTGATCAGATCTGTCCGTCGATTTCGGGCCAATCCTGCTTCGATTCGGAATTCGTGCTTTGATTCATAACTTGATTTCATCGTCAAATCCTCTAGCCTCGAAAGGTGAGCAATCACTCACGATTAATGTTCTTTTATTTATTAAATTTGATTTTCAATTGAAACAACAATTGAAATATGCTGCCGTTAGTTGTTTACACTATTAGATATGTTATTACCTGTATCAGTTCACCTGTGACATCTTACACCATTATCTGTTAGTTATATGATGGTAATCAAGTTTGGTTGATAGATGATTGATTGTTTGATATTGATATTGGACGTTAAAATTGTTAATGTAGGAAGTGATAAAAATATGAAATTGAATTTGACGTAGGATAGTTAGCGACTTGAAATTGATATATATGTTGAATTAATTAGACAAATTTGTATAATATGACCCATTTAAATGTTTAAATTAATAGACACGTAGAAAAATAGTTAATTACCCTTGAACCATTTGAATTTATGTTGTATTAATTGATGAAGTATGAAATTGAATAACCGATGTCAAATGTAGAATTACATAGAATAATAAGTGTAATAATCTTTAATGTACATGAAATGATAGTGTAGATTCTAGAAATAATTACATTAATTTGCATTAACCACGAATGTAAATTAATATGATTGTTTCGGGATTATTTAAATAAATTATTTGATTGTTGTTGATGGTTGCTATTGCTTGTTTATTTACTTTGACACCATCCCAGTTATCACACTGCAAGTTCCCTTTGCTATGCTTTGATTTTGAATTGAAATGGAATCGGGTTGAAATGATAAATACCCAAATGAACTTGATTTAGGATAGAGAATTAAATAAACCTGATTGGTCAATAATTGGATTTAAAAATAAAATAAAGAATTTATTTGAATAAATAATAAGATTTGAATGAAGTTGGGATTTTAATTTAATGAAAGGAAAATGTTAATATTTAAAAATCCGAAACAAATATTAACATAGTGATTGTTGAAAGAACGTTGTTTGGAAATTAATTATTTAATAATTAGATTTGAAATTATTGATAATTAAGTTTTGAAATTATTTAATATTAAATGAAATTGAACTTCTTGAATAAGTGAAATTAAGTTTCTTTATTAATTAAGTTTTGAAATTTGTAACTAAGTAAATAAATAAGTGAAATTGAATTTCTTTATCAAGAAATAAAATATGATTTATTGAAATTAATGAAAGACTTGTAATCTAAGAACTTGATTTGACGAATTTAATTTAATTCAATTTGTAAGTTTTGATATAATGGAGTTGAACTATAGTAATTGATTTAATGAATTGGAAATTAAATAGAAATTGTTTTGAATGTCAAGTTTACTTAACGAATATTGAATGAAATCGATCAATGAATTTAAATTGACGTGAATGTTAAATTAAATTAATTTAAACGATTTCGGATTGAAATTTATATACGAACTTGAATTAAATTTTGAATTGTTTTAAATCAAATTTTGAATTTGAATTACAGAGTTTTGAAATGGTAATTTGTAAGTTTTGAAACATAAAATTTTGGAAATTGATTTAGAAAGACAAATGAAATGTTGGTTTACAATTTGTAATTGAAATTGAATTTGATTTGGTTTTGAAATATATTAAACGACCAATCTGTGTTATAATTACGAAAGTTATTAAAAAGACCAAAATCGGTTAGGGACATACTCACTGTCTAAACGCAATACCACTTTAATAACTATACGCGGAGTGTGATCCAGAATGAAGTGGTTGGAATGATGTACGTTGATGACTGAAGAAAGAGAATGATAATGGATAGCCTTGATATTTGTGTCAAATTGAAAATGACTAAAACAGGAGCTGTGCCGGGCTAAATGGGGTTAGCCACCTCGAGCGTAGACACTTCTTCGTAAACTACTCATTACTTGTTATTGATTGGTGCACCCTCGGAATTTTGGGAGTGTTGTTTCGCGGTGTTGCGATCGTTGCGGCGATGCGTTCTCACCCGTCTAGATCAGGCAAACGGTAGTTTCACTACCTTGGTTATTGCCTCATGTGCCTTGTCATACTTGTATCCCTATATACGTGACCACTACGAATTTGTTTTGTGTTATACCTATGGAGTACTCCATGATATCCCACCAGTTTACGGTGAAGTTTACAGTGCTGTATAGACTGTAATGCTATATAAAATGTGTTAAGGGGGATAATGGTAATGCCTTAACACTATTTTGATACTTTATATTACTGATAGGCACTATCTACTTAGCGTACACTACTACATAGTAGATTGTTTAATGGATCCTTAGAAGATGGTTATCCCGAACATCCTTTGAGTTACTTGTATTTCAATTGTTATTTCACTTGAGTTGGATTTATTGATATAAGAATGTTAATCCTGACTCGAGTGTCTTGTGTTTTGCTTTACGCTTGGGTCAGACTAAATGTGCCGGTATTCGAGACTCACCTTTGGAGTTGGAGCTTCGCTTAGAGATCCAGCTATCTATCAAGCTTTCAGATATCCAGTTGATTCCAGTGATATATTCTGATAATGTATTTGACTATTGTATTCGAGACATCTGTTGTACCTTATTAAACTCTGATATGCATATAGTAGCTTCATGAACTACTATCTTTTTGTTTCCGCTGCATTTATTACTCTATGTCAGTGATCTGTGACTATTTATTTACTGTATATGCTCAGTTTTGCTAAAATTAAAATTAATAATTCTGTATTTTGAATTATTCAAGTCCGACATGTGTGGATGCGAATGGTCCAAAACAGCGGGTCGTTATACACGTGCACGTACACACCCACGCCACTGACCATATCGCCGCCGTGACACCACCACCCAATCCATCATCACTCCCAGATCCAATTAGCTACTTCGTCGATGCCAACAACCCCTCTGATCGAAAACCGATCATCCGCTCGACCCAACTAAAACCAGAAACCAAACTACCCCTACAAATCGACACACTGCAATGTCGATGGACTACTGCTTCCCATGCCACTGACCTCTGACGAAAGCCCACACATACAGCCACCTCCGAGCCAAACCCCTTGAACTCCAGTCGCACCACCACTCCTCGAAACCATAGCGATGCCACCCAAAGCCGAGACTGCCCTTAAACCCTAAAGTCGATTGACCCACCAAACCAAGCCTAAATCCAATAAACGGCCATGGCCGATCGCTTCACCATGCCCAAACGCACCTCCCAGCGTCGCCGTCCCGAAGTCTCAACCACCCACGGTGTGAAATTAATTTTTGAAGATAATTTGGTCATTTTAAAATTTCTTACATTATAAACTGTTAAAAAATCATGATTTAACTTCTAAAAATCCTATTTCTACGCAAGAATCCAGATTGCATGCTTGAATCCTTGTTTTAAACACATCAAATTTTCACTAAAGTTAGATATTTACTGAATAACTTATCAGTAGCTTACAACACAGCATAATCCATTCGCAAACTATTTTTAACTTAAACTATACTAGAAAATAAACATTTTCTTAGTTCACAACATCATCAAATATGAACTGGATTAAGAGATATTGATTTTTGAAACTGGGATGAACAAAAATATCCATTGTCATCAGAGAAATAGATCAATTCATTTTCAGGTCTAAAATTTAAGTTTCTCACCTTAAACATTTTGATTCCAGAAGCTTAAAATTGAATTTTGAAGATCTTTAATATGAAATCTTTCTTTTCAAAAACTCTTGGTGGTTTGAATTTAAACAAAGATGCTTCCTGAACTTCTTAAATTTCCAGACTAGTTACAGAGCACTTGCTTTTTTTTTAAATTTTGTTTTCCCGTTTGTATATAATTTTGAACAGAGGCTATTTTCTTAAGTTACAGGCTTAGATTTTAAAAAAACAACATAGATCTAAATGCTCACACACACGCACACGCGCGCGCGCGCACACACACACACACACACACATATATGCTCTGAATATCCAGGAGATAGATTTGGAAAGAGATTTTGGAGGTTGGAAATGATATTTGTTTTAATGAGTGAAATTTGAAAATGGAAATTAGGAAGGCATCCCTATCATACTTTCATACTGTAAAGCGGGTCTCTGTCAAAGTTTCATTGTAAATAGGGTCCCTATATTCTAGAAACGAAGAAAAATTATTGCAGAAATGTCAGCAACTTTTATAAATAAGTGCTGATATTTCAGCAACTTTCCCTGTCAAAGTTTCATTGTAAATCTGGTCTCTATTTTCTAGAAACAAAGAAAAATTATTGCTGAAATGTCGGCAACTTTTATAAATAAGTGTTGATATTTCAGCAACTTTCATAAACTGTGTTCACAGTGTACATAAATGTTGCTGAAATGTCAGCAGCTTTTATCAATAAGTGTTGATATTTCAGCAACTTTCATGCACTATGTTCACAGTGTACAGGAAATTTGCAGAAATGTCAGCAACTTTTATGAAACATTGCATCATGCTCTGCAATAATCGTGAATAAAAAAACAGGGACCAAATTTACACTGAAATTTAGTGACGGACTTTTCGTGTATTTTGAACCTTAATAAGGACCTATGCCAAAAGTACCCAATTTGAAAAGAAAAGAAATGATCATTACAAATCTTTTATCGGGTGTTTCACTGCTAGATGTTAGTTTGTTCTCTAATTAAAAATTTATTACCTGTTTACCCATTGTTTGCTTGATTTAAAACAATTTTTGTTAACTTGTTTTTCTCTTAACAGTAAATGACTTTAAATATTTTCCTATTATTATATTTATAATATAAACGATAAAATACTTTAAAGTATATGTAAGTACACCTGTGAAGATAGGCAACCTATAGTTATCATTACTTTGACAAAGTAGTGTTTGCATTTATCTCAACACACCTTATACATTTTGAAACAAAAATGAGAAACTAGATAATTAAAATAACACTTCTTGATTAATATACCTATATATATATTACTTAAATAAAAAAAAACAACATTCTATATTAAACACTCTATATACATATGTGTTACTTAAAACAAGAACTACAAAGTGGTATAAAATTATTTTTAAGCCTTCATGTATATATGTAACCATATATACATTTTTTATTAATAATATAGAAATATATTATTTTCAAGTAAACTAAGTCATTTGTTATCTATGTGCATATATATTTTTCTTATTTATACTTATGTGATTCCTATACACATCATTTTATTTTATAACATTTTTATCTTATTTATAAATATTATAAATTTTTCCCTTTGAACTTATCTTTACATATATATAACTTTTCTTATTCATGGTGTACATAATTTATTGTAGAAACTTAAAACTCTTTTTATTTAATATAATCAATATTGTTTATATGCCCAAAAATTAAAATATCCTCTTTTACTTTATTATGAATTTCTATCCAAATTATATATACATATAAATTTTATTATCCTTATATGTAAAAATGTATGCATATTTTTTTCCAATTAACTTTAATTCTCTATTATATTTTATCTTTAGAATAAAATATACATATTTTGTCTCTAAAACAAAATACACATATTTTATCTAAAACAGAATATATATATATATATATATATATATATATATATATATATATATATATTTTACCTTTAAAACAAAATATACATATATAAGAAATTCATTTAATCAATCTATATTTTAATATAGATCTGAAAATTCAAATTATATTGGTTTTGGAAAATTTTATACAATTATTAATTATTGATTAACGGGAATATTGTATATTAATATACAATATTAATGAATATTGTAAATTAATATTCACAACTCGGGATGTCAAAAATCCCGGGTCGTTACAGAAAATTTCCATGCCACGTGGTTGTTGTTGCCGTTGGAAGAGTTGTCGCTAGTCGTCGCAATTCTTTTGTTGAAGCCATCGGAAGTGGACGAAAGGCGTGGTCCGCATTCTGACGGCATTTCCGACCACTCGTGACGACCGCGAGCCATCTGAAATTTCCCTTTCTCTTATAGTGAAGATAACATTAAAAATGTTTCTTCGCCATTATTTAATGAAAAGTATATATGTTATGATTGACAAGCATCACTAAAAATAAAATGAGACATTAGTATGTTTTGAAAATATAATTTGTTGGTTGGTAATATTATGCAACATAAATAGTAAAGCTTTGTTGTTTATCTTATTCAGCATATTATTTTTAGGTCTAAATTATATATTTGTTTGATAAGTTAACATTCACTAGAGACAAACGGTATATTATGTCACCAAGCTCAAGTTATGCGAAGACTATACCACTTATATAATTGTTTACGTTAACATCATACTATAATGGTTATTTTTTAACGATAAATTGGCACTGGTGAGATTGAGTTCCAAGTGCCCCGAGATATAATATCTAAAAACATTATTGTCACAAATAGAAAATCCGATAGAGGTTGCATTATTACTACTTATTGACTTAAAATTCAATCATCAATGAATCCATTCCTCTTTTCCTTGAGGTTTATGATTTAATCGAGTTATTATTTTAACCATTTAAAGTCCATGAATATCAAAAAAGAAAAAAGAAAGAAAGGTGTACCTTCATCCGCTGTCAAAAAACAAAATATATGTGTTATTAAGGATTTGATTAACTTTTCCAGACAAAATTTGATAAAATTTGCTCTTACTTTAGAATAACAAACTTGTCTAAAAATAGTATAATTAAAACGTTTGAAGTGATAAGCATTTAAAGCACAGGATTGGCAATTTAACACTTTCAAGGCAAAAGCATCAGTACGATTTTTTTTTTAAATTCTAGCTTCTTTCTCTATCCTTGAGCAAACTTGAGTTCCTGCTAAGGATTAAAATGCTAAATGGAATAAAATGATAGTTCTTTTGTATAAGAGCTCAGAGGCTTCACCTGTGATCTGCAAGCATTAGATTAGTTAATTTAGAAATTATATCACTAAAACAGTTATAAAATAGAAGTTGGTCGACTTTCATAACTAGTGAATAATTCACCAAATAGTAATTAAGCACAACAACATAAAGTAAACTGCAAATAGCGATTTATGTTATTGGATTGAATGTAAGATGATAATTCAAAGTAAAACTAATACGTATAGGAATACAATATACTACAAATACGTTATCGCTATCACTCTAACTACTTAAGAGCACACTACTAGAACAACAACAAATAGTGATAGAGCCTTCTGACGACCGTCGAAGGCAGTTTTCGACGACTAGCAATGGCTGTCGAACTCTGTGCATTTTCGTAAATAATATACAATAGTCATCATTATCCATCGAAAACCGAAACAACAGTGCCGTCGGCGGCCGTCGCTAGTCGTCGAAAATTATCGTGCATACAGGCCCCTGACCGAGAACTGCCGCTTCATTCTTCAACTTCCCCCAGATCCACTAAAAACCATACCTCTACCTCCTCCCCGTCGTCAGCCAGCAGCCGTGCCTCCCCGAACTTCTCCAACTTCATCATTCTCCATCTTCAACAAGCCTATCCCCTTCATCAATCACAAATCAAGTTTTATTCCTAAATCCTAATTAATTTTGATTTGTTAAATTAGGGATAATTTATTATTATACTTGTATAATACCCCATTGATTTTTTAGTATATCCTATTGATTGCAAATTAGGCTTTATTATAATTGTCTATCATTAAAATGTTGAAAAAAAATTTTTTTAGTGTACATGTGCATTAATTGGTGTATATATGTTGATTAATTAGTGCGCACGCGCATTAGGGCTACTTTGGATTGATTAGAGTCGACGCTCAGAATTTGGTGTATGTGTTTTCAAGATGACTTTTAAAACGATGATTTGGTGTATGCGTTTCTTATCGTGTAAATAAATTATTGTAAAATTATTGTATAATACGCATTACTTTTTGTAAATCCTTTAGAGTGTTTTTAACCCCTTTTGACAAATATTGTATATGATCATTGTATGGATATTCGTTTTTATCAAAGAATGGATATATATTCATCCGATATGATATTTTTCGGATTTGTCCCTGTATTGGACAAGTTACAAACACAGTAGTAATTATATTTTGCAAACCATTTTATTTTAAATGGTTCACAAAATTTTGACAACACTTTCTTTTTGTTCCCTATGTACACACATATGTGTACGATACAGGGAACAAAGGAGAAGTGCTGCCGAAATTTTGTTGAATCATTTAAAATAAAATGATATGCAAAATATAATTGCTACTGTGTTTGTAATGGGAAGTAGGTTGACAAACCATCAAAGTGTAAAATAATAGCATAAAAATTGTAGATTATATTCATATAATAATTTGTGCAAAACCGTTTGAAAATGAAATTAAATAGAATAATATTATATATTTGCAAAAATTTAAATGTATGATTTGTTTGAAAAAAAAATGTCAACACGTAAATGATTAAATTGTTTTTATATTTTAAAGTAGGAAAAATGGTTAATTATTTTTTAGAGCTGGATGTACCAACAAAGAAGAGAAATTAAGTGAATATTTTCAAAATGGTGTACACGTCTTTATTGAATTTGCTTTACGTAATAATGGAAATGACGAAGAAATTTGTTGTCCAT
Organism: Allium cepa; assembly: GCA_030765085.1. NCBI lineage: Eukaryota > Viridiplantae > Streptophyta > Magnoliopsida > Asparagales > Amaryllidaceae > Allium > Allium cepa. Next base: position 51,449,755 of record CM060933.1, read on the forward strand.
GCATTTAGTGCAAATTATTGAAGCATTTGATACCGGATATGGTAATAGTTCATTTGCGCTAATATGGTTTCATGCCGAATCATTTGGTGTGGGATTGTCACGATGAACTTATAGCACCTAATCCCGTACAGTCGGAGGAGGAGGTGGATAATGAACTTGTTCCGACGAATCTCATAGAAGATATGGTTGAAGATGTAGCATGTTTAATGTTACCTACTATTGAAGTTGATGGTAACGATGTTAATGTCGAAAAAGAACCAAGTACTGGAGCAAAAATAATTATGGTTTATTGGAGGCTGGTAAGAAGCCCCTTTAGGGTGGTTATACAAGCGGCACTCAGCTATCAGTAACTGTAAAATACACTGCAGTGGAATCAAAATATAACTTCACAAGAGCGGGTTTATAGCTATAGTAAAGCTGCAAAACAGCATATGCCACCCGATAATTTAATGCACGAAAGTCATTTACGAAGTGAAAAAACTGGTGTCTGCTTTTGATTTGCCGTATCAAAAATTAGATACATGTTTAAATGGTTTCATGTTGTTTTGGAAAGAATGCATTAGTCTTAAGAATTGTAAAACATGTAATTAGAAAAATACAAACCAAGAAAAAAGAGGAGAAATGAAGTTCCGTACAAGCGTATTCATTACTTACCCATCACTCCTTGGCTTCTTCTGTAACCATGCATCATATGAGATGGCCCTGTATAAGAACACCGGAAGAAGGTACGTCAACACACTCAGCTGATGGAGAAGCATGAAAACATTTTGATAATACATAACCCGCTTTCACAATGGATAACCATAATGTTAGACTTGGTTTATGTACGGATGGATTTTCACCGTTCTCTCAATTTAGCTAAAAATATTCATCTTCGTCTATAATCGTTGCACCTTACAATTTACCTCTGTGGATGTTTGTGTAAACTCTGTATATGTTTCTCATTATTGTCATCCCTGGCTCTGATGATCTGACACAAGGAATCGACATATATTTGCAACCGTTGATTGAAGAGTTGAAAACACTATGGTATGAAGGTGTTGAAACATACGACATTTCAAAAAAAAAATTGTATGTTAGCTTCTCTACCGTGGACTATAGTGATTTTCTTGCGAATGAAATGCTATCGGGTTGGAGTACGGCTAGTTGTCTAGCTTGCCCTTATTGCATGGAAGAAACACGAGCATTTTTTTCCTGCATTTGAAGAAAATTTCATGGTTTGGCTATCATCGGTGTTTTCTACACATTAATCATCCTTTTAGAAAAGATAAAAAAACTTTACAAGTAATAGAGTTGAGACCTTGCGACTACCAACAATTTGGTCAAGCAAAGATATTTATAATTTGATCAAACTTTACACGGAGGATGCGATCTTTGACTCTGTTATGGACTCGACCCAGAGAAATAGGTGCTACGGCTACGAAAATCAATCGCTAATTTATATAAATTAACTATATTGTAAAATTTGCTTAATTTTTATAAAAATTACATGATAACTTAAACATATTTTGACTTTTCTTGTAGGCTCGGACATCACAAAGGGCTTACCAAATGGCTTAGGACAACGCAGAGATTAATGAGCTTCGACAACAGATTACATAGCTGCAGGAGCAGGACCGCCTCCATGCGGTTCAAATGGAGCATTTCAACTAGCGTTTGGACGAGTATGTGGTGCGTCTATTCCGTTCTTCTGGTGGTTCTAGAGTTGATGATGAGTCATGAGGTATGATTTGCAGTTTTTTTTGAAACTGGTATATAAAAACATCGAGTGATGGTGAGGTTGATTTATGGACATGTGGTGTTTGACATTGATTTGTGTGGTTGATTTTATGGTTGATTTATGGAGTTGATATGTGGAGTTTGATATTGGATGTATATATTGTACATTTATGTTGGATGTAAATATTAGAGTTGGATGGGTGAGACTGATGATGGAAGGTTTGTTTTTTATTGATTGGATATATTTACGTTTGATATAATGATGTTTGAGTTTTATATTAATACTAATTTCAAATTATATATCTGACTTATATATTGATTTTAATGATTTGTGTTTATATTGTTATGAAAGTGATGTTGTGCTGTAGAAAAAAAATTATCCACATTTTCGACGGCTTCCAACTATTCCTGGCGGCCTATTGGCCAATTTTTTCAACGGTGAGCGACTGCTCCGACGGCTTTCTAGGAAATAATTACGACGGTCTGCGACGGCCGAAAGGAAAATTTTCATTCCACATGGTCGTCTTTGCCATTGAAAATGTTGTTGAAATAGCCGTCGTTAGCGCGATAACTTCGTCGAAGCCGTCGAAAGTGCAAAATGCATGGTCCGTATTCCGACGGCTCGTGATGGCCGTCGACGGCTGTGAGCCATTGGAAATTGCCCTCGTTCTTGTAGTGACAGCACACGAAAAATCCTATAAATCATATAATGGTCAGTTAGCCTTCTAGGTGCGCCAAATCAGCTTCAATACCATATTAAAGTGGTCCCATTTGCCAACATAAAATCAACTATGATGAGATTGATGAAGATGTTAGTTTTAGAATTCGAGCGGGATGGGTGAAATGGCGACAAGCATCTGGCATTCTCTGTGACAGGAAAGTTTCACAGAAGCTTAAAGGAAAGTTCTAAAGAATGAAAATCAGGCCTGCGATGTTGTATGGTGCAAAATGTTGGCTAGTAAAAGCCAACACGTCCAAAATAAAACCGTAGCAGAGAAGTGTATGCTGCGATAGAGCTGCGGTCATACAAGAAGAGACCAAATTAGGAATGATGATATGCGTGATAAACTTGGAGTAGCACCAATTGAGGAGAAGCTAATTCAACATCGTTTAAGATGGTTTGGACATCTTCAACGGAAGTTGTCCAAGGCATCTGTGTACGTTGGAATTATAAGTCGCATCGAATTCTCAAAGAGAGGTAGAGGTCGACCAAGGTTGACAAGGGAGAAAATAGTAAAAAGGTACTTGAAGGATTGAAGTATATCCGAAGAGCTGGTGACAGACAGAAGCATGTGGAAGTTAGCGATCCACGTACTAGAACCATAAGCTATGAGTTTTATAAGCTTTAGTTTATAGAACTGGAGAACAAGAGCCTAAGACATAGCGTTTGGTTTTTGACCTATATTACTATTGTACCATTATCACTATTAGTATTATTATTATCACTTTTTTCTTTTTTCTTTATGTATATATATATTTATATATTTATCTTTATTTTTATTTTACTTAGTTATTATTATCATTTTTTTCTTATTTGACTTTATTTTATTGCCGTTATTGTTATTATTTTAAATTTTAAATTGACTTTGTCATTTAGTTGGGGTTCCATCTCTAGCCGACCCCAACTTATTTGGGAATAATGCTTAGTTGTTGTTATTGTTGTTTGTTAAACTTCTGGAGTTGGTTCAAGAATGTTTCTCTCATCCGCATTAAACACGATAACACTACTTTAAGTAGGAAATGATAAATGTGCAACTACAAACCTTGTCCAGTTATTCATATCAAACTAAAATTTTTTTATGATGACTAATTAATATGTTTAACGTTATTTTTATACTTGCTGGAAAACCAAAAAGACATGGATCAATAAGGCTCGTAGCTAAGACTTACATATTTAAAGGAGTGCAATATTAAGACATGGAAGCTCATGTTACAATTATTTCAAGAAAACTCAAATTAAACTTATGTGATTCTTTTAATTACGATGAGTAGATTGAAAATTCACTTTTTAATTATAAAAATGAGTTCATCTTTTAGTATAGATAAACCAAAAATCACTTTTCTCTGTTTCAATTAGAGTTGATGATTGTGGTTGCTCGTTAGTTCGTAGAGCGTTTATAAGTCTTATTCTCAAATGTTGCTAATGCCATCGTATGTTGCAACTAATCACAATACAACATTGGTATTTAATTATACATTATTCTATGAAAAGCATATGTAAAATTCAATGTATATTATACGTAATATGTCAATATAAAAATTCAAGTAAGATATCATTCTTGATTACGTAGATATTTTATATTTTGGAAATTAATTGTAGAAAAGATTTTAATAAACATTATTTGATGAAGATATGCATTATAACTGGACTTACTATGAACAATTTTTCAGATAGATACAAACTTGTTCTACTATCATTTCCATCAAATATAAAAACTTATCATAAGATATTGTGAACTATTATCCGGTAATGCATCTATGTAATACAAAACTACTAGAATTGGTAAGCTTAAACATTACCATGACATGCAAAGTAAGCATCAACCCAGTTTAAATTATTAAAGATCCTCAACTTTTTTGGATGTCTTCATAGAGCAACCTAATGAAACGATGTATGGGTATTAACGACTGCATGTGACTACATTATATGAACTTTTGTTTTTAGTTAACTAAATAACAAAGTACATAAACCTACTAAGAATCCATAAATCATGCAAGGTCAAACCATGGTACTTACTTCCCTTAAACCAAGTGACTCTTCGAGAAACTTGACACATTGATCATTGGAGCAAAGCATGCCCATATTTATTTCCAAGTCCTTAAGAACAATTGTATCACCACTTTTCAAAGTGCAAGGACTCCCGCATCGACAACAATAGGATAGAGATCAAATTCAGGAATATACAATCATGATTAAATAACATTATTACCCAATGGCTTAGGAGCGAAAATGGATTAATAAGTGTTAACACGGTTAGTTCTTTACATATTTCTATCTTTTATGTAATATATAGCCTCAGCCAGTTGTAGCAATATTACAAGATGAAGGAAGCAAGACGTGTAGGTTAAAAAGCTAAGGAAATAAGAGAAATCACCAAAAGCTCGTAGTGCAGAGTTAATAGATAAATACTATACTTTCGAGTAGTTTTATTTAATGTATGTAGTCTGCAACACTAACCTGATATTCGTTAGAGATTTAGGTCTGTAAACGATCCATTTAATATGTTGACCTTTTGAGCGATTATTTTACACTCCACTACCCTTGAATATTTAGATCTCTCGATCATCGGGTTATAGCAAACGATAATATCAAATATTACCATGCAACATGTCCATTGACTCAATGCCTCTGGAACATTGAATATAAGAATAGTGCAAAACAAATGAACAAAGAAAATAAATATTTCGATATAGCCAATACTTAAGCGACCAGGACTCTTCACATGATTATGGTAACATTCCTTAAAAGATAATCATAGACATTGGTTAATGTTGAATCCCTAATTTTTTTGCATTTTATAGCTTATGAACTCGAGTATAATAAACATAAGAAAACTCATATGCATGGAAAAAAGTTGTACAATTTTATTCATTATACACTTACCAGTTCTATTATTGAATTAGTGCTCAAGCGTATAAGAATTATTATAATAAACATCAGTTAGAGATGACAATTATCTACTTCTCCATTGATATTCTTATATTTTTATTTCTTATATATTCATGAAATTTAATAATATGTTAACTATAGTATTATATCTTATATATGTAATATTTTTAAAGTATATTTAAGTAAATATTTATCATCTTTTACTTTATTAAAACTTCGAGAAACTTTGAAAGAGGCGGAATGAAAATAGAAAATCTCTTAATTGATTGACTTCTATTTTTACCTGCTTGCCTTATATGATTCATATTTAGAGCAATACTATTTGGTTTTAAAGAATTTCCTTTCGTATACGCACTCAATAAAAAAGCTTTCATTATGATGTTTGATTCATATTAACCTAGTATGGTATTATCTATTTTCGTAGGAAATGACACACATATTATAACCATGGTCCAAACATAACCAAACCATCTAAACACAATGTCAAATTTTGTATTTTCATACGAGGGTCTAAAACCAAAATTCCAGTCTCTAAATTACATTGCTCAACATATATACACTAACATCATTTCTTCAACTATTATTCATGTAGCAGGACTTTTTTGTATTGACCACTCCTGAATAATATATGTAGGCACATAGGTAGGGCAAATACATAGAATTCATCTGAAAAACTATCACTTGATAACTTCCTTCTTTTCAACTTTTTCTTCAGATTGTGACATTTTTAAAATCGGCTTTCCCAATAGGAGATGGTATAATACAATAATAATTTTACTTATATCCATGGTGATATTTGAAAAAGCGGAAGGAAGTTCCATTCCTTGAATTACTCTTTTTTTAGTTTTTAGAAAAAAAATGTGAAGTAAGGATTTATCACCTAAAAGATTTTCAATTTCAGTTAATAGCTTTTAAATCATCAAAATTCTTTATTTTTTTATCAAGGTGAAACCAACTAAAAAAAGTTTACTGCTATAGGCATCCAGAAAATCTCTTCCGGCTTCCATAACTAAAGGTCACAATACAAATTCTGCTTATGTACTTACTAATACCATACATTCTTTGGTTTTATGCTTCTACCACACAAATACTGTTTGGCTATTTATTATCATACGGCAATGAACGACCATTGGAAATTAAAGACACATGATTTTTTATCGTTGTATGTAGTTAACAGCCGTTGGAAATAAAAAACACACAGTTGCTTATGGCCGAATGGAAAATTGAATCTTATGAAGGGATATATAAAAGTTATTGATATCTATTAAAGCTCTCATATATCCAAAAGCAACTTTTTGGGTGTTAATAGCAGCACACAACAAAAAATTCTCATTTCTCAGTGTGATGAATCAGGGTAAACTGTGTGGCTATATATAAATATATCATTCTCTTTATTACTCCAAAATTCTCTCTCTTCCATCTCCACATTAGTATCACAAATTCAATATAATAAAATAATATAAGATGTGAGGCTGATAGGGAGACTACATCCACTATTGGAACTAATAGAAAGAGAAATGAATCATGAATCCACATTTAAAATAACCTAACAATAAATGTTTTCAATAAATAAATTATGCAATTTAAAGTACTAATAATAAAAAAATGTTTAATTTTCATATAGTAATCCATAAAAGATTAATTTTTGTCAGATGAAAATAATTGATATAAAAATAATAAAACACCGATGACCTCTTGAACTAAAGAACCAGCGCCAATGATGTTTCAAAGGTCCAAGTCCAACATATGTGAGTGGGGAAACTTAGGATGTTATAATATATTATACAGTATTATATTTTTTATCATTACACAAATCTCCAATTAAAAATGTAAAAAATGAAAAACACAAGTAGCATTGACATAATGGATTTACCATTACTTTAAGTAAAATCAAACCGAGATCCAAATTTGCATAAGTTTTAAACTACATAAGTAATTATACAAAACTTGATCAAAAATATGATAAACGAATGGAAATAAAACTCATAAACTGTGAATGATTAGTGACTAGTTTGAAGATAAATGAGTCGTACTATTAGGTCTTGTTGTTTCTGCTACCAATCCCTAACGTTCCACAGTTTTACACTGTAAGAAAACGTATAGTTTCCAATGGCTGGCGGCTGTCGAAAGCCGTCGAAAACCGGCACAAAAAGCCATCGCAACTATACCTGTCGCCGCATAGTTTTCCAATGGCTTCCAATAACGTCTACTGTAATATTTCCAACATCTACCAACAGATAGACCAACGGCTCCAGACGGCCGTCGAAGACACATGGATGATCACCGGAGTGCAAAAAACCGACGTTAGCCGTCCGAAGCTATCGGTATAAAGCTGTCGCAAGCCGTTTGAAAATTTTGACCCACAGGCCATCGCCAGCCGTCCGAAGCCTTCAGAAATACCGAAACTATTTTTTGCATTTTCTACTGCGTTCCTTTTACCATACACAATCCAGGAACATAATATATTCACACACAAACACATATCCAATTTAGATATTCAATATAATATCAAATCAAACAAATATAATTAAATCATAGAAAGAAACAAACCAAGCATAACTCGCATAAAATCAACCCAACACTTCGTTAACATAATGTGCATATATCTCATTGTACATATATATGAAAGGGACAGCGGATTAAGGATCTTAAGGCTAATTTAACACTAGAGAGAGGGAGGAGGGGTCAATAGTGTTTAATGAATTCTAAGACTTATATGAACTAAATTGAAATTATTACACAAACAAATGCAGAAGATAGCTTTTTGAAACCAATTATAATATTAAATTTTCGATAATAAATTCAATGCGTTTCTATCCCATACAACCAAATGGTAACTCTAAACACTATGAAAATTGAAATCCAATAATAATACACTATTACGGATCAAATGGAACTGTTTCTTCAAAATCGGAGACTATGCCCTAGAATGCTATTTTAATACATCGATTAAATCAACGAATTTCAAAAAATTGATGAAATTACTTGAAATTCGAGTTTTAAAACTTATTAGCTCAACTATAATTCCAATTGAATTTGTATCTAGATCAAAAATCGTTTTCAATTCATATTCAACTCAAATTTCAATTATTTAAATGATTTCCAATTATTAATTCCATAATTAAATTTATCCAATAAATCGCTATTTTTGAAACTTAAGTTTTATTCCACTTATTTGATCGGTAAACTTCATACTAAAATACCATTTACATTTCAAATTAAAGATTTAAAATAAATTAAATGTTCAAAATCAAAGACTGAAAATGCAGGTCATTACACACTGACACTACGAACCCCTTCCCCCTTCGCTAAATGACGACCGCTAACAAAGTCCTCTTCTCGAGCTCGAAACATCAGCACCCACACCACCCACTCCTACCATCACCATCAAAATTCAACCATGCTCATTCCAAATTAAAAATTACGTGCTGATAATACCAAATCATTCCTCACTCTTCCAACCCCCATTGCCTCGGCCGTCGATAGTCACCAAGACTGTCGTTTGACTCGCCTTCGATCGAAGCACACCTAGCCATCTTCATGGCCAACTTGATTTCCCCATTGCCACCTAAGTTTAAAAAGTCAAACCCAACAACAAAGAAGAGCAAAACCCTAGATCGAGCTCCACTCATCACCTCCGACCACCGGAGTAGTTGCAATTAACACAAAAAAAGTTGCTCCTTCACCCAAGCTTCGTCATAGCACTGGCCATTACTCCTCTCATCGACCGCAACATTGAAAATTAATTTATAACCGTGAAACGTTTTTTCACCCCTCACGCCCAATTCTGACCAAATCATCGCCTGCAAACACCCACTAAAATCATAGCTTGACGAGATGAACATGACTATGCTCTTCATTCCCAATTTCATTCTCATTGGATTTTGAAAAAATCTGAGCCGTCGATGGTCATAAATTCGCCATGGCTTCCTTGCTTGACGAAACCTTGAACGACTGTTTTTTGTAAAATACTACGGATCATGCTCTACAACTTTTCAGTTAGAGTTTTAGCTGAAAGTTGAAGGTTAGTGAGATGTTTATTTTTTAAAACTTGAGGTTTGTTGATTTTTCATTTACTGGCCAAGAAAAAGAAAAGGATAGAAAGAGGAGTGAACTGAGAAGAAATGAAGTGAAGTGAAATAAAAGTGAGGTGAAATGGTATACAAAGCATGGCAACATTTCAAGCTAAGTATTTGAAAAGTTAAGGATCCCTTCATATCAAAAAGCAAATCAAATTATGGCTTCTTGCAAAATCTGGTTTAGGATTTGATTTGAAAAGGTTTTGAAATGAAAGCTTTGTGGTACTCCGCTACACAATATCTCATTCGCGTATGGACTACGAATGATAGAAATAAAAATACGATCGCTCGCAAAATTGATACATGATCAGAAACCAACTATAAAATACACTACTTATCTTATTCTGTGAAATTTCAAAAATATGAACGTTTGCCATAAAATACGTCAAACGAAAATTTAAATATTTTCCAAATTAAAAACTATGAAAAAATCCATTAAATTCAATTAAAAATACGTCATTAAAAATCAAGTCATTTTATTAATAACTAATTTTCATATTATTCAAAATATTCGATTCAAATTTGAATATTTAAATAAATTAAATATTTCTATTCGAAACATTAAAAATTCCATGTTGTTACAACATCCTATAGGCTTCATTGCATTTTTAATAAGTACTATAAGCATATTTATTACTAAAAAATATGGAAGTTTAATTCATTCACTAACTTGTTGAACAAAGTTAACAAGAAAAAGGTCGCTATATATGCACCTTGAAATATCTTGTTTTTGAAATTTTTTATAATAAAATTGAAAGACTTCCTGGGGGATTATTTGCATTTTAATTAGTAATATAAGAGTACTTATTACAACAAAAATAGTGAAGTTTAAATCATTCATTAACTTGCGAAACAAAATTACAAAAAAGTTACAACGAGAAGAATGTTCCTATGTGAGCACTTAGAAATGCCATACTTTCAAGAATTTTTAATTTGGTTAGAAAGATATTCTTAGGGATTTCTTTGCATTTGGAATAAGTAGTATAAGTGTACCTTCTTACAGGAAAAAAATTGGAGTTTAAAATATTTTGTAACTGGTCAAACAAAGTGGCTAAAGTTTTGTAACGATCCAGAATTTTGAACAATTTAATTTGGAAATATTTAATTAATTTTAATTATTTGAATGATGGTTTGACTTGAATTTCAAATTATCAGAATAAATTTAGCGATTAAATCTTAGAATTTGATCTATTGGAAGTTGAATAAAAATTTAAATCTTCAATTTTAAGCCAATTAAAAATATTTCAAAGGCTTGTAAAATTCATATTGATAATACTGAAGATAATCGAAGCTTCAGAATTGAATTTGAAACTACTTTGTTCAGTTTGAAATTACATCGTTTGAATCGATATTTAAAAAACAGCCTTCCGAGGCACAGTCTCAGAATTCGACGAAACCAGTTCCATTGGGTCCGTAATATTGAATTATTGCCAGATTTCAAATTTTGTATTTTTCTGAGTTGATATGTGAGCGCACGGTGAGTAAACGCATTGAAATTGAATCGAATTCAATTTAAATTTAAATTTAAATTTGTCAACATCAGCACGTTCTACCTTTTCTCACGCCTAAAATTACGCCGAGAGATCATGATACGAAGACGTGCTTGCACGACTCTTCTCTGATAAACCACGTTCTCTCCTTCCATTTCAAACGAAAAAAAGCAGAAGCCAAAATAAAACAATCAATGTCCGAGCAAATCAAATTCGACAATTGAAACTATAATAACTGAAGCCGCTCATTCCTTTTCCCTTTCATCCTTCAATTTGAAAAAAAAAAGCTTCGTTCATTAATGGCCGAAGCCCTAAATCGAAATCGCGAGGCTAGAGGGGAGGCAGTGGCAATTTCGACGGCGACAAAAATCGAGTGAGGCGCGCGTGCGCGCGGCACGAGGCGGCGTGTGGTATTGTTCGATTTTGGGGTTCGAGCATGGGGCAACGCGAGGCGTTCGCGAGCATCTGGAGGAGGCTCGCGAGCATCTGGAGCATCTGGAGGAGGCTTGCGCGCGCGTAGGAGGAGTGTGCAGGCGACGATGGTTGTTCGGTGATGATTTTGGGCTGTCGCGATTCGTGGGGGTCGAGGCATGAAGCGGCGATGGCGCGCTCGAGGCAGCGGCGGCTGCGACTTGGAAGCGACGACAAGGCAAGGCGTTTTACAGTAAGGTATTCAGTTGCTTAATTTAAATTTAATTCAAATGTGTATATAAATGTATAAGTAAATTTACAGTGAAGTGAAAAATATTTCTGTTTTAATATCTACATGTACAAGTTAAATATAGAATTATATATATATAGTTACAGAAAGAAGAAAATTTAGTTTTAAAATTAAATTGTAGTTAAATAAATTTATTTAAGTAAATTTAGTTGAAATTTAAATTTTATTAGATAAATTAAAAGTGTTAATTAATTTCCATTGAAAAGAAATTGATTTTTCGTTTGTCTCGAATATTAATATATTATAAAAGTAGTTTTATTTAATGAAACTTAATTGAATTTTTACAAGAGGTTATTTTATTTAATTTAGTTCTGAAAGTAAATTTTTAGTTAAATATTTTATTAAAGAAAAAATTAGTGGATTTAAATTTATAAAAAGGGAATTTAATTTTTAAATTTAGTTTATTAAGTAAATTTGTTAAAAGAGATTTCTTTAGAAATTAAAAGTATCGGTTTAAACTTAATATATTTAATTATCTTAAGATATTAATAGAAGGAAAATTTTGGTTTATAATTAAATTAATAAAATCATTAGTATAAAATTTAAATTTTTGGTTAAATAAATTTATTAAAGGGATTGGTTTAAAACAAAACCATTGAACAATTGAAATTATCAAATCAAAATTTATTATTCGATCTGTTCGAATATTAATAGATTGTGTAAATATTTATACAAGGTATAAATCAAAGAAATCAAGCCGGAAATGGAAATGGATTTCTAATAGAAGCAAAGGTGAGAACTTCTCACTCAAAAATTTAAAGTTGGATTTGCAGTTATTGATTGTTTGCTTGATTGTGATATTAGATATAGTAGGATATATCTATATATATTAGCAATATATATATATATATTGGCATATGTATATATTGCAGTTGATTGATTTCCCGCATTGTATAGCGGATGAGACCCTATTGCGCCGCCTATTAAGCGGATAATATTTTATAAATCCCATATACCGTGATATTCCACCTCGAAGTGGAATGGGTATTGTGCTAATGTCTGTGGATGCAGGGAAACAAGTTGGAGGGATCCAACTGGATTCCTCACAAATATTTATTTGATTCAGATATTGTGATATTTGATTGATTATCATATCGATATATGATATTGGAAAGTCGTGATTGACTATTTGATGTGTTGCATCATCGGATCCAATTTTCAAGTTTAAAAATAACGATTTTGATTTTTAAGGGATTTCTAAAGTGATTTTTGAAAGTATACGTTTATAAAATATTTTTGGAATTGATTCATCTTAAATAAATAAATGTTATAATTTTAATATTATAAAAATTATGATTTTTGAGAAATACAGTTAAAAGTTGATTTTTGAAAATATGGGATTAATGATTTTATAAAATAGTTTAAACTGGGATTTCTGAATTTATTATAAAAAGTTTAAAAATAGGATTTATGAAATTTGATTATTTTATAAATCAAAATGATGAAATTATAAAGGAGTTTAAAGACGTTTTAAAAGAATAATATAAATTGATCCATATAAAAGATTTATAAATTGATATTTATAAATTAAAAATATTGGAATTGTAAAACGAGCTTTTATAGGTGTTAGAATGAATTGTGAATGAATTTCGTAAATGAATGAAATTTATAGAATTATAAACGGTGAAGTTATAAATGAAATTTTATAAACAGTAGGTTTATAAAATGTGTAAAGTTATTCGAAAGAATAGATTTTGGATAAATAAATGAATCTTACAAGTTATAAGATTTATAGTTTGGGAAGTTAAAAGAACAATTTTGTAAACAAATAAATTATAAGCATTTAACTTATAATATGGACTTTCGGTATATAATTGAGTTATAAATCAAATAGATTAATAAAGGAAATTTGTAAAAGGAAGTTGTTATAAAATAATAGAAATGGAATTTATAAACATTATTTTATAAATCCTCAACGACTTATTTTGATAAGTAAATTGTTGTAACTTGTTAATGGAGTTATATTCACGTTTTAGAAAGTGAAAAATCCTTTAAAATAAAATGAATAGAAATGATAAAATTTGTTAACAAGTATATTCACGTTTTTGAATAGCGAATAATATGTTAAAGAAATGTTTTGAATGTGATGTTTTAAATAGAATTAAAATGATCTAAAGATGTTTTAAAATGTATTAACTATCGAAACCATAGATTTCAACATTTTTTGTTGAAATAGACGTTTTCGAGAAATAGAAGGAAATGGTGGACTATAACACTGTTGTTATAGTAAATGATTTCCGAAAGGAAATGTTTTGTGTAGTATTGGGATTTATATATCTATTTTAATTTCGAATCCCTATACTAGTGATTTTGGGTTGTCGTAACGATGTTTTACGCAACATTCGTTTTGGCCCAAATAAATATGTTTAAGAGAATGATTTCCTTAAAGAATGAAATATATACTTAATTTCGATTAGAGTATATTGAATATTTTCCAAGTGTAGATAATAAAAAGACTTGTGGATTACTTATAAATAAATAAGTATGGAAATGTTTTTCCAATATTAAGTGAATATTTTGAATTTATCTTTTTGAAGATAAATTGAAAATGAATATCGAATGGAAATCGTATATTCATAAATATTTTGGAATGTAAATTCGCCATGGAATTTATAAATGAAAGGAGGAAATTGTTTAAAAAAATAAATATTGATTTATTTTTGAAGTATTGAAATATATATATCTTGTAAAGATATTTTTGAAAAATAAATAATTTGGAAAATTATTTGGAATCTGGTGATGTTGTGCATATCCATTGATAGTTCAATAACCGACTATCAATATTTACCTTTGAATGGGTATTTGTTGTGATTTGCTTGAAATTGAATGCCACACTTATTTTTTTTTTAATACGTGCTCACTATTCGGGTTAACCGGGAAAGGACCTTGGGGTCGTATAACCCATTCCGAATTTGTGATACGTCGTTATGAATTGCATTTGAAGACCGGTGTTGAAGACCGGATATTTTTGAAAACGAAAGAGTTTCTTGTTGATTGTCTCTGCACTGGCTGATCCCTGGTATAGAGAACTCCATATGTGATGGGAAATCCGGACGTGATTAGAGATTATCCGGATTGCAAGGACTTCTTTGTAAGTGCCTTCGGTTCTGTTCGATCCCGGAACAGACTTGTATGGATTGTATGTCTGACATTACAAATTGAGATATAAAGCAGATTTCTTTCAAATATATTTCTGTTGGTGGCGGAGAATTTATTCTCTTAGCTTAACACCCTTCTTTGAGACGTACGAGCTCAGAGGTTATATAGTTGAAGGTTATTAGTGATATATTCCCAATTTGGTAATGTGACATGTTGAGTGTTGCTGTGTAATGATCATTGTGTTGATTATTTGTGATAGGATCATTTGTTTGATCGTCTATCTTGGTGATCATTTCTATGATCATTTGTTGGCCCAAAGCACAGCTTTTGTATAAAGCGTGTTTTTGTGGACGTGACTTCGTCGAGCCTCACACCCCGAAATGGTCAAAACAGGAAAGATGCGGCAAGGTTATGAGGGGTAGCTCCCTTTAGGGTATGTGCATTTCCTTCTGGAAAAGGGTGGTATCATGGTATGGAGCCCAGATGCTTACTCATGTTGAAACACTTATTATTATGGTGTGATGTTGATGACGAGCGCTCGGTTAAAGGTCCCAAAGGACCGGGGGATGGCATACTCGTGTCAGTTGTTACCCAGTTAGGGGTAACCCGGCCTTGTGTTGGCAGAGATCCGGTTTGGTTCTCGGGGACGTCCTTCTAGAGGCGTTCTCATGTGGCAATGGGAAGTTCCTTGGCCTGGCCATTTGTTGGAAATCCAATTCCCAATACGAAACCCTGTACGGTTTTAGTTGTAGAACCTGCTTATGGTGGTCACCACTGTTTAGATGGTAGCTATAGTAGGCATAGTTCGAAATGTCTATGCTGGCTAAGATTTATATCTTTATTTTCGAAATAAATTTTTCCTACACTATGCACTAGTAATAATATCAAATGTTTTCTTTTAATGCGTATCAAGCATCTTTGACTATCATAAGGAGAAATCTCCTCCGATTCTGCGTTTGCATGTGTGTGTGTGCGGGAGGCCTTATGGTAGTCTCATTTTTAGAAGCACTGCGAATTGACTTTAAAAATATTCCTCTATTTTGATTTTTAAAGATAAATAAACCATTTTGAGTTCTTGCACCAGTCACATGACTGACTCGGAGTTTATTGTTTTCCTTCCTAAACTCTGGATGTCCACCAATTTCCACACGGGCAGTCAAGAGTTAAGGTTTATCAAGATATTCTAGAATTCAGGAGTTGCTGGAGGCAAACTGGATGGCATGGCGTATTATTAGTATATAGTATTTCTTTTTCCGCTGTTTGTTATTGTTGTTGTACACTCTGATGATATGATGTAATGTAATGTGATGTAATGTAATAACTGATATAGTTCTTTGTTTAAAGATTATTCATTTATCTATTATATGTTGTTCTGCTGCAAATTGTGAGATTCTGATGTTGTTCTGTTATTTCTTTCTGTTATGTTCTTTTTTCTCTCTTCTTCTACCTCTTTCTTCTTCTTTTCTTCTTTCTTAAAACCTCAGTGTTCGGTTTTCCGGCATCCGACTGATCGGCATTCGATACAGTGGATGTATTGATGTGGAATTTCGGGAGTCGAAGAATCGGGTCTTGACAAGTTTGGGGTAAAAAGGTCGCTAATCGAACACTTAAGCACATACCATGTTTTAAGGAATTTTTATAAATAAATTGGAAGATACCTTTAGGGTTTTCTTCTCATTATGTACTCTAAGTATAGTGCTTACATTAAAATTTTCAAGTTTTAATTTATTAATTCAAGTGGTGAAAACTGGCCACAAAGATAAAGCATTTTCATGTTGATTTTCTGCATAGGACCTTAGATAGCATTTATAAATGTTGTCCTCGACATACTACACCATTGGTGAGTCATTGCACTGTTTTGGTTTAAATGTGTTTCGACTAAATTTTCATGATTAAAATGGTTTACAAATTATTTTCTTTGTAGAATATTTTTATAGAAGTTCTAATAATATGGATTTGAGTATGGAAAAAGATTATAAGTTTAAATATAGTTTTAAGAATTATTTATGAATTATTAGAGTAAAATGTTGTAAAATATAAAACATGCTTTTTATTAATTTTTGTGAAATTATAAATTATTATTTTTAAGTAATATTTTACATTAATATTTAAAACCTATTTATAAGTATTTTTAAAGTATATATGTATATATATAAGTTTGGAAATGTAAGTTAAGTATTTTATAAAAGAGTAAGGTGTAGTTTGGATTATAACACTTAATATATAGTTTTTGTGAAGTTAATTTAAAAGTATATTACCTTGTTCAACAAGTTCAGATATACTTAGGTCTATAAGGTCTATAATTGAATGTTTTTAAAGATAATCACAAGTGTGGAATGGTTTTGGGTTTGTGTTATAATACGTTCAATTGTCTGTAACTCATTTTTTATTATACTTAGTAAAGTAGTTAGAATTTTAAAGGAAATGTTTTATAGATAATTTGAAAGGAATTATTTTAGTTTGGTGGTGACAATGTTTTAATGACATTTGTTTTTAACCTGTTAAAGTGTACTTGTGCAAATGTGAAATCTTGTTTAAGATTTGTGAATATTTTAATATAATTTTGAATAAGAATATGGATACATTTCTAAGTATCGAAAAGAGTGAAATGAATAGTGACATAGTAGTATACATGTATATGTCTTTCGTAATGACATTTTAGAATTATATACAAGTATTTACGAAGAGGTTTTAATTAATAAAAGGGTAAATTAAATAAAAAGGGATTTGCAATCGCTTACATAACTTTATCGCGCTTTTTATGACTTAATCATGCTTTATGTAACTGATCGTGCTTTGTGTGTTTACTTGTTTATGGAAATTACTTAGTCATGTACTTAGTTATAAATGTCGATGAAGCAAGCTTGTCTATCTGTGAGAGTTAAGACCGATGTTCAAGTAGAGTTTAGAAGCAGCAGTGCTCTAAGCTACCGGCTTCAGTATTGATCGAAGAACAGTGCAATTTGAGAAGATCGAAAATGTGATAAGTATACGAGACTTGGTTTTCATATACGATCATCAATTTTGAAGTAGATATTTGACTATTCAACATCGAACTTAACCAAAATAACTTGGAAAGTATCTAAAAGCTTCATGGTTTCATATGATTTGAGAACCCCCGGGGTGGAGCATTGGTATGAAATGTCTCTCGCTTTAAGAACTTATGTATACAAGTTCCCTTGGGGAGGACTCCTCTTAATATAGTTTGCTACTTCACTTACTTCTAAAAGAACCAGAATTGTGTTAACTAGAAATTCATTGATTTATTTTTGAAGAGTACGGGATTGGTAAGGGTTTTACTTATCAAATACCACTTCAAAAATAATATATGTGTTCTATATTTTGAAAGCAGTTGTGAAGTGGAATGCTATAGAGTTGAACTGTCTATCTCGAAGTTAATCCAAGGGCACAGTTAGCATTAACATTCATTGGAGGACTTATGATAGGATCTATATGGAGATTTGAGATCTGTTCGAGACGCTTGAATTCATGTAGAGATTTGCGATCTGTTTGAGATATTGGAATCCATTTAGGGATTTTTGTTCTATTCGAGTGATGAAGAATCTTGTAAAAGATGTCGAACGAGATTTTAACATCATGAAATAGCTAAAGACAGATCAGCCGCAGAGTTCGGGGTTCAGCTAACCCACAATGGGTATATTAACTCCATATCAGAGTGTTCTTTTGATATGTTGCGCACGAGCATTGATGATACTTAGTTCCACGTGTTTCATACTAGCATTCGTGCATGGCCAGTTGTTTGGATTTGGCTTGACTAAAGAGATCTTCGTGGAAAATCCATTATATAAGCGTACCTTAGCGATTTCGACTGCATACCTATCCGATATTGTTGTGTCATTAGATGTAAGTTGCACAACTATTTTTGGATTTATATTATTCACCTTAGACAGTACTGTTATCCACCTTATGCACTTATTAAAGGGTGGTACTTTTGATGGGATAATGTTATGGCATTCCTTGCAGTTTCAAAAGTGCTATTATATGTTGTACACATATTTCTTGAGTTTCTTATACCAGACTTATGTCTGACTCATGGATTTATATTTCTCTTATTTCCGTAGGTGGCCTTTCAAGTAGTCCGGGAAAGGTGGGTTTTCGTTGATGTTCTTTAAAGCTCAAGGAAATGCGCTAGATACTTTCACCTACCATAATGTTTTTATTTCCGCAACATTAATGTTATGTATATATCATTAATTATGAGCATAGGTTGTTATAACTGTCCTGACTGATGATGGTATTTAGAATTATAACTCTGAAATGCTATGTATCTTAAAGTAGTAGTTTGTACTATTTTTTGTCATTATATATTATTGTTCCGCTGTGAGATTCTTAAATTGTGTTCTATTCTTTCTTGTTCTATTTTCCTTTTTATTTCACCCAAATGATATGTCTTTTCGGCACTTGGATGCTCGGCACAAGAATAACATGGATATATTAGTATCGACATTTGGGGGTTAAAAAGATAGGTTATTACACATACAGTATAAGTAATGGTGATACTATGTAAATTCCAAAATGAATTTTTTGTCTGCATTCTTCTTATCAACTCAGTTTTCGCATGGTCAACATCAAAATTTTACATGACTCTTAAAATAAAAGTTGTCTCATATTATCATAACTTTAAAAAGAGCACAAACTTGCCAAAAACAAACACCTAAAAGTTATTGCCAAAACATTAAACTGTTAAAATTTTGAAAATATAAGCGTATGAAAGAATTTTTTTCCCAACTTCTAACATAATTTATGGCTATTAAAATTTAGAATTTTGTGAAATGGCAAACAAGAGGGTCATTCCATATTAAAATATCTTTCATATGAAAGAAAATTCATCAAAACCGGACCACGGAATCAAAATTTATGTCCATAATGATATACCAAGCCAAAGTGTGTTATTTTGAAATTACTTGTGTTTTGAAAATATTTCACAAGTAAATTCAAAATAACATCTGGCCGTATTTTAAGCTTAAAATAATAATTTAAAGTTCATTTAACCAGGGTTTATTAATATGTGCACGATTTTCTTTACCTTAAAAGATTCACCATTTTACATTTCTTATTCACTCTGCAAATGCACACTTATGGTCGCTTCTCACAAGTTACGGGTAAGATTTGATAGTTTGTCATATATTTTTCTTCAATTTTATTACTAATACATTTATTAATTCTACATATCTCTTCTTTTTATTTAAAATTATGCAATAAATATGAATCTTGGATCTTCCATTTCCAATGATTGAATGTATTTCTCTTACATTATATTCTATTTATTCATCTATTAACCTCTTGTATTTTGATTTAATACAGTCTCTCTAGACATTATGTAAGTGGAATTTATCCTTTCTCATGCTCTAATGTGTTTTGTTAAGGGTAAACTTATTTGATTATAATTTTGAATTTTGACAATACCATTTTGCCATATGCCACAAAATTGTGAATCCCAAATATGACATTGTATATAGCAGCGTTCTATAAAATGCCATGCCTCTACGATTCCTACTTTATGATGCAGCTACATCATTTTTTTCCTTGTTTCCAAAACCCTAATTTAGTTAATTCAAATAATTAAATAACGATATGGTGACCTGTATGTGCTGCAGCTATTAAAGCAATCAAAATTTTATTGTTGTTTTCATCTATTTAAATTTTAGTATGATAAGATGATGACGATTTAAATATAGAAATTATTGGATTATTTAAACAACACCTTTATGTTTCTTATAAGATCGAAAAAATAGTTTCGATTTTGAATATTTTACAAGAAAATTTTTATGAATTAGCTCGAAACTTCGAACATTTCTCTGAAACTATTTTCTGTCATACGTCAATAGTAAAACCGCTTGGAGCCCTGCTGCTTAGCAGGTACCAGGTGTAACCAATTAGAAACTAATTTTCTAAAATTCAACAACTGCACATGTGTCACTTGTTTTAGAGCTATTCCAGTGCCATTAAACTAATGATGATGATTTAATGGTTCATGAACGATTCAATACAGTAAAATAGGGTTTAACTATTGTGCTTATGATGAATCAGTGTATCCAAGACTCATTTGATATCTTTAAAAATATTTCAAAATTTTGATTCCAAATCTTCTCCAACTCTTTATATATATGTATATGTATGTATATGTATGTATGTTCTTTCTAAAGCATGTTTTTAAACATTATATCATAGCTAAATTTTACCTTATAAAACATTTGTCAATTAATAAGGTAAACAATATGTTTATTTTAAAGTATGACGTCATCTCTTCCTTGTAATTTTTTTTTTATGTTTTACAAATTTTTTTCACAAACCTCCCAAAATACTTATAAAAAATAACTTCGCACTGTTATATTTACAAAATATCAGATAAACATATTGTCACTAAATTTACACATATAAATTAAGATATAACAACGTTGACTTACCTTGAATTTTAGTGACTCCTTTAACCAATTGGTCGCCATGTTGACTATAGTCAAAAATGTATTGACATTGCCTCGTCATTGGTCTCCACTTTACATTAATATCTGGAGGCTCTAACCATTGTTTAGAAATTACTCTAACCAAGAAAAATAAATTTAATCTACAATTATTTTCAAAACTAAATACCATTGTTTAAAGTTCCTTTACCTTTCACAAAATTTTTTTTTTTCAAATCACTTTTAGTAAAATAGATTAATTCCCAAATATAAATTTCTTTCATGATATAAATTTTTATTTTTGGCAAATTTTTCCCCGCTTGCCAAAATAATTTGCTTTTTACATCTGATAATGTTATCATATATTTTTAAAATATTATGTCGAAATGACTCATTTTAGTGTTTATAAATCCACATCAATAATGCGAATCAGACATATCGATCAGAATTCGTAAATCATTCAATGGGCAAATATACACAAAAGAACCGTTAAATTATTTTTCCCTTGAAATATGCTTGTAAATCTGAAATATGCTATGGCTAACCCGAGCATTATAAGAAAATAATGTCCATATCAGCTTGGTAAGCCAGCATGAGAAACACAAATCATATGGATTTATAATGTTATAAAACCTTTCAAAACTAAATATACCTCGTAACACCACGCCGCTCACGAACACGGACTGGTTTTTACCTTACGATTACCAAACCATTACTATTAGAAAATTCAGTGCTATTATAATAAAGACTAGGGTATGAAATATATATAATCAAGTAGCTGTGGTGCATGTAAGTGTATACCACAACAATAATAGGTATACAATCAAAACTGCTAAGGCGCGTTCGCTAATTGTGTAGGGTTCCGCAAAGGTGCCGCTACGTCGAGAACGGTCCTCCTACATAAGGATCAGAGATATCCTCTCGAAGCATCAAACATCTCTAACTAATGCACCATAGGAAATACATTGCTGGCCATCAAGGCCGAGTGCACCACTCTTTGCATGCATAATAATAGGTATCTCTAGGGTAGAGTGCCCTCAAACTTTAGGCTAGCTAAACCCGTGGTCTTTATATCATATCTCTGGTTTTATTCATCACCTCATGAGGCAACTTTCGACACTCCAGCATACGATTCACAGCTCAAATAGATCTCGAAACCACACATGGATTCACATATCTCAATAGATCTTGGAACCACTCATGAATTCCCATATCCTGAATAGATCAAGTACAACTAAATGTGTTCGAGCATCTCAAACAGATCTCGAATCTCCATGTAGATTCAAGCATCTCGAACCAATCTCGAACCTCTTCTAAATCAAAGAACACGTATATGGTTTTGGAGTGTTATGTGCTTTGAGTCATCTTATATAGTACACTTCTCCACTTATCGGCTGCTCCAAAACTAGTCGACCGATGTTTAGTAAACCCAACTCTTGTTCTTTTATAAATAAACAGACAGTAGTTAAAAGCGGAGATCACCTCCTAAATGTTTAAGAGGACGGATTCCCTTATCATTTGTCCTAGAAGAACACAATGAATTTATAAGTATAATACATCATCATGGATGTTAACAGTTCCATATATTTCCCATGTTTCTTCTAGACACTTCCAGATATATATTTAGTCAAGATTTGGTAGTCAGTTGTTTAACTATCAAATTAACAACAATCCAATCAGAGGTTTAATTCTACATGAAACAAAGCATGATTAAGCACATAAGCAGCCAATAGTCCTCTTTTCATCAATCCTTACATTAATTAAAACCACTTTGTAAATACTTGTGTCAATATACTTTTACAAAGATATACATAAGTATACCACCCATTCTCTATTCATTTATACACTTTCAATGCTTGGAAAAAAAATCCATTGATTAGAACCACTTTGTAAATACTTGTGTCATAATACTTTTATAAAATCATCCATTTACAATTCATTTATACACTTTCAATGCTTGGAAATCCACATAATTATCTCGTCGGTATAATTATATTCACAAAACACTATACTTTCAATACTTAGAAAATGTATGCATATACTTGTCTCAATGGTATAATAAATTAACAAATTTTAAGGTAGATTTCTACTGTTCTAAATTCATATTTAAATGGGCCTAAAACAAATGTCATTTAAAACATTGTTTATTATAAATGAAACCAATCAACTTTTGTGTAAGTATGAAAAAAATACTTTCCATACCACTAAAAGTTAAAATGATCACTTATAGAAATCAAATCTCATTCCTTTTATAAAATTCCTTCTATAAATCCATATCATATTTACAAGTCCTTTTATAAATCTCTAAAATTACTTATAAAACTGCTTTTATAAATGTCCAATTTTTTTTATAAAACTCCTTTTACAAATCTCTAAAATTATTTATCTCACATACTTATCACAAATCTTTGGTTTCAAGATAGAACCCAATATTTTCCTTAAAACAATCATTTCATATATCACTATAAATTCACTAATGTGATTTATTATTCCAAATTATCAAAATGATATCATTTTCTTTTTTATAAAATAGCATTTATATATATATATATATATATATATATATATATATATATATATTATTTATAAAACACCATTTATAAATCTTTCTTTCTATACAATATTTTGTATAAAGCATTCCACAAATATTTATTATAAATTATATCTTCCCTTAAAATAGAATCACATTATTATAAAATAGAAATTCCTCTTTTTCTTTATAATAAAAATTATAATAAATACTTTCCAAACTACTTTTAAAACATTTCCATATATATTAGAAAAACTAACAAAAAGGTTGAAGTAAAATAGAGATATTCAAAAAATTGTTTCTAAATAAAAGGTTACTGAAAACAACCAACTCGATGCTCCATGCTGACGTCATCAACACGTTTATGTGAACCCAAAACAACCAACCACCGAAACCCAAAATCGAGCTCGTCCCACCTCCTCAGATCACCCGACTTCCTCTTACCAACCCTAATGCCTCTGCCTTTACTCGAGCTTCCTCTCAGCTAGCCGTTCCTCAACCCACCCACTAGATCGTCGAATATACATTCGTCCACCTCCCCACGATAATTTCGACGACCAAAAATCTGAAGATCATCACCAAAAAATCCATTGCCGCCATGAACACAACCCAACTCTCTGATTTCCATTCCATGTTTATCAAAAAACCACCACTATTGGTCCACAACTGTTATCGAGCAATTCCCTCCACCACACTTGACGAAACGGCAAGCGACTATTTTTAGAAAATACTAGAGGTGATGACAAACAGCTTTCATGTTAGAAGCTTTGGTTAAAAGCGAATAGTTTGGGAGATATGATTTTGAAGTTGGATGAAGGAGTTTTTTACTTTTAAAGGAATAGAAAATGAAGAAGAGAGGAAGAGAAGTGAAGGAAATGAAGTGTGACATGGTGTATAAGTAAAGAACCATGAAGCTTCCTAGCAAAGCACAATCAAATTAAGACTTGGTTAGTTCTGGGTACCCCGCTATATAGTATCATGTTTGCATACAGATCGCGAATTACATAAATAAAAATAAAATTGCACATAATAACGTGACACAATAATAATACAATACAAAAATATACGAGTTAAATTATTTTGAAAAAGTTCAATAATATCAAAGTTTATCGCAAAATGCGTCAAACAAAAATTTAGATATTTTCAAGATTAAAGATTTTGGAAATACCGATAAATCCATATAATATTATGTCATTAAAAATCAAGTTTTTTTATTGACAGTTGATTTTCTTATTATTTGGTATATTTGAAAGAAATTTGAATATTAAATAGATTAAATATTCCCATTTGAAACGTTAAATATTTCGGGTCGTTACAATACATATATATAGAAATAAAATTCTCATTCCTGATAAAAAACAGATGCCTATTTTTGTTAAAACATGTACTTTTCAGTATACCAGGTAATCAATCATTGACAACAATAAAACTCAATCAATTAGTAATCATCCAAAAACACCAACAAACAAGCATTCGATGTCAACTTTTAATCGTATTCCATTAGATTTTAATTACATACACAGATACACACACGCGCACACACACACACAAATTTTTTTTTCCTTTTAGGTGAAAAATAAGACATTCTCTTGTAGTAGTGGAAATATTACTGATTTTTAGTATTTTAGAGTCCATCCATATTTGAGTGGGTTTATTGCTTTTAAGCGATACTCAATTCCCATCTTTTAGAGTAAGCACATTAAGTATATATTTTCAACCATTTTCACAATCAAACGCTCATCAAATCAGACAAAAAAATTTGCTTAGCAGAAAGCAATCTATATGCTTCTGTTGCGCCACACTGATCACCATTGGATCATTCTACTTTAACGTTCTTTGTCACGTATTAGTTTTATGACAAACTTATGTTGTGAGATTTAGGTAAAGCCTTCAAAAGCTCTTTAGCCACTGCTACTTTCTTACTTCAAGCCATAAAGTGGAATTCGAATCACCAATGCCAGCACTACTAGTTGAAACTGATAAACGTACTCGGTATCATCACATAGAAAGAAACATGTGAATTTACTAAGACAGAACAATACACAATATACTCAAAGAACATAGAGTCATAAGACATAGTGAAAAATATAATATCACACCATTCATTTCACAAAGTGGGACTACAAAATGAAGTATCTGACCTGCTATAAGAAAATAACGTGATATAGGACAAATGTCATATACATCACAATCTAATCACATACATACATACATGGGGACACAAAAAGAAAATATACACAATAGACTCTCACATAACAGTATATTCTGTAATCATCTTCTTATTAAGCCCAACGTCCAAGAAAGGCTACTGCTCGTGTACCTGTAAAGTCTCTGATTAGCCCGAATATTATATAGATAAAAAATTGATTAGAATATGCTTAGATTTAAATATAAGGTTATCATAATGATACATATAATCATACAGATAATGGTATAATGAACATGTACAGAATGAAATGTCATACACACTCAAAATAAACCTGAATCCCCATCGAATAACATATATGATGTCATAATATACAACTCATATATCTATTTAATGTGACCACAATCGCAAATCTACTCATTTATGATTCAGTCCTATTCGTAATTATTTAGAGTTACATTTATTAATCACCTTGTTATCGTGAATTGATCATATTTTAAGTTATATAACTCATCGACATGAAAAATACACTCTTCCAGATGCTGATCGAGCTAAGATAAACGACCATTTTCAACTATATATCTCTTAATTAGAATTTTTAATCTAATAGATTTTTATTGAGTGAGGATACACAGTATTTTTCATCCATGTATCCCTTGACCAGAATTGTAAGTCTTTCAAATGCTAATCGAGCCAAGATACACGATATTTTTCATCTGTGCACCCCTCGACCAGAACTGTAACTCTCCTAGATGCTAGTCGAGCTAAGATACATGGCCTTATTCATTCGTGTTCCCATCAACCAGAGACACTTTATCGATTTAGAAATCTATCCGAGATGTTTTGTCAGGATTTTATTTCATTTCAATAACGATTTTCCTCTTATTAAAACATCTACTTTCATTTTCGAATTTTTAAATAATTTTTTTATTCTTCAAAATAATTCCAAAATTCCACAAATATTAATAATTTTGTCAACATAAAATCTCAAATAAATTTTGGATCTTATAAAACACAATTCAAATTTCAAATTTGAACTTTTAATAAATATTATCAAATACATTTAAAAATTCAATTTAAAATGTTTAAAATAATTTTTTAATTTTATTTATCTATAAAAAATTAATTTCAACATTTAAACTCAATTTTAAATCTAAACTTAAAATTTTATACTCAAATATTCAAGTTTGCAATTTAAATATCTAATTAAATTTCCAAATCAATTTTAATATATTTATTTTATTTTAACCACAAAACAGAGATATTACAATGAATATGGAAAATTGAAAAATAATGGAGATGATTAGATGAGTGAAGAAACAAATAATATAATATAAAAACGAAGAACACAAAAATGACATGCAGTATATAAATTTCTTGATTTTTACAGGTCTATTTTATGATTTATATTTAATAGAATGTATCAGTAGATAGATTGTAATCTTTAAACAATATATGGCTTGTCTGTAGTAGTAAATTGATAATATAGATCAAAATATTCAATATGAAACATAATTATACCATCATAACATGGTATACTATGATTTATAGCTTGTTAAAAACACATGTCTGATATGTCACCAATATTTCCGATGTTATCATGATATTTTAAAATATTTCATAACGGTACTTGATCGATTCATAACTGATACTACTATCAACTACTTAACTATATATGTATATGTTTAATAATCTTTAATATGCCGGAATATGTCCCTTTCTATGTATCTACATATTTTTTTACATATTAAACATATATATATATATATATATATATATATATATATATATATATATATAATACATGTATGTGTGTATGTATGTACATCTATATACAGAAAGAGATATATTTTAGACTGTACACCACAAGTATGTATGTATGTATATGTGTGCGTGCAAGTATAACTAGGTTCAAGAGCACCCCTATTTGAGCCAACCTAAAAGCCCCTTAATTTCAACCGTTTAAGCTACCCATTCAATGGTAAAAATGAATAGAAAAAATCACATGCAACAACCTTGTTGTTAATTACCGAATTAATTAGTTTAATTATGGATATTAACTCTAATTTGTGGTTTGTGAAAATTAACTAAGAAATTAAATCTAGTTTTCAGAATTATTGATTTGATTTATTTTAGAAAGGATTTTAACTTAAATTTGAAATATTGTTAAATCAATTATTTAATTTTGGTAATTAGAGTAAATTGTTAATATTATGATTTATTTTTGTTTAAAATGACGTTTTTCAATTAATAGTTTATTTTTATTAAATAATGAACATAACTTTTTTTCTTTTTAAAAGTTATATACAATTTTACAAAATATCCTAATATTAATAGAAATGAGAATTAGTAACTTGATGGATTGATTTTGGGAAATTCGGGGAAAATTAAAGTATAATAAATAAATCATTTTTTAGTGTAAATTGGTGTTTTGTAAGTGACAAAAAAATACAAAACTAGTAAAATTTCTCTTAGAAAATTTGTAACACCTTGCTTATTGGATCCCTATCTCACCCACATGGCATATTTATTATGGTTTAAGAAGAGAAATAAGAAGTACGTATACTTCTTTCTCAATTCATTCGTCCGGCAATAATCTAAAATCAAAATTCTCTTTGACTCTCAAAAACCCTAGCTTCATTAATCCCTAAATTAAGGTGAAAATCAAAGGGCTTCCAGCCAATACTTGTAGAAATGAAAATAAGTCAATCTCTTCCATAATATAGTTCATATATTATTGTTTCAATTTCAGATTTCATCTTGGTTAGTAATTTTTTTTTGCAAATTTCTAAGATTAACCTAGGTAACGTAGGAGAATCCGGGGATTAATCATCAATTTATCCTTAAAAAGGTGAGTTTATCTCATTCTAATTTCTCTAAATCAAAGTATGTGTAAGGATAGCGGATTTTCGACTCCCGAAAGTCGACATCAATGCTTCCACTGTATCAACTGTCGAGCGATCGAATGCCGGAAAACCGAACCCTTAGGGTTTAAGAAGAAGAAAAAAAATAGAAGAAGAAAGAAAGAAAAGCAACAGAAACAATATCAGAATCTCACAATCACAGCGGAACAATATATAATAGATAAATGAATAATCTTTAAATCAAAAGAACTATATCAGTTGTTACATTACATCACATTACATTACATTATCAGAGTGTACAACAACAAACAGCGGAAAAGAAATACTATATACTAGTGATACGCTTCGCCATCCAGCTTGCTCCTTGAGCTCCACAGCATCTCCTGAATTCCAGAATGACCTGATAACCTGACCCTAGACTACCTGTGTAGAAATTGGTGGGCACCCAGAGTTTAGGAAGGAAACAATAAACTCCAGGTCAGTCATGTGACTGGTGTGAGAACTTAAAACAGTTATTCTTTAAAACAACAAGGAAATATTTTTAAATAGATTCGAAATGCTTTTTGAAAATGTAACTACCATAAGGCCTCCCGCACACACACACACAATGCAAACGCAGAATCGGAGGAGATTTCTCCTTATGATAGTCAAATATGCTTGATACGTAAATTTCTTTGATTTATTATTATAAGTGCAAAGTGTAGGAAAACATTTCGAAAGTATGATATAAATCTTAGCCAACATACGACCGTTATCGTATGCATACTATAGCTACCATGTTCAATAGCAAGTTACTGCCACATTCCATGACAGGTTATACAACTAAAACTGTACAGGGCTCGTATTGTTTCTTTGGATTTTCCAACAAATGGTCAGGCCAAGGAACTTCCCATTGCCACATGGAAACGCCTCTAGAGAGACGCCCCGAGAACCTAACCGGATCTCTGCCAACACAAGGCCGGGTTACCTCTGCAAAAGTAGGTAACAACTGACACGAGTATGCCATCCCCCGGTTGTAAACAACCTTTATCTGAGGATCCTCAACCAACATCAATCACAAAGTCATATATATATTTGCGACATTCACATAAGTAAGTATCTAGGCTCCATACCATGATACCACTTCTATCCAGAAGGAAATGACATACCCTAAGGGGCGCTACTCCCTAGAACCTTGCTGCATCTTTCCTGTTTTGACCATTTCCGGGGTGTGAGGTCCAACGAAGTCTCGTCCACAAAGCTACGCTTTATACAAAAGCTATGCTTTGATCAACAAATGCTCAGCATCACTTCGTATGCCACATTACCAAATTGGGAATGTATCACTAGTAACCATCAACTACATAACCTCTGAGCTCATACGTCTTAGAGAAGGGTGTTAAGCTAAGAGAATAAATTCTCCGCCACCAAAAGAAATATATTTGAAAGAAACCAGCTTTACATCTCAAATTGTAACGTCATACACACATCCATACAAGTCCGTTCCAGGATCGAACGGAACCGAAGGCACTTCCAAAGAAGCCCTTGCAATCCGGATATTCACTAATCACGACCGGAATTCCCATCACACTGGGTGATAAAATCTCTATATCGGAGATCAGCCGATGCAGAGACATTCGACGGTAATCCTTCCGTTTTCGAAAATATCCGGCCTTCAACACCAGTCTTCAAATGTTATCCATTACGATGTATCACTATTCGGAATGGGATTCGTGACCCAAAGGTCCTCTCCCGGCTAAACCGAATAACGAGCTTATTTCAAAATAAGTGTAGCATTCAAATTCAAGCAAATAACAACATATACCCATTTAAAGGAAAATATTGATAGTCGGTTATTTAACTATCAATAGATATGCACAACATCACCAGATTCCAAATAATTTCCCAAATTATTTAATTTCCAAAAATATCTTTACAAGATGTATTTTCCCACACTTCAACCATTTGAAAAACAAAATTTCAAATCACTTTTCAATTTATCTTTAAAAGATATAATCTCAAAACATTTCACTTCATATTGGAAAACATTTCCATACTTATTTAATAATAAGTGTTCACAAATCTATTTATTTTCAATACTTAGAAAATATTCAATATACTTAAAACACAATTAAGTATATATTTTATTCTTTAAGGAAAATGTTCTCTTTAACACATTTATTTTGGTCAAAATGAATGTTATGTAAAACATTGTTACAACGATCCAAAATCACTAGTATAGGGTTTCAAAATTTAGATAGATATATAAATCCCAATACTATACAAAAACATTCCCTTTCGAAAATCATTTACTATGACAACAGTGTTATAGTCCATCTTTTCCTTATTTCTCGAAAACGTCTATTTCAACATTGAATGTTGAAATCTATGTATTTGATATTTAACACATTTTAAAACATCTTCAATCGTTTTACTCCATTTAAAATATAACTTCCAAAACATTTATTTACAGATTATTCACCGTCTAAAATCATGAATGTAAATCTCTAACCAAATTCAACACTTCTATATATTTAATTAAAGGATTATCCAACTGTCCAAAATCGTGGGTATATCTCCTTTAATAAGCCATAATAATTAACTCATCAAAATAAGTCGTTTTCGGCTTTATAAAACAATGTTTATAAATTCCATTTATATTTTATAACAACTTCAACTTATAAA
The DNA here is from genome assembly GCA_030765085.1 of Allium cepa. Taxonomy (NCBI): domain Eukaryota; kingdom Viridiplantae; phylum Streptophyta; class Magnoliopsida; order Asparagales; family Amaryllidaceae; genus Allium; species Allium cepa. The sequence goes on from CM060933.1 coordinate 51,481,099, forward strand.
ATCACTTTATTAACAGATTCTATCCATATCCCATTTACATGCCAAAATCCAAATTATAAGCAAATTACTTATAATTCTCTATTTACAAATTCATTCTTTTTATAACTTCAAAATTGTAGATTCTATTCTTTTATAAAAATCCATTTTTAATATCATTTTAAAACGTCTTTAAAACTCCTTTATAATTTCATCACTTTGATTTATAAAAATCCAATTTTATAAATCTTATATATAAAGCTTCTATAATAAATTTAAAAATCTCTATTTAAACTATTTTTTATAAAATCATTAACTCCATATTCCAAAAAAATCACATTTCAACTATATTTCTCAAAAATCATAATTTTTACAACATTAAAATTATAACGTTTATTTATTTAAAATGAATCAATTCAAAAATTTAATAAAACGTATACTTTCAAAAATCACTTTAAAATCCTTTTAAATTTGAAAATCATCACTTTAACACTTTTAATTTTTCAAAATAGGCCCAATGCTGCAATAGCACTAAATATAACAATCAGGACATCCAAAACATCATATATCATATGATAACAGAATATATCACAATATCTGTAAATAAATCAATACGGGTGAGGAATCCAGTTGGATCCCTTCAACCTGTTTCCCTGCATCCACAGATGTTAGCACAATACCAATCCCGTTTCAAGACGGAATATCGTGGTACATGGGTTTTATAAAATATTATCCGCTATTATACGGCGCAATAGGGTCTCATCCGCTATATAATGCAGGAAAATCAACTCCAAGTACATATATAATACCAATTCCACTTCGAGATGGAATATCGCGGTATATGTTTTTAATAAATAACATCCGCTTAATATACGGCGCATAGGGTCTATTTAAAACAACAGATAATAATCTATCATTCAATCACAAAATCAAGCAATTTTAAATCCAACTATTTAAAATTTAAATCGAAACTAATTCGATTGAGTGAGAAGCTCTCACCTTGCTTCTAATACAGCTGCAGTGTTTTATTTCAAATAAAATTAAACGTGCGCTTAATTTTACCCAAAATTTTCACTAGCTCCAATCAATCCCAATACAACTCCATTGCGTAGTGTTTGTCCATACGAACCCAACGCAATTCGCTTCGTCCAAAACTGACCTCGTATGAAAGAGTTACAGCCTTTTAAAGTTTATACGAATTAAATATAAATAAATTTACAATTTCTTATTTATTTTACTTGCTGCATCCAGGGCCGCACGTTCTCTTGATGAGATCCAGACCGTTGCACGCATTCTCTTCTTCCTCTCCAGGTATACGTACATGACCCGCACCCATGAAGCCGCCTCTATCCACGAATTTTTCGCAACCACCTTGATTGATTTGACGACGATCAAGGACCTCCATCACGCGCGCGCGCCTCTACTCCACCCACGACCCAAATCCGGTCGATCTTGGTCCCCCGTATCTCTCGAAAAACTTGCTCGACTATCGGCCATTCAAGCACGAATTGCCATAATTCCGTAGCTCCATTTACGATCTTGACCGTTGGATAGCTAGTGCTCGTTGAGCTCTTCAATTTTGTAGTTGATGATTTTTTACTAAAAGCTGATGGATTTGAAGAAAATAGAGGAAGAAGAAGCACAAATTTCGGCCATTAATCATGAACAGGTGGCTAGGGTTTAGCTTCTAGGGTTTGAGTGCAAATGGAAATAATGAAGGTCCTTTTATAGAAAATTTGCCGAAACACTATTCATCCGAGATTTTCCAAACTCCAAACGAAGCGTGCCGGCTGGTGTTTCTAGGGTTTTACCCGCGTTTCAAACACAATGGAATGTGTTTCAGAAGCCAATTCGATCATATGTGCGAATTACGGAAATAAACGATCAAATTTAAATTAAATCGATTAAACTAATTTCTATGCATTTTGGCTTGCCCCGGACAAACCGTAAGTCCGATTGACCCAAATTTGAAACCATATCATAATTTAACATTACGGATCTGATGAAACTAGTTTCGTCGAAATCCGAGACTGTTTTAAAAATGGCTATTTTTACTCGTCAATTAAATATTAAAATATTCAATTTTCACAAATTTACTTTTAATTCAGTTTTAAAAGTTCTATAACATCATTCTAACTCCAATATGATTAAATACAACGTTATAAATCAATTTTAATCACATTAAACCCAATTTCCAATTATTTTGTAATTTCAAATATTAAATTATCGATTTAATTATCTAATTAAATTTAGATATTCGAAATAATATTCTATTCGACTTACAAATTTTATTTGTTAATATTTAAAAATCAATTAAATATACGAATTTTAAATGACAGAATTCTGGGTCGTTACAGTATGATTGTTGTTTGACAATTGGTTGAACCTATGATTGAATTACTCTCAATCACTTGTGTTGTTCATAACTTATGTTAAGCCATTCTAAGTTTTTTCAAACCATCATATTATGATCACCTATAATATCAAAGTGTAGTTGAATATACGCTTTCATGTTGCAATTATCAGTGCTCTAGAAGTCGAAACGATCAATGCCAAAGAAACCCATACTAAAGGACTGCCGGAGAAGAAACCTGGAGCTAAATGGCTCTAGGTTGGGTCACCATCAGTGGACCAATGGGGCACCAGCGGTGCGCTCACCTGGAGCTATTTTAGCTTATGGAGCCGCCCTGACCCACCCGTTTCTTGTCTCATCCCTGGCCGCATTTGTTGTAGTTGTTTCCATGTGTTACATGTATTTTATGGTCCTATTGGTGTCCATTTACATTGGTTTGCTATTCTATATAATTGATTTAGAGTTGATAAAAAGTTTGAACTCTATGAATTAATTCATGACTATAATCTTGTGATGAGTTATCGTATTGAATTCTAGTGTGTTGTATCGACTTTGAATCACTTTGATTCAAAGGTTTGGAATATATTATAAACTTATTTTTATCCATTTGCTAAATATAAGAATAGATATTTTGGCACATGAGTGATTTTATAAAAGAGAGTTATTTATATTTATAAATTTCAAAATTGTTTTTTAATTAAGTTAATCAACATTATAAATGATTTTGACAAAATTATTTTATATTAAGCATGGCTAGTATAAATGCTCATGTATTTGGAATCATAGTTTTCGAAATATTAATGAAACTTTTTCTAAATAAAATGGTTATATATATCAAATTAGATTTGGAAGGATAATAAATATGGTTTTTTAAAGATAAATGGACTTATATATATGGGTTTTTAAAGACATGGTTTGCTAGCTAAGTACATGTATGGAAATGTTAGACAACTTTGTGCATATAAGAGCAATTTTGGAACAATTCGGATTCATGGAATATATTTATTAAATAGTGAATATTTTTATAAAGATAAATAACAAAGGAATTCATGGAAAATAATATTATTGGATCTCTAAACTCTTATAAGGTAAATGTTTTGAGAACCTTAATTCTATAATTTAGGAAATACTAATAATCACTTTGTGCTGCAGATTTGTTTAGATGCTCTCGTGTAATTCTTCGTCAAATATTCTACAACTCATTGAATAGAATATTTTAGTGGCACTTACTAGCCTATTAGTGAGTACTTGAATTTCACCTAGTAGTATGGGATGCATTAGTTAAATTCTCGTGATTTCTATTAGGAAGTATTTAACACTTTGGAATTGTACTATCTTTTGGTGTTCGATGGGACCGATATTTCCTTAAGAGGATATAGTTTAGGTTTCCCTGTTGTATCCATAACGAGTGAGAGTTACTAGCTTCTAGTAAATACTTGAATTTCATCAGGCGACATGGGAAGTTTTGATTAAATTCTTATGGATACTAAAAGTGACAGTATTTAACACTTTAGAGTTTACTATCTTTTGGTGTTCGATGGGACCAATGGATTCTTAAGAGGCATGCTCCTAGATTTGTTAATGATCATAAATATATAATAATAATAATGAATAATCTAGAATCTTCGAGTCATGCTTGGTATGAACCTTGAGATCGTTTGTGATTCTATTTCAGAATATGGATGATCCTTGGTATCAAATTGGTACAAATGATACCAGATTTGTTCACCATGGTATGGACAATCATTAAGATTGGTGTGGATGATCTAGGTAATCGGTATGGAATTGGTTTCTTTGTGTTAGGAATACTATGCTTTATTCTATAATTCTATGTTTACCGACTATCTATGTTTGTGACCTAAATATATATCCCCGTGCCTTGAGATAAATTTTGAGTTAAATTAATTCTGTGACTTGTTATATTTTGGAAAATTATATTTACTTATATGCTATTTATTATTGAGTTACATCTTATTCTCACCCTTTTGAATATTTAGAGATAGTCTGACCCTTTTGTTTTATAATACTCAGGTTACGCCAAGACTTTTCATGTTATAGGAAAGGTAGACCTTTTGTAACGACCCGTGTAAATTCGATTTTTAAAATGAATTAAATTAATAGGATTTTAATTTAATTTAGAAAGGAATGAAAATATTATTTATTTATATAAAAGAGAATGTTGAAATTTGATGTATCAAAGGTAATTAAAATTTACAAATTAAATTATATATTGCAATTAATTGTAATAGTGGAAATGGTTGCAATTGGATATAAGGTTAGAAATAAGTAGATAAAGGCAAGTATTGAATTCATCAATGAAAATAAATTTTATTTAGCACAATCCCTTTTTATTAACTATTGTAAGGTGTAAATTAATTGAAATGTAAAAATTTGAAAATAGATTCAAATTGTATGTTAGATAATAAATTGCAATAATTAAAGTTAGTAATTAACGGGTTAAAGGGAATACCAATTTATTCATAAAGTGAATATAAGTTAATGTAACAAAATAAATAGGAAACGCTAATTTTTCATAAGTGATGGTTGATGTAAAAGGAATAATTAATTAGATTTAGGATCTTAATTTGTATGTGTGCATATATTTATAATGGAATATAAAAGGGCAAAATAATCATATACAAGTATATAAAAGGTAAAATAGTGGGTTACTAGAAAATTCACTCATTTACCAATAAAGATAATTAGGTGTGTTATATAAACGTTACTAATTATTATCGTAGTAACGGAAGTGTAAATGAAATGCAACTGTAGAAATTTAAGCCAAATATTAACATTTGAAATGAGTTGTCAATTTAATGGAGTAACATAAATTTGTCATACTAAGCTAAGAACTGAATATAAAGAAACAAAGGCAAATAGGAATCAATCAATGAATGTATATAGATTGTAATATATAATAATAAATAGAAATTGGATGACATTAATACAAGATAATGAATTGAAAATTTTAGGTTTTTAATAAAGTGTGAATGGGAATTGATTGGTTATATTAATTTGATGGAATTCAAAATTTATGGGAAAGGTAAATGGATATTTAGTAATAAATTTAAAACGGACTTAATTAATGAATTTATCTAATTTATACATAATAAATAATGATTGAATAAGAACCCTATACCTGTAAATATCTATAATATGTGAGTGGAAATAACAAACTTATAGATGTGGGATTGAGAGTTTTACAACATTTGTTATGAGTTATACTTAGTTCGTTCAATTTAACCAGAAACCATTGCAATAAATATAAATTAATGTTATGCAATTGAGTTAAAAAAAATTTGGAAAATGTTAAAGTATCTGGATATATATATATATATATATATATATATATTAAAATAAATGGTACCCAGGATGGTAATATGATAAATAGTGAATTTAAAGGATGGAAATTAGAATTTATTTATTTATATTGAAGCTTAAAGTCCAATAATTGAATTTAATTGCACTTAAATGAGATTGGATATAATTAAATAATTCGTTATTTGAAATAAAGATAATATGAGAAATTTGTGCGATAATTTGGAATTCAATATTTAATCCTTCTGTTTGACAGGAATGAATGGAATGCTAATTTATTTATTTAACTAAACAAAATTTTTGGATATTATTTATAATTTGGGAATTTATTGAAATTAAAGATTTATATTGAAATTTATAAATTTACCTTCTTTAATTTGACATCTAAACTTGTTGGAATTTTGTAAAGGATTAAGAATTTTTAAAAATAATAAAATGGGTCAATTTTAGAATCTAAATATAAAATTTGTTTTTATTTATATATTTTGAATTTATTTAATTAATATAAAAATATCCATTTTGGTCACGGACTCGTATTTCGACGAAACCAGTTTCATCGGATCCGTAACAGTGAATTATTGTAGGGTTTCAAGTTTCGTAGTGATCGGACTTGTCGTTTGAACGTACGAACACGAAACGCCTTGAAATCGATTTAATTGAAATCAATTTGAAATCAATTTGAAAATTTTGTTTTCAGCATAACTTCTCCATATGATCGAATTTGGACGTGAAACTTTTTCCATCCCAATCAAAATATTTTAAATCACCTATTTTGATATATGGGTTTATCCAATTTCGTTCCGGGGTCAGAACGGGCTTTTTGGGCCAACTATCGGTTAGCACGTTTATAATTCGTGCCCACCTATTCTATTGCAGTTTGTCTATAAATAGGCTGTTATAAACCCTAGCAGCCTCTATTCCGCACTTCTATACGTATAGGAAGCTCTGTACTCCTCTTCTTCAATGGCAACAAACAATTCTAGATCCAAATTCAAAACTCAAATCAGATCCAAAGCTAAAAATTTAAAAGTCCGTAGAAAATTCCGGAAAAATTATATGTTGAAGCCCTCAGCGAACAAAATCTGGTGCTGTTCGTTTTTCCATTCGATGCACCGTTTACCCAGAAAAAATTGAAACAGCCCCGGCCGTTCATATTCATCGTCGAGATTTAAAGGCAGATCTGCGGATATTGGACGATCGGGAAGCACCATGACGACGAGAGAGTCGAGCAGGCCCTAGATCTATTTTTCGTTCTCACTGTAGGTGGAGGAGATCGTCTGAATTAGGCTCAAAAGGGGGCGGCGGTCGCGTAGGGCAGGGGTAAACCGGAGTGGCCGCGCTTATGGCCTTAGGGGCGGCTGGAGTGGCTCATCGCAGTGGCGTACTTCGATCGTGGTATGGGGGGTCGTAGGCGGCGCGAAAATTCAGGGAAGAGGTGGTGTTCGGCGGCTAGGGTTTTGGCTCCAAATCCTGTACGTGAGTTTACAGGGGCGTGTGGGAAGAAAGGAGTATCTTGCGTGACGTGGCATAGTAAAATTAGGTTTGTTTATTTTGTTTTATTTAGTTTCGTTTTCAATTCGTAAAATATTCATAACTTTCTCATACGTGATCCGATTGATGCGCAATTTTTTTTGTTAGGATCATAATTAAATTCTGGACACTTTGACACTTGTTTGGACAAATTTGGAGACCGTTGAATTTTTGGGTTTAAATCGGATTTAAATTCGATTTAAATTCAAAAGGTGAGTGTTTTAACCCACTCACAACTTCTAAAATTTCTTATGTTTGTTAAATTGATTTTTGATATGAGTAGAAATTTTTTCATGATTGTTTGGCATGTTTTATTCATCATCTCAGTTAAATCGCATTTATTTAATTTAACTGTTAATTAATTTTTATTATTGCATATAAATTAACAGTTATAATTGATTTATTCGCATATGAACTGCTAGTTAAAAGTTATTAAATTTATTTCTGAATATAAACTATTAGTTCATACCATTTTATTACCTATTATATTTATATGCTCTATATTGATGTTATTTAAATTAGATGATGTTTGTAATTAATGGTCGATGATTGCTATTTGGATGTTTGGATGTTGTAAATTTTTTCGTATAAACTGCAAGTTATCATGCATTTCATTCATTCGGGATTGCGGTTTGAAATGATATACAACCGCATTTTTATTTTTAAATTGCGGATTGAAATGATAAATATCCGTATCACTTGACCATAGGATAGAGAATTCTATACAGACACCGTCGGTCTATATATAATTATTTTCAAAATGATTTCTATGGTTTTGATAGATACGGTTTAATGAATATTAAGTTTTGATATTTTTAAATAATTTATATACATATATAGTTAAATTGTGAATTTAAGCTATGTATAAATATGATAAATAAAAATTGAATAGTGAAAATGGAGTTTGATAATTCATATTATATGTTCAAGGACATGTTTAAGTTATTGTATATATATACAGAGTTTTAAATGATTCAACTCAATTTAAGATTTGAAATATAAATTGGAAATTTATTCGGGATCGGGCTATTTAAAAATTTAACTCCATAAGTTGATGTAAACATGTTAAACTTGGAGATTTTAAAGGTATGATATTTATAACTGGATTTTTATTTCAAGATGAATTAAATGAATATTTCTATTATAAATGGATTAAAAGAAATATTTGGTTATAGAAATTGAAGTTTTATTTAAATGATTATGGATTTAATATGCAATATTTCAAACTAAATAATAGGACATTAAATGGTTGAATAATAATTTCCTATTTTAAATTTTAGAAGTGTAATACTTAAAGTTTGAAATATGTAGAATTTGTAGTGGTTTGGAACGTTGAAGAGAGTTTAAAAATTATGGGTTTAGTCTTAATTTAAAGTGAATAAAATTGTAAAGGCGCGGAAATTATTTACTTTATAAAGTAATTTAAATTCAACTATATTCTTTATATACTGTTGAATATCCAAACCATTCAAGTTTTAGAAGTATGGTTTTAAAGCTATGAATTTCGGAGTATTATGTTTGAAAATTTTAATTCAAATGTTTGGTTTCAAGATATGATAAATTTTAAAGCAGTATGATTTTTTGAAAAGAAATATATTTGAGAGATGATATTATTGATTTGGGTTTTATAAAAATAATATCAAATGAGTTGTTTTGGAAATGAAAATGATATCGTATTTATATGGTTTTGAAATATATGTTTTATTCTGGTTTTGAAAGTATAATTATTTTTAAATGACCGCGGTGTTATAATAACGTTTGGTTGTTGAAGAGACCGGGATCGGAAGTGTCATACTCTCTTCCAACTCCGAAAACAACTTTAACAACCGTGTACGCGGTGGAGATTCCAGAATGAAGTAGGATGGTGGCGGCGTTTCCTTTGAGGTAAATACGAGGACCCGACTCCCGTGAGTTGGCATAAGGTGGCTAAAACAGGAGCGATTCCGGGCCAATGAGGTCATTCCTCTGATCGGACACTGCTCTTAGATACTATACTTTGACTTTGGATTGATTCGGTGGCCACCTTTACTTTTGATTTTAGGGGGAGTTTGTTAGAGGTGGGCGGTAGTAGCTGCTATGCATTTCCACCAGCCCGGATAGCAATTGGTATATCTACCCTGGCATTGCCTAGTTGTGCCATGTCACCTACCATGCCGAGCCTTTACTACGAGTTTCTATTTGTGTCGTACCTATGGAGTATCCTCTGGTAGCCTCCCGATCAGGAGGTATTACGGTATTGTAAAGACTATTGGCATTATTTGTGTTAAGGGCTATATGGGTAACCCCTTAACGCTATTAAAAAGTAAGTTTACTTTACAATTAGACACTATTATAATAGCGCAATATACTACATAGTAAATAGTTTAACGGATCCTTAGGATGTGTAAATCCCGAGCATCTCTTGAGTTACTGTACTCATATTTATTTTTGTTGATTTAACTCACATAAGTTCTTTTAGTTCTGACTCGAGTGTTTTGTCTTTTCAATTCACTCGGGTCAGTCCGAGCGTTTCAGGATTTGAAGAATTAGCTCTGGAGGACGAAGACGAAGATTTGTATTACTATTATCTAGTATATAATTCCACTACAACATTTTATTCCGCTGCATTGATATTATTGATATGTGAACTCTGATATTTAATTGTATAAAGAAGAATCAAATGTTTTGTAAACAGTTTTATAAACTTTATATTTATTGTTATATTTTATCCTTCCGCTGTGAGATTCTATTTTGTTTATTTCTTCTCTGTTTTTCTTATTTACCCCATAATAATCCGCCCTTCCATATAGTTTGAATCGACATGAGTGTCGATTTAAAGTGTGCGAAAAGGCGGGATGTTACATCTGGTATCAGAGATTTGGTTTAGCGATAAACCTTAGCTTTGTGTGGTCTGACTCTTTATCAATAGGGTAGAAACACCCTATGGGAGTCGCTGAGTGTATATATGAGTGAGCGTATTTGTTAGTGTTATAAAAGGGTTTTAATATTGTGTTAATCTGTTCTGTTTTGTATTTATAAAATCCAGTTGACGCATGGGACGCTGTGACATTAATAGGGATTTCTAAACACTTAATAGGACAGACCGACATAATATTTGTTTTAATATAGGTGAGTGAAATAATTTTGCCTATTATATTTTCTATATATAAAATAAAGTTTTTTATTATAAATAAGATATATATTTGGTTGCAATATATTGGTTGTTAGGTAATAAAATTTATAAATAATAGGTGAAATTAGATGGAAAATAAAATTGGAAATTTAGAACTTAAGTTCCGGGGTTTTGGAAATTCTTTCAATTGATTTTGGAATATAATAATAATACTATTAGAAGTATTTTCTGATATAAATATTTCAATATAATTTGAAAGAATTGTTTAAAAAGAAATTTTGAAAAGAAATAAGTTATGTACTCCCCTCTCTGTCGCTAGAAAATAATTTCGGTGATGAGCGCACGCATCATCGACTTTCATTTTTGAGTTTCGAAGTGGGAAGGCCACTGTCGTAATTTACTGCAGAATTGTTAATAAAATTTTATCGTTTTAATTATAATTGGATATATATGTTAAGTGTAGATATCTATCTATTATTTTAAATGATTTAAAATTAAACCCGGAATTTGATTCTAAAGTTCCAGTTAATTAATAGTACAATTAAGTGTAGCCAATTTGAACCTTTAATTAAAGTAAAAATTTAATACAATAGGGAGAGAAGTAATGTAAATAAACGATTGTAAACCTTAGTAAATGGATAAAGGAAATTCTTTATTTATAAAAATTGATGTTATAAGGTTACAAATTTGGTGTAATTAAAATGTTACTATTATTAAATATAATAGAAATATTAGCATTAAATAATTGAATGAAATTAAAAGTGAGTTGAAATTATAACTTATAAAACGAATATATAATTAATGAACCATTAATTAATTAAAGGAATTGAGGAGAAACTTGTATAATTTTCACTTACATTCTTAAAGCATATATAACTTACCATATAATAAAAGTACAGTGTTAGTAAGAAAATGTAAGGGGGAAATCTTACAAGTAAAGCTTGAGGTAATGAAAGTATTCAATGAATTTGCTGTTATAAATGGGAATTTAATGTTATAAACTTAAGTTGTAAATTGAAATTTTACCATAATTAAAGGTAAGTATTATAATTAGATGATTTTAAAACTTAAGTAAATAGAATGAAATTCTATAATAAATGAAACTGTGAGAAATAAATGAATAAAATTTAGAAACGCATAAATGGAATGCAATAAAAAGAAACTTACATGACATTAAAACGAAAGATGAATATTGTATGTAATAAATAAAAATAAATGAGGTAATCACTCAATGAATGAAAGAAAGGAAATCAAACAACTAAAGTATGAAATAAATTTTATGATAAGTTAATTTGATTTGTTGGGTTGAAATGTTATTGTTTGATTTATGGTTGGTCAGGTAAGGAAATTCGAAATTGGTGAATGAATAAATAATTTATTTTGTTCCATCTAAGACTGTTGAGTAAAGGATGCACTTGATAGTTATTTTTCACTCCGTACAATTTCAAGTTTTGAACCTAAACAACTATTTGCTTGTTGATTGAATGGGTGTTTTGTTTCTTGTGTATGTTGTTTGTTGAAATGAGTGGTTGTGTATTGATTTGTTGTTAGTGATGGAAACCACTTAAATATTTCACTTTATATAAATTGTCAACCATTTAGATTTTATAAGTGAAATGCAGGTTATGGAAGCAATTGCTTCTGCTTTTGGTTCCATAAAATTTGCGTAAATTGCCCGACAAATAGGTACGTTTTGGGATTTCGGTTTATAGCGCTATTTTATATATTTTCCCGTGTAGGGATGTATATTATTTGGAGAATGTTTGTGTATATTGTCAAATTTATATTATATTTTCTTCCGAGCCTCTCCGTACAAAGGAGACTCTGCCAAAAAATTTCGTAAATTTTGGACTTAGAAAAATTTGAAAATGTTACAAACTTTAACAATTTATGTATAAAGGATTTTTATGGGTATATTTAGTTAAAGTAATAAATTTTGAAAATTATTGTTTATAAGTTAAATATTTTGAATAAGATGTATTGTTATTTAATTCTTCTTTTCCCTTCTTTTCCTTTTCGAGGGCAAAAAGTTTGAGTGGGCGAGAGTGTAACGACCCGTGTAAATTCGATTTTTAAAATGAATTAAATTAATAGGATTTTAATTTAATTTAGAAAGGAATGAAAATCTTATTTATTTATATAAAAGAGAATGTTGAAATTTGATGTATCAAAGGTAATTAAAATTTACAAATTAAATTATATATTACAATTAATTGTAATAGTGGAAATGGTTGCAATTGGATATAAGGTTAGAAATAAGTAGATAAAGACAAGTATTGAATTCATCAATGAAAATAAATTTTATTTAGTACAATCCCTTTTTATTAACTATTGAAAGGTGTTAATTAATTGAAATGTAAAAATTTGAAAATAGATTCAAATTGTATGTTAGATAATAAATTGCAACAATTAAAGTTAGTAATTAATGGGTTAAAGGGAATACCAATTTATTCATAAAGTGAATATAAGTTAATGTAACAAAATAAATAGGAAACGCTAATTTTTCATAAGTGATGGTTGATGTAAAAGGAATAATTAATTAGATTTAGGATCTTAATTTGTATGTGTGCATATATTTATAATGGATAATAAAAGGGCAAAATAATCATATACAAGTATATAAAAGGTATAATAGTGGGTTACTAGAAAATTCACTCATTTACGAATAAAGATAATTAGGTGTGTTATATAAACGTTACTAATTATTATCGTAGTAATGGAAGTGTAAATGAAATGCAACTGTAGAAATTTAAGCCAAATATTAACATTTGAAATGAGTTGTCAATTTAATGGAGTAACATAAATTTTTCATACTAAGCTAAGAACTGAATATAAAGAAACAAAGGCAAATAGGAATCAATCAATGAATGTATATAGATTGTAATCTATAATAATAAATAGAAATTGGATGACATTAATACAAGATTATGAATTGAAAATTTTAGGTTTTTAATAAAGTGTGAATGGGAATTGATTGGTTATATTAATTTGATGGAAATCAAAATTTATGGGAAAGGTAAATGGATATCTAGTAATAAATTTAAAATGGACTTAATTGGTGAATTTATCTAATTTATACATAATAAATAATGATTGAATAAGAACCCTATACCTGTAAATATCTATAATATGTGAGTGGAAATAACAAACTTATAGATGTGGGATTGAGAGTTTTACAACATTTGTTATGAGTTATACTTAGTTTGTTCAATTTAACCAGAAACCATTGCAATAAATTTAAATTAATGTTATGCAGTTGAGATAAAAAATTTTGGAAAATGTTAAAGTATATGGATATATATATATATATTAAAATAAATGGTACCCAAGATGGTAATATGATAAATAGTGAATTTAAAGAATGGAAATTAGAATTTATTTATTTATATTGAAGCTTAAAGTCCAATAATTGAATTTTAATTGCACTTAAATGAGATTGGATATAATTAAATAATTCGTTATTTGAAATAAAGATAATATGAGAAATTTGTGTGATAATTTGGAATTCAATATTTAATCCATCTATTTGACAGGAATGAATGGAATGCTAATTTATTTATTTAACTAAACAAAATTTTTAGATATTATTTATAATTTGGGAATTTATTGATATTAAAGATTTATATTGAAATTTATAAATTTACCTTCTTTAATTTGACATCTAAACTTGTTGGAATTTTGTAAAGGATTAAGAATTTTTAAAAATAATAAAATGGGTCAATTTTAGAATCTAAATATAAAATTTGATTTTATTTATTTATTTTGAATTTATTTAATTAATATAAAAATAGCCATTTTGGTCACGGACTCGGATTTCGACGAAACCAGTTTCATCGGATCCGTAACAGTGAATTATTGTAGGGTTTCAAGTTTCGTAGCGATCGGAATTGTCGTCTGAACGTACGAACACGAAATGCCTTGAAATCGATTTAATTGAAATCAATTTGAAATCAATTTGAAATTTTTTTTTCAGCATAACTTCTCCATACGATCGAATTTGGACGTGAAACTTTTTCCATCGCGTTCAGAATATTTTAAATCTCCTATTTTGATATATGGGTTTATCCAATTTCGTTCCGGGGTCAGAACGGGCTTTTTGGGACAACTATCGGTTAACACGTTTATAATTCGTGCCCACCTATTCTATTGCAGTTTGTCTATGAATAGGCTGTCATAAACCCTAGCAGCCTCTATTCCGCACTTCTATACGTATAGGAAGCTCTGTACTCCTCTTTTTCAATGGCAACAAACAATTCTAGATCCAAATTCAAAATTCAAATCAGATACAAAGCTAAAAATTTAAAAGTCCACAGAAAATTCCGGAAAAATTATATGTTGAAGCCCTCAGCGAACAAAATCTTTTGGTGTTGTTCGTTTTTCCATTCGATGCACCGTTTGCCTAGAAAAAATTGAAACAGCCCTGGCCGTTCATATTCATCGTCGAGATTTAACGGCAGATCTGCAGCTATTAGACGATCGGGAAGCACCATGACAACGAGAGAGTCGAGCAAGCCCTAGATCTATTTTTCGTTCTCACTGTAGGTGGAGGAAATCGTCGGAATTAGGGTCAAAAGGGGGCGGCGGTCGCGTAGGGCAGGGGGACACCGGAGTGGCCGCGCTTATGGCCTTAGGGGCGGCTGGAGCGGCTCATCCCAATGGCGTACTAGGATCGTAATTAAATTCTGGACGCTTTGACACTAGTTTGGACAGATTTGGAGACCGTCGAATTTTTGGGTTTAAATCGGATTTAAATTCGATTTAAATTCAAAAGGTGAGTGTTTTAACCCACTCACAACTTCTAAAATTTCTTATGTTTGTTAAATTGATTTTTGATATGAGTAGAAATTTATTCATGATTGTTTGGCATGTTTTATTCATCATCTCAGTTAAGTCGCATTGATTTAATTTAACTGTTAATTAATTTTTATTATTGCATATAAATTGGCAGTTATAATTTATTTATTTGCATATGAACTGCTAGTTAAACAGTTATTAAATTTATTTCTGAATATAAACTTTCATACCTGTTATTTATTACCTATTATATTTATATGCTCTATATTGATGTTGTTTAAATTGGATGATGTTTGTAATTAATGGTCGATGATTGCTATTTGGATGTTTGGATGCTGTAATTTTTTTCGTATAAACTGCAAGTTATCATGCATTTCATTCATTCGGGATTGCGGTTTGAAATTATATACAACCGCATTTTTATTTTTAAATTGCGGATTGAAATGATAAATATCCGTATCACTTGACCATAGGATAGAGAATTCTATACAGACACCGTCGGTATATATATAATTTTCAAAATGATTTCTATGGTTTGGATAGGATACGGTTTAATGAATATTAAGTTTTGATATTTGTAAATAATTTATATACATATATAGTTAAATTGTTAATTTAAGCTATTTATAAATATGATAAATAAAAATTGAATGAGTGAAAATGGAGTTTGATAATTCATATTATATGTTCAAGCACAGGTTTAAGTTATTGTATATATATACAGAGTTTTAAATGATTCAACTCAATTTAAGATTTGAAATATAAATTGGAAATTTATTTGGGATTGGGCTATTTAAAAATTTAACTCCATAAGTTGATGTAAACCGGTTAAACTTGGAGATTTTAAAGGTACGATATTTATAACTGGATTATCTTTTCAAGATGAATTAATTGAATATTTCTATTATAAATGGTTTAAAAGAAATATTTGGTTATAGAAATTGGAGTTTTATTTAAATGATTATGGATTTAATATGCGATATTTCAAACTAAATAATAGGACATTAAATGGTTGAATAATAATTTCCTATTTTAAATTTTAGAAGTGTAATACTTAAAGTTTGAAATATGTAGAATTTGTGGTGGTTTGGAACGTTGAAGAGAGTTTAAAAATTATGGGTTTAGTTTTAATCTAAAGTGAATAAAATTGTAAAGGCGCGGAAATTATTTACTTTATAAAGTAATTTAAATTCAACTATATTCTTTATATACTGTTGAATATCCAAACCATTCAAGTTTTAGAAGTATGGTTTTAAAGCTATGAATTTCGGAGTATTATGTTTGAAAATTTTAATTCAAATGTTTGGTTTCAAGATATGATAAATTTTAAAGCAGTATGATTTTTTGAAAAGAAATATATTTGAAAGATGATATTATTGATTTGGGTTTTATAAAAATAATATCAAATGAGTTGTTTTGGAAATGAAAATGATATCGTATTTATATGGTTTTGAAATAGATGTTTTATTCTGGTTTTGAAAGTATAATTATTTTTAAATGACCACGATGTTATAATAACGTTTGGTTGTTGAAGAGACCGGGATAGGAAGTTTCATACTCTCTGCCAACTCCGAAAACCACTTTAACAGCCGTGTACGCGGTGGAGATTCCAGAATGAAATAGGATGGTGGCGGCGTTTCCTTTGAGGTAAATACGTGGACCCGACTCTCGTGAGTTGGCATAAGGTGGCTAAAACAGGAGCGATTCTCGGGCCAATGAGGTCATTCCTCTGATCGGACACTCCTCTTCGATACTATACTTTGACTTTGGATTGATTTGGTGGCCACCTTTACTTTTGATTTTAGGGGGAGTTTGTTCGAGGTGGGCGATAGTAGCTGCTACGCGTTTCCACCAGCCCGGATAGCAATTGGTATATCTACCCTGGCATTGCCTAGTTGTGCCGTGTCACCTACCATACCGAGCCTTTACTACGAGTTTCTATTTGTGTCGTACCTATGGAGTATCCTCTGGTAGCCTCCCGATCAGGAGGTATTACGGTATTGTATAGACTATTGGCATTATTTGTGTTAAGGGCTATATGGGTAACCCCTTAACGCTATTAAAAAGTAAGTTTACTTTACAATTAGACACTATTATAATAGCGCAATATACTACATAGTAAATAGTTTAACGGATCCTTAGGATGTGTAAATCCAGAGCATCTCTTGAGTTACTGTAGTCATATTTATTTTTGTTGATTTAACTCACATAAGTTCTTTTAGTTCTGACTCGAGTGTTTTGTCTTTTCAATTCGCCCGGGTCAGTCCGAGCGTTTCAGGATTTGAAGAATTAGCTCTGGAGGACGAAGACGAAGATTTGTATTACTATTATCTAGTATATAATTCCACTACAACATTTTATTCCGCTGCATTGATATTATTGATATGTGAACTCTGATATTTAATTGTATAAAGAAGAATCAAATATTTTGTAAACAGTTTTATAAACTGTATATTTATTATTATGTTTTATCCTTCCGTTGTGAGATTCTGTTTTGTTTATTTCTTCTTTGTTTTTCTTATTTACCCCATAACAATCCGCCCTTCCGTATAGTTTGAATCCGCATGAGTGTCGATTTAAAGTGTGCGAAAAGGCGGGATGTAACACCTTTGGATGCTTCTGCCAGCAAGGAGCTAAAAAAATTTGACTTTTAACTTATCTCATTTAGGATTCATGTTTGTTTATGAGATTGAGATGGATATTTATATCAGATGTATATTATATGAGTATATTCTTATATTTGATAGACTCTCATATATATATATATATATATGATGTTTATTATTCCGCTGTGATCTGTGACTTATATTATATGCTATTATGATTCTGAGAAATTGTTGTGATTATTACTTTGGACTAAGACTGTACATATCAAATTTTGTTCCAGAGATTAAAAAAAACTTTAAGTATGACGTGTCAGTGTTAGTTCAAAGATATATTCACACTTGATCGCCATTAACAAGCCTTATTCTTTATATTATTTGATAACATTATTTATAATGTTCCTTAATAATATTGGAATAACGGTGGGGTCATTACATTTTGGTATCAGGTGTATAAAATCATAGATCTAGACCTAGCAAGACTTAGAGTCTGTCTCTTGGCGGTATGGTAGATAGTTACATTAATTACCTATAGGGATAGGAATATAAATTGATTATTGGGATAATCTGTAATATCCCGGAATTTTTAACAATATCAATTTAATAATCTGTAGTTAAAATTAAATTGATAATCTGTTAATCATTATTCAAATAGATTTAATAATCTTCTTCAATAAATATTTAAATTGGTTATTTTATCTTTTAAAAATAATAAATTGATTTCTATTTACAATATAAATATATGGTTTATATAATTTAAATAGATTGGTTTTGTTTTAATTTTAATAAGCAAAGCATATTTTCTAGTTTTATTATTTGTAGTAATTTTGGAAAATTTGTTTTATTTAATATTTAAGCTTTTCAAAGTTAAATAAATGATTTTGGTTGAAATTTAATAATTGAATCATGTTTTAAAATTCTAATATATATACATTATTAATTGGAAATTTTGATTTTAATTAGTATTGAGTTTTTAAAGATTATTTCATAAATAAATATATGATTTCAAATGTGATAAGAAAATAAGTATTGCATTCTTTTAATAAGTGTTAGATTCATATGCATTGATTAAACAAGTGTTCAAATTTCACATTAATAGTTTGACAAGTGTTAAATTTAGTTTTAAAATTTTCTTTTCTTTTATTAAAATCTGAAAATACATTGAGTTTAGTTTGCAACTTCATTTCATATTGCATTTTTCATTCTCCTTAATCAAAGGAGAAATCATGAACTCATCTTCAAAATTTACAACATTCCTCAAAAATCTGCATATACAAATTCACCAAAACCATGTTCTACCTAAATTTCAGAAACCCTGCAAGTTTCAAATCTGCATACCACAAATTCATCAAGTTCAAATCTGCATTCCCTCAAATCCCAACATCTGCATATTCCTCCTCTTCAAAATCAAATCCACCTTCACCTAAAATTCAAAACATTAGTCTGCAAAAATCAAATGAGCCTGCATATAATAATCTGTAAGCAAAACTTGCATATCCCATTTCCTCAAATCCTTCATCTGCATGCATATGGGAAGTTTAGCTACTGCATCTACATCTACATGCAAGTAACTAGGAAGGGATCATGAGCATTTAATCAGGATTGCAACTCAGATATTAAAACAGAGGGGTAAAGCCTGCACTTGTCTTCTGCAAAAATTCAAAGGATCAACTGAGGTCTGCATTTTTTTTAAATGGTGAGTAACTTTTAACTTTAAAAACTTAGAGTAGGATTGCAGGCTAGATTGTTTGATATACATGTAAGTATTGCTGTGTTTAAGTGGAGGGTAAAGTGTGTATGCTGTTGTTTTATACTTGATATGTTTTCTTGATTTTCTAGGAAGTTTTTATTTAAAACTTTATCTTTTAACTTTAATTTCTGGTATGATTAAATTTATAAGTAAGGTTATAAATTATCATAAGATTAACTTTTAAAGTTTTAAGCAAGTGTAAAAGAAAAATAGATATAAACAGTATTGTCCCTGTTAACAAAGGTAAAACTTTGCATGATTTGTTTCTATCAAAACTCAACCATATTGATATCATGCTTCAGATTCATAAATTAAAGTACTTACCATAACTGATTTTTGAATCAAGAAGTAGGATTTTTAGAGGTTAGATTCAGTAGCAGTTTGGTATTGAACTAAGAATGAAATCTGTGCAAATTCTATTGATTTTTGAATTGAGAAATTCTGAAACTCTTCTGGGTTATAGAGTAAGGATCATAGATCCTTGGAAAAATCAGAGATGAATTTAAAGTTTATTAGAGTAAGTGCCGTTTTGATTTTTAGAATTTAACCCTAGTTTTTATTTGGGGTAAAGGATTAATCATTTCGGGACATAGGAGCGATCGAGTGTATTGATATTTAGGGATTGTATAGTTGAAGTGTGAGAGAGTGCGAGGCCGATGGGGTTGAGTGTCAGATGGTCGGGGAGGCGCAATTTCGCCGTTGATAGGTTTGCAATAGAAACCTGTTTGAAGTTTACAGGTTTTGGAATTAAGGGCGAATTTTTGAATTCTTGATTTTTGTTCAACCTGGTGTTGTAGTTAGGGTTTTGATGGGTCTCTGGAGGGTTGCTGGATCATCAATGATGACCAGTAAGGGCAGTGGTCGCCGTGCATATGCACGGCGATGTGATTCAGGTGAATTGATTTTGGGTTTGGGGGTGTTGCAGGGTGATCTTTGTATTTGCTCGAAGTAAATGGTTTTAAAACTCGGAGTAGTGAAGCATAAGACTCGAAGTAAATGGTTTTAAAACTCGGAGTAGTAAAGCATAAGACTCGAAGTAAAAATAAGGTTCTCGGGTTGAACCTGTAATTTCCAGGTTTGAAGCCTGTATAAAAATCTGGGTTTTTGAAAATTTAAAATCTGTAGTTTTGTGTTAAGGTAAGGTTCAAGTTTAAATTCAATGCAAGTTTGAATTTCTGATTTAAATTCAAAACCCAGTTTTTTTTAAATAAAAATAAAAGTTTAAAAATTTAACTTAATTAACTATTTTATTTTGGGTAAAATAGTTGAAACTTTTCAATAATGAAGTTTATAAATGTGAAGTAAGATTCAAAGATAAATTTAAAAACTGGAAATCTAAGTTTAAACATGAACTCCAGTTTTAAATTTAAAAGGAAGATTTAAATTTGAAAGTTGAAACTAAGAATGAATTGAATTTCTAAAATTTTAAAATGAATTTAACTTCAAATTCTTATGATTTCTATTTTAAGTCAAACTTTTGTTTTGACTTGTAATTTTAAATAAGTTTTAAATTTATTTAAAACTTTGATAAGTTTAAAATTATTCTATTTTAAGCTTGAATTTAAATTGAAATTTAAAAGAAAATTTCTTAAGTACATTGTTTTAAATCAAATTGTTTTAAACATAATTAAGTTATGTTTCATCTTGAAAATTAAATTAAGATAAATATTTCAGAATTTAAATTTAATTAATAAGGTAATTAAGATTAATGAATTAATTTAATTCATTAATTGAATTTGGAATTAATAATTGATTAATGATTAATCAATTTATAATTAAGATCATTATTTAAATTATTAATTAATGATAAATGAATATTAATTATGTAATCAAGTTTTAATTTAAGGTTAATTAACTTTAATTAATGAATGATTAAAGATAATTTAAATGGTAATTAATTTAAGTTAATTACTTTATAAAATAATTAGAGAATGGTTAATGAAGATCATTAACCAGGATTATTTAATAATTGATTAATGTAGTTAATTTTTATAATTAATTAGATTAATTAATTTAATAATAATCAATTATGATGGTTTGAGTGTAATTACTTGATAAAGTAATTAAGAAATTAATTACTTAATGTAATTAATTTAATTTAATGGGATTGTTTAATTTAATTAATTAAGTTTAATTAATTATAAACACTTGAATTTTATACATAATTACTTTATGTAATTAATGATTTGGAAATTACTTAGTTAAGTAATTGTTTAATAATTGCATGATTGTAATTAAGTGGAGATGTTTAAGTGTGAGGTAATTTGGATTTAAATTATTTAATAATTAATCAAGGGATTAATTTAGAAATTAATTAAGGATAATTAATTTGTTTTAATATGGTACTTAAGCTAATTAATTACTAAATGTGATTAATCTGTGATGATCAATAATTATAAGATAATTACTTAAGGTAATTAATAATTAAAGATCATTAATTATTTTAATTAATGATGTAATTAAAGCTGATTAATTATGAGTAATTAATCAATAATAGGTAATTAAAGGAAATTAATTAATGTAATTAATTAAGGATTAGGATAATTAATTATAGTTAATTAATTAGTTGAGTAACTAAAGGTTAATTACTGTTTAGTTGAGAATAATTAATATGTGTGAAATTAATTAAGGATAATTACATGAATGTAATTAAGGATAATTAATCAAGAGTGATTAATTAAGGTGATTAATAATAAATGATTAATTGATTGTAATCAATTAAATGATTGAGTAAGCAAGATTTGTATTGATGAAGTAATTAATTTAATTTATTTTAAATTAATTAAAGATGGGGTAATTAATTTAATTCATTTTAAATTAATTAGAGTTGAAGATAGTTAATTTAATTCATTTTAAATTAATTATATGGTGATGAGTAAATCCTTGCTTATGTATGAATGGATGTCACTGATTGTCTTGGATGCTTTGTGATCTCAGTAATGAGATAAATGAGATTGTGTGGTATGGATGTTTGATTGTATTATGATGATAACTTAGATTATCAATTGGGATGGTGATATATGGAATATCTATGTGATATTGATGACATGAATTACCTGTTATTTGGAAATGTTGATTATCAGTTATGATTTATGAATTATCTATCTGTGTATATACAGGTACTGTAATTAAATTGTTTTAAACCTTTAAAACGACTTGGACCTTAAAAGACACGCTTTGGTTTTCGATGAGACCGGGATTGGGTTTCCATATTTGGATATCCGAAAACCACATCGATTCCAAATAACGTTAGGTCGTGAATTCAAAGTGGAGCTTTATGAAGACTCGAGGTGTAAGGACCATGAGTCAGTATAACTCTATGGGTGATTCCGTAATGAGTTGACGGAATTACTTCTTATAGATTCGAGATGGTGAATTATAGTGCAAGGGTCATTGTCGTTAACTCTGAGGGTGATTCCAAAATGAGTGTAACGAGATAATGCCTTCGGTTTCGTTCGAACCCGGAACGAACTTGTATGGATTGAATGCTTTCAGAACATCGTCAGGTGGACGATGAGCATTCTAAGTGATATGTCCTATAAAGGTAATCGTAGCCTCAAGCCTCATCAACCGGGAATGGCTAAAACAGGGGAGGTGCAACAAGGCTTCGTGGGTCGCACCCACTGGAGAGCAAGATTTATCCCTGCCTAGAAGTCCCTTTATATTCGGCTGTGTGGGTGGTTGCTAGCTACAACCACGGGGTTGTCTTGTTCGGAACTATTCAGTAAGGAATGGGTCCGGCTTTGTGTTGCAGGGGGTCGGGAGTGATCCTCGGTACGTTGATCTAGGCCACGTACTGTGACGGACGGTACCCCAGTAGCCCTGCCATTGTATGGAATCCAAAATCCAATAAGTGCCAACGGTTTTGATTGTATTACCCACTTTTGTGGCTAGTAGCTGGAATTTAATCATGTAACAATTTCGGCTATTTCTTATTTATTTGAAAACCTAGACACTATTATAATATCATCGGATTTCCTATCAAATGTTTTGGTTAGCGTAAGGTAAAAACTTTTCCATGTTTATGTGTGGGAAGTCTTACGTGATACCTTTCTTTTCGAAAAGTTTTTGAAAGTTAAGCAACTTTAACCTGTTACTCACACCAGACCCATGTCTGACCCGGAGTTTATTTTTGTTTTTCACAAACTCTTGGGTACTCAAATTTTTACGAGTAGCCAAGGGAATTCAGGTTAGGATTCAGGTTAGCTTTGACGAATTGTGAAGGAGCAATGGAGCAGGAGGCTTCTGCATGTAGATATACATATAGTATTCCGATGTGTGTTCTCTGAGTTATTGTTTTTGTACTGTATTGAGTTGTATAACTAGACAGGTGTTTATAACTGTCTAGTATGTGTTGTTTTAGCTGTGTATCTCTGATATTTGTTGTAAACTATGTAATATTTATGTTATTAATATAATTTATTCGTTCCACTGTGTAGATTCTGATGTTGTTTCTTTCTTTCTCTTCTTTCTATTCTCTTTTCTATCCCTTTCTTTCTTAAAAGATGATGCGATTTTCCGGGAGTGGAAAGTCGGGTCGTCTCAGCTTGGTATCAGAGCATTAGGTTGAGTGAATACCTAGGCTCTGTAGTAGTGTCTTTCTTGAGAGAGCGTATTTGTAATTTTAATATATATATATATATATATATATATTTATTTCTACCTATCTGTTGGGTTACCTGTTCAGGTTTTCCAATATAAGTTATAAAGGTAGATGGGGTAGTAGTGTCTGTAACACGACTACCATTGGTTGGAGTTTGAATGTTTGAGGTTGGAGGTGTTCTGTCAAGACTGTAGACCTAGTACCGTCTCGAGTGAGTTCTGTAATGATGAAGAACTTCATTAATCTCTGAAAGGAAACCTGTTAAAGTTCGAAGTTCATTTCTGAAGTTGGATGAGTAATGTTTGGATTTGTTGGTTGGCAGAAGCAAGTGATGGTATTTTGGATACCTCAGGAAATAGTAGCTGCGTGATAAGATGCAGTGACTATGGATGTTCCCAAAGATGTTTTCTTTGGAACAAGTTAAGGAGGTGAGTCTGCTTCGGTGTTGTGGCTGTGTTCAGCCGGAGTTTCAGTTTGCTTTGAGGTTTGAGTTTCTCGAAGAGCTTTGTTTTGGAATTCCTTGGCATCTGTGGCAGCAGTGCAGTTTGGAGTGTTCTCGGTGTTGGCAAGAGATCTTATGGCTTAGCAGTTTTTCTGAAGTAGAATTCATAAGCAGTTAAGTGAACCCGTTTCTTCGATGGGTTGGTTAGTTAAATGTAAGCTGTTCCGTTTGGTTAAGGAGAACAGTTTTCCTTGGACTTGGTTTGGATTGTTCGCAAAAGTGACTTGCGATTGTTTGAGTTTCTCTTGGGTTATCTGAGTTTTTCTGGATGTCTTCAGGAAGTCAGAGTTTTGTTTGCATCTTGAGATTGACTTTTCTTGTCGATTGGAATTCCAAGAGTGGTACCGGTGGTTCAGCTTTATAGTAGAATGGTTCCAAGAGTTGAATTGGTGTAGTAGCTCAGAGTTTTGGAGGAACTTCTGAATTTTTCTTATGGATTGTTGAACCATACCTCTGGGGAGTGTTGTCCTGTTTGTGCTTGCGTTCTTCTTCAGCATTTTCTTCTACTTCAGATCAGA
The DNA here is from genome assembly GCA_030765085.1 of Allium cepa. Classification (NCBI taxonomy): domain Eukaryota; kingdom Viridiplantae; phylum Streptophyta; class Magnoliopsida; order Asparagales; family Amaryllidaceae; genus Allium; species Allium cepa. The sequence goes on from CM060933.1 coordinate 51,506,158, forward strand.
GTTGAGCAGCGAAAGCAGTTTGGAAGTGTATCTGCTTTTCTATTCCCGGACAGGAGAAGTGAGTTGTTATCTTCTGATGTTGAGAAGTTGAGTTATTGGTTTGGTTGATCTTGAGGAGATCATTTTGTTGTGTTGATTGGTCTAGTTTGTTTCTAGAAGCATCAGCGAAGGTTGGGCTGATCAGTAAGTTTGTAGACAGCCCCAGATTCGTCCGAAGAGTTTTGTGGATAAGAGTCGGAGGGATTTGGACTCTGAAGTCGGAGATTTAATTTTGGATAAGTTTTCTCTGATCGTAAGTGAGCTATAAGTTTGGGTAAGTCTGAGAAGTTAGCTCTGTATTGTTTTGGATCTTTTCTGTATCTTGGAGAATAAGTGATTGATCTACAGGATTGGATTGCCAGTTTGGATAACTGGGATTCGATGAGTTTCACGTATCTCTGAGGGAGTACGTGTATGATCTATCTCTGGTTGTGGAACCAGTAGTTCTGGAATTTTGGTTGTTGAGTCAGACTCGTTTGTAGTCTGATATCTTGTCTAGTGTTATAGATATAGTTGTATAGGAGTTTTGTAGCTTCATAGTATTGATTGTTTGGATTCTCTAGAACGAGTATCCCGGTATATACATATATATATATATATATATATATATATATACCTGGGGAAACTCGATAAAATTTTATCCAGAATTTGTCTGAATGATTAGATTTGTTTGATGGTTGAATTGATTGCTATGGTTGTTAGCATATGTTTGATATATGCTTGTGTTTTTAAATTAAAATTTAATGAGATTATTAAATTACCTTTGTTTTAAATTTGGAGGACGAAATTCTTTTAAGGGGGAAGGATTGTAATATCTCGGAATTTTTAACAATATCAATTTAATAATCTATAGTTAAAATTAAATTGATATTGATAATCTGTTAATAATTATTCAAATAGATTAAATAATCTTCTTCAATAAATATTTAAATTGGTTATTTTATCTTTTAAAAATAATAAATTGATTTCTATTTACAATATAAATATATGGTTTATATATTTTAAATAGATTGGTTTTGTTTTAATTTTAATAAGCAAAGCATATTTTCTAGTTTTATTATTTGTAGTAATTTTGGAAAATTTGTTTTATTTAATATTTAAGCTTTTCAAAGTTAAATAAATGATTTTGGTTGAAATTTAATAATTGAATCATGTTTTAAAATTCTAATATATATACATTATTAATTGGAAATTTTGATTTTAATTAGTATTGAGTTTTTAAAGATTATTTCATAAATAAATATATGATTTTAAATGTGATAAGAAAATAAGTATTGCATTCTTTTAACAAGTGTTATATTCATATGCATTGATTAAACAAGTGTTCAAATTTCACATTAATAGTTTGACAAGTGTTAAATTTAGTTTTAAAATTTTCTTTTCTTTTATTAAAATCTGAAAATACATTGAGTTTAGTTTGCATCTTCATTTCATATTGCATTTTTCATTCTCCTTAATCAAAGGAGAAATCATGAACTCATCTTCAAAATTTACAACATTCCTCAAAAATCTGCATATACAAATTCACCAAAACCATGTTCTACCTAAATTTCAGAAACCCTGCAAGTTTCAAATCTGCATGCCACAAATTCATCAAGTTCAAATCTGCATTCCCTCAAATCCAAACATCTGCATATTCCTCCTCTTCAAAATCAAATCCACCTTCACCTAAAATTCAAAACATTAGTCTGCAAAAATCAAATGAACCTGCATATAATAATCTGTAAGCAAAACTTGCATATCCCATTTCCTCAAATCCTTCATCTGCATGCATATGGGAAGTTTAGCTACTGCATCTACATCTACATGCAAGTAACTAGGAAGGGATCATGAGCATTTAATCAGGATTGCAACTCAGATATTAAAACAGAGGGGTAAAGCCTGCACTTGTCTTCTGCAAAAATTCAAAGGATCAACTGAGGTCTGCATTTTTTTTAAATGGTGAGTAACTTTTAACTTTAAAATCTTAGAGTAGGATTGCAGGCTAGATTGTTCGATATATATGTAAGTATTGCTGTGTTTAAGTGGAGGGTAAAGTGTGTATGCTGTTGTTTTATACTTGATCTGTTTTCTTGATTTTCTAGGAAGTTTTTATTTAAAACTTTATCTTTTAACTTTAATTTCTGGTATGATTAGATTTATAAGTAAGGTCATAAATTATCATAAGATTAACTTTTAAAGTTTTAAGAAAGTGTAAAAGAAAAATAGATATAAACAGTATTGTCCCTGTTAACACAGGTAAAACTTTGCATGTTTTGTTTTTATCAAAACTCAACCATATTGATATCATGCTTCAGATTCATAAATTAAAGTACTTACCATAACTTGATTTTTGAATCAAGAAGTAGGATTTTTAGAGGTTAGATTCAGTAGCAGTTTGGTATTGAACTAAGAATGAAATCTGTGCTAATTCTATTGATTTTTGAATTGAGAAATTCTGAAACTCTTCTGGGTTATAGAGTAAGGATCAGATCCTTGGAAAAATCAGAGATGAATTTAAAATTTATTAGAGTAAGTGCAGTTTTGATTTTTAGAATTTAACCCTAGTTTTTATTTGGGGTAAAGGATCAATCATTTCGGGACATAGGAGCGATCGAGTGTACTGATATTTAGGGATTGTGTAGTTGATGTGTGAGAGAGTGCGAGGCCGATGGGGTTGAGTGTCAGATGGTCGGGGAGGCGCAATTTCGTCGTTGACAGGTTTGCAATAGAAACCTGTTTGAAGTTTACAGGTTTTGGAATTAGGGGCGAATTTTTGAATTCTTGATTTTTGTTCAACCTGGTGTTGTAGTTAGGGTTTTGATGGGTCTCTGGAGGGTTGCTGGATCATCAATGATGACCAGTAAGGGCGGTGGTCGCCGTGCATATGCACGGCGATGTGATTCAGGTGAATTGATTTTGGGTTTGGGGGTGTTGCAGGGTGATCTTTGTATTTGCTCGAAGTAAACGGTTTTAAAAATCGGAGTAGTGAAGCATAAGACTCGAAGTAAAAATAAGGTTCTCAGGTTGAACCTGTAATTTCCAGGTTTGAAGCCTGTATAAAAATCTGGGTTTTTGAAAATTTAAAATCTGTAGTTTTGTGTTAAGGTAAGGTTCAAGTTTAAATTCAATGCAATTTTGAATTTCTGATTTAAATTCAAAACCCAGTTTTTTTAAAATAAAAATAAAAGTTTAAAAATTTAACTTAATTAACTATTTTATTTTGGGTAAAATAGTTGAAACTTTTCAATAATGAAGTTTTTAAAATGTGAAGTAAGAGTTAAAGATAAATTTTAAAAACTGGAAATCTAAGTTTAAACATGAACTCCAGTTTCAAATTTAAAAAGAAGATTTAAATTTGAAAGTTGAAACTAAGAATGAATCAAATTTCTAAAATTTTAAAATGAATTTAACTTCAAATTCTTATGATTTCAATTTTAAGTCAAACTTTTGTTTTGTCTTGTAATTTTAAATAAGTTTTAAATTTATTTAAAACTTTGATAAGTTTAAAATTATTCTATTTTAAGCTTGAATTTAAATTGAAATGTAAAAGAAAATTTCTTAAGTGCTTTGTTTTAAATCAAATTGTTTTAAACATAATTAAGTTATGTTTCATCTTGAAAATTAAATTAAGATAAATATTTCAGAATTTAAATTTAATTAATAATGTAATTAAGATTAATGAATTAATTTAATTCATTAATTAAATTTGGAATTAATGATTGATTAATGATTAATCAATTTATAATTAAGATCATTATTTAAATTATTAATTAATGATAAATTAATATTTATTATGTAATTAAGTTTTAATTTAAGGTTGATTAATTTAATAATTAACTTTAATTAATGAATGATTAAAGATAATTTAAATGGTAATTAATTTAAGTTAATTACTTTATAAAATAATTAGAGAATGGTTAATGAAGATCATTAACCAGGATTATTTAATAATAGATTAATGTAGTTAATTTTTATAATTAATTAGATTAATTAATTTAATAATAATCAATTATGATGGTTTGAGTGTAATTACTTGATAAAGTAATTAAGAAATTAATTACTTAATGTAATTAATTTAATTTAATGAGATTGTTTAATTTAATTAATTAATTTTAATTAATTATAAACACTTGAATTTTATAAATAATTACTTTATGTAATTAATGATTTGGAAATTACTTAGTTAAGTAATTGTTTAATAATTGCATGATTGTAATTAACTGGAGATGTTTAAGTGTGAGGTAATTTGGATTTAAATTATTTAATAATTAATCAAGGGATTAATTTAGAAATTAATTAAGGATAATTAATTTTTTTTAATATGGTACTTAAGCTAATTAATTACTAAATGTGATTAATCTGTGATGATTAATAATTATAAGATAATTACTTAAGGTAATTAATAATTAAAGATCATTAATTATTTTAATTAATGATGTAATTAAAGCTGATTAATTATGAGTAATTAATCAATAATAGGTAATTAAAGGAAATTAATTAATGTAATTAATTAAGGATTAGGATAATTAATTATAGTTAATTAATTAGTTGAGTAACTAAAGGTTAATTACTGTTTAGTTGAGAATAATTAATATGTGTGAAATTAATTAAGGATAATTACATGAATGTAATTAAGGATAATTAATCAAGAGTGATTAATTAAGGTGATTAATAATAAATGATTAATTGATTGTAATCAATTAAATAATTGAGTAAGCAAGATTTGTATTGATGAAGTAATTAATTTAATTTATTTTAAATTAATTAAAGATGGGGTAATTAATTTAATTCATTTTAAATTAATTAGAGTTGAAGATAGTTAATTTAATTCATTTTAAATTAATTATATGGTGATGAGTAAATCCTTGCTTATGTATGAATGGATGTCACTGATTGTCTTGGATGCTTTGTGATCTCAGTAATGAGATAAATGATATTGTGTGGTATGGATGTTTGATTGTATTGTGATGATAACTTAGATTATCAATTGGGATGGTGATATATGGAATATCTATGTGATATTGATGACATGAATTACCTGTTATTTGGAAATGTTGATTATCAGTTATGATTTATGAATTATCTATCTGTGTATATACAGGTACTGTAATTAAATTGTTTTAAACCTTTAAAACGACTTGGACCTTAAAAGACACGCTTTGGTTTTCGATGAGACCGGGATTGGGTTTCCATATTTGGATATCCGAAAACCACATCGATTCCAAATAACGTTAGGTCGTGAATTCAAAGTGGAGCTTTATGAAGACTCGAGGTGTAAGGACCATGAGTCAGTATAACTCTATGGGTGATTCCGTAATGAGTTGACGGAATTAGTTCTTATAGATTCGAGATGGTGAATTATAGTGCAAGGGTCATTGTCGTTAACTTTGAGGGTGATTCCAAAATGAGTGTAACGAGATAATGCCTTCGGTTTCGTTCGAACCCGGAACGAACTTGTATGGATTGAATGCTTTCAGAACATCGCCAGGTGGACGATGAGCATTCTAAGTGATATGTCCTATAAAGGTAATCGTAGCCTCAAGCCTCATCAATCAGGAATGGCTAAAACAGGGGAGGTGCAGCAAGGCTTCGTGGGTCGTACCCACTGGAGAGCAAGATTTATCCCTGTCTAGAAGTCCCTTTATATTCGGTTGTGTGGGTGGTTGCAAGCTACAACCACAGGGTTGTCTTGTTCGGAACTATTCAGTAAGGAATGGGTCCGGCTTTCTGTTGCAGGGGGTCGGGAGTGATCCTCGGTACGTTGATCTAGGCCACGTACTGTGACGGGCGGTACCCCAGTAGCCCTGCCATTGTATGGAATCCAAAATCCAATAAGTGCCAACGGTTTTGATTGTATTACCCACTTTTGTGGCTAGTAGTTGGAATTTAATCATGTAACAATTTCGGCTATTTCTTATTTATTTGAAAACCTAGACACTATTATAATATCATCGGATTTCCTATCAAATGTTTTGGTTAGCGTAAGGTAAAAACTTTTCCATGTTTATGTGTGGGAAGTCTTACGTGATACCTTTCTTTTCGAAAAGTTTTTGAAAGTTAAGCAACTTTAACCTGTTACTCACACCAGACCCATGTCTGACCCGTAGTTTATTTTTGTTTTTCAAAAATTCTTGGGTACTCAAATTTTTACGAGTAGCCAAGGGAATTCAGGTTAGGATTCAGGTTAGCTTTGACGAATTGTGAAGGAGCAATGGAGCAGAAGGCTTCTGCGTGTAGATATATATATAGTATTCCGCTGTGTGTTCTCTGAGTTGTTGTTTTTGTACTGTATTGAGTTGTATAACTAGACAGGTGTTTATAACTGTAACAACCCGCATATTTATCGAGTTTACATTTAAATATTTTTATTTAAATATTAAATCGTTAATCGGATTTTGGTCCGAAAAACTACTTTTTGCAAACGGTCAAATTAGGACTCGAGACCACTTCCATTGAGTTCGAAATGTCGTTTACAACTTTTTAAGTATAAACATCGATAGGTTTGGAGTTAGTGAAATTTCACTAACTTTTCTCGCTTTGGACTTTGGGTTAGTTTAGCCTATTAAGCCCAAGTTCCAACCCTCTTCTCCTCACTCTTCATAAATTTCCTAACTAACTCAAGCTTTAGCATTAATGGTGAAGAGAATGGGAAATTAAAACTCCAATCTCAAATTCAATTGCAACTCCATCATTCAACTCCAAATTCAAGTAGAAGATATTGGATTCAAGCTTTGGATTGCTTCTCCTTGCTTTCAAGCTTCATCTTCATAAATTTTAGTGCAAAGGTGAGATTTTTATCTCACAATTCTAGCCTATAACTATATTGGACTGTTGGGAATGATTCCCTATCATTTTTGCATGCATGTTAGCATTTGGTTTGGATTGGATTGGCGAAAAACTCCAATTTTTAGCGTTTTGGTGAATTTTCCGCACTTAGGTCGTTCTGGCCATTTTTAGGTCGTTCGGAGTTAAGTCGTTCGTCCCTAGGTCGTGAGTCGTTCACGAGTTAAACTTAGGTCGTTCTGGCCATTTTTAGGTCGTTCGGAGTTAAGTCGTTCGTCCCTAGGTCGTGAGTCGTTCACGAGTTAAACTTAGGTCGTTCTGGCCATTTTTAGGTCGTTCGGAGTTAAGTCGTTCGTCCCTAGGTCGTGAGTCGTTCACGAGTTAAACTTAGGTCGTTCTGGCCATTTTTAGGTCGTTCGGAGTTAAGTCGTTCGTCCCTAGGTCGTGAGTCGTTCACGAGTTAACCCTAGGTCGTTCTGGCCATTTTTAGCTCATTCGGAGTTAAGTCGTTCATCCATAGGTCGTTTACGAGTTATCCCGATAGGTCGTTGGACCCTTAACTCGTAGGTCGTTGGACCTTATCTCGTTAGGTCGCTCCTGGCCTAACCCTTAAGTCGTGTAACCCTTAAGTCGTGCAACTCTTAAGTCGTGTAACCCTTAAGTCGTGCAACGCTTAAGTCGTGCAACTCTTAAGTTGTGCAACCCTTAAGTCGTGTAACCCTTAAGTCGTGCAACCCTTAAGTCGTGCAACGCTTAAGTCGTGCAACTCTTAAGTCGGGCAACCCTTAAGTCGTGCAACCCTTAAGTCGTGCAACTCTTAAGTCGTGCAACCCTTAAGTCGTGGAACCCTTCAGTCACGCAACTCTTAAGTCGGTCACGAGTTATCCTGTTAGGTCGCGACCTCTGTTAAGTCGGCCATGTTGGGTCGTGAGTCATCGTTAGGTCGCGAACACCTCTAGGTCGCAACCACTAAGTCGCTTGACCCCTTAGACCCCTAGGTCGCAACCGTTAGGTCGTATGACCCTTGAGTCGTTAGGTCGTTAGACCTCATTTTGTCTTCACTAGGTCGTACCGTTTTGGTCGGGGCGCTGCCCCGCACCCCGCCGGGGGCGCTGCCCCCTGGACCCCCGCAACCTGACCGGGCAGGTCGAACCCCGTAAGCGGTGGCGTTGCCCCCGCACCCCCACCTTGGGGGGTTGCCACCCCCCCTGGACCCCCCCTCCGTAGGGGATCTTATCTGAAAAATATTGAGCTGATTTCCTTGGATTTTATTCGCATCTCCGTATGCGATCTTTGTGACTGATTGTTTCTACACTTGCTTATGTGTTTTGTCACTTTATAATATAAAGGTTTCAATACTAGTAGTAAATATCAAAACTCTTTTAACAAACAATTTCAACTCTATTTTTAATAACAAAGCTCTTTTCTTAAACCGTTTTCCAATCTATTAGTATATACAAGCCTTTACCTCACTCGGATGAGAAATCTAATTAAACGACTTAGTAAAACAAGTGGTATGAAACGCTTGCGTTCACTTCGTCGGTTAATTCTTGGACTTGTTCGATTGAACCTCTTGTGACAATTTTATTAGTGAAGATTTACAGTTTTTTCGTAAATATTTAAGTTAAGCAAGTGGTTATGGGACATGAAGCTAAACTTCTATATTTACTAGCTTAGTGTAATTGACACTTCTCGTTGATCTTGATGATCGCTTTATGAATTAGACTAGCAATTGCGCGATGTCTCTTTCATTGCAAGGTTAGACTAGACACCACTTGTGTGATTCCATTCACACATACCTTTCTGCTTTTTGGTTAGTCTTGACCTCATTCTGTGTGATTCCACTCACACATGTGGGGTAGCTCCCCATGGTCTTCGGACCGTCATGTGATAGGCCTCTTTCCCTTTTTATGATTTCTGGATTTCTCGTGTTGATTTCTGGAATTTATGTCATTGACTTGTTATGAGTACAAGTTTAGGGTATGATGCCCCCTTCGAATCTTTGAGAAGATTCTTGTGATATTGATTATCTCTTATTGATTGATCTTCTGTTGATCATTATTTACATACTTATAGTGGTATGTCGTTATGGATGTTTATGTTTATGCCATATCTTTTATTTTATATCATGTCATATGATATTTATAGCTAGACTGATCCGTTTATTATTTTCTTATAAATAATACTCGGGTCAGGCCGAGATGTTACAGGTGTTACTGCTTGACTCCTTCCCCAGTGATTCACTACTCAGACTTTTGGCTACTTGTTTAGATTAGCAGCTTTTGTTGTTTACACTTGAGATATAGACTCATAGTTGTATTCTTTTGTATAGCACGCGTTGCTATTCTTTTGTATTATCGTGGATCTTTTTAGACCACTACTCTGATGTACACTTTTGTGTGATATATATTCATATCTCTTTCCGCCTTTGTGATATGGATATCTGTGATTGATTCGCATGTTATGCTTACTTCTATATTTGTTTCCGAAGATTATTTTAATAGCCACCGTGTGATAAGAAATTGCATGGATGGTCGCTCCTCAACAGCCTTATTCTCCGCGCTAGTTGACAGCACTACACCGTAGTGTTCTTGGCTAGCGTGGGTATAGAGGTGGGGCGTCACAATAACTGTCTAGTATGTGTTGTTTTAGCTGTGTATCTCTGATATTTGTTGTAAACTATGTAATATTTATGTTATTAATATAATTTATTCGTTCCGCTGTGTAGATTCTGATGTTGTTTCTTTCTTTCTCTTCTTTCTATTCTCTTTTCTATCCCTTTATTTCTTAAAAGATGATGCGATTTTCCGGGAGTGGAAAGTCGGGTCGTCTCATAATCGTTTGCGACGTATTTTGATTTAAACTTTTAATTAGATAAGTTGGAATATGTGATATTAAAATTTTGGAAAGAAATGTGTTAAAATATTTTAGAGTTTGGAAAATTACTTTTGGATTATTCGAAAATAAATTTTAAAAGATATAAATTGGAGTAAATTGGTTTACGTGAATAATTTTCTTAATAGAGAATTTGAGAAATTTGAGTAAATAAGTTTAAGAATTAAATAACCTAGGTATAATCAGAGTTGCGCAGTGGAATTTTAGTAATATAATTATTTTGCTAAAAGCAACTATTTAGTTTTGGTTGATGGCTTGTTAGGAATTAGTTGCTTGGTTGTATTTCTATAAATTGGATGCATGGTTGCTAGTGATAGCGAAATAAATATAACTGAGGAAAACTTGTGATTATTTACTTTGTTGACATGTTCAGAAAATGTTTAAGCTCTGATCGATATGTGGGATTCCATGTTATCGATAAGAGCTCTTAAACATCGAACGAGACATTTTGACATGAGAAAATAATTAATTTGAAAATTTCAAAACTATTTGACTTAAAATAATATTTTATCCATCGAATAAATTATGAGAAGTGGAGAGCATGGTGAGGCAATGTTCATATTCTATGAAATCAACGTTGCAGCCAAGTGACGAGATAAATCACTAATATTTCATGGCTTAGTATTATTTTATATAATGAGATAAGATTAAGAAAAATGTTAGAAATTTTGGAATTGTATATATTAAAGTTGAATGAACGTAAATTATTATACATAAATCTTAATTAATAAGAAGTTAGAAATTAAGAAATTGTGAAAAATAAATTTTTGAAGTAAAAGGGATATTATATGGAAACGTATATATATATTTGTATGTATAAATGTGATAAATATTAAAAGTTTGTATTTTGGATATAAACAATATTTGGAAAGAAATTATTTTAAGTTATATGGTTATTTTGGAAAGAAAGTGCAACGACCCGTAATTTTATCACTTTGAATTGTAATATTTAATAAATTTTAGATATTCAGATAATATTCCTTAATGATGAATAATTCAATTTTATTATTATATAATGATAATAAGTGATTTATAATAGTTTTATAAATATATAAACTTATTTTATAAAGATATATAAACTTTATCGCATTCCAGCAATTCAACATCGTATTATTATAAATAGGGTTTTATATTATTTAATATGCTCTAATAGCTTACATAATCTTGTTTTAATTATTTAAAGATGGTAAAAAAAACTTCAATATCAAGTTTTTCTTATATAAATAAATAGTTTGATTAAAAGCTGAAGAAATCACCAGGTTTCGTATTTCGGAATTTCAATGGTTTAGCAAATAAAAGTAATATTTGAATGTTGCAACATTGAAAGTTAAAATAACATATATATGCATATATAAAAAATTAATAACATATAAGTTAACCTTAATTAATTAAAACTAAGTGTTCTTAGTAAATGTAAGTAAGGAAGATATTTTTAATAAAAGTTAAAATGAAAAAGAAAACTTAAAATCAACTCACCATCAATTACACACCAACATACCTAAGACATCATGAAGTGATGGAAGGTACGTGGAGGGGGTTTTGGCCAAAGCTATGATGAGAGGAGGGTTATAATGGAAATTTCATGCATAAGGATTTCTACCTTATAAATACACATGCATATCCTCTTCATTTCTTCACAAATTCACTTCTCTTCTTCTTCTTGAGCTCTTTAATAGCTCTTCTTCAATGAATTTCTAAATAGTAAAAATATTTCAACACCGTGTCAAAATTCTGCTAAAATTATTTCCTTAGACATATGATATCAAATCGCATCAAAAAGTTAGTTAAACTCCATCTCTTCCTCACTAAAGTGCATGGCCCACGCTACCGCCATTCAAAACCGAGCTTCCACCTCCATAACGGCTTGGTCGAGCATTACTAAAGTCTAGGAACAAGTTCCATAACCTTCGATGAGGAGAAAATGATCATTTTGTCAATTAAAAACACTTAGAGTCTGATAAAATGAAAGTGAGAACATTATTTTCATCTAATTTAAATTTATCTCAGAATTATCTATGATTAGTGCTATGCAAGTATAATTGATTGATTAGTGCAGTTTAGATGCTAAGATCATTGGTTATTGTTTGATTGGTTGTTTATGTTAATTATATATTCACTTGGTTGAGTTATGAATCATATCCATCAAATTTGAAATGATCGCTTTAAATAGCCATGGTAAACTCATGAGAAATAATCTCTATTATATTCTAAAATAATGTGGGTATAAGGAGTTTCAAGCCTTTTCTGAATTTTAAATAAAAACGATATCGATTTGGAAAATAGAAAAGGTTTTATAATAGTAAAGAGGAGTATTTTATTTATGTGGGAATAAGTAAATCAAATGGTTTGATTTTGAAAATAATAGTTTAAAAGGTGGAAAATACATGGAAAAAAATCATATGGTTTAATAAAAATAATTTTGAATTAAAAGATGAAAATTGAATATTATAGTAATATAATATTAAAGATATGGAATAAAGTGAAAATGAGGTTTAATAAAATAAAAAATAAAAAAATTGGTTTAATATAGTTTTTATGTTACTAAAATGATTTAAAAGTGTTTTGGACAAGTTTTATAAAATTTGACTAAAAGATGAAAAATAAGCCATCACGTTTCGGCAGTTCGCGATTTCGCAATTTGAAAAGTTAAATGGGTATGTAGGATAAAATATAAGTCATAATTCTTTGAAATAAGAACTTTCCAAACACTTATAATTATAGTATCAAATTAAAAAGAAAAATCAAGATTCCATTAAGTAAAGTTTGAAATATATCCAAATCAATTTTTTAAATTCATCGTGTTTTGGTAGTTCGTAAGATATTATTTTCAACTATTTAAAAATGGATATTTATAAATCTTAAAAAATATGAAATAAATTCCATAGATATATTAAAATGTTTTAAAATGGGATTTGAGTTATAAAAATAGGCATATATGTAATGAAATTGGTGTTTTAATCTATAAAGCTTTAAAAATCACTATTCACCAATAATTTAGCAATGAAATTTGGTAACCATTGAATAAATGATTCAAGCTTGGGTTTTCTTCCCAACTCTCTTTGAAATGTTTTTTTAAATGATAAATAAAATACTTTTAAAAGTTTAGAGTCAATCAAATAACTTGATCGTCTTATGGGTGACAGTGAGATAGTCTTTAGGCTGGAGTTTGTAAAACCAGTTGCCTACTCCCCCTATCTATCCGAACTGGCCCGACGGAGGGGACAGTTAATTTGATTTACTCAGACTGTATTTTCTTAAGATAAAAAAAAAAGATTTGGAGTTTTCAAAAAGGTTAAACAAGATTTAAAATAGGATTTTAATGTTAAAGAGAACATTCGAGTTAAACTCTGTATTAAATTCCAAGGAGGGAACTAATATTATCCACGTGAATTTAAAAGGTGATTTCACCATTATTCGATGAATGGTACAACTTAAATATGAAAATTGGCATTGAGTATAATCAACCTAAAATCTATGAACCCTTTTTCTGGGTACTAATTGATTGGGGTATACAATAAACAATGTCTTAAATAACATTGTTTTTAACCCATTAAAAGATATGATTTGGAAATAAAGTAATCTCCATTAAGATTGGAATTATACTAATAACAGAATATGGAAATATTTTCGTATGTAATTTAAAGAAAAGTGATTGGAAGATTTCTAAAAGTTAAAAAAAATTAATTAACCAAAAGGATTTAACAAAAGAGGCTTAACATTTCTGTATCACATATACACATCTTTTTATCGATAATTGGTTCGGAGAGAAAAGGACCGGATTTGGGTGATTCCTATCTAAAACAAATTGAACCAATAAACACCTTCGAAAGTGAAGACATGTTGAAGACTAATTTTGAAGAAAAAGATCTTCATAATGTAGGGCTACTTGCCGCTAACCTCGTGATTCCCATATTATATACATATGGTGGCAGTAGTACCTTCAGTTTGAAATTTTCAGTGCAAGGACTGCTTACTACTAATCCTATGGGTGATTCCCAAACAGGATGTAGTAGGAGTACCTTCGGTTTATCATGTACTTGGAAAACTTCTATGAAGAATGTTTGGCATTGCATTTATAAGACCATATGCATTGGATTTTATAAATAACATCTGTTTGGTGGTGTAGAAGGTAACCCTCTTATACTTAACACCCTTCCCTGAGGCGTATGAACTCGGGGGTTGAACTTTTGTGGAAACTAATTAGTGTCTCGTAAAAAATGGCAATGTGGCATTCAAAGTGGGATTTGTTATGTGAAAGGTAAAATGTTACCTCAATCCTTACACATCAGTTATGAAAAAAAACATGGTAGATGCGGCAGGGCTAAGTGGGTCACACCCATTAGGAGATGATCATCATCTTTCCAGATTTCCCTCGATATATCGGGTGTGCTGTGTATGCTATGGCCATGGATAGGTCGTGTAACAACCCAAAATATAAGAAGAAATTAATAAATAATTATAAGTTAAAAAATATTGTTTATAATTAGAATTCATTTGAAATTAGTATTAAAATTAATTGGCAGTAGATTTATTGAAATGTTTCAATTAGAAAGGGAAAAAGAAACTAAATTGTAATGATTGAGTTTAATATAAGAACTTGCATTTGTGTCAAAATGGAATGAACATTTTAAATAGAAATAAATGCCTGTTTTGAGATAATTGAAATAAACTTTTCATTTTTGAATATATGTATGATTTTATAAAAAAGGAGTTTGATTGTTACAAAAGAGGAAAAAAAGAAAAAGAGGGAATGTAACCATATATTTATAAAAAGAAGGCATTTAATAAAATAAATGTTATATTTTGAAAAGAAAAGGTAAGAGTGTATTATGAAAGGATTGCATTTCATACAGAAAATATAAGGTATGTTATTTCTTTGTTAGTAATGAATAAGGGTCCGTTTGGTTTTTGAATATAGAAACATTTATACCAATCAATTAATGTAATTGATTGCTCAATTTAAAGGTAAAGAATAAGGTTTCTAATTAATACATGACATATATCCACGTTTGTGGACATATGTTATTTATCTAATTACAACAGATGTGAATATGGAAAAAAATGTGGACATAACAATTCACATGTTAATCTATTCAGATGTAAATGTGGAAAGATATTGAAAAGTTGTTTATTTATTTATTTCAGGTGTAAACATGTAAATTAAATGTTGAAAACTGAAATGAAACATGCGAATAAAGAGAGATGCATGAAAATTTAACCTGAAATATTGTGCACAAATTAGAAATTAATTGAGGAGAAGAAAACATTATTTATAGTTTGTATGTTATTAAGGATGCAACTAATTAAATTAAATATAAGATAAGGCGCTGACAAGGCGCATTGTAAGATTTGATACAACATTGAGTTAGCAGAAGTTTCTAGAGATTCTATTCTACGATTGAAAGAACACCTAAAACAATATATATAGGAGCTAAACTAACTTAAATTTTCACTCTAAATTCAAAACCTAGCCTCCTTTTCCTCTCTCAAATATTAACCTACGTTCTTCATTTACAAAATAAAATTATATTATATATACATTCAAATATGAGATGGAGATTGTACAAATCAGAGGGGATTTCTAGAAAATTTTAGCTTCTGTAGAAGGGATTCTAGCTTTTGTCTCAGGTGAGTGATTGTAATTATTTTAGATTTCTTTAAGTAATTTAAAATAATAGGGTTTCCAATAGTTGTAGATTCACTACGATTTTTGGAGTAATCTTTTTAAGTAGTTTATTTACAGTTTGTAGAATTATTTTCAGTATATTTCCTTTAGCTATACTTTTCAGTTAATTTTAGTTTTTTCTGTTAATTATAGCTTTTCCATTTAATTATAGTATTTTAATTTATTTACTGTTATTTATGTGTTATTTACATTTTTTCCTACGCTTTGAATTTTTTTCTATTTTTGGTTTTCTTTTATTTCTCCTTCTTCTTCGCATATGTATTAGAATAGATTAAACGGGAATTTGGATTAAATTATAAGAATATCGAAACAACGGAAGGTAAGATGTAAATTGTAAGGATTGTAATAAAAATGGAATTGGACTGAAATTGTGATGTAAATATTAGAATTAGACTAAATTAAAGAGATTGGCCTAGTTATAACTTAGAATTATAACTAAAAAGAGTAAAAGATGAAAGAAACTTATTTTCCCATATAGACCTTATGTTAAGTAATAACCATGATTAGAACATAGGTTATAATAAGAAAACAGAACAGAATGAGGCTTATTTTTATACTTAGGATAAATTAATAAACATAGATAGTAGGAATAATAACAAAGGCTTATTTAAAATAATTTATCTAAGTTAATAAGCAAAGATGAATGTAGGATCCGTACCGACAGCATTTCCCTTATTTTGTTTAGGGTTGATAAGTGGTCAATAGTTAAAATAAAAGATCTGTACTGGTAGCATTTCCCTTATGCTTTTTAGGGTAGATAAGTGGTCAATAGTTCAAAGAAAAGATCCATACCGGCAGCATTTCCCTTAAGACATGCTTATGCTGTTTAGGGTAGATAAGAGGTCAATAATCAAAAGACTAAATCATGGGCATTTGGACAAGGGACACAACTAGATTTTGTTTAACAGGGACCAGTACCAACAACATTCCTATTTTCTATGGACGTGGTGTCTCACAATAGCCTGAAGTGAGGCGAGGGCAAGCTTTTGTTGTCTAGGGTAAATAAAAGGTCAAAAGAGGGAGCAATAGCTTGTGCGAACCAGGGGTGATGGAGTGTGCGGCATCGATTAGGGGAAATAAGTCGCCATTAAGTCCAAGCGCTTAGTATGTATGTCTTTTGTAGACACCATTGCCTTTTGTGTAGGGAGCTATATAGCATCCAGTCTGCAGTAAGGTCTATGGAGTAGCTGGTCGATGAAAGGGTAGAATTAAGATTTCAGCCTTATTATAGGATTAGGAATTCAGCCTAATCAAAGCAACTATCAAGGACAAGTGTAAAAAATCAAAGTTAACCTATCTTATTAATTGAGTACTAGTTAATTCGTATTTATTTTCGGCTTTATCTCTTTCATATTTCTTTTGTTTCCTTTTTTATATTAGAACTATTGTAAGGTCTATTACTTTTACTTTGCTTAAAGATTCTAGTAATTACTATCATTCACCAGACTTTTAGTCTGACCCACTCCTCTATTTTTCCCTTTCTCCCCCATAGGCAATCAAGGGAGATGGCAGTATATTGCAGTGCTCAGACATTTCTTGGAGAAGATTCTTCTATGTATTTCCCTACTTTTATTTCCGTTTTTCTTTCTTTGTACTGGCACTTGAGAGGGATATTTGTACTCTAATTTTTGTTGAGACTACGAGTTTTTATTTCATGAGACATGTTGGGTTTTGAGACATGTATGTTGTATTTGGATTTTGACTTATTTGGTTTATGAAGCATGTTATCCCACCATTTGGCAAGGCCGAGATATCAAGGAACTGTTTGAAAAACTAAGGATCATTCGTCCCGGATATCGAGTACACACTGGTTCGTTATGGATATCGGTGAAATTTGCCCGAGTCCGGATCAGGCTGTAATCAGCAAGATACGACAAGCGAAGCCGTGAAAGCCAGCATTCCAAATTTTAGGTCAATCCGAGTTAGTATGCTCAAGTTGTGATCGGTGCAAGTTGAAGGGAAAGATCATGTTTTCATATCCATCAGTGAGCCATATTTCGTATCCATCCACTTCACACTGATTGGTCTCGTATCTATTAAGAAGCCTCGATTCGCACTGATCAAGTTCGTATCCATCGACAGAGCATGCATTTCGTATCAATCGGGTAGATACTGTGTCGTATCCATCCAGCCAGGCACAGCTCGTGTCCATAGTTGAGCCTCTATTCGAATACACCATCTTCATATCGATCAGGGCTGCAGTACCCTGGTATCCAATTGTCTCGAATCCGTAAGCGCACAATCATTTGCAACCATCAGGTTCGGTTAGTTCGAATCCATCAAGCATCTCCCCTTCGTATCCATTGGATGACCTTGCTTCGCATCCATCAGCCGTTAACTACTTCGTACCTATTAAGGGCTCTTGTTCGAATCCACATCCAATGGCTTGTTCGTGTCCATCAAGTCAAATGAGCCTGGAATGACGCAACGGTCATCGATGCATACAAGGCGAAATTCATGGATACGACGCGGTCAAGTGGGGCGAAAAGTGGATCGGTACGAAGAACGCGCGCCACGTCAACTTGTTAGCGCGTGCCGTCATCGATTCGATGCGATCGATTCGAAATGATGGATTCGAACCAGACAGCCAATCGGAGGATTCAATCTCGTATCGATCATAACTCTAGATCCACCAATCCAAATACTATGAAATTTTCACAGAAGATTACGTACAAGCTAAAGAATGTTCTCGCCAAGTTTCACCTTCATCAGATGCAATCTTGATCGATACGAATTGAGTTCGTATCTATTGCAAAACGAGTCGAGACTTCTCGGGATCGGTCGCGTGGGCCCCCTTACGTGCCAGAACGAGTCTCTCGAAGTTTGAGCGAAATTTCAGCCTCCTACGCCTATAAATAGAGCCCCAGATCCCACATAAAAGGGATCTTTTGAATCTCAAGCGCCCAGACTCTGCCGGATCGAGATTTGCATCATAATCTTGCTGTTCTACTCGAATTTCCCGTTGTAACTTACTGTTGTTCACTGTAACCAAGTGTAATCGTTGAAAGAGAATCAATAAAATCATAAAAACTTCATAGTGGACGTAGGCAACAAGCCGTACCACTCTAAATTGCTTGTCTGTGCATTTACATTTCTGTTTGTTGGAGTTTTTGTTAGATAATCTTCATTTTAAATTTATATTCTTCACTTTTATCTCTTCAAAATCTTCCGAAGAGTGTTGTGCCCATTTTTAGTACAAACACTTTGGTGTTTTCACTGAGTAAACCTAGATTTTCTCCTGCTATTTGGATTTATCGTCGATACCGGATTGCATAAATCTAAGAGAAAGATCCAGATCTCTAGTCCAGATTCCTTCCATCCTATTCAGATTTGCAAAAAGTCTAGGAAAGGAGTTCATCCCTCATGATGGTAAGCACAAGGACCACCTCCAACGTTGGCGATCAAGAAGGCCGGGATAGGCAAAATCCTGTGCAGTTGCCACCAACCGACCAAAACGCTACCGGACCCTCAGAACCATCGGGCCCGGTCACCAGGCAAGAATTCCAGTTGTTGCTTTAGGAATTGACACGGAGCCATCAACAGCTAACAGAACAGCTGCGCGCAAATGCCGAGCTGACCAACCAGCTAAACCGCCAAAAGAGCAGAAGACCTAGAAGAGATCAAGGTTCTCGCTCCTACAGAGAAAGTTCTGCCTCGTCTGGCTACAATCGTAGGTCCGTCCGTCCTTGACTGGACGAATATTACGCGCAGGACACATGCCATCAGCCCGCATTGACCGTTGGGCAACTGAGAGTTGGTCCATCAGCCAGCTTCCATACTGGACCCTCCTCCCGGGGAGGAACTGTCCCTTAGAACACCACGGATAACCGTGCCACCACTGCCGCGATTGAGACAGGGGTTGATGCCCGAAATCAATACGGACGTACTCCTAAACCTTACATCCTAGAAGACGTTGAGCCAAGGAGGCGAGATACAGACCGTCGACAGCGCCCGGTCCAACCTCGCAATGTAGAACCCGACCACACTTTGGCCCAACGTGCGCAAAGCGTTCCAATGCCAGACCTTCCAACCATGATACGTCAAATGATCCGTGAAAGTCAGGGTCTTACCAACGACGACTGGGGAATCTCCTGGAGTCATACCCCTTTCACGGATGAGATTCTTTATGCTGAACCCCCTCGGCGATTCAGGATGCCGACGCTACCAATGTATGAAGGAAATTCCGACCCCAACCAGCACATTCTGAGATATGAATGGTCAATGAGGCTGCAAGGGATGACGACGCAGTAAAGTGTCGAAGTTTTCCCATTTCTTTGGGAGCCATTGCGACAATGTGGTTCACGAGACTACCACCTCGATCTATTTCCTCATTCGACCAGCTGGCCACAAAGTTTGTAGAATAGTTTCGTATGCATGTTCCTAGACCTAAAGATGTTAACACTTTATCCAGTGTCACTCAAGCTCCAACGGAGACATTAAGACGCTATTTAGAAAGGTTCCATGCAGCATGTGCAGAGATCAGTAATCCCAATGACAATTCCATCTTAATGGCACTGACTAAGGGAATTGACCCTGACTCTGAGTTTGGAAATTGGTCAGCTGGGAAGCCTCCTGCATCGTTGGACCGTTTCAACTCCAAAACCTCCCAATTCCTAAGGCGATAGGACGCGAAACAGTCTAGGAAGAAGGACGACGTGGGACCCAGCAGTGAGGGGATTCAAAGCAATGTGGCGGTTAAACAGACGGGTGAGAGCTCTGGGAAAGTACAGCTAAATATATAGAACAAGCAGTCTCAGCCAAGAAACAATGATAATCAGAATAAGAAACGGATCAAAACCGTGGCCCGCGACGTAGGGCTCCAATGTTTGATAACTATACACCACTGAATACGTCGCTAGAGAATGTATATCTGCAGACTTGCAATGCTATGCAATATAAGAAGCCTGCTCCGAAGTAATCGTCGGAGAGGCAGATTCAGACAGGAAAATTATGTAGATTCCATGAAAGTTACGGCCACAATACCAATGAGTGTCGACATTTGCAGGACCTCATTGAGAAGTTGATCAGGGAAAGAAAGCTAGATCAGTTCGTGCGGGCGCCGCAGTCTGGTGGTGCGGGCTCATCAAACCAAAATCGTGTGCAGAATCAATAAAGACAGGAGGAACCCACCCATAAGAGCGTGAGGTTGGTGATTAACACAGTCGGTGGTGATCCCCATCCAGCAGACTGAAGCTGGAGGGAAATGGAGTCGTATGCCAGTTCTATCAGGCATGCGGACTTCGAGTGTTGTAGTAATTCTGATGACGAGGCTCCGGCCAAACAGCAAAGGACGATGATCGATGATATCGTATTTAGAAACCGGGACGCTGATAGGGTCGAAGCCCCCACTATTGACCCACTGGTCATATCTTCCCAGGTTGGTCCTGCTTGGATGAAGAGGATTCTGGTTGACAGTGGAAGTTCAGTAAATATTTTGTTTAAAAGGGCTTACGATCTGATGAAAATGGAAGCTAAGGATTTAAAACCTTATCAATCTAGAATCCATGGCTTCGATGGAAGTGCTAATATACCCACTGGAGTAGTGGAGCTTCCAGTGGAACTAGGAGCTGGGGAGCACCGGAGAGTCCGGATGTTACAGTTTGTTGTGTTAGACATTCACTCCCCATACAATGCTTTTTGGGGCTGACCGACCCTTGCTAAATTCAAGGCAGCTATTTCCCTGTGGTGTTTGACTTTGAAGTTCCCCACCGACCGTGGGATCGGAGTCGTTCAAGGAGACCAAGCTGCTGGGAGAGCATGTTATGTTGCTGAGCTGCGCGAGGCACAACGGAGAGCGAAAGGAAAGGGCGTGGAGGAATCTCTCAGCGTCCGTTTTGCAGACAATTGACAATTGGTGCCTGGGCCTCGGCCCGGGCACCACAACCAATTCCAGAGGGATCTTGACCCTAAACACAATGAAAACAAGGATGAATCTATAGAAAGTCAAGCTTCCCCGGCTGAACTGACGATCGTTGTTCCAATCGATGATGATGATTCAAGGATGTTACAGGTAGGGTCTCAGTTACCACAATACGTATTTTGGGGGGTAAATGTTATCCCGCCTTTTGGCAAAGCCGAGATATCAAGGAACTAATTGAAAAACTAAGGATCATTCGTCCCGGATATCGAGTACACACTGGTTCGTTATGGATATCGGTGAAATTTGTCCGAGTCCGGATCAGGCTGTAATCAGCAAGACACGACAAGCGAAGCCGTGAAAGCCAGCATTACAAATTTCAGGTCAATCCGAGTTAGTATGCTCAAGTTGTGATCAGTGCAAGTTGAAGGGAAATGCCATGTTTTCGTATCCATTAGTGAGCCATATTTCGTATCCATCCACGTCACACCGATTGGTCTTGTATCCATTAAGAAGCCTCGGTTCGCACTGATTAAGTTCGTATCCATCTACAGAGCGTGCATTACGTATCGATTGACTAGATATTGTGTCTTATCCATCCAGCCAGGCACAGCAGTTGAGCCTCTATTTGAATCCACTATCTTCGTATCGATCAGGGATGGTGCCCTCGTATCCATTTGTCTCGAATCCATAAGCACACAATCATTTGCAACCATCAGGTTCGGTTAGTTCAAATCCATCAGGCATCTGCCCTTCGTATCCATCGGATGACCTTGCTTCGCATCCATCAGCCGTTGACTACTTCGTACCCATTAAGGGCTCTTGTTCGTATCCACGTCCAATGGCTTGTTCGTGTCCATCAAGTCAAATGAGCCTGGAGTGACACAATGGTCATCGATGCAAACAAGGCGAAATTCATGGATACGACGCGGTCAACTCGGAGCAAAAAGTGGATCAGTATGAAGAATGCGCGCCACGTCAACTTGTTAGCGCGTGCCGTCATCGATTCGATGCGATCGATTTGAAACGATGGATTCGAACCAGACAGCCAATCGGAGGATTCAATCTCGTATCGATCATAACTCTAGATCCATCGATCCAAATGCTATGAAATTTTCACAGAAGATTACGTACAAGCTAAAGAATGTTCTCGCCAAGTTTCACCTTCATCAGATGCAATCTTGATCGATACGAATTGAGTTGGTATCGATCGCAAAATGAGTCGAGACTTCTCGGCATCGGTCGCGTGGGCCCCCTCACATGCCGGAACAAGTCTCTCGATGTTTGAGCGAAATATCAGCCTCATACGCCTATAAATAGAGCCCCAGAGCCCATAGAAAAGGGATCTTTTGATTCTCAAGCGCCCAGACTCTGTCGGATCGAGATTTGCATCATAATCTTGTCGTTCTACTCAAATTTCCAGTTGTAATTTACTGTTGTTCATTGTAACCAAGTGTAATCGTTGAAAGAGAATCAATAAAATCATAAAAACTTCGTAGTGGATGTAGGCAACAAGACGAACCACTCTAAATTGCTTGTCTGTGCATTTACATTTCTGCTTGTTGGATTTTTTGTTAGATAATCTTCATTTTAAATTTATATTCTTCATTTTTATCTCTTCAAAAATTTCCAAAGAGTGTTGCGCCCATTTTTGGTACAAACAAAGTAATTATGAAGCTTTTGTTTTAAATAAATTATTATTTCAGTTTTCACTATTTTTACATATTTTTGTCTTGTGAATCTTAGTCTCCGTTAGTTTCATTTATATCTACAATGCACCATGCCTTTTAATGTGTCATTTTGGGTAAATTAAGGGGTGTGGGGTGTTTCACTTGGTATCAGAGCCTAAGGCTATAGGATTCCTAAAAAATGTAAAAAAAGTAAATTATTTTCCAAAGTATCCGGTTTTAATAGTATTTTTCAGAAAAGAAGCTCTTTAATTTAGAATTAGTTTTCAAATAATAAAGAGTTTTTCTTAAAAATCCCCTCGAAGTCCAGTTCAAACTCCTTTCGATTTTGGAATATCACACTCTTCCATCTCTAGTTCTTTGGTAGGTTGTTTGCAGTTAGACATCTCTTTAGTAGTAGACCCATTGTTGTTTGAAATCCCATAGAAGGATTGGCACATTTGTCTACGATTTGTAAGGGTTTGAAAAATTTTATACTAGGCGTAGTGTTTGATTGTGATGCCTACGTATTGGGATTTTCGGGGTATGGGATGGTTTTGGGGATGGATTGGTTATCCACTTTTGGTGCGATATTAGACTACGAGAAGGGAGTCGTTATATTAGGGACATTTAGCGAACGGACTCTCCAAGTTTCTCATGACCCATAGGGGTCAGTCATGTTGAGATTCCTTTATTCCCTTGATTCATCACTATGAGAGCTAGATTCTGTTCCAGTCTTTAAAGATTTCTCAAACATTTTAAGGACGTTCTTTGTACACTTCGCATTCATCGGTTGAAGGGAAAATTCTTCAAGTGTCACTTTTGGAGTAAGGAAGTGCATTTTTTGGGGCATAGATTAGGTCAACTCATGGAAAGAGTTTAAGAAACTGTTTTTAACATTTGGTTCAAATAAATGGATTTAACAGTAGTACATTAGAATAAATATGAGCATAAAAGAGAAATAGGAGCAAAAGACTTTAGCAAGGAAATAAGATTTTCAAGATTTAGGAAGGTTACTCCTAGGGTAGTAAGAAAAAAAATCCACTTTATGCCTAACCCAATAAAATGAAATAGTTAGAATTGAAAATTTGAAAAATATAATTGTTAATATTTTTGAAGAAGTAAATATTGGGTTTTTAAAAAAAAGTGGTATGAAATTTAAATTGATTTTTATGTGATGTAAATTTTGTTAAAAGTGAAATTCTTTTTGAAGAATTATAGAGCATACATAGCTCGTTGGTTTCTTTATAGGTAAACAAATATTTTAAATATAAAAGCCTAGAGTGTATTAAGTATCGAAAGCATAGGTAACAACATTTACTACTGTAATAGATGCTTTTGTGGAAAATAAAGGGAGCAAGGCTATAACACTATTGTTATAGCAGGTGACTCTGAAAGGAAATATTTTTACATAGTATATGAGGTTTATTACTATTTATTTTTAACTAAATCCATACACTAGAAATTTTGGGTTGTTGTAGTGGTGTTTTACGCAACATCTGTTTTAAACCTAAATAAAAATGAATTTTAAAAAGATAATTTCTAAGAGTAAAAATAAAAGTGGTTTGTAAAATACACTTATTATAAGGAAATGTATTTGGTTACGGATATATTAAAGAAGTTTTGGAGGTTAGTTTTTCTGAAAAGAAAAGAGTGAGTCGGATATTAGAAGATGTCTATCCATAAGAGAATGTAAATTAAACATACTTTAATCTATTAAAATGAAAAAAAGTAATGGTATAATTTTCTATGAGACCAATAGAAATGTTTTATGCAAGTTACAAGGAATACATGAAAGAGATGTATAAGGTATAAGAAGTAACATATTCTGTATAGTCTATTTCGGAAAGTAAAAAATAAATTCCTTGTAGTTTCACCTAAACATGAAGTCCTCTTTTAAAAATGTTCATAGAATATTTTAGCATTGACAATTTCTCATAGTAGAAAGTAGTTCCAATATATTAAGTGTGACGCCCCAGCCCGAGACTCGCATTAACAAAGAGAACTAGTGTGTAATTATGTTTGCTAATGCAGAGAATAGGGCTGGTTAGGAGCGACCATCTATAGCCTTGTCTTAAATATCTATTGAATAGGTCGACAATTGCTATCTGTTTTTTTCTACTCAAGTGGATCGACATATCCAATAAATACTTAATACAAAACTATAGTTGGCTAATAGATCGACCAGAACATAATACAATAATAGAATGCATATCACATCACAGAACAATAATTATCATCATATATAAATACATGTACACAGATACATCCTAGTATGATACAAGCCGATATACAAAAGTGGTACAGAGAGCACACTATATGCATCTAATCAATTACATATCAGAGTCAAGCAGAAAGAAATAAAAACTACACAAAATTGCTAGGCTGATATCCAAGTAGATGCATTAAAACTAAGTTCCGTAACTGATAGCTAACTTGAAACAACTCGGTCTGACCCGAGTACAAAATACACGGGTCAGTCTAGCTAAAACAATCAATTAATGAGGATAGACGATAATATGAAGCATAAGATACAAGGTGATAATTCTTTTCGAATGAGAAGAGGTGATAGAAAGAATACAACCCAAGACTTAAGTGAACTAATGTCACTCAAGTATACAAAGACCTCAAAAGAGGTAAATTCAATAATAATACTCAAATAATATAAACGTTCGCCTCATATCATCGGCGACATCCTAAAATGTCTACATGGTTTCCATGAAACATATCTCCTAAGGGGGAAACATCAATACAAACTCTCGCCAAAATGGAAAACATAAAACATTATCAAATAGGATGATCCAAAACTCAAATATAGAAGAATCTCCAAATTCATTTATACCTTGTCTCATTGGTATAAATGTATATAAGTCTCAATCTCAACTAATCAAAATGGCGAAACCTAGAATATCCTATAAAATCATGAAATCATCCAAACTCATACTCAAGGAACTCGATAAGATTTCAAAACATCATAAATTAAATCACCATATAACCATAAATACATGTAAGCCTTCATCATACTCAAGACTATAACAACATCCTCATAAAAAGGTGAAATCAAAACATCTAAAACTCAATGGGAAACTGCACGTGCTTACATCGTGACTAGTACTAATATTTTGTACCATAAAAATCGTAATGACTGGAGTCAAGTAACATCATAAATTCATGAAAAAAAATGAAGTGATCGTTGGGATGGGTAGGCCCACCACCTCCCTCGCCTTTACTTCAAACTCCTAAAGCCTTCAAGCAGAACTCAAAGCGAACATAGCGCGAACATCACGATGACTATAGTCTATAATATCATAATGACTCCCAGTCACAAAGACCCGAGTTAATAACATCGTGATGATCAGATTTGCAACTACATCGTGGTGACTCCAATTGAATACTCGTGGTCTATACTACTAGTACACATCGTGAATGTGTCTCAACTTCTTTGATAGAAACCCAATTGGCATTAACATATGCCCCATACCATACGTTCGCACCTAACAGTTTACTAGCCATTAGTTGGTACTACACCAGTAAAACATCATAAACGTCATGAAAATATACTCTTCCTCATCTCATCGGCGAGTAAATACAATACCCTACTCGTCTCGTCTCATTGACGAGTACTAGTGGCATCATGACTTGTCTCATCTCATCGACAAGTAAAAGCCATCATAATACATCTCAACATCATAAAATCATCATAAAGAAGCTTACCTCATCTCATCGGCAAGTAAAAATAACCTCTAGATGATTATTTATAATCATAATTCCAAATAGGAATTTCTAGCTCTTAATTCGCCTCATTTCATTGGCGATTAAGAGATATATATAAAAATGGTCCTTCATCGAATGTACTCCTAAATTGGAGTTCTCGGTCAATATAATCTACCCAAAAATTTAATTACATCTTAAATCGTCTCAAACAGTTCATCGATAGGATTTCGATCGTATAAGTCCGATATTAAGCGATAAAGCAAATCCACGTGTCACATACCACATGCTTTACTTTACCATTTAATCATCTTTCTTATACGTCCAAAATTAAAAAAATAAGTAATTTTATTTATATAATAATTTTATTAGAGGAAAACAGGAATTTAAAATGATTTTTCGAAAAACGATTATTAAAACCAGTATTTGAAATTTCTTTATTACAGGAAATAAATATATTTTTATTTAGAAAAACAATTTTAAAATACTATGTAACAATAATTTTAAATGTCCATATATTTCAAAAATGGTTTAGTGAAAACCGTTCTCGAAAACAATAAAAACTAAGAAGGATATCTCAAACCGATAACTTGAATTCAATACGAATTCAATTCAAATTTATCCCAAAATCAATTCAAATTTCATTTAAATTTGAATTTCAAATTCTTTCGTTATAGCTAGCCTACTAATTGGCATCGCAGCACTTGAAATATCTCAAAAACAACATCAAAACCAAAGGAGAATGAGAGCGAAAACGAGCTAATACAATTCGAAGGTCGATGATTGTTATTGCTGTCATTTTGCACTCAGGACAGCAATACACAACATAATTTCGACCAAGCAAACTTCAAAATTTCAAAAAACTCAAAACATAGAACTTGTAGTACCTGATCTAAGCTTCTCAATACATCCAAAATTATTAAATTTTGTTAAGAAACGAAAGAGTTATGGCCAAAACAATTCTCACGCCTGTGATTGTTGCTGCTATCGATTTACTCTCGTAACAGCAAAAAACAAGCACGATTTTGATCAAACAAACATCAAAATTTCAGAAAACCCGAAACATGAAACTTGTAGCACTATGTCTATGCTTTCCAGGACATCCAAAATTATTGACTTTTGTTTAGAAACGAAAGAGTAATGGCCAAAACAATTCTCAGGCCTATGATTGTTATTGCTGTCAATTTGCTTTCGGGACAGCAACAAACAAGCACAATTTTGATTAAGCAAACATCAAAATTTTTTAAAAACTCAAAATATGAAACTTGTAGCTCTATCTCTATTCTTTCTAGAGCATCTAAAGTTATTGAATTTGGTTAAGAAACAAAAGAGTTATGGCCAAAACAATGATCAGGTTTGTGATTGTTGTTGCTGTCGATTTGCTTTCGAGACAACAACAAACAAGCACGATTTTAATCAAACAAACATCAAAATTTCAGAAAAGTCAAAACATGAAACTTGTAGCCCTATGTCTGCTTTCCAAAACATGCAAGATTATCGAATTTAGTTGAGAAACGAAAGAGTTATGGCCAAAACAAAGTGGTAACCAGAAACAAGAAATTTAGATAACAAAGATCGGAGACTTTTATATTTGCAGTATGCAATTCTATGAACGATTTACACAGCATTTAACCTTTCTAGCTAGCATTGAGTACTGAACTCACTTGGTGATTTAGCAAAGATTTTGTTAGCAAGTTGTGATCTTTTGAGATGATTTGAGGCTCTAGCAACCTGTACAAGCTTGAAACAGACATGCAAAACAAACCAAAATAAATTACAGAAAACTCATCTTGATTCAAGGATTTTTGATGAAACTTTTTGGCATTGGATATAGATTACCCTGTATAATCTTATTCAGGTGGATTCCCTCTTTAATTGTAGCAAATTGGAGTCGAAAATTGAATTTAGATGAAGGCTGCCCTTTTTTTTCTTTTGTTGCTTTACTGTAAACTTTTGCTCTTTGAGAAAGAAGAAGAAACAACGTATTGTGTTTCTTTTCTCACCAAAAGTTTCCAGATTTACTAGTTGGATCCAATTGCTAACCCAACAAGCCCAGTACCAAATATACTTAGTGAAATTCTAAGCACCAGTGCACATATTAACTCATTTTAACAATATATGTCCAAATTTTTCTCATTTTTAACCAAATAAAATAAATTGTTATTTGAACAAAATAAAATTTATTTTAACAATAAAAAGTTATCTTTAACAATAAAGCCTTATTTTTAATAATAAAAATTGTTTTCTTGTCAAATAAATTACAATAAATTATTTTAACTCTTTTTAATCATCAAAATATTTTTGTCAACCAATATTTCATCTTTTATTTTAATAAAACAAATATTATCTCCATATTTCTCATTTTAAATTCAATAAAAGTTTAATATTGGCAATATTTTCCAATATTGTTGTATTTACTCAAATAAAATTGAAATTGATTATTTCCTACTCAAATTCTCAAAATAAAGTTTTTAAAACATTATTTTCATCAATTTATATTTATTTCAACAATTAAATGTTGAAACACATCACTTGATTAATTTATTAACTCTAATTTAAGAAAATCCCATTATTTTCAATTTATTAACCAAATCTCCAAATAATCATAAACCCAATATTTATACCTATATAAACAAAATGAAGTTCCAAACTTTATTTTTCCTATTTTATTTACAAAATTCATTGTTTACTCCAAATAAACAATTTAAAATTTCCAATTATATTTTAGTTTACAATATTAAATTATAACTTCCGTTATAATTTAATGTATGTACAGGTAATCTCCAAACCAGGGTTGTTACATTATGGTATGAGACTGTTAGGTATAATGAGAAGATGTTTTGAAAATACATAAGGATATTTTAAAGATATTCTAAAAGAAAATAGTTTGGTGACAAAAGTAAATAAGTTTTTGGAAAACTTAATAGAAGTAAAATTTGAAAATTCAAATTTGTATAGAAAACTAAAAAGGTCTTTAAAAGAAAACGAGGAATAAGTTTTGGACTTAAAAGTTTTTCCCTCTAGGTTTGGGAAATATGTAAATTCAAAAAGCTGTAAGGATACAAGTCTGGAAAGATTAGATGTTTAAGTAACCTAGTATTTTTGAATTTAGTAGAAAGTTAAAGATAACACTTTTAAAGACAAAGATTTTGGAATTTGATGTTTTAAAAATTTAGAAACCTTAATTTTTGAAATGGAACTATAAACACCGAACCAAACTCCTAAATGTGAAGTAGAAAGGAATCATTTCCTAGGTGTAATGGAAAAGGTGTAAGGCTACAAAGGAGACAACTGTAATTAAATTTGGAAGTAATAATAGAGTTTCCGTAAAGTATATGCGATCCTAGTAAGAACCTAGGAATGTTGATTCATGTGAGCAGACTAAAGAAGAACAATAAAATGGAGTTAGTAAAATTGTAAGACACGCATGGTTGAGAGTGGATATTCCTGATTTTGGAAGAACTTGGGAAAAACACCTTTCTTTAACGGAATTCGCATAAGATAGTGGTTCTCAAGCTAGCATTGGAATGGCACTTTACGAAGCACTTTATAGAAGACCACGCAAGTCGCTTTCGTGTTGGATAGAGTCTACAGTGGTTAAAAAGACTTCGGAGAAGATTAAATTGATTAGGAGAAAATGCGTACTTCTTATCCATATCTCTCTTTGATAGTAAATTTCAAATTTCCTATTTCCATCTTTAGTTTTGAATAGGTTCTTTTCTTTATCATCCCTTGGGAGGGTAAAACTTAGGATTTAACCTATGGATAATAGGATTTGATGTAAACATGTTATTAGAACATGTTATGTATGATGGATGCTAGTGGTTGCAAGTGTTTGCTAGTGGATGCTAATGGACGCATAAACTTACACTAGGCGCTATTATTTCTTAGGGATCGACCTAACTAGGACACTAGAGCATGTGCATATGGATGTGTGCACATTTGCATTTTTATTTTCGTGGTTGCTATAAATGGTTGTTTATCACATGGTCGTTGCATTTGGATGATGATTGAAGCACGCTTATAGAACTATCAGTTATCATTAGGAATTTTTGCGTTCATTTGGATACATAGCATGGACATAACTGCATAAAAGGAAGTTAACTGAATCAGTGGACTGCCTAATCTTTTGCATTAGTTAGGAATATTAACACTAAACTAATTTCATAAGCATCATAAAGCGCATTAGAAAAATTTAAGAACAATGGATGAATGATTGATGATTGAGTAGTTGGTTGTAGATATTGGATGAAAACATTTAGTACATTCTTTTATCCTTAGAGATTACGTAGATGAAATCTCTTAAGGAGGGGAGAATGTAACAACATGAAATTTAAGGAGAAATTAATAAATAATTATAAGTGAAAATAAATAGTGTTTATAATTAGAATTCATTTGAAATTAGTATTAAAATTAATTGGCAGTAGATTTATTGAAATGTTTCAATTAGAAAGGGAAAGAGGAATTAAATTGTAATGATTGAGTTTAATATAAAACTTGCATTTGTGTCAAAATGGAATGAACATTTTAAATAAATGCATGTTTTGAGATAAATGAAATAAAATTTTCATTTTTGAATATATGTATGATTTTATAAACATGGAGTTTGTTTTGTTACAAAAGAGGAGAAAAAGAAAATGTAAACATATATTTATAAACGAAGGCATTTAATCAAAAATGAACGTTATATTTTGAAAAGAAAAGACAAGAGTGTGTTATGGAAGGATTGCATTTCATATAGAAAATATAAGATATATTATTTCTTTGTTAGTAAAGAATAAGGGTCCGTTTGGTTTTTCAATATAGAAACATTTATACCAATCAATTAATGTAATTGATTGCTCAATTTAAAGGTATATAATAAGGTTACTAATTAATACACAGCATTTATCCACGTCTGTGGACATATGTTATTTATCTAATTACAATAGATGTGAATATGGAAAAATGTAGACATAACAATTCACATTTTAATTTATTCAGATGTAAATGTGGAAAAGATATTGATAAGTTTTTTATTTATTTATTTCAGATGTAAACATGTAAATTAAATGGGATGTTGAAAAATAAAATGTAACATGCGAATAAAGAGAGACGCATGAAAATTTAACCTTAAATAAAGTGCACAAATTAGAAATTAATTGAGGAGAAGAAAATGTTATTTATAGTTTGTATATTATCGAGGGTGTAATTAATTGAATTAAATATAAAATAAGGCGTTGATAAGGCGCATTGTAAGAATTGACACAGCAATGAGTCGGCAAAAGTTTCAAGAGATTCTAATCTACGGTTGAAAGCACACTTAAAACACTATAAATAAGACCTAAACTAACCTATGTTTTCACTCTAAAATCAAAACCTGGCCACCATTTCCTCTCTCAAATATTTACCTACGTTCTTCATTTAGAAATAAAATTATATTACATATACATTCAAATAAGAGATGGAGATTGTACAAATTAGAGGGGATTTCTAGAAAATTTTGGCTGTTGTAAAAGGGATTCTAGCTTTTGCCACAGGTGAGTGATTGTATTTATTTTGGACTTCTTTAAGTAATTTAAAATAATATGGTTTCCAATATTTGTAGATTCGCTACGATTTTTGGAATAACCTTTTTAAGTAGTTTATTTATAGTTTCTAGAATTATTTTCAGTCTATCTCCTTTAGCTATTCTTTTTAGTTATTTTAGTTTATTTATGTTAATTATAGATTTTTCATTTATTTGTAGTTTAATTACAGTATTTTAATTTATTTACTGTTATTTATGCGTTATTTACATCTTTTTCCTACGCTTTGGATTTTCTTCTATTTTCAGTTTTCTTTTATTTCTCCTTCTTCTTCACGTATGGATTAGAGTAGATTAAACAAGAATATGGATTAAATTATAAGAATACTAAAACAACGGAAGACATGATGTAAATTGTAAGGACAGTAATAAAAATGGAATTGGACTGAAATTGTGATGTAAATATTAGAATTAGACTAATTTAAAGAGATGGGCCTAGTTCTAACTTAGAATTATAACTAAAAAGAGTAAAAGATGAAAGAAGCTTGTTTTCACACTTAAATCTTGGGTTAAGTAATAAGCATGATTATAACGTAGGTTATAATCAGAAAACAAAACAAAATGAGGCTTATTTCAAGACTTAGGATAAATTAATAAGCATAGACAGTAAGAATAATAATAAAGGCTTATTTAAAATAATTTATCTAAGTTAATAAGCAAAGATGAATGTAGGATCCGTACCGACGACATTTCCTTTATACTATTTAGGGTAGAAAATTGGTCAATAGTTAAAAGAAAAGATCTGTACCGGCAGCATTTCCCTTATGCTGTTTAGGGTAGATAAGTTGTCTATAGTTAAAAAAAGATCCGTATCGGCAGCATTTCCCTTATGCTGTTTAGGATAGATAAGTGGTCAATAGTTAAAAGAAAAGATCTGTATCGGTAGCATTTCCCTTGGGACAGCTCATGCTGTTTAGGGTATATAAGAGGTCAATAATAAAAAGACTAAATCATGGGGATTTGGACTAGGAACACAAGTACATTTTGTTTAACAAGGACCAGTACCAACAACATTCCCGATTTTCTTTGTACACGGTGTCTCACAATAGCCTGAAGTGAGATGAGGGCACGCTTATGCTATCTAGTGTAAATAAAAGGTCAAAAGAGGGAGCAATAGCTAGTGCGAACTAGCAGTGACCGAGCCTGCGGCATCGATTAAGGGAGATAAGTCGTTAATGAGTTTCAAGCGCTTAGTATATGTGCCATTCGTAAACACCATTGTCTTCTGTGTAGGGTGTTATATAGCATCTGGTCAGCAATAAGGTCTATGGAGTAGCAGGCCGATCAAAGGGTAGAATTAGGATTTTAGCCGTATTATAGGATTAGGAATTCAGCTTGATCAAAGCATCTATCAAGGACAAGTGCAAACAATCAAAGTTAACCTATCTTATTAATTGAGTACTAATTAATTCGTATTTATTTCCAGCTTTATCTATTTCATATCTCCTTTGTTTCCTTTATACTAGAACTGTTGTAAGGTCTATTACTTTTACTTTATTTAAAGATTCTAGTAATTACAATCATTCACTGGACTTTTAGTCTGACCCACTCCTCTATTTTCTCTTTTTCCCCCATAGGCAATCAAGGGAGAGGGCAGTAGAGTGCAGTGCTCAGAGGTTTCTTAGAGAAGATTCTTCTATGTATTTCCCTACTTCTATTTCCATTTTTCTTTGTACTGGCACTTGAGAGGGATATTTGTACTCTGATTTTTGTTGAGACTACGAGTTTTTATTTCATGAGACATGTTGGGTTTTGAGACATGTATGTTGTATTTGGATTTGACTTATTTGGTTTATGAAGCAATTATGAAAGTTTTGTTTTAAATAAGTTATTATTTTAGTTCTCTATTTTTACCTATTTTTGTCTTGTGAATCTTATTCTCTATTAGTTTCAGGTATACCTACAATGCACCACGCCTTTTAATGTGTCCTTTTAGGTATATTAAGGGGTGTGGGTTGTTTTAGGTCGGGAACAACCGTGGTAATGACATATTCGGTACTATCTATGGTTGAGATAGCCGATTCTATGTTGGTAAAGTGTAGTGAGGTTGTGCCTCAGTACATTCCTCTAGAGATATACTATCAGAAGATAGTCACTTACATTATCATTGTTGAAAATCCATTCTTCAATATGTACCTTTATGGACTTGATTGTATACCTAAATATACTGTCGAACTTAACAAATGTAACAATTTTAGATATTTTAATATGTTATTTGAAAGGATTTCAAAGCACTATCATTAGAAATAATATTAAATGATTTGATGAAAATATTTTAGTTATCATAAGGTAAAAACTCGTCGTTTATGTGTGGCGTGGTCTTATGAGACACTCTTCTTTTCAAAGGTTTTGTTTGACATCAAAGTCAATCTATGACATTGTCATATATTTATGATTTGTGTTTCTCACACTGGTTTGCCGGACTGATCTGGATAATTATATTACTCGGGTCAGATCTGATAGTTTTAGGATTAGCTAAAGACGCTTGGATTTTTCAGAAGAGAGCTGGAGATCTTCATAAGGATGGACGTAGTTTACTTTTCTGCCCTGATTGTTATTTTTCAGCATTTGTAAAGACATGTATATATAACTGTCCAGGTTGAGCTTTGGATAGACTTTGATATACATATTTAAAAGTTTTTCCATTGTAAAAATTATTAAAATAATATATGTTATTCCATTCATTTGGGATTTTATTCCGTCTTCATTTTCTTTTCCCTTAACTATAGTTTTTTCTAGCATTTGAATGCTCGACACGTAATACAATGGGCATATTAGCGTCGATTT
This sequence comes from Allium cepa, assembly GCA_030765085.1. NCBI lineage: Eukaryota > Viridiplantae > Streptophyta > Magnoliopsida > Asparagales > Amaryllidaceae > Allium > Allium cepa. The sequence goes on from CM060933.1 coordinate 51,541,131, forward strand.
TCGAGGGTCGAAAATCTCGATCGCTACAGTTGGTATTAAAGATTTGGTTGAGTGAACACCTGAGCCTGGTAGGGGTAAGTTCTCATTAGAGATAGGGTTAGTAACACCAAAGGATAAGTAACTCAGTAGAGTTAAGATAAGTGACACCCTAGAATGGCTTTGAGCGTATTATATATGAGCTTTGTCAATGTTATATAAAAATGATTTTTACTTTGAAAAATTGGTAAATGAAATAATTTTACCAAAGATTATATTTTGAATATAAGGGAATATCTATTAAATGATATAGTTATTTATGTAGTGTTTGGTTGTTAAGCGAATGATAATATTCAGTTATTACATTTGGTTGATTGGTAGTTTGGTTTAAATGTTTAAATACGAACACCTTGTGAATTTAGTTTCATAATTTGACTATGTGGCATTCGATAAATAATATAGGTTTAAGGAAAGAAATTTATTCATGATAAATGATTTTATGAATGTTGTATAAAAATAAATGATTTTATAAATTGGACTTATAAAGTATGTTTTATAATGAAATTTTTGAGGACTTTAATCTCGGTATTTTCAAAAAGAATCCAATGATTAACTAGTTCAAGTGGCTCGAAATTAACTAAAGATGAGTAGGAGAAGTGTTCGGATGGTAAACACTTCTTAAGTATTCCCCTTCTTACTAAGGGAATATATGATATTATTGGTAGTACCAAGTCCTTGGTATCATTTTTAAGTTACCCGATTTATGTAATTTTCTAAAGTTAAAAAGATAACGTGAATCATTAATTGATAGATTAATTAGTGTTTGATAATTTTTATCAAGGTGCTTGTGTAGCGACTCGTAGTTCTTTACCCTTTGAGTTGATAATAATTCGCTCTTATTCAACCCAAATAGTGTGAAATAGCGAATAACTATGGTAAAGAAGAAGAAAGACATAGAAGAGATAAAACAACAACACAAAATCTCACAGTCGCAGCGGAACAAATTATAATATATAATAACAGATTTTATACAAAAGAATCTGTAACTGTTTGTTACCAACAATCATTAGAGTACAATAATCAATACATCAATCAAGACAGTTATAATAACTTGTCCCCATACAACGGAAATATAAGTCAAGTACGGAAATTTGTCTCTGTAATCCAGCTCATCTTCTGAGCTCCATAGCATCCTATCCTAAATTTGTAATACTCGGTCTGACCCGAGCATTATAATAAAATAACACCTGAGTCATTCTGGAAAACCAGCGTGAGAAAACACACTCAATTTGAATTATTAAAGTTATCAAATCCTTCGAAAAACAAAGGTATCTTATAAGACCGCGTCACACATAAACATGATGGGTTTTTCCCATATGATAACCAAAATATTTTATAGAAAATCCAGTGATATTATAATAGTCTCTAAATGCAAATGCTTATTCAAATATCTAAAATTGTTACATTAATTAAATTCCAGCATACTAGGCTCTATAAACAAAACCGTAAAGGCTCGTATTAGAGAATGGATCCCATACAATGACTGGGCCACTGAGGTACCGCCCATCATAGTACACCTTTAGAAAAATATACCAAGGACCTCGCCGAGTTTCCCTGCCACACAAGACCAACTTACCCCTAACCTAGATAGACCGAATATGTTATCACCTCGGGTGCTCCCACCCTTAAACAAAATCGAGCGCTCACTTTTTCATGCACAAACATATCCTAATATATATATATATATATATATATATATCTTTCCGAGGATATCTAGAAAAGTGACAACATACCCAAATTGGGTGCAACCCACTTAGCCTTGTTGTATCTCCCTTGTTTTGGTCATTCCCGGTTGATGAGGCTTGAGGCTAATGATTTCCTTTCAAGAATAATTCTACTTAGAATGCTCATCGTCCTCCCGTGACGATGTTCTGATAGCAGTCGTCCATACAAGTTGTCCTGGGTCTGGACAAGCCTGATCACTGCCTTCACTATCTTCATGGTATCCATTCGTAACGTTCAAACCGGATCAAAGTGGTTTTCGGATAATTAAATCTGATCTCAGTCTCTTCGAAACGATCAACGAAATTGGCCAAAATTGATATTCGGTTATTTAACTATCAATAAAACATTCATACACAGTCACTAGGCCTTATTTTATAGTTCTACAAACATTTACTTCAAAATATCTTTACTAAGATATATATTCAAATCCTTTCCATATTCCAATATTTGAAAACAATTTCAAATACGTAAATCCATAACAGGATATTTTCAAACCATCTCAACACTTAGAATTATTCCCAAATTTCCATTTTTATACTTAGAAAAATATTATAAATCTTATTTTCAAAATGCTTTTCAAATATCAATACTTAAGAGAATATTTCGTCACTTACCTAACAAGTCTTCGGAATCACTAATAAATTTCCTCTCCTCAAATTCATATCCATTTATAAGCTCCATTTACGATCTCGAGAGATTTTTTTTAAAAAATCAACCACTTCAAAACTCTATATATATATATATATATAAAATAAGTATTTAAGAGAATAATAATTTTTTTTAAACATGTTCAAGTAATTATTTAAAATATCGAAAACATATTTATAAACATCAATATCTCAGTTTTAGATAAACGAGTCAATTTTCCAAGCTGATTTTAAAAGTTAGAATTTACTAAAATAAATGCTTAATATTAGAAAATCTACTTACCGAAGTATTTCAATCCTAACTAGTTTAAAATTTCATAGTTTTAAATAATAAAATTTCCCTTTTAAAAGCAAACTTAACTTCTTAGAATTTTTAATATATTTTTAAAACCTCAATAACTAATTCAATTTTATAAATTCCTCTCGAACCACATCACATCACTTCCATTTCGAGCTCCTTAACCATTTTCATTTTCAAAAAATTGTATCCACTATTTTTCTCACCTTATTTCCATATTCTAATATAAATTTTCCCTGTAAATTTATATTTCCAATCTATCATCTGATATCGATCTCTCTTATTTATAAACATCGTTTATAATTTTATAACTCCTTTGAGTTTCACTTTTATAAAACTAATCTCGTTTATAAAATTCCATTTTTTTAATCCATTCCCTTATAAATCCCATTTATAACTTCCAATCTATTTTTAAATATCGACTTCAACTTCTTTTTATATTTCCAGAATATCATTTATAAATTCTTTTTTCTACAATTTTTTATTTTTTATATAATTCATTTTTAAAAATCTCCATTTAATAATTCACATTATTTAAGTATAGCTAAAAATCAAATATATTTTTCTAACTCATTTATTTAAAAAAAACCTAATTCCAATATAAATATTTTTATATCAAAAATTCCCTTTAATTCCTTAAATTTTATGGTATTTAAAATATAAAAATTCAGGCCAGTGCTACAATAGCATCCAATAATTCCAATCACTACAATAATCAATAATAGATTATTCTTCACAATACATATATCACAATATATGAAAATAAATTCAACATTTTGAGGAATCCAGTTGGATCTCTCCAACCTATTTTCCTGCAACCACAGATGTTAATACAACATAAAAATACTATACGCACTTCGTGCGGGATATCGCGGTTTATAGGGTCATCCGCTATTATGCGAGGCTTATAGGGTCTCATCCGCTATAATATGCGGGAATATCACTCCAAATACTAGTATATATACACTATTATACATATATATATATAATATAATATCATTCAACTGATAATCAATTCAACCAAACATCCATAATTAATTTTAACTATTTAAAATCTAGCAATCCAAAAAAAGTGAGATTTACTCGCTTTGATTTATTTTTGCAATCCATTCAAATTTTTAATTCCATCGTGTAGAATTTGCAGCTACAAATCTATCATGATTTATTCCTTGATTTAGACCTCGCATTTAAACAGTCATTCGATTTTAAATTTTTTATTTTAATAACTAATTCATCATTTAATTTTTTTTCTTAACCTATATATGCCTTTATAAATTTTTACTAGTTATCACAATATCAAATTGTTAATTTTTAAATAACTAATTATATAATTTAACTCAATTAAAATCACTTACCATGCAAACATTAGGACTGTTTAACCCACAATTAGTGGATCCCACGCGTTCGTTCTCTAGAAGAAAATATGCGTTCGATGGTACCCATAAGCATGCGTCCAAAAAATGCGACCTTGTCTTCCATGTTCTGCTTGCTGCTGCGCCTCCGGCAAGGCCCATGGACGACGCGCCACCCACTATAATTCAAAACTCCGCCTCGACCAGCACTGCCGCAACATAGTCGAGCACCTCCATGCGCTCGCCTACACCTGCGTACGTGACTTCCACCTCAGTGCCATCGCGTCGCCTTCTACCTTCCTTTTTTTCGAGAATGGAATCATCGTGCCACTCCCTCTCGACCTCGTAACGACCCTCGACTCCAAGTTCGACCCATCGCCCAATACTATCGCCTTCACGATACCCAATTGCCACGAATCCATCTGGAACTTCGTTCGCCCATCCTCCAAGTCGCGCCTCTCGCGCACGTCTATCCTTTCCAGGCCGCCTTCGAAGCTGCTACCACGAACGATCGCGATTTTATTTTATTTTATTTTTTCCTTGAAATTGAATTTCATTTCGTTATGGATTTTGGTCTAAGGATTTGAAAATGGGTTGCGATTTGTTCAAAAATTTAAGACGACTTTGTTCAATTTTTTTTGATTTCATTCATGAAGGAGGATCGAAATTTTAGATTTCGTTCTGTATATTTTTTTTCGATTAAAACGAATTGATTTTTTAAAGAATGGAAGCTGTGCATTTTCAAAAAGGAGAGGGAACGATGAGATGTTTGCATGCAAAAGAGGAAAAAGCACGATCCAATGTTTTGTTGATTAAAAGAATACGGCTGATTGAGTTGACAAAAAATTAAAATATTATTATTTAATTTCAAATGTCTTGTTTAAACCAGCTTAAAATTCTGGACTCCTATCAAGGCATCCGCTAGGCGTTCATAATGTTATACCTCTATTCCAAACACAATGGAAAAGGTTTCAAGTCCTAATTCGATCGTATGGAGAAGATAACTATTTGGACCCAATTATTATATTGAATTTTCGATATTAAATTCTACGCGTTTATATTCGGTACGGCCAAACGATAACTCCAAACACTACGAAATTTGAAATCCTATAAAAATACACTATTATGGATCCAATGGAACTAGTTTCATTGAATTTCGAGACTGTGCCTCAGATCGCTATTTTTAACACGTCGATTAAATCGATGATTTCAACAATTTACGAAATCACTAGAAATTTTCAGCTCTAAACTCTTATTAACTAAATTATCATCCCAAATCCAATATTTAAATCATTTAAATATTCAAAATTGAACAATGAAAAATCTGGATCGTTACATTCCTTTCCCCTTAAAAGAATTTCATCCCCGACATTGCTAAGGTAGGACGAATGATCCTAACCCACTACATTTCCAAAAACCCACTTCGGTAAAACTCGATATTCACTTTTCTAAACCTATTTAATCTAAACCAAAACAATTAGTTTTCAGTTCTAAATCCAAAACCCTTTATTCCAATTATACTTCGAAATCAAATTGTCGTTAACTAAAAAATTTCCATAAATTTTCAAAACTTTTCTACCACCCTAAATTTCCAAAAACGTTTTGGCAGAGTCTCCCTCGTACGGAGAACCTTTTGCAATATGACAAGAGAGATAAATATATATACATTGACCCACACGGTGGGAAAACACAATATATATCAATATTTTAAATTTCCACTGTATTTAATCCAAAAAACGTACCCTATATTAGCATTTTTAAGCATTATTAAGCAAGCAAGTTTACTTCATATGCAATTGCGCGACCAAAACCAAGCAAACAACTCCATATACTTGTACTTACTCAATTTTAAATACGTAAGTACCAAAACATGAAATTTTGATAATAATTCATTTATTTAGCTAGCTAAACATAAATTTCATAAACATGCATTTTAACATATAGTCATAAGCAATTATAAGGTTCCAACACAAATTTAATTACTTTAATCGATCCATAAACCATTTCCTTCAATTCGAAATGATTTACAACCCAATTACTTGCATACAATTTATTTTTATACCTAACAAACTTCTATCCATTCCAAATTGATTTAGAAATCAATTTATTCACTTCTATGCAAATTTGGCGATATTCATTCAATAAAATAACCATTTCAGTTTATAGCTATTTTAAATTGATTCCAAATCAATTTATATTTAGTTATATTCCATTTCAAATTTATTCTCAATCAATTCATTTACGTTTCATTAATATCCACATTTATTATATTGAAATCCATTTTATTTAGCTTGAAATCATCCCATGCTATTTTATTAAATAACTATTTCACAAATTCATTTAAGTCATGCTTCCATTCAAAATATTTACTTAAGTTAATTTATTTACTTGAATAACCATACAACTTAAGTTCTTTTCCATTTGCACTCAAATTCCATTTCAATTTTAGACTGATTCTTATTCAATCAATTCCATTTCGTTTACAAATTTATTTAACTAGCTCATTCACTCAATTCACTTCAAAAAAAATTCAATTGTAAATTTTACAACTTATTTTTTTCTTCTCGTTTTCATTAATTTTATACTTGAGTATATTCACATTTTATTTTAACTGAAGATTATACATCTATTTATAGCCTAAGCACATTTTTATTCCATTAATTTTAATTTTTAGGCTATTCAAACCTATTTATCCAATTCCATTCAATACCATTTATAATTCAATCCAATTTTTATTTTCAATTCAAAACCAAATCCATTTTATTTAACCTAGCTTAAGTTAATTTCAATTCATTCAATTCAGTTTAACTAACTTAAGTTAAAAATTCAATTTCATACTGAAATTCACCTTTCCCAAGTTTTAATTCAAAACTTATTCCCTTTGGTTTTACTTCTCATTTAATTGAAAATTTCAAAATTCAACACCCGGTATTGATTTCAATCCACTTTGAAATCAAACATATATACATACACTCTCTTTGGTTTAACAAAACACTTCCTTGGATTTTCAAAATCAACCCGATTTTATCCAAAACAATTCCTTTCGCAATTTTTAAACAAAACTTGTTTGCTCAACAAATCTGAATCGAATCAACTTCGGTAGAATCTGTCACTTCAAAACTCGAAAATGGATACTGATGACGCGACCGTCATCATCAGAATTATTTTCCAGCGATCGAAGCTAGTTCAATGCTATATCACTTCCAAAATTCATTTAAAACCATTTTCTATTCAACATATCCCAAAATAATAATATTATTATTCATTTTCAAATATTTTGGAAAATATTTCCAAATATCTTCGAGATTTAATTTTCCAAATTCTGGTTTGAATCTATTTTATTTTTTAACTCATTTGTATAATTCATACTTATACAATCTAATTTGGTTTTAATAAATCATTTCCAATTTTTATAATCTTGTTTTGGTTATAACATCTAAACACGTCAATTTACAATGTAATAATTTCAAAAAATTATTCCATTTACATCAAACTATAATTTGGGTAAAATTTATTTCATTTACCTGCTTCAAAACTATACTGTGCCAGTTTATCATGTTCAAGTGTTTAGAAACTCCAATCGATTTAGTGGCGTCCTACTATTCTATCAGAATTTATATGCCACCCAACAGATAAATCAACACAATATAAAACCATTTATATTCACTAACAAATACGTGCTCATATCTATTAATACACTTTACTCATTCTAGGGTGCTACTGACCCTATCTCTAATAAGTAATCCCCACCAAAGCCAAGGTTCTTATTCTTAACCTTCAGCTCTGATACCAAATGTAGCGACCCATAGTTCCGTACCCTTTGAGTTGATAATAATTCACTCTTATTCAACCCAAATTGCACAAAAGAGCGAATAACTAGGTTAAAGAAATAGAAAGAGATAGAAGAAAAAAAGGAATCTCATAGTCGCAGCGGAACAAAATATAATATATAATAGTAGATTTTTACACAAAAAAATATGTAACTATTTATTACCTACAATCATTAGACTATAATAATCAATACATCAATTTGGACAGTTATAATAACTTGTCCCCATATAGTGGAAATATAAGACAAGTACAAAAATACGTCTTTGTCATCCAGCTCGTTTTCTTAGCTCCATGGCATCCTATCCTGAATCTGTAATACTCGGTCTGACCCGAGCATTATAATAAAATAAAAGATGAGCCAGTCTAAAAACCAGCGTGAGAAAACACACTCAATTTGAATGATTAAATTTATCAAATCCTTTGAAAAACAAAGTTATCTCGTAAGACACGTCACACATAAACACATTGGTTTTTTCCCTTATGATAACTAAAACATTTTACAGAAGATCTAGTGATATTATAATAGTGTCTAAATACAAATACTTATTCAAATAGCCAAAATTGTTACATTAATTAAATTCAAGCACACCAGGCTCTAAAAACAAAACCGTAAAGGCTCGTATTGGAGAATGGATCCCATACAATGATTGGGCCACTGAGGTGCCGCCCATTACAGTACACCTCTAGAAAAATGTAACGAGGACCTTGCTAGAATCCCTTGCTACACAAGACCAGCCTACCGCTAACCTAGATAGACCGAATATGTTATCACTACGGGAGTTCCCACCGTTAAACAAAATCGAGCGCTCCCTTTTTCATGCACAACCATATTTATAATATACATATTTCTGATGATATCTAGAAAAGTGATAACATACTCTAATTGGGTGCGACCCACTTAGCCTTGCTGCATCTCCCATGTTTTAGTCATTCTCGGTTAATGAGGCTTGAGGCTAACGATTACCTTTCAAGAATAATTCTACTTAGAATGCTCATCGTCCTCCCATGACGATAATCTGATAGCATGCATCTATACAAGTTGTCCTGGGTCTGGACAAACCGAATCATCGTCTTCACTATCTTCACGGTATCCATTCGTAATGTTCAAACCGGATCAAAGTGGTTATCGGATAATTAAATCTGATCCCGGTCTCTTCGAAACGAATAATGAAACTGGCCAAAATCGATAGTCGGTTATTTAATTATCAATAAAACATCCATAAGCAGTCACTGGGCCTTATTTTATAATTCTTCAAACAATTATTTCAAAATATCTTTACTAAGATATATAGTCAAATCCCTTTCCATATTTCGATATTTGAAAATAATTTCAAATACTTAAATCCATAATAGGATATTTTCAAACCATCTCAACACTTAGAAATATTCCTAAACTTCCATTTTTATACTTAGGAAAATATTACAAGTCTTATTTTCCAAAATCTTTTCAAATATCAATACTTAAGAGAATATTTAGTAACTTATCTCGTAAGTCTTCGCAATCACTAATAAATTTCCTCTCCTCAAATTCACATCCATTTATAATCCCCGTTTACGAATCTCGATAGAATTTTTAAATAAAATTTTTAATCGCTCCAAAACTCTATATATATATATAATAAGTATTTAAGAGAATAATAATTGTTTTAAACATGTTCAAGTAATTATTTAAAATATCAAAAACACTTTTATAAACATCAATATCTTAGTTTTAGATAAACAAATCAATTTTCCAAGATGATTTTAAAAGTTAGAATTTAGTAAAATAAATGCTTAATATTTGGAAATCTACTTACCTAAGTATTTCAATCCTATCTAGTTTAAAATTTCATAGTTTTAAATAATAAAATTTTCCCTTTTAAAAGCTAATTTAACTTCTTAGAATTTAAAATATATTTTTAAAACCTCAATAACCAATTCAATATTATAAATTCCTCTCGAACCACATCATATCACTTCCATTCCGATCTCTTTAACCATTTTCACTTTCAAAAATAGTATCCATTATTTTTCTCACCCTATTTTCATGTTCTAATGTAAATTTCCCTGTAAATTTATATTTCCAATCTATCATCTGATATCGATCTCTCTTATTTATAAACATCATTCATAATGTTATAACTCATTTGAGTTTCACTTTTATAAAATTAGCCTCGTTTATAAAATTCCATTTTTTGTAAATCCATTCCTTTATAAATCCCATTTATAACTTCCAATCTATTTTTAAATATCGACTTCAACTCATTTTTATATTTCCCGAATATCATTTATAAATTATTATTTTACTTTTTTTATTTTGGTTATATAATTCACCTTTAAAAATCTTCATTTAATAATTCACAATTGTTAAGTATAACCAAAAATCAAATATATTATTCTAACTCATTTTCTTTAAAATAACCCCTATTCCAGTATAAATATTTTTATATCAAAAATTCCCTTTAACTCCTTAATTTAAAAAAATATATTTATGGTATTTAAAATATCAAAATTCAGGTCAATGCTACAATAGCATCCAATAATTCCAATCACTACAATAACCAATAATAGATTATTCTACACAATCCATATATCACAACATATGAAATTAAATTCAACATTTTGAGGATCCTTCCAACCTGTTTTCCTGCATCCATGGATGTTAATACAACATAAAAATACAAATCCTACTTCGAGGGGGGTATCATGGTATATGGGGTCATCCGCTATTATGCGAGGCGCATAGGGTCTCATCCGCTATAATGTGCGGGAATATCACTCCAAACACTAGTATATATACACAATTATATACATATAATATAATATCCTTCAACAGATAATCAAATCAACCAAACATCCATAATTAATTTTAACTATTTAAAATCTAGCAATTCAAAAAAAAGTGAGATTTACTCACCTTGACTTTTTTTGCAATCCATTCCAATTTTTAATTCCATAACGTAGAATTTGCAACTACGAATCCATCGTGATTTATTCCCTGATTTGGACCTCGCATTCAAAAAGTCATTCAATTTTAAACTTTTGATTTTAATAACTAGTTTATCCTTTAATATTTTTCTTAACTTATATATGCCTTTATAAATTTTTATTGGTTATCACAATATCAAATTCTCAGTTTTAAATAACTAACACATGATTTAACTTAATTAAAATCAATTACCTTGCAAAAATCTAGACTGTTTAATCCACCATCAGAGGTTCCCACGCATTTGACGGTACCCTTAAGCACGTGTCCAAAAAAGGCGACCTTGTCTTCCGTGTTCTGCTTGCTGCTGCGCCTCCGGTAAGGTTCACGGACGACGCGCCACCCACTACCATTCCAAACTCCGCCTCGACCAGCACTGCCGCAAAATCATCGAGCACATCCAAGCACTCGCCTACACCTGCATACGTGACCTACACCTCAATGCCATCGCGTCGCCTTCTGCCTCCCTTTTTTTTCGAGAATGGAATCATCGCGCCACTCCCCCTCGACCTCGCAACGACCCTCGACTCCAAGTTCGACCACTCCATCGCCCAAGACTATTGCCTTTCTGATATCCAATTGCCGCGACTCCATCTGCAATCGCCCTTCCAGCACTTCATTCGCCCATCCTCCAAGTTGCACCTCTCGCGGTCGTTTATCCTTTCCAGGTAATCGTCGAAGCCGCTACAGCGAACAATCATGATCTTATTTTAGTTTTATTTTTTCCTCGAAATCGAATTTCATTTCATTGTGGATTTTGTTCTTAGGATTTGAAAAGGGGTCACGATTTGTACAAAAATTTAAGGCGGCTTTGTTCAATTTTTTTATATGTCATTCATGAAGGAGGATCGAAATTTAAGATTTCGTTCTGTATATTTTTTTTCGATTAGAACTAACTGATTTTTTTTAAGAATGGAGGCAGCCCTGTTATCCCGCTTTTTGGCAAAGCCGTGATACCAAAAAATCGATCGAAAACAAAGGACAGTTCAACTCAGAAATTGGTCATACTTTGCTTCACTATGGATATCGCTGAATTTTGTCCGAGTCCAGATTGGGCTAAAATTGATAGGACATGCAAAGAAAGATCATAGAAGTCAGAATCTCAAATTTCAAGTCAATCCGAGTTCATACGCTCAAGTTATGATCGATTCAATTTGAAGGGAAAAGCCCAGATTTCGTATCATCACTATGGGTGACTTCGTATCCATCACCGAACTCTGGTTCGAATCGATCACTTTCGTATCGATCAACTTCGAATCCATCAAACTACCTCGGTTGGGCTCGGTCTCATTCGAACCCATCGGCAGATCACCTACTTCGTATCGATCAGGAGCGGCCATGTTCGAATCCATCGAGTTCGTATCGATAGACTTCGTACCCATCAGCAGATGAAGCGCTTCGTATCCATCAGCCAGTATCTGCTTCGCATCCATCAGATCATCATCCTTCGTATCCATCGAAGGGCTCAAGTTCGCATCGATTGACTTCGTATCCATGGAGAAACTACAAGGCTCATATCCATCAGAGAAAGGCTTGTTCGTATCCATCGACCATTGGTTGTTCGACTCCATCAGTACACATTGTTCGAATCCATCAGTGAGGCTTCATTCGAATCCATCAAGCCAACGAGCCTAGGTGACGTGTCGTCCATCGGTGCGAACACGCCGAGATATATGGAGTCGATGCGGTCAACTCGGAGTGAAGACCGGATCGAGGCGAAGTTTGTGCTCCACGTCATCACGAAGATGTGTGCCACCATCGATTCGAAACCATCGGTTCGAAGAGATGGATTCGAACCAAATAGCCTAGCAAAGAACATCACTTCGTATCGACGATATCTCTCAATCTACTGATCCAAATGCCATGAAATTTTCAATGGAGTTTGCACACATGTTGAGGAACGTCTCCACCAAATTACAGCTCAATTGGACATCATCTTGATCAATACAAAATGACTTCGTATCGATCACAGATCGACTTGAAACTTTTTGAGGTCGGTCGCGTGGGCCCACTCACGTGCCAGAAAAAGTCTCCCGAGATTTGAGCACGATCTCCGCCTCCTACGCCTATAAATAGAGCCCCAGAGCCAACAGAAAAATGATCTTTGGATTCTGAAACGCCCAGACTCTACCGGATTGAGATCTCCATCATCCTATATCATATTTTTGCTGTTGAATTTGAATTTCCAGTTGTAACTTGTTGTTGATTGCTATAACAACTTGTAATCATTGAAAGAGAATCAATAAAACTGCAAAAACTTCACAGTGGACGTAGGCAACACGCCGAACCACTATAAATCGCTTGTCTATTTACTTTACTGTTATTTGGAGTTTTTGTTAGATAATCCTCATTTTCAATTTATATTCTTCATTATTATCTCTTCAAAGACTCCTGAAGAGTGTTGTGACCAATTTTGGTGCAAATACTTTGGTGCTTTCACCGAGAAAATCCAGATTTTCTCCTGCACTTTGGATCTGTCATCGATACCGGATTGAATAAATCTAAGAGAGAGATCCAGATCACAAATCCAAGTTCCTTCCCTTCTATTCAGATTTGCATAAAGTCTAGGAAAGGAATTCTACTTTAATGATGGTTAGCACAAGGACCGCCTCTAACGCTATCAATCAGGAAGAACAGGATAGATAGAATCCTGCGCCACTACCTCCCTCTAACCAAGACGCCACTGGGGACTAAGAACCATCAGGTCTGGTTACTAGACAAGAGTTCCAGTTGCTACTCCAAGAGCTGACCCAGAGTCGGCTACAACTAACAGAACAGCTACGCGCTAACACCGAGCTGATCAACCAGCTGGATCGCCAGAAGCGAAAGAGATCCAAGAGGGACCATGCTTCTCGCTCCTCTAGCGAAAGTTCCTCCTCTTCTGATTATCATAATCAATCTCCACGAACCTGGTTAGATGGGGGTCACATACAAACTGCTGTAAATCAACTGGCAATGACTGTTGGACAACTGAGAGTTGGTTCATCAGCCAGTTTCCAAACCAGGCCCTCCTCCCAAGGAGGTGCCATTCCTCATTGCCCCGTAGAAAAACCGCGCCACGAATGCCGCAGATGATCCAAGGGTTGATGCCCCAAGTCAGTCAAACCCGGACAGTCGTTAGCATGGGCGTAGCCCTAAACCGTATGTTCCAGAGGACTGCGAGCCAAGAAGGTAAGATTTGGACCGTCGACAGCATCCGGTCCAACCCCAGAATGTGGGATTCAATCACACTCCGGCGCAAGCCACACAAAACGTGCAAATGCCGAATCTTTCAACCATGATACTTCAGATGATCCGTGAGAGCCAGGGACTCACAAATGACGATTAGGGAATTTTCCAAAGTCACACTCCTTTTACGGACGATATTCTTACTGCTGAACCCCCACGGCGATTCAGAATGCCGACTCTACCCATGTACGAGGGAAACTCCAACCCCAACTAACATATTCTGAAATACGAATGGTCGATGAGCGCTGCCAGAGCCGACGATGCAGTGATGTGTCGTAGTTTCCCCATATCCTTGGAGGGAATCGCTACCATGTGGTTCACTCGACAACCACCTCGATCCATCTCTCCATTCGATCAGTTGGCCACAAAATTTGTTGATCAATTTCGCATGCACATCGCAAGACCGAAAGACGTCAACACTCTGTCTAGCGTCACCCAAGCTCCTGGAGAGACGCTCAGACACTACTTAGAGAGATTTCATATTGCATGTGCAAAAACCAGCAATCCGAACGATAACTCCATCCTTATGGCACTGACTAAGGGGATTGACCCCGACTCTGAGTTTGGCAACTGGTTGGCTGGAAAACCACCTACATCATTGGACCATTTTCACGCTAAGGAGGATCAATTCTTGAGAAGGGAAGATGCGAAATAGTCTAGGAAGCAAAATGATGCAGGGCTAAGCACGGAAGGAATCCAAAGCAAGGTCGCAATCAAACAATCCGGTGAGAGCTCCGAAAAAGATCGGTTGAACGTTAAAAACAAACAAGCTCGACGGAGAGAGAGCGTGAATCAAAATAGAAAACGAGATCAAAATCGTTGCCCACAGCGCAAGAATCCTATGTTTGACAGTTATACTCCTTTGAATACATCACTGGAAAACTTGTATTTACAAACCTGTAATACAATTCAGTACCAAAAACCTGCACCAAAACCGTCGTCAGAGAGGCAAATCCAGATGGATAAATTTTGCAGGTTCCATGAAAGCTACGGGCACAATACAAATGAATGTCGTCACTTACATGATCTCGTAGAAAAATTGATTAGAGAAAGGAAGCTGGAACAGTTTGTTTGGACGCCGTAGCCTGGAGAAGCGGGTCCATCAAATCAAAATAATGAACCCAATCGACCGAGACATAAGGACTCTACCCGCCCCGACAGGAGGTTGGTGATAAACGCCGTCAGTGGCGGACCCGCTTTGTCAGGAGACTGGAATGACGAGGATCTTCGTCACTGTTACACATAACAGGCTCCATTCAGTCTATGAATACTTTACAATTTCCTTTACATTCTGAAGTTTGATTTTGTAATAAGGCACTGACTTTCCATGTTTTTCCCTTCCAGCAATAAATTACTATCTCTTCAAGCTAGAGCTGTGATTCACCGAATGCAACATTCAACAATCACGACGCACGAAGAGCTAAGTTCCATCAAACAATGGAATTTATTCAAATAGCGAGTGACTATGATATGACCGGCCACTCACTAAGTGAAACCTCAGCTCGGGGGCAAGCCATCACATCAAAGGCTGAACTGGACCGACACACGACAGTCCTACAACTAACTCCAAATTCCCAAAGTGCGAATTGGAGTATAAACATCAAATAAATCGTTCCCAGAGTGCGAACGGACTCCAAATTCCCAGAGTGCGAATTGGAGTATAAACATCAAATAAATCGTTCCTAGAGTGCGAACGGACTCCAAATTCCCAGAATGTGAATTGGAGTATAAACATCAAATGAATCGTTCCTAGAGTGCGAACAGACTCCAAATTCCCAGAGTGTGAATTGGAGTATAAACATCAAACGAATCGTTCCCAGAGTGCGAACGGACTCCAAATTCCCAGAGTGTGAATTGGAGTATAAACATCAAACGAATCGTTCCCAGAGTGCGAACGGACTCCAAATTCCCAGAGTGTGAATTGGAGTATAAACATCAAATGAATCGTTCCCAGAGTGCGAACGGACTCCAAATTCCCAGAGTGTGAGTTGGAGTACAAACATGAAATGAATCGTTCCCAGAGTGCGAACGGACTCCAAATTCCCAGAGTGTGAATTGGAGTATAAACACCAAATAAATCGTTCCCAGAGTGCAAACGGACTCCAAATTCCCAGAGTGCGAATTGGAGTATAAACATCAAATAAATCGTTCCCAGAGTGTGAACGGACTCTAGGTTCCCAGAGTGCGAACCGGAGTATAAATCCATCGTTCCCAGAGTGTGAACGGATTCCTAAAAAGCCCAAATAGATGTGACTGACCATCTGTCGGTTGACTCCAAGTTCCCAGAGTGTGAATTGGAGTATAAACATCTATTCTAGGTTCCCGGAGTGCGAACCTACACGTCAATGCCAACTCCAACTTCTCAGAGCGTGAATTGGAGTATAAACATCAATACCAGGTTCCCGGAGTGCGAACCAAAATATCAATGCTAACTCCAAATTCCCAGGGCGTGAATTGGAGTATAAAATTACAGGTTCCCGGAGTGCGAACCAAAACATACATGCTATCTCCAAATTCCCAGAGTATGAATTGGAGCACAAATACCAAGTCAAAGTTCCCGAAGTGCGAACCGAAATATCAATACTAACTCCAAGTTCCCAGAGCGTGAAGTGGAGTATAAACATCAATTCCAGGTTCTCGGAGCGCGAACCGTATTACAAACATCGATAACTCTCAAATTCCCAAAGTGCAAACCAGATTATCGATCGCAAATTATCCTAAGTCCCCAGAGTGTGGACATGTGCTTAAGATTTGCAATAAGTGCGATCAACCACCGAAATACAAATGTTGTTCCCCGAAACTGGGGGAAAAAACTTAAGTGTTAATCACTAACCGAAGTGAAACAATGACCGAAGTTCAACTTATTCATCAGTTACACCATGTCACCAAGATTTTCAGACTTGGCAAATAAAACAAACTCTACCTGACGGTAAAAACACCACGAGTACACCGGGTTGAAACCCAAACACTGCAAATACTTAAGCACAAAAGAAATGAGAATTAAAACAAAGAAATTGAGTTTTATTTCAACTAACTGTATGTGAAGATTCATGTACAAATTCATCCAAAAAATTCCTACTAGTAGGGGGCTAAGCTTGCATCTATACATAGCCTATAAAAGAAAGATAAAAGTGACTTCCTAACTGCCAAAAATGCACCAGAGGGGATCGCTTACTTTTTCTTCTTCGATTTTCTCTTCAACGCGGAACCACTGGAACCACTAACAGTCTTCTGCTTCGACCCCGTACCCTTTGGCGGATCTTCCTCTGACTAAGGCATGATATCGATATATTCCTTCGAACTTGAACTTAAAGGAATATTCTCTTCTGAAGGAGTCGGGTCTACCACCGGGGGAGGAATGGGCGTGCTGGTTCCGACAAGCGTGTCACCAGAAGATGTCACTGCAAGAGGAGTGGGCCCAACTGCCATAGTAACACACTCAGAATTACCGCCGTGTGCTGCCGCTTCCATCTCTGCATCGATTTGAGCAAGTATCTCAGCCTCACGAGCAGCGCGAGATTCACGATAGGCAGCGGTGGACTTCGACGATACAATAGAAACAGGCGGGAATGCACCGAGAACAAATGGCATGTCAACAAAGGGGTCACTGTGCTGGCTCAAGAGTTCATTCATCATCTGTTCGTTGAAAGTAATTGAACCCCCCCTGTGTCACCTCGGTCGACGTGGTTGTCGTCATGGCGACCGCTTTAGTAATAATGGCCTCCTGTTCTTGATGTGACTCTTGGACTGCAGGAGGCGCTGTCAATGTAACTTTGCTCACTGGACAAGAAATAAAAGAAGTTGTCAGAAAACGCTTCAATACAAATACTTCAGTTCAGACACACAATAAATTTGTGCAGAGTACCTTTCTCAACTTGACTCGTGGCTGACTAAACAGCCTTAGAAGAATGCTCCCTTTTGGGAGATAAGCGTGGCTGCTCAGGGTCGTAGCCTGGGACCAGTTGCGCCTCAGTCGCTGGCGTCGGCTCCGATCCAGATGAAGTAATCATCTCTGAACTTGTAGCTGGATGCGCAATGCTAGACCCCTCACCAACTTCCAAGTGTTGGGTACCCAGCCTCTCTCTAGCATGAGAGATCATGAAATCATGGAGAACCTTCTTCTCATCATCAGTCAATATACGGTTCTCAAACTCGAACTCATCAAAAACTTCGCCTGGCTGTGATGCTTTCTCTTCTTCGACTAATAAATTCCAGGCGTTGAACGAATGTGTCGGATAATCATCAAGCCATGTCAAATTTCTATGCCTTTGCAAATTAGCATTATAAGTAATGAGAAGTTCTTCTATCTCTGTCTCCAGCTTAATCTCTGCTAGACGAACTTTCTCATCAACTTCGGCTTCCGTCTCGCGGACCTTTTCCAAGGCCGCATCTCTTTCTCTCCGAAATTCCACCGCTTGATCACACGCTTCCTGTGCGGAAACATTAGCGGTGTCCCTCTCTTTCATAATCTCTGAAACTTTTGCCTTAAGCTCGTTTAGCTCTTTCAAGGCCGCATCCCGCTCTGCAGTTACGATGGTGTTTCGGTGGCCCATGTCCTCCACCGTAGCATAATGCACACGCTTCATCCTATCCATCGCTGCTTGAGCTTCATCAGCTTTTCTAAGAGCTTCAATCTCTGACTTTCGAGAGGATTCGACCTCAATGCCTTGCGCCTGAATAATGCGGTCCTTTTGACCAAGTTCTTTCTCCAACTTCTCAATCGTAGCCGCTCGATCAAAGACCACCTTTGACGCTTTCTTTGCAGTTTTTGACCATTCTTGATACAGGAAGAATACGTCTGGGAGATAGTCATGCATCATAGGTGCAACTGTCGCCGGTATCCTTTTTAGATGTGGGGGAAAGACGAACCCGTCGAAGCAAATTTCGGGAAAATCTTTCTTCAGCTGAGCGAGCCTAGCTGCTCCTTCTCCCGAAGGCTCCGTCAATGTCTACTCTGTTGACGGGGAGGCCGCGATCTCCATTCTGCGATGAGTATCGGACCTTGATGATTGGGAAGACAGATTGGGCCGTGAAGTTTCTGGAGGCCTCGAGACATGAACCAGAGGCGGTGCGGGAGCTCTAAGAGGTGGCGTGCGAGAGCGAGACCGACGCCTATAATCTTTGTCTCTATCAGAGCGCTCATGACTCGAGCGCCCATAGTCATAGTCTCTATCTCCTTCTCTCCTATATGGTTCGTAATATGAAGAAGATTAGCATTTCTTGCGAAGACTGCCAAGCATCGAGCCTTTACCAGACATGGTATCTGCGAAGCAAAAAACATAAAACGAAATTAGTAATCTCTCACAGTGAATGTATTACACTTAGATATCGTGTAGTGCCGTGAAGTGTGAATGTGGGTGCAACCCCCCGACCAACCAAATGTGTCAACCGCACTAGTCGGTAGAGACTCGCTCAAAACAAAGGCTTCTGAAAGTTCGTCCAATCCGACATCATGCTGCAAGGATACATCGTCCAGAATTGGAATATCGGCGAGCCATTCATAAAGATTCTCAGTTCTTGGGGGAGACATCTCCGAAATTCTAATTCCGGAGGCGGGTCGGGCAGTGACAACCGATTTCCATCTTCCCTCTTTAGGTGGCTTAACAACGGCTGCCTTACATTTTCTTTGCTCTTCGGTATCTTGGGCTACATCTGCAGATTCGCCCAACGTTTCCTCATCGATATGAGTTCTCTCAGAGTCAACCTCCTCAATTATGACAACTTTAGATTTTCTTCGTTTGACTCGTTCTTACGAGGCGGTTCTTAATGCACCGTCGAGCATTATACTTTGTCTCCGCTCAATCAACCCAAGGATTCTGAGATTCCTGTATGTCAATAGCAACTCAATATTCCTCTCTTCACTTGGTATTTCTTAAAAAATCCAAACTACTCCTTGAAACGTTCACCTTCGGGTCGTTGAATTTCGGCTGAAAAGGAAAAGAGATGTGAGTTCGACTTCAAATACATCAATTTTACCAACTACCCGAAAAAATAGCAATACTCACGTCTAAATAGTCATCGCCGAGCGAACCCTACAGGGCATCTAACATAAAACCATTCCGTCCTGAAATAGCTCAATCTAGTCCAAGCCCCTGTGATCACTAGGCAGTTTCTTACCGCCTCCAGGAATGTAAAAGATGGACTATCAGCCCGACTCTTGAAGTTAAACAAGTATCTGATCTTAATCGGGAGTGGCGGTCGATAGAGTTACTCCATAAATGCAATGAACAAGCTATTGAGTGACGCGTATCCGTTTGGATGCAGCTGAGATGGGGCGATCCTCAAAAACGACAATACTTCTCTTATATACTGGTTAAACGGAGGGAGTGTCCCAGCTGCGCACGCGTGGCGATTGAATGCAGTGTGTCCCTCTGGTGGATTGTGCGGTCTATCATTTGGCCCCGGCAGTAATACGTCATCTATCGACAAACCATGCCTTAAGCGTATTCTTCCTAGCATGTCTTCCGAGATGTTGGATGGAACAGAATCTGATGGGTTACTAATGAAGGATGCGTCAGGTAACTCGTCCGGACTGGACATATAACTTCAATCTCAATCTCCGGTACTTCAAGCACGGGAGGGACTGAACTCTGAGTTTCTTGCGGCTGCGAACTTGAAGTTTCCATAATTAGCTAACTCATGAGAAATCAACATTAGATGCTAAAAAGACCGTGCATTCCCCAGTGTAAAGTGCATGAATGTGTCGTGCAGTGCTGTGCATTACTTGAGCAAATTCTACAGAGTAAACTGAAATGTATGAACGACAAAACTCTGAAAATCAAACCGGAAATGACCGTCATCATTGACCGTCACAACCGTGCTATCCAAACGCAAGCGGTCGATCCAAGTTGAAGTTCGTTATATTTTTGTTAAGTTACGGTTCCATCGGCGAGCTTCGAAAGGAAGTCCAATATGCAGTTCTACGGTCAAGTTCAGTCATGCAAGGCAAAAGCTCGTCGGAGTCATGTATTTTAACGCACAAAAGTTCTCTAAATTCATCTAATTTCAACTTGGAATCGATCGCTGCAGTCCAAATTCGTATCGAGTCAAAGATATATCATCGACCACGTTCGAATCGATACATTCGTATCAATCAGGTTCGACTCGATATGTTTCGTATCGATCCAGTTCGAAACGATGCGTTTCGTATCGATCCACTTCGAAACAATGTGTTTCGTATCGATCCAGTTCGAAACGATGCGTATCGTATCGATCAAGGGCACACCATTTTGCATCGATCTGAGAACATTGGCTTCGCATCGATCGCCGCTCTCGTATTCGTATCGACACGAAATCGCATACTCTCCTTCGATTCGAAAACTCCTATTACAGATCGACACAAAACGAAAGCAGAATCGTTCCTCCACAGCTCCTTCTCCGAAAAGGCCTCAACTCCATGGCCGCGCTCCATCCCCAATCTTGCTCTCACTCGTCCAGATCTTAAATTCATCGAAACCTGTCATAAAAGCAAGAAGGATGGATTAAGATTTCGAGTTTCATCGTTCTTAACATGATTATATCCATTAATTGCCTGATTTTAATGTTTAATTTTCAAGGATTGAAGGACTGAATCGATTCGAAGGCTAAACAGTTCTTTTTCTTGGACTCTCTATCGATACGAAAGCAAAAGGCAACAATAAAAGTAAAAAGTGAAAAAATGGCAGTGCGAAGTATTTATACGAAGCCATAGAAGAACCGGGTCGATTCTCCTCCCGGTCCATGTGACCAGTCACCACCGGTCACCCTAACGTTCGAGTCGAACGGTAGTTTCGAATCCATCACCGAAAATTTCTATCGATTCGAAATAGACGACGGATCCATCGATACGAAGCAAGCAGCAAGGACAGCTGAAGATTGTGAACTCCATCGGCTCAAAGCCCTCGTTCACATCAACAAGTGCGCAACTCCATCCACTGCATATCGATACGAACAACAATTTCGTATCCATCAAAACCTATCGATACGAACAGATATTTTGTACCCATCCAAACTCATCGATACGAACGGATGTTTCATATCCATCCAAGCTCCTTGATACGAACTATCATTTCATGCCCATCATTTCTCATCGATACGAACGGATGTTTCGTATCCATCCAAGCTCATCGATACGAACGGATGTTCAGAGAGAAATTGCAGCTTTTCAAAGCACGTCATGTTTCCACAAGACGTACTTTGGGGGGAAAATGTTATCCCGCTTTTTGGCAAAGCCATGATACCAAAAGATCGATCGAAAACAAAGGAGAGTTCGTCTCAGAAATTGGTCATACTTTGCTTCACTATGGATATCGCTGAATTTTTGTCCGATTCCATAGTGGGCAAAAATTAACAGGACATGTCAAGAAAGATCATAGAAGTCAGCATCTCGAATTTCAAGTCAATCCGAGTTCATACGCTCAAGTTACGATCGATTCAATTTGAAGGGAAAAGCCCAGATTTCGTATCCATCACCGATCTCTGGTTCGAATCGATCACTTTCGTATCGATCAACTTCGAATCCATCGAAGTACCTCGGTTCGACTCGGTCTCATTCGAACACATCGGCAGATCACTGTTGAGTCAAGATTTTTATAGAGTTTTGATTTCTGACAAAGGGATAAGCCGTGATCGACAAAAAGACGTTATTCAGACACAAAGAGCTCCATATGATTAGAGGTTGATTATTTGGTATGTTAGTAATGATTATTTATGTTAAAATATATCCTCAAATAGAATATACCTTCAATCTTCGAATATATATATGTGTATATATATATATATATGTATATATATATATATATGAGTGCATATTAACTGTGCACTCTGGGCAAAAACCGGTCGACTGGTCAAAACAAGGTGGTCGACCGTTTCTGCCCAGAATGCACAGTTAACGTGCACAAGTGAACATAACGTATACATATTCAAATTCCTGTCTATTGGTCCTTTTTGACCTGTCGACCGTTTTCAAACAGAAAGCAACCCTTCGTATACACTTCCTTTTCTTCAACGGTTGCTTCTCTTTCTCTTCACCAATGATCATGACCTTTGTTCATACCTTTTCACAAAAGGTTACAACTGTTTATTTCTTATATAAACATCATGAAATCATTATTCCAAATCTAATTTTTCTATTCTTCTAATCTCTATTCTATTGATCACTATCTTGTACTCTCAAGCGTTCAAATTGCTCATATTCTATCATATATCGTTTTGAATCCTGAAATTTATCTAACATCCTTTTGATTCAATACGATATCCACTTCCGAATCTTCATATATACAAATAATCTATTTGAGGATAAGATTATAGGAAGTTTGTACTACAAGTGACCAAATAGTGTTAGCAAGAACACATACCATCAACAAACAATTATTTTCATCTTTGTTGAAGTCCTCGGTGTTGTAAGAGGCAAGTGTTGAAGTCCTCGTTGTTGTAAGAGGCAAGTGTTGAAGTCCTCAGTGTATTAGAGGCGTGAAATCATGTTCGTCTGCTCGGGTGTTGTAAACCTATTCCTCCGGGTGAAGCGAGGTAGTTGGTAGTGAAAATCCAAATAGAAGTCTGGGACTGGACGTAGGACGGTGCTCCGAACCAGTATAAAAATCTATGGTGTGATTTTTCTATTTTTATTTACTTTGCTATTATCATCTATTTCCGCATTTATATTATATTCCATATTACACGATCCGTTTGTACTATATTAGCACGTACACCGCATTTTCATTTGGTATCAGAGCATGGCCGTCATATAACCGTAACACAGTTATTTGATATATTTTTTGTAATATGGCAAATAACGCAAGTACTAGCACTCAAAACACCACTTACATGGAAGGTCAATCGACACAAAGACCTCCATTTTTCAGTGGTCTTAACTATAGTTATTGGGCAACACGTATGTCATTCTTTATGCAATCAAATAGTTATGATGCCTGGAATGCTACTCAAAAAGAAATAGTGAATCCAACAACTGATTATTCAGAATGGACTGCGGCTGAGAAAACGGCAGCAGCCGTAAATGCAAGGGCAATAAATATGTTGTTTTGTGCATTAGACCAAAATGAATATAACCGTGTTAGTATCTGCACTACTGCATATCAAATTTGGCAAATGCTGAAAATCACCCATGAAGGTACTAACAAGGTTAAACAAGCCAAAATAGCCATGCTGAAAAGTCAATTTCAAAATTTCAAAATGAAACCAAATGAGACAATCGATGATATGTATTCACGGTTTCAAACTATCCACCATGCACTTATTGGCTTAGGACAAAAGTATTCTGATTTTGATTTTGTTTCAACAGTCCTACATTCTCTGACTAGTGAATGGGAAGGAAAAGTATTAGCAATTGAAGAAGCTAATGACCTTTCCGTCATGAAGCCAGATGAATTGATAGGAAATCTAATGTCCTACGAAGCTAACTTGCAGACTAGAAAGGAACAAAAAGAAGAAAAGAAAAATGTGGCATTCCATGCTGAAAAAGACGAAAATGAATCAGAGTCTGAAGATGAAGATCTGGCATTCATAGCAAAAGGTTTCAAAAAATTCCTAAAACAGCGAAAAGCCAGTCGTTATAACAGAAAGAAATCTGGATCAAATAAACCAACATCATCCTCTATAGAATGCTTCAACTGTCACAAAAAGGGGCACATGCATAAGGAATGTCCGGAGCAATAGAAGAAGTCAAAAAATTACAAATTAAGATATAAGAAGGACAAATCAAAGAAACGAGCATTCTCGGTAACATGGGATGATACAGACTCATCAGAAAGTGAGAGTGCTACGGAAGATGAACAAGCAAATGTCTGTTTCATGGCAACAGAAGATGAGGTACAAATTCCTACATTTGATGAAGTACTTGATATTAATGCCGAATTGATAGTCAAATATAAAGACATGAAACGAAAGCTAAAAGAAGCCAAAGCAGAATTGAGTAGAGCAGAATTTGAACGAGATATGTTAAAAGACGAGAAGAAAATATTAGAAGAAGAACTTGAAAATTTTCAAGAATCATCATGTAATATTGATTCTCAATTATCTCTTTTGAGTCAAGAAATTTAAACTCAAAAAGAGAAAAATGATGCTCTCACTACTAAAAATCATGAGCTTAAGGCAAAAGTCAAAACTCTGGACCTAGAAAAGGCTAGTTTACAAACTAAGTTAGATAACATTATTCAAAATGTTTCTAACTTTAACAAAGGTCGAGAAAATTTGACAAAAATCATTGAAAGTTCACAATCTATTTCGGATAAACAAGGTTTGGGATATAAGAAACAAGAAACCAAGAAACATCTTGGTAATAAAAGAAAGAAGAAAGTACAAAAAACTGAAGCTAAGAAAAATCTTAGTTTATTATATTCCAAACCAAAACCAGTTGTGAAATTTCAAAAGAAAAATATCAAGACTATCAAAATATGGGTTCCTAAAACAAATAACAATTTGATTAGGAACAAATATATTCAGAATTTCATGAATACTGTGCATCTTAATATTAATTATGAATATAAAGGGGATACCAGACCCGTATGGGTTTGGACTCCTAAGACCTAACTCTTAGGACCCCATAAAAAGTGGGTACCATGGACTTAATTTTATTTTTTGTAGGTCCCACTTAAGAAAAGAGGAAAGTGGATATTGGACAGTGGTTGCTCGAAGCACATGACTGGAGACAAGAGCTTATTAACAAATATTACATACTCAGATGGTGGCTCCGTCACTTTTGGAGATAATTCAAAAGGCTATATCATCGGCAAAGGCGATGTGAGCAATTGCGGTACATCTAACTTACCTCTTATTACTAATGTCATGCTAGTGAGAAATTTAAAACACAATTTACTTAGTATTAGTCAGTTATGTGACAAAGGTTTTACAATTTCCTTTTCGAATAATAAGTGTAGTATTTTAGATAAAGACCATAATTTAGTTTTCGAAGGTTATAGAGACAGAAATATATATATTCTAAATATGAATATTAATCATAATTCAGATATGTGTCTTGTGGCTAATGATAATGATCCATGGCTATGGCACAAACGCTTCTGTCATATAAACTTCAGAACTATTGAAAAGCTAGCCAAAAACAATCTAGTTAAAGGACTACCCAAAATGAGTTTTAAGGTTAACAACATTTGTGATGCATGTCAACTAGGAAAATTGACCAAATCATCCTTTAAATCCAAGAAAGTCATATCAACATTACAACCACTTGAGTAACTACACATGGATTTATTTGGACCTACTAGGGTTCAGTCAATAAATCAC
The DNA here is from genome assembly GCA_030765085.1 of Allium cepa. Taxonomy (NCBI): domain Eukaryota; kingdom Viridiplantae; phylum Streptophyta; class Magnoliopsida; order Asparagales; family Amaryllidaceae; genus Allium; species Allium cepa. Next base: position 51,567,450 of record CM060933.1, read on the forward strand.
AGTCGATATGTGCTTGTAATTGTTGATGATTTCTCTCGTTACACATGGAAAATTTTCTTAAAAAATAAAAGTGACACTTTCGATCATTTCAAATCTTTCGTCAAAAGAATTCAAAAATCAAAAGGGATTAAAGTTAAAAATATAAGAAGTGATCATGGCGGAGAGTTTGAAAATAATGAATTTGAACATGTTTGTACAAAGAAAGGTATATATCGTAATTTTTCGTTTCCCAGAACTCCACAACAGAACGGAGTTGTAGAACAGAAGAACCGAACTTTACAAGAATGTGCAAGAACATTATTGAATGGATCCACCTTACCAAAACATTTCAGGGCAGAAGCCGTCGCAACTGCCTGTTATGTTTTAAATCGTGTGTCCATAAGACCTCTTACCAAGAATACTCCTTATGAATTATTCAACAAAAGAAAGCCTAAAATCTCATACTTCAAAGTTTTTGGTTCCAAGTGCTTTATTTTAAATACGAAAGACCAACTTGACAAATTCGATCTAAAAGCCGATGAAGGAATATTTGTCGGTTATTCGGAACGAAGCAAGGCCTATCGTATATTTAATAAACGAACCAAAACTATTGAAGAATCACTTCATGTCTCTTTTGATGAATTCTATCATCCTCAAACTATATCAGATGATGACGAAACAATAGTCACTGATAATCCAATCATCACAAATGTTGATTCTGACTTGGAAATAATTACTGAGAATATTCCTCAAATATGTGAGTTACAATCACCACCAAGAATATTAAGAGACCATCCAGCCCAAAATATAATCGGTGAAGTAACATCACATGTCAGAACAAGAAGTCAACTCAACCAAATGAGTCATGTCGCTTTTCTCTCAAATATCGAACCTAAGAATCCAAAAGAAGCTGCTACAGACGATTACTGGATCATTGCCATGCAGGAAGAACTAAATCAATTCGAGCGCAATGACGTTTAGGAACTTGTTCCAAGACCAACTGATCAGTCAGTTATTGGTACTAAATGGGTTTATAAAAATAAGGCCGACGAACAAGGAAATATCACCAGAAATAAAGCAAGATTAGTAGCACAAGGGTATAATCAGGAAGAAGGTATCGATTATGAAGAAACTTTTGCACCAGTTGCTCGACTAGAAGCTATTAGAGTCCTATTATCTTTTGCTTGTCACCATAATTTCAAACTTTATCAGATGGATGTCAAAAGTGCTTTTCTCAATGGATTTATCAAAGAGAATGTCTATGTCGAACAGCCTCCTTTGTTCGAACATGAAAAATATCATGACCATGTGTTCAAACTTAAGAAAGCTCTGTATGGTTTAAAACAAGCACCTCGTGCTTGGTATGAACGACTACGTAGCTATCTTATTAACTCAGGATTTAAAATAGGCAAAGTCGATCAAACTTTGTTTATCAAACATTCTCAAAAGGATATTCTAGTTATCCAGATATATGTAGATGATATCATCTTTGGTTCAACAAATGATAAACTCTGCAAGGAATTTGCAAGTATTATGAACAAAGATTTCGAAATGTCTCATATGGGAGAACTGTCATATTTTCTTGGACTTCAAATCAAATAACTTCCGAATGGTATCTTTATTAATCAAGAAAAATACTGCGGAAATCTTATCAATCGCTTCGGGTTAAATAACACATCTGGTAAACCTACTCCTATGAGTATAACTATACATCTTGAAAAAGATGAAAAAGGTAAGAGTGTTGACCAGAAACTTTATCAAAGCATGATTGGTTCTCTTCTTTATCTTACAGCAAGTCGTCCAGATATAATGATGAGTGTTTGTCTATGTGCACGCTTTCAAGCTGATCCAAGGGAATCACATCTACGAGCAGTGAAACGTATAATTCGCTATCTTAATAATACCAAAGATTTCGGTCTTTTTTATCCAAAACAATGTCCATTTGAATTAGTATCATATAGTAATGCTGATTTTGGAGGCTCTCGAACGGATAGAAAGAGTACAAGTGGTACATGCCATTTTATTGGAAAATCACTTGTCTCTTGGTTTAGTAAGAAACAAAATTGTGTTTCACTATCAACATGTGAAGCTGAATATATATCAGCAGCTCTCGCTTGTACTCAAGTAATATACATGCAACAAACACTTCAAGATTTTGATATTCATTTATCAAATTCTATTATATACTGTGATAACACAAGTGCTATAAATCTTTCTAAGAATCCAGTAAATCACTCCAGAACCAAACACATTGATATCCGTCATCATTTCCTTAGAGACAATATCGAAAAAGGAAATATATGTCTCGAATATGTCCAAACTGATAATCAACTAGCGGACATTTTCACTAAGCCTCTACATGAGTCTAGTTTCATTAAATTTCGTAGAGAACTTAGTTAAAGGAACTTGATAAGTAATCACTAATGTTATATTCTTAAGTTCTTTTCAGATTATTTATTGCTATACTAGGAAATTGAATATGAGCTTCAAATTTTTTCTATGGCCAAATTTTGCATAACATTCTCATCCACAAGCTTATATATCGGAATTTTCTATATAAGCTTAACAAAAATATTGTTTTCATCACTTCCTATCTGAGCCTAAAAGTTTATGTATATATCATTATGGCACATATTTGTGATGAGTGTGCTCAAAGGTCCCATATTTCGGTCACAAGTTCTGAGCCAGAAGAATATTACTCTCCTGAAACACCAAAACAAAAATCAAAATGTCATCACCAATGCATTCATACTCCTGGCAATACACCAACTCCAAAATGAGCAAAGAAGGTATTGTTTTGTTCACCCCGTACCAGAGAAAAGATCAATGAGATTCATCATTATCAAAAACATCAAATCGATCTTCAAAGACAGCCGCATTATGAGCAACAACTGACTTCGGAACGTCTATCTCTTCTAGAAAGAATGGCATCATTCTTTGGTGGTTCAAACAAACATGGCGTATATGAGCCAATGCCTCATGCACCTTCATCCTCTAGAAGCCCAAATTCATGGGATAAAAACTATGCTCAAAATGAAAGAGCGAAAGAAAAATGGTCGCCATGGAAACCACGCATTACCGATATCAAAGAAGAGACTTTCGATCATAATTCCTCTACCTCTCTTTAAAAATTTGTTTAATATTATGATTGTATTCTCGTTTTTTTTTTAAAATCGATATATATATATATCATGTTCTTGAATAAATTCAATATTATGTGGACCGTTAACTTCAGAAATTGATGCAAGAAGGAAGGAAAACAACTCACAGGCAAACAAGTCGACCGGCCAAAATGAACCAGTCGACCGTTTTGGTCTCTGCATGAAAACGGTCGACCGGTGAATAAGTGGCAGTCGACCGGTTCGTACTGTTATTTTTTTAAAGGGCACAATACGGTCCTTTCTTTCCCCATCTCTTCATTTCTTCCTTTTGCAACAAAACTCTCATAACCCTACAAATATATTCTTCCACCAATCTCACTAAAATGGCTCCTCCACAAAAGAAATTAAAAAAAGCTTCTACCTCCGAAACACAACCAATTGATCTCTCTATCAGGAAGTGGCTTGTAGATCCAATAGCATTCAAAAGATGGAATGAGATGAAGGATTTTAAAATCCATCCGGGTTCTTTTATTAAATTTTCAGATTTCTCTAGTTATCATATTCTTAGTTTAGCAAAGGAAGCTGACATTGAAAATCTAATTGATTTTGATCAAAACAATGTTGAAATTAACCATGTAATGATCAAATTATTCTATGCTAACCTAAATTTAGAGAAAAACAAGCCCGAGAATCCCAATTATTGTCTTTGGTCCGTTGTTTGTGGCAAAGAAGTTTTCATCTCATGTGATAGGATGGCAACCGTTCTTGGTTCTTCATTTATTGGTGAAAAATTCTCAACAAATTTTTGCAATGTTCATATCCGTAATCAAATTAGTCATCAATTTATTGAAGATGACAATGATAGCACTAAGTCTATGGGTTTACGGCCATCTGCAAGAATTCTTCACTATACTCTTATGCACTCTCTTTTACCAAGAATAGGAAATTTTGATGTCGTCTATAAAGAACATTTCAAGGCATTATACTCAATCTATGAGGGTATTCGCATAAATTTGATTGGTATGATCTTTGATGAGATCTTGAAAGTAAATGATACCACTAGACCACACTTGTTCTATAATGAGTATATTATGCGTCTCTTGCTTGATTGTGGCATTGAACCTCCCAAGTCTTCTATTTCCAAACCAAAAGTCATCAACAAAGCTACGATTACAAGAATGAAGCTTCCCGCTCCATACTTTAATATTATGCCTTTTGAACAATGGAAAGAACAAGGACATAAAGAAGCTTCATCACGTCCATCTCGCTCTAAACCTGAGGAAGTTAAACTCTTACGATCATCTTCCTCAACAAAAGAATCACTTGAAACTATTGCTCGAAATCAATTCCTTCTTGAAGCACGACTTAAGCGCATGGATACAAAAATGGATAAACGTTTTAACAAACTTAAGTCATTCTTCGTTTCTATATGGGAAGCAATATCTTGTGGTGCATCATCTTCTTCAATGCAAGCTTCAGACCCTGGCAAGCACCCAGCTCCTCCTACTTTTGCTTGGACATCTTCGGAGGAGGGTACAAGCTCGGGAACTAGTCATGATCGTCGACACGGGAAATCTCAGATTGTTGAAGAAGAAGAGGGTGAGACGGAGTCAGAATAAGTCTTTTTAGTCTATCTCTTTTTATCTTTTATGCGTACTTATGACTGTAGCTTCTGCTTTAAAAACATTATCTGGCACTTGTACTAAATAGTGTCATGTTTTAATTCGTACTAGACTTATGTGTATTATAATTTTATGTGTGTGTTACTCTTGATCTATGGTAGTAGTTTTATGTTGCTTATAATCTCTTTTACATCCTCCATTTAAACAACTCCTTTTTGTCGATGACAAAGGGGGAGAAAATTGTGCTAACAGTATATATGCAGGACACAATCTCAGGGGGATATCATATACAGGGGGAGATTCATAACTATGTTGTCATCAATCAAAAAGGGGGAGAATGTTGAGTCAAGATTTTTATAGAGTTTTGATTTCTGACAAAGGGATAAGCCGTGATCGACAAAAAGACGTTATTCAGACACAAAGAGCCCCATATGATTAGAGGTTGATTATTTCGTATGTTAGTAATGATTATTTATGTTAAAATCTATCCTCAAATAGAATATACCTTCAATCTTCGAATATATATATATATATATATATATATATATATATATATATATATGAGTGCACATTAACTGTGCACTCTGGGCAAAAACCGGTCGACTGGTCAAAACCAGGTGGTCGACCGTTTCTGCCCAGAATGCACAGATAACGTGCACAAGTGAACATAACGTATATATATTCAAATTCCTGTCTACTGGTCCTTTTTGACCTGTCGACCGTTTTCAAACAGAAAGCAACCCTTCGTATAGACACTTCATTTTCTTCAACGGTTGCTTCTCTTTCTCTTCACCAATGATCATGACCTTTGTTCATACCTTTTCACAAAAGGTTACAACTGTTTATTTCTTATATAAACATCATGAAATCATTATTCCAAATCTAATTTTTCTATTCTTCTAATCTCTATTCTATTGATCACTATCTTGTACTCTCAAGCGTTTAAATTGCTCATATTCTATCATATATCGTTTTGAATCCTGAAATTTATCTAACATCCTTTTGATTCAATACGATATCCACTTCCAAATCTTCATATATACAAATAGTCTATTTGAGGATAAGATTATAGGAAGTTTGTACTACAAGTGACAAAATAGTGTTAGCAAGAACACATACCGTCAACAAACAATTATTTTCATCTTTGTTGAAGTCCTCGGTGTTGTAAGAGGCAAGTGTTGAAGTCCTCGGTGTTGTAAGAGGCAAGTGTTGAAGTCCTCGGTGTTGTAAGAGGCAAGTGTTGAAGTCCTCGGTGTTGTAAAAGGCAAGTGTTGAAGTCCTCAGTGTATTAGAGGCGTGAAATCCCGTTCGTCTGCTCGGGTGTTGTAAACCTGTTCCTCCGGGTGAAGCGAGGTAGTTGGTAGTGAAAATCCAGATAGAAGTCTGGGACTGGAAGTAGGACGGTGCTCCGAACCAGTATAAAAATTTCTGGTGTGATTTTTCTATTTTTATTTACTTTGCTATTATCATCTATTTCCGCATTTATATTATATTCCATATTACACGATCCGTTTGTACTATATTAGCACGTACACTACATTTTCAATCACCTGCTTCGTATCGATCAGGAGCGGTCGTGTTCGAATCCATCGAGTTCGTATCGATGGACTTCGTACCCATCAGCAGATGAAGCGCTTTGTATCCATCAGCCAGTATTTGCTTCGCATCCATCAGATCATCATCCTTCGTATCCATCGAAGGGTTCAAGTTCGCATCGATTGACTTCGTATCCATGGAGAAGCTACGAGGCTCGTATCCATCAGAGAAAGGCTTGTTCGTATCCATCGACCATCGGTTGTTCGACTCCATCAGTACGCATTGTTCGAATCCATCAGTGAGGCTTCATTCGAATCCATCAAGCCAACGAGCCTAGGTGACGTGTCGTCCATCGATGCGAACGCGCCGAGATATATGGAGTCGATGCGGTCAACTCGGAGTGAAGATCGGATCGAGGCGAAGTTTGCGCTCCACGTCATCACGAAGACGCGTGCCACCATTGATTCGAAACCATCGGTTCGAAGAGATGGATTCGAACCAAACAGCCTAGCAAAGAACATCACTTCGTATCGACGATATCTCTCAATCTACTGATCCAAATGCCATGAAATTTTCAATGGAGTTTGCACACATGCTGAGGAACGTCTCCACCAAATTTCAGCTCAATTGGACATCATCTTGATCGATACGAAATGACTTCGTATCGATCATAGATCAACTTGAAACTTTCTAAGGTCGGTCGCGTGGGCCCACTCACGTGCCAGAAAAAGTCTCCCGAGATTTGAGCGCGATCTCCGCCTCCTACGCCTATAAATAGAGTCCCAGAGCCAACAGAAAAAGGATCTGTGGATTCTGAAATGCCCAGACTCTGCCGGATTGAGATCTCCATCGTCCTACATCTTATTTTTGCCATTGAATTCGAATTTCCAGTTGTAACTTGCTGTTGATTGTTGTAACAACTTGTAATCATTGAAAGAGAATCAATAAAGCTGCAAAAACTTCACAGTGGACGTAGGCAACACGCCGAACTACTATAAATCGCTTGTCTACACATTTACTTTACTGTTATTTGGATTTTTTGTTAGATAATCCACATTTTCAATTTATATTCTTCATTATTATCTCTTCAAAGACTCCCGAAGAGTGTTGTGACCAATTTTGGTGCAAACAAGCACGTTTTAAAAAAGGAGAGGGAACGATGAGATGTTTGCGTGTAGAAGAGGGAAAAGCACGATCCAATGTCTTGTTAATTGAAAGAATACGGCTGATTGACTTAACAAAAATTTAAAATATTATTATTTAATTTCAAATGTCTTGTTCAAACCAGCTTAAAATTCTGGACTCTTATCGAGGCGTGCCGCTAGGCGTTCGTAATGTTATACCCCTATTCCGAACGCAATGGAAAATGTTACAAGTCCTAATTCGATGGTATTGAGAAGATAGCTTTTTGGACCCAATTATTATATTGAATTTTCGGTATTAAATTCTATGCGTTTGTATCTCGTACGGTCAAGCAATAACTCCAAATCATAAAAAATTTGAAATCTAATAATAATACACTATTGCAGATTCAATGGAGCTGGTTTAATCGAATTCTGAGACTGTGCCTCGAATTGCTAATTTTAACGCGTCGATTAAATCGACGATTTCAACAATTTACAAAATCGCTTGAATTTTCAGTTCTAAACTCTTATTAACTAAATTATAGTCCTAAATCCAATATTTAAACCATTTAAATATTCACAATTAAACAACAAAAAATCCGGGTCGTTATAGCTTGATAAAAATGTTGAGTTAAGGATAATAAATTTATACGTGATAATAAAAGTGCATGTTGTATAAAAGTGTTTTTTACAAAAATAAAACGCTTCTATAAAAGCTGGGTTTAGAAGGTATGTTTTATAAAAAGAGATTTTGAGAATTTAAATCTTGGTATTCTGGAAAAGCTTTTAAAAATTTAAAATGATTTGGAGGAAGTTATAATTTTAGGAGTAGAGTTTATAAAATAGAAAGTTTATATTTATAAAAGAGTTTTTATAAATTTAAATACCATTTAAGAGAAATGATTTGAAAGAGATATTTAAAATGAGATTTAAACTATATTCTTTAAAATGATTAAAAAGGTCTTAAGTGGAAGAAGACATGACATCATTATCGTAAATAAATGTTTTCGGGAAAGTGAGGAAGACATAGACTATAACACTGTTATTATAGTTAGTGATTTTCGAAAGGAGATATTTTGGATTCTACACATCCTATATTTGAATTAAGGTTCGAGGTGGGTAACTTATACCTACTTTTAAGTTAAGAATGTCGTTCATGCAAGGTCTGAGAGGTAATGATACCCCAACTTGATCAGCTTCGCTGTTAACTAATAAATAGATTAAGTCTAAAATGGAAACTAATATTAAGTATAATTAATCAGATATCTATATTAGTGTTTTGGGTTGTCATAACGATGTTTTACGCAACATTCATTTTGACCCAATAAAGTCTGTTTTAAAAATATGAAGCTTTCCTCAAAGATTTTTACGGATCCAAGCATATAGAGGTATATTCTAAGTGCTGAAATTGGAATGGTTCCTTTGGAAAGAAGATAAAAAAATTGGTGAATAATTTTTTTAAAGTTATTATATATGAAGAAGCATCTTTATAAAAATGTTTGAATAAAAGATAAAAGTTTTCGGAAATGTGTAACGGCCCATAATTTTATCACTTTAAAATGGAATATTTAATTAATTTTAAGTATTCAAATATAGGATTATTAAACATAAAAATCATGTTTTATGTAATAAATAATAATGTTGATCTTGTTTTAGGAAAGTATTTACAAAAAATATATTCTTCGGAAAAATATCGATAAAACGATTGAGAAACATTTTGTCATAAACCAACTTTGTAACCATCAGAAGTCACGAATAAAACTGGATACATACACGTATTTCACCACTTAAGCAAGAAATGAAATAAAATTAATTATTTTATTTTTACAAATAAAATATCTTTATGACATCATTAATGATATCATCATTTTTGAATAATTGATTTTTGAGTTTAAATTGAGTTTAAATTATTTAATTATTATTTCAAAATTATATAAGGCCCCTTTAATTATTATTAAATAATAATAGAAATGTAATTTCAGAACTTTGATTACAGATATATATATAGTTTAACTAAAAGTTAAAAATCTGACTGGAAATAGGATTCCGGATTATCACCGGTTTGGCGAATAAAAATTGTTCTAACTTATTGCAACGTTGTTTGTTGTCTTGTGCATATACATACACATGTATATACATGTCATACGCACACATATATACATTTTACCATTTACATTTATATTTATATAAGTAAAAATAAAAATATCGCTATATTTTCATACAAAAGTATAAAGCAACCATCTCTTCACCTTACACACACATGGGGTGGACAAGAGTACATGGGGTGGGTGACATCATGGAGGGGCATGGGGCCGGCATGAGCTTGAGGTTGAGGGGGAGGAGATATTCCTAAGTTTTTGCTTATAAATATAAGGCCTCACCTTCTCATTTATTCACACCATTCTCTAGTTGTGACGACCCGGAATTTTGGGGCATTTGAAATTTGAATATTTAATGGATTTAAATATTTAAAACTTAATTCTAACTTGAATTTCAAATATCACTGTTTGTGGGATAATTAAATAATTAAATTTAATTACTGGAAATTGGGTAAAATGTTAAATCGGGAGGTTTTAGCTCATTAAAAATAATTTGAAGGGTTGTAAAATTTATATTGATAATACTGAATGTAATAGAACTTCTGAAATTGAATTTAAAAGATGATTTGTTCAGTTTAAAAATATATCGTTTAAATTGACGTTTAAAAATAGCTTTCCAAGGCACAGTCTCAGATTATGATGAAACCAGTTTCATTGGATCTGTAATAATGTATTATTATCGGATTTCAAATTTTGTAGCGTTTGGAGTTGTCATGTGATCGTACGATATGTAAACGCATTTAAATCTATATCGATAAATCAATATAATAATTGAGACCAATCGAATTGGACTCGAAACCTTTTCCATTGTGTTTGAAATAGGGGTATAACATTATAAACGCGTAGCGGCATGCCGCAATAAGAGGTCGAGATTTTGAGTTGCGTAATTCGAGCAAATTTAAATTTAAATAAAATTAATACATTATTTAACCAATCAAATTAATTTCACGTCAGTGCTATTTGCCTTCACCTCACAGTTACTATGGCCCATCTAGTACACGCTCCCATCTTTTCGTGCCTCCCTCTCCTTTTTCTTTTTAAAATCACGTCTCGCCCCATTCTATCGGCAAAGAGGAACATAATATAATCGATTGAAGCCATCCTCTTTCTTCTTCATTATCAAATCGAAGTGAAATCAAATCCCCTCCTCTCTTTTTCGTTCGAAACCCAGAACTTTTCCCCTTTTTAACTTTTCAAATAAAATCAAAACGAAGAAGAAATGGCCAAACAATTTACTCAGAAAAAATATGGCTAATTATCCTCATCTGATCGTACGCGATATCGAAAGGAAAGGTGGATGGAAGCCACCTCGTCCAATTAAAACCGTGACCTCTTCAAACATCTTAGTTCGAGATTCACGAAGTCCAGATCGCGACGATTTTCACGAGATCCCTTCTTTTCCCCTCAGGCGAATGAGTTCTAAATCAAGACTCGAGTCAATCGAGAAGACCTGGAAGCAAGGCGCAAGCGTGAGGAATGCAGTGTGGGATGCGAGGGGTATTCTTTGCTAGAACTCGAGTAGGGTTGAATGGCACTCGGTGGAGACAGCATGCTGCTGCACGATCAATGAGGGTGGCGATTTTTTTCGATCGAGACAGTAAGGTATAACTGCGGTTTATTTCAATTTTATATATATATGAAAATATATACAGAGTATAACATAAGAATAAAAATATATACACATACATATTTCAATTTAAATATATATATATATATATATATATATATATTGGCAAACAGTAATTGATATATAGGCAGGAAGGTAGCAGTCTTATAAATTTATTTAACCACTATATATAAAGATTTGAAAAAATATAATAAATCCATACACATTGTAAATCTTACTATTAAATTTTAATAGGTATTATGGTATATATATATATATATATATATATATTGTAAAGCATGTTAAAAATCAAATGTTTACAAATTCATAAGTTGTTATGCGATGGTTAATTTATTTTGAACGTTTCAATCTAATGATAAGTGAGTTTAAAACTATTTATTTAATTTGTTTATCAGAAATTTAACAGTAAAATAAAATTTGGAATTTTACTTATCCAATAAATTTAAATTTAAAATGAGAATATAATGTGTAGTTTAAAATCATGGCGAATGCTAATAAATTTGGAAATTTCATTTATACGAGGTACAGAATCAAATGAAAACCTACTGGTTTGGTTCCTTGCTGAATCGATGCAATAAAAGTGAAAGGTGAGTAAATCTCACTCGAGTTTGGATTACCGATTAATTTAATTAGTGAAATTTAAATTATTGGTTGATTGCTTGAATTGATAACTTATTATCAGTCTGGATGTGATATTATATATAGTGGTGTATATATATATTGGGGTGATTGATATTCCCGCATTATATAGCGGATGAGACCCTATGTGCCCCGCATAATAGTGGATGACCCTTTATACCATGATACCCCACCTCGAAGTGGGATTGGTATTTTTTATCGTGTTAACATCTGTGGATGCAGGAAAACAGGTTGGAGGGATCCAACTGGATTCCTCGAAAATATTTAATTTATTTTCATAGTCTTTGATTGTGATTATTTGAAAATCCATGATAGATTATATTGAAAACCGAAGCCATTGAATGCTATGGATTGACTGAGTATATTTTGGATGTTTTGAGATATCAAAAGTAAAAGTATTGGATTTTTGCTAAGAAAGAAAATGGAAAGAAATGAAAAGAAAATGGCTTTCAAAGTAATTAGTTATGGTTACTTAAATTAAGTAATTTAAAAATCTTAAGTTAACTCAAACCTTAGGATTGGGAAAATGCTAAGATAAATAAAAAGATTTAACTTAAATTAATTAAGTTAAGGTAATTATTTATTAATTACTAAGGTTTATTAAAGTAAATAAATAGTTGTAATTAGTTAATAGTTAATGATAAAATGAAATGATCTAACCTTTAATTTATTAAAGGTCATAAGTTAATTATACTTGCAAATTATTAGTTAATCCTAGATTTTTTTTTAATTAGAATAAAATAAAATGGTTTGTAATTAGTTTAATAATAATAAAGCATGATTTGGAAATAATTAATCAATTCTGTTTTAAGTAAATTAATGATTTGTGTGACTAGTTAATTTAGTATATGAATAATTGGAATAACCTGGAATGAAGAGTTAAATGGGAGGCGTTTATTTGAATAGATATTATGATGGGGTTACAGGTGAAACTTGACATTCTGAAATTGAATTGTTTTGTTAAAAACAACTTGGCTGAAAAGATGGCGTTTGGATTCGAAGAGACTGGGATCGGATATCAACGATATGCGGAACCACTTCGATTTAATAACTACTTTAATCTTTACGTGTTGATTTATAGAATCAAATAGGCCAAAATTAAATAAATTAAGTAAATCCGACTATTTTTGAATAAGTAATGCACTTAGATATTATTTAGATAATGGATTAGCAACAATTGTTGGCTATAACAAGATAAGAACTCGTAATGTTGGACGAGTTACCTTGATTTTCGAAGACATTTTTACAACTCTAGTATTTCAACTTTAAGAGGTTTACTCACGCTGGTTTCTAGCCTGACTCGAGTGTTGCTTTATTGTAATGCTCGGGTCAGACCGAGTATTACAGGTTTTCAGGTCAGGAAGTTCTGGAGCTCGGGAGACGAGCTGGATGGCAAAGACGTATTGAGTATATTCCGCTGTGCATTAGAGACTGTAAAATGGTATTCAGGGACAAGTTATTTTAACTGCCCAGATTTGTCGTACTCTGATATCTTGTACATATAGTTACAGTTTTTCATTGTATAAGAATGTTGTTATTTGTGTATTATATTTGTTCCACTGCAATTGTGAGATTCTGTGTTGTTTCTACTTCTTCTTCTACCTCTTTCTTCTTTTCCCTTATAGTCGGGTATTTCCGGCATTCGATTGTTCGGCATGTTATACAACGGACGTATTGATGTCAACTTTCGGAGGTCGAAAAACCGGGTCGTGACATTTTGGTATCAAAGCTGAAGGTTAAGCGAGAACCTTGGCTCTGTTGGGCATTACTCATTAGAGATAGGGTCAGTAGTACCCTAGAATGAGTTGAGTGTATTATATTAGAGCGTATTTGTTATTTTCTTATATAATGATTTTAAAAAACGGTTTTAAAAATGATTTGTATATATAAGCTTATATTTTGATGTATATAAAGCAATTTTTTTTAAATTATTGTAGTATATTAAGGTAATTGGTTGTTATTATTGATACAAGTAAGATTATAAGAATAAAGTGGTAATATATATATCCAAATGGAACTTGGTAAGAATGAACTATACAAGTAAGTTAAGCTAAAAATGGATTCAAACCTGAATTTAAAATTTTGAAATTTATAGAAGCGTTTTTCAAAATGTTTGAAATGAAGTAAAAGTACCCTAAGTTTATTTTCAGAAAATTATTATGTAACATATATAGTGTGTTGGGTTCTAGCATATGATAATACTAGTTATTGTCATTTAAAATTGGGTGTTGTGTCTAAATAATGGATGTTTATTTTAGAATAAGCAACAATAAAACAAGAGTGAAATGTTTTAAGGAAGTAAATATTTATGTAAGTATAACTTATAAATTTGGAATTGTTTCAAAGTGTTAAAAGAAATAATAAATAATATTTGGAATATAGGAATCTTGTTTTAAAACAGGGGTTGTTTTGAAATTTTCAAAGGAATTTTTTGGATTAAAAAATCCTAGATGGTTTAAATTTAAAAGTGGGCTTGATGTGTGGATGGACAAATATGTATATGTAAATAAATATGATTTCAATGTTGATGGAAATAAATGACTAAGTGTTGAATTCTGAAATTCCTCTAAGAATGAGATGTAACACCCAAAGAGAAATAAATTTTTAACTTATAAGTGGGAATTTATATTGGCTGAAAATTTAAATTTGAAATGGAAAAATTAAATTGAGAAGGGCTGAATGGATTAAATGGATTGAGATTTAACTTTGGAAAGTTCAATAAGTTGGGCCTATAATCTGAAACTGGAAAATTTCAAGATGAAATTGGGATTTAACTTAAGAAAGTTAAATGGGTTAAATTGAAAAGAGAGTTATGTATAGTCTCAAACGGGTTTCAAATTCTGTAAATTGGATTGTTTTGAATGAATTAAGAAGTGGATTGGAATGATATACATCCATTGCTGAAATTAAATGGAATTAAAGCTTTATTTTAAAACTATTTAAAAGATTTTGATTTTTAGAAATAAAATAGAAATGGAATCATTTTGAACTTAAGTTCGAAATGTTATGAATAAATTTATCAACCAGAATTGTTTAGAAGGATTAGGTTTAAAAATTTGAAGTATGATTGGGAAATAAATTGGATTCCAAAAATTGATTTGTTTAAAAAGATTGAACTCTCACTCGAACCTTGAAATAAGATTAAGTAAAGGTAAATTAAAATGAATATTTTAAATTTGGACTCAGAATTAAATTGTTTAAAGACTTAGGTTGTTAAATAAAATGTTAAAGGTTAATTTGATTTAAGGGATTAAAACAACATTTGAAAATTTAAATCAAATTTACAAATCGAAATGGTATAAAATTTGAAAATGAAATTCGAATTAATTCAAAGGTGGAATTGAAATGTATTAATTGGAATTGGAATCGAAGTTGAATAAGTTAAATTCAAATGTGAATTGATTTAAATTAGAATGAGAATCGAAGTTAATGCAAATTGAATTGGAATTGAATCAATTGAGAATTGATTGGGTTGGAAATTGGGAAATTGAACCTGTTTGACTCTAAAAACTATTTTCAAACAAATTATTTTAACATAAATTGTCTTGGATATATTATTCCAAGCTATTTACTATACAACTTATCTTTTTAAAACCCAAACTATCTTATACTAGCTATTTAACCATTTTACAACTATTTTACAACTATTTAACTATTTTACCACTACTTAACTATTATAAACTATTCAAACTATTTTCTAAATTTCAAACTGGTCAGAGTGGAAACAATTGATTTTTAAAGGCTTTTGATTTTGGGAAAAATCAATTTTTGGGAATTTGAAAAGCCAAGTTTGAGAATTATCTATTTTGGGATATCGATTTTATGTAAATGGGATTTATATGTGAGACATGTAGAGAGTGTGTTTTGAAAGATACTATATGTGTATACTATAAAAATGTTTTGAGAATGCTGTGGGGAAAAAGGCGCTCCCATTTAGAGTTGAAACTTATAGTAGGAGATCCGCGGGGTGGTTCTGCCTTGAGCCCTAAGGGGGGTTCTAAATTTTGATCCCAGAGGAGGTGCGGACTAAGCTGTAGTTCCTGTGGATTGTGATTGGGGTAGCGAGAGTCGAGGGCGCTGATGCCTACAGAGACATTAGGGTTATGCTGTGACGGCAGTGTAACTCTGTGTAACTGCTATCTACTGCATTTCCATAGCATAAGTCGAGGGGCAGTGATTGCCTAAAGTCTACGTTTGATTTCGTTGGAAGTGAGACGTAACATCGGTAGATTGCGAGCTATAAGGACATAGCGGAAGTTGTGTGGCAGTGAGTGCCTACAGGCTACATTGGAACTCGACTGATGTAGTCTGCGATCTATGTGGTGAAGTTTCATTTGGCAGCGAAATTCGAGCGCGTTGATGCCTACAGTTACATGGTTTTTGCTGTGATGGCAACGTAATCCCGGGTGTAGCTACGATCTGTGGCGGTTCCATGGTGTAATCGAGGGGCGCGGATGCCTACAGTTTTTTATGGTTTTGCCGAGATGGCGACGCAATCATCGGGCTAACTGCGATCCATCGGGCTAAC
The DNA here is from genome assembly GCA_030765085.1 of Allium cepa. NCBI lineage: Eukaryota > Viridiplantae > Streptophyta > Magnoliopsida > Asparagales > Amaryllidaceae > Allium > Allium cepa. Next base: position 51,583,705 of record CM060933.1, read on the forward strand.
TGCGCGGATGCCTATAGACATTAGAATTTCAGTCCTGCGCCTGGCCAACGTTTGACTGAATTTCTGTAAGAACAAGGATGGACTTGTTGAAACATCGAGTTATAAAAAGTATTTTTATAAAGATAGTTTTGGTGATGAATAAAAATAAAGGTAAATTGAATTCAAATAGAATTGGAAATTTAAGTTAAATGAAAATAGATATAAAGTTTAAGTGGCAAAGTGAAAATAAATATAAGAAGTGTATAAAATATTTATACTGGACTTAAGAAATGGATGGTGAAATTCTTAAGTAAATTTGGAGTTGAGAAATATACTAAGTTAATATTTGAATGAAGGTTTGATAAAAGTGGTGGAAAGGGAAATTGTGAATAAGTAAATAGAAATCAAAATAAATGTGAAAAAAAATTGATATAAATAATAATCAAGTGGAAATTAATACGTAGGATGTACGTATATTATTTTATCCGTGTAGCGATTTGATCTAGATTCGAGCATAGAATTTCGAGATAGTTATATCGATCCGAGTTATGATTTTTCACTCGATTTTCGACGACGAACCCTGCATATGGATTTTTGATTGATCCTGAAATTCTCTATCATAATATATGGCTATGCAAGGAGGATGACGGTTTCTGATCAAGAAACCAGATCTGAGTCCATATTAGAGAGTTGTGTGGACGATACTAGTTTGGAAGTGAAATTTTGTAATCGAATGAGCGATCGGATTTGATATTGCGTACGGATAGTATATGTGCATCATACGGCTTAAGTAGAACAAATATTGAAAATTTTGAAAAGAAATGGATAAAATGGTTTCAAATTATGTGATTGGATATTATTGAGTAAGATATACAGGTGTTTAAAAGCAAAGGATAAATTGTTATGGATTTCAGAAGATAAATTGAATTGCACAACAAAAAGGTATGTATTTCAAATTGTCATATGAAATTTGATGATTTTCTTATCTAGCCACTTGGCTTTTGTTTTCTTTTGAAAATTTGGGGCCCGTAGAGGCATTTTGTAGTTGTGCCGAGCTAGCCGCGCAAAGGAGACGCTGGCGAGATTTTTCAAAAATTTAGGGAGTTAGAAAATTTTTGAGAAATTTTGATAAGTTTAAAAATTTGGTTTAAACTATAATTTGAATTATCGAGGGGAAAATATTATTGGGAACTTATGGATGAGTTTGAGAAGTTAGTTGAATTGATAATGTGTCTTTAAATAAAAAGATTGTTTTGGAAAAAGTGTTGAAACTGTTGGGTTTTGGAAATAGTCAACGGGTTTTGGACCATTCTTCTTAACTAGTAATTTCGGGGACGAAATTCTTTGAATGGGGAGGAATGTGACGACCCAAAATTTTGAGGAATTTGAAATTGGAACATTTAATTGATTTAAATATTTAAAATTTAATTCTAACTTGAATTTCAAATATCACTTTTTATGGGATAATTAAATTATTAAATTTAATTACTGGAAATTGGGTAAAATGTTAAATCGGGAGATTTTAGCTCGTTAAAAATAATTTGAACGGTTGTAAAATTTATATTGATAATACTGAAGGTAGTAGAACTTTTAAAATTGAATTTAAAAGATGATTTGTTCAGTTTAAAAATATATCGTTTAAATTGACGTTTAAAAATAGCTTTCCAAGGCATAGTCTCGAATTTCGACGAAACTAGTTCCGTTGGATCCATAATAATGTACTACTTTTGGATTTGAAATTTTGTAGCATTTGGAATTGTTGTGTGATCGTACGGTATGTAAACGCATTGAAATCTATATCGATAAATCAATATAATAATTGGGTCCAAAAAGCTATCTTCTCCATACGATCGAATTAGAACTCGAAACCTTTTCCATTGTGTTCGAAATAGGGGTATAACATTACAGACGCCTAGCGGCACGCCGCGATAGAAGGTCGAGATTTTGAGTTGCATAATTTGAGTCGATTTAAATTTTAATTTAAATAAAATTAATACATTATTTAACCAGTCAAATTAATTTCATGTCAATGCTTTTTTCCTTCACCTCATAGTTACTGCAACCCATCTACTACAGGCTACCATCATTTCGTGTCTCCCTCTTCTTCTTTTTTTAAAATCACGTCTCTCCTCATTCTATCGGTAGAGAGGAGCATAATATAATCGACTGAAGCCATCCTCTTTCTTCTTCATTATCAAATCAAAGTGAAATCAAATCCCCTCCTATCTTTTTCGTTCAAAACCTAGACCTTTTCCCCTTTTTAACTTTTCAGATGAAATCAAAACGAAGAAGAAATGGCCGAACAATTTACTCAGAAAAATATTGTAACGACCCAGAATTTTATTAAATTAAAATTTGAATATTTAATTTATTTTAAATATTAATAAGTGAATTTTTAAGTCAAATAAATTTTTATTTGAATTTTTGGATTTAATTGGATAATTAAATCGATAATTTAATATGTTAAATTATGGAAATAATTAAAAAATAGAGTTAAATATGATTGAAAATGATTTGTAAAATTTTATTTTATCATATTGAAGTTAGAATGATATTTTAGAACTTTTAAAATCGAATTAAAAGTTAATCTGTGAAAATTGAATATTTTAATATTTAATAATCGACTGTAAAATAGCCAATTTTTGAACAGTCTCAGAATTGAACGAAACCAGTTCCATTGGATCCGTAATAGTTAGTTATTACCGGATTTCAATTTTCGTGTCAATCGGATTTATCGTTTGATCGTGGCAGCTCGAAACGCATCGGATTATTTTTAATTTAAATTTGGCGAGTCAAAATAGCCATTTTTCAAAAAGTCTCGGAATTCGACGAAACCAGTTTCATCGGATCCGTAATGTGATATTATTGTAAGGTTTCAAATTTCAAGTCAATTGGATTTACCGTTTGTCCGGTACGAATTAAAACGCCTAGAAATCGATTTAAATCGGTTTAATTTAAATTGAGCGTTTACAGCCATAACTCGCACATACTTCCGAATTAGCTTCCGAAACCTGTTCCATTGTGTCCGGAACGCGGGATAAACCCTAGGTACGCTGGTTACGGCGTCTAAATCGGAGTTCGGAAAATCCGGGATGAATAGTGTCGCTCGTTCCTTATAAATAGCCCCTACCTCTTCATAAATTAAAAAAATATACAAAACCCTAACCCTAAAAACTAGTAGCCGGCCCTAAAACTGTCAATGGCCAGAAATGATCTTCCTCTTCCCCTCGATTTCTTCCAATCCACCAAGAATTAGCAAGAAAGTTCAACTGCAAAATTGGAGAGCTCATCGAGCACTACGATTTCAACGGTGGAGATGTGGTTTGGCGCAACGTGGAAGGAGATAGGGAGGGCCGACCGTGCCATGTTCACCCTCGTGCGCACGAAAATTGAGGAGGCCGAGCTCAGTGGCCTTGTGGCCGAACATGGGGGAGGCAGAGAGCTTCAAAACGCAGGTCCCCGATCGTGTTTTCGTCGAGTATTGGTGTTGAAATTTGTAACCCTAATCTACGTTCATGGGTTCAAGTGTGCATTCGTGTTCCTGTAGCCGTGCGTAGTGATGAAGGAGAAGGGGGTGTGCGGTGCAGATGGAGTGGTGTGGGATCCTATGGCTAATGTTTGATGTGGGTTTATAAATATATATTTATGTTGTAATTGTTAATATAAAAATCGTGTATCTTGTAAAATCGATATCTTTTTCATACGAGGTCGAAAAAATGCAAACTCAGTTGCGTTGGAATCGTATGGACGAGCACTACGCGATGGAGTTGGTTTGGAGTCGTTTGGAGTTAGTGAGAATTTTGGGTAAAATTAAACGCGCGTTTAATTTTATTCGAAATAAAAGCTTAAACGGAATTTAAAACCAAGGTGAGAACTTCTCACTCAATCGAATAGATTTCGATTTTATTTTAAATAGTTAGATTTAAAATATTTGAATGCATGTTTGAATGATGACTGTAAATTATTGATTGTTAAAATAGACATTATGCGCCGTTAGTAAGCGGATGTTATTTATTATAAACATATACCGCGAATATTTCATAAACAGTGAAATTGGTATTATATATAATATCAATATATATATATTGGCATATGTATATATTGCAGTTATTGATTTCCCGCAATTTTTGTTTAGCGGATGAGACCTTATTACGCCGTTAGTAAGCGGATAATATTTAATAAGAACATATACCGCGATAATTTCGTACTGGAGCGAAATTGGTATTGTGCTAATGTTTGTGGATGCAGGAAACAGGTTGGAGGGATCCAACTGGATTCCTCAACAGTTTTTATTTAATTTCAGATATTTTGATATTTGATGGATTATCATATCGATATATGATATCGTTGTTAGTCGTGATTGACTATTTGGTGTGTAGCATCATTGGACCCAAATTTTGGGATTTTAAAATGATCTTTAAAATGATTTTTGAAAATATACTTTATTTCTGGAATTGATCCATTATAAATAAATAAAGGTTATAATTTTTAAAGTTATAAAAAATTATGATTTTGAGAAATATAGTTAAAGATTGATTTTTGAGAAATATGGGTTAATGATTTTATAAAATAGTTAAATTGGATTTTTTTGAATATATATATAAAAGTTTAAATATAGAATTTATGAAGTTTGATTATTTTATAAATCAAAAATGGTGAAACTATAAAGGAGTTAAGACGTTTTAAAGAATAATATAGATTGATTTATATTAAAGGATTTACAAATGAATATTTGTAAATTAAAATGTTGGAATTATAAAAATGAGTTTTTATAAGTGTTTAAATGAAGAAAAATGAAATTCATTTATGAATGAAATTTATAGAATTATATAACGGTGAAGTTATAAATGGAATTTTATAAACAATAGGTTTATAAAATTTGTAAAGTTCAAAGGAACGATTTTTGCAAATAAATAAATTATAAGTGTTTGACTTATAATTTGGACTTTTGGTTTATAATTAAGATTATAAATCGAATGGGTAAATAAAGAAGATTTATAAAGGAAGTTGTTATGAAATAAATGGAAATGGAATTTATAAACGTTGTTTTATAAATCCGCAAACGACCTATTTTGATAAGTTAATTGTTATAACTTATAAATGGAGTTATATTCACGTTTTAGACAGTGAATAATCCTTTAAGTTAAAGTAAATAGAAATGATGAAGTTTATTAACGTAGTTTATTCACGTTTTTGAACAGTGAATAACACGTTAAAGAAATTGTTTAGAATGTGAATGATTTAAATAGAATTAAAACGATCTAACAATGTTTTAAAAGGTGTTGTGATTCGAAACCATAGATTTCAACATTTATTGTTGAAATAGATGTTTCGAGAAATAAAAGGAAATGGTGGACTATAACACTGTTGTTATAGTAAATTATTTCCGAAAGGAAATGTTTTGAATAGTATTGGGATTTATATATCTATTTTAATTTCGAATCCCTATACTAGTGATTTTGGGTTGTCGTAACGATGTTTTACGCAACATTCGTTTTGGCCCAAATAAATATGTTTAAGGGAATGATTTCCTTAAAGAATGAATTATATACTTAATTCGATTTAAGTATATTGAATATTTTCTAAGTGTTGAAAATGAAAGAGATTTGTGAATTACTTATGAATAAATAAGTATGGAAACGTTTTCCAACATAAAGTGAATATTTAGAATTTATCTTTTTGAAGATAAATTGAAATGAATTATTGAAATCGTATATGCACGAATATTTTGAAATATAAATCCATTATGGAATTTATAAATGAAAAGTGGAATTTGTTTGAAAATAAATATTGATTTATTTTTGAAGTGTTGGAATTTTATATCTTGTAAAGATATTTTGGAAATGTAAATAATTTGGAAAATTATTTGGAATCTGGTGATGTATGCATATCCATTGATAGTTAAATAACCGACTATCAGTATTTCCCTTTGAATGGGTATTTGATGTGAATTGATTGAATTTGAATGCACACTTATTTTTGAATAAGCGCTCACTATTCGGGTTAACCGGGAAAGGACCATGGGGTCGTATAACCCATTCCGAATATGTAATACGTCGTTATGAATTGCATTTGAAGATCGGTGTTGAAGACCGAGTATTTGTGAAAGCGATAGGATGACCTATCGATTGTCTCTGCACTGGGTAGCTCCTGGTATAGAGATCTCTTAAGTGATGGGAAATTCGATCGGGATTGTGAATACCCGTATTGCAAGGGCTTCGTAAGAAGTGCCTTCGGTTTTGTTCGAGCCCGGAACAGACTTGTATGGATTGTATGCCTGACGTTACAAATTGAGATATAAAGCCGAATTCTTTCAAATATATTTCTGTTGGTGGCGGAGAATTTATTCTTTGCTTAACACCCTTCTTTGAGACGTACGATCTCAAAGGTTATATAGTTGGAGTTATCAGCGATATATTCCCAGTTTGGTAATGTGACATGCTGAGTGATGCTGAAATGATCATTGTGTTGATTATTGTGATAGGATCATTTATTTGATCGTCTATCTTAGTGATCATTGTGTTGATCATTTGTTGACCCAAAGCACGGCTTTTTGTACAAAGTGTGTTTTTGTGGACGTGACTTCGTCGAGCCTCACATCCCGGAAATGGTCAAAACAGGAAAGATGCGGCAAGGTTATTAGGGGTTGCTGTAGCTCCCCTTAGGGTATGTGCATTTCCTTCTGGAAAGGGGTGGTATCATGGTATGGAGCCCAGATACTTACTCATGTTGAAAACACTCTATTTATTATGGTGTGATGTTGGATATCGAGCGCTCGGTTGAAAAGGTCCCAAAGGACCGGGGGATGGCATATTCGGTCAGTTGTTACTCAGTTAGGAGTAACCCGGCCTTGTGTTGGTAGAGATCCGGTTTGGTTCTCGGGGATGTCCATCCAGAGGCATTCTCAGTGGCAATGGGAAGTTCCTTGGCCTGACCATTGTTGGAAATCCAAAGAAACAATACGAAACTTGTACGGTTTTAGTTGTATAACCTGCTATGGAATGTGGCGGTAACCTGCTATTGAACATAGTTAGCTATAGTAGGCATACGATAATGGTCGTATGTTGGCTAAGATTTATATTCTACTTTCGAAAGGATTTGTTATACATTATGCACTAGTAATAATATCAAATGTTATTTTTAAATGCGTATCAAGCATCTTTGACTATCATAAGGAGAAATCTCCTCCGATTCTGCGTTTGCATTGTGTGTGTGTGCGGGAGGCCTTATGGTAGTCTCATTTTTAAAAGCATTGCGAATTGATTAAAAATATTCCTCTATTTTGATTTTAAAGATAAATAAACTGTTTTGAGTTCTCACACCAGTCACATGACTGACTTGGAGTTTATTTTTTTCCTCCCTAAACTCTGGGTGCCCACCAATTTCCACACGGGCAGTTAAGAGTTAGGTTTATCAGGATATTCTGGATATTCTGGAGTTGCTGGAGGCAAGCTGGATGGCATGGCGTATTACTCATATAGTATTTCTTTTTCCGCTGCACTGTTTGATGTTGTTGATGTTGTATACTCTGATGATATGATGTAATGAAATGAAATGTAATGTAATAACTGATATAGTTCTTTGTTTAAAGATTATTCATTTATTATTATATGTTGTTCCGCTGCGAATTGTGAGATTCTGATGTTGTTCTATTGTTTTCTTCTGTCTTTTTCTATTTTTAAAATTTTTCTATCTTTTAATTTTTAAATTTCTGTTCTCCCTCTATTTTCTATCTTCTTATCTACTTTTCTCTCTTCTTTCTTTTCTTTTCTTTTTAAAACCCATAACATCTCGGTTTTCGGCCTTTAATTTTTCGGCAGTCGATAAAGTGAGTGTCGATGTCGAATTTTCGAAGAACGAAAATCCGCGGTCGTTACATTTGGTATCAGAGCTCTGATGGTTAAGCGACAACCATGGTTCTGTAGGGTATTACTCGTTAGAGATAGAGTCAGCAGTACTCTAGAATGAGTTTGAGTGTAATAATAGCTATGAGAGCGTATTTGTTAGTGAATATAAAAATTGTTTTATATTGTGATGATTGGTTTATTGAGTGGTATATGAACTTTCGTCAGCGTGGTCCGCAAGACTATGCCGAAGGGGTTTCTAAACACTTGAATAGAACAATTCGACACAATATTGATTTTTAAATTGGGTAAATGAAATAATTTTGCCTTGATTATATTTTATATATAAAGGAATAATTTTTAAAAAAATTATTAAAGTGTATATAAGTTGATTGTTAGGTTGTTTGAATAATCCAAATAAAAGAATAATTGTATAAGCAAAAGAATTATAAGAATTAAAGTTATAATTAATGTGAATTACAATTGTAAAATAAACTTATATATAAGAAGTGAAACTATATAAAATATGAGTTGTGAATAAAAGTGAATTTAAAGTTAAATGGAATATAACTTAAGAGATATTGAATTAAGTTGATATTGGTATCGAAGTAAATAATCAAGTGGATTAAAAGAATATGAACTTAAGTTATGTAATAGAATTCAACTTTGTAATTGAATTGAATTAATGGATTAAATGGAATAATGAATGAAAGTATTAATTCATTGAAATCAAATGTTATTAGAAGTTGAATAAATTGAATGAGAATGAATATAAGCAAAAGAAATTTGGTTATAATTAATATACTTTGGTTGCTATATGGATGTTGTTTAATTGTATGTAATTCATTAAGTGTTAATGAAATTGAAAGCTATGAAATTGAATTCAAATGGAAAGTAAATAAATTTGAATAGAATTGAAGGTGAATTGGATTTAAATTAGTAAATGATAACTAATTGAATTGAAAATGAATGTTGATAAAATCCAATGTAAATAAATCAAATGTGATTTAAAGTGAAAACCAATTCATTAAATATTAATGAGAATATAAATGAATATTGTTGGTTATGGAATGTAATTGGTTGATGGTTGAATATATATTGCTATTGTTGCATTTGCTATGTGACTTATATAGTTATTATGTTGCTATATGTTGTATATCGATACTATTTTCATATATGCATGATTCTCATGTTGTTTGTTGAGTTTAGTAGGTGCGGATCGCGTTTGCTTCGCATTTGGAGTTCGCTTTAGCGCTATATTAGCCGTATATGCTTGCTAATAAAATATAAGGTACATATCTCGGATTAAATATCGCACTTTTACACTTTTTTCCCTGCGGGATGCCTCATTACTTGATGAGATGTATATTTGTGATATATATACTGTCATTTTTTTTTTCGGATCGAGCCGCGCAAAGGAGACTATGGCGAATTTTTCCGGAAATTTAAGGCGTTAGAAAAATTTTGAGAAAATTGGGAAAATTTTGGAAAACTTTAACTTTGTTTTAGAGTTGAAAGTTAAATGATATAGATTGTTTTTGAAAACATAACTAAGTATGATTTGAAAACTTAGTAAAAGTTATCATAAGAAGTTTAATTATGAATTTTGGAAAATTAATAGATTCTGTAACTTTTCTTACTTGTAATTTCGAGGACGAAATTCTTTTAAGGGGGAAAGATTGTAACGACCCAGAATTTTATTAAATTAAAATTTGAATATTTAATTTATTTTAAATATTAATAAGTGAATTTTTAAGTCAAATAAATTTTTATTTGAATTTTTGGATTTAATTGGATAATTAAATCGATAATTTAATATGTTAAATTATGGAAATAATTAAAAAATAGAGTTAAATATGATTGAAAATGATTTGTAAAATTTTATTTTATCATATTGAAGTTAGAATGATATTTTAGAACTTTTAAAATCGAATTAAAAGTTAATCTGTGAAAATTGAATATTTTAATATTTAATAATCGACTGTAAAATAGCCAATTTTTGAACAGTCTCAGAATTGAACGAAACCAGTTCCATTGGATCCGTAATAGTTAGTTATTACCGGATTTCAATTTTCGTGTCAATCGGAGTTATCGTTTGATCGTGGCAGCTCGAAACGCATCGGATTATTTTTAATTTAAATTTGGCGAGTCAAAATAGCCATTTTTCAAAAAGTCTCGGAATTCGACGAAACCAGTTTCATCGGATCCGTAATGTGATATTATTGTAAGGTTTCAAATTTCAAGTCAATTGGATTTACCGTTTGTCCGGTACGAATTAAAACGCCTAGAAATCGATTTAAATCGGTTTAATTTAAATTGAGCGTTTACAGCCATAACTCGCACATACTTCCGAATTAGCTTCCGAAACCTGTTCCATTGTGTCCGGAACGCGGGATAAACCCTAGGTACGCTGGTTACGGCGTCTAAATCGGAGTTCGGAAAATCCGGGATGAATAGTGTCGCTCGTTCCTTATAAATAGCCCCTACCTCTTCATAAATTAAAAAAATATACAAAACCCTAACCCTAAAAACTAGTAGCCGGCCCTAAAACTGTCAATGGCCAGAAATGATCTTCCTCTTCCCCTCGATTTCTTCCAATCCACCAAGAATTAGCAAGAAAGTTCAACTGCAAAATTGGAGAGCTCATCGAGCACTACGATTTCAACGGTGGAGATGTGGTTTGGCGCAACGTGGAAGGAGATAGGGAGGGCCGACCGTGCCATGTTCACCCTCGTGCGCACGAAAATCGAGGAGGCCGAGCTCAGTGGCCTTGTGGCCGAACATGGGGGAGGCAGAGAGCTTCAAAACGCAGGTCCCCGATCGTGTTTTCGTCGAGTATTGGTGTTGAAATTTGTAACCCTAATCTACGTTCATGGGTTCAAGTGTGCATTCGTGTTCCTGTAGCCGTGCGTAGTGATGAAGGAGAAGGGGGTGTGCGGTGCAGATGGAGTGGTGTGGGATCCTATGGCTAATGTTTGATGTGGGTTTATAAATATATATTTATGTTGTAATTGTTAATATAAAAATCGTGTATCTTGTAAAATCGATATCTTTTTCATACGAGGTCGAAAAAATGCAAACTCAGTTGCGTTGGAATCGTATGGACGAGCACGACGCGATGGAGTTGGTTTGGAGTCGTTTGGAGTTAGTGAGAATTTTGGGTAAAATTAAACGCGCGTTTAATTTTATTCGAAATAAAAGCTTAAACGGAATTTAAAACCAAGGTGAGAACTTCTCACTCAATCGAATAGATTTCGATTTTATTTTAAATAGTTAGATTTAAAATATTTGAATGCATGTTTGAATGATGACTGTAAATTATTGATTGTTAAAATAGACATTATGCGCCGTTAGTAAGCGGATGTTATTTATTATAAACATATACCGCGAATATTTCATAAACAGTGAAATTGGTATTATATATAATATCAATATATATATATTGGCATATGTATATATTGCAGTTATTGATTTCCCGCAATTTTTGTTTAGCGGATGAGACCTTATTACGCCGTTAGTAAGCGGATAATATTTAATAAGAACATATACCGCGATAATTTCGTACTGGAGCGAAATTGGTATTGTGCTAATGTTTGTGGATGCAGGAAACAGGTTGGAGGGATCCAACTGGATTCCTCAACAGTTTTTATTTAATTTCAGATATTTTGATATTTGATGGATTATCATATCGATATATGATATCGTTGTTAGTCGTGATTGACTATTTGGTGTGTAGCATCATTGGACCCAAATTTTGGGATTTTAAAATGATCTTTAAAATGATTTTTGAAAATATACTTTATTTCTGGAATTGATCCATTATAAATAAATAAAGGTTATAATTTTTAAAGTTATAAAAAATTATGATTTTGAGAAATATAGTTAAAGATTGATTTTTGAGAAATATGGGTTAATGATTTTATAAAATAGTTAAATTGGATTTTTTTGAATATATATATAAAAGTTTAAATATAGAATTTATGAAGTTTGATTATTTTATAAATCAAAAATGGTGAAACTATAAAGGAGTTAAGACGTTTTAAAGAATAATATAGATTGATTTATATTAAAGGATTTACAAATGAATATTTGTAAATTAAAATGTTGGAATTATAAAAATGAGTTTTTATAAGTGTTTAAATGAAGAAAAATGAAATTCATTTATGAATGAAATTTATAGAATTATATAACGGTGAAGTTATAAATGGAATTTTATAAACAATAGGTTTATAAAATTTGTAAAGTTCAAAGGAACGATTTTTGCAAATAAATAAATTATAAGTGTTTGACTTATAATTTGGACTTTTGGTTTATAATTAAGATTATAAATCGAATGGGTAAATAAAGAAGATTTATAAAGGAAGTTGTTATGAAATAAATGGAAATGGAATTTATAAACGTTGTTTTATAAATCCGCAAACGACCTATTTTGATAAGTTAATTGTTATAACTTATAAATGGAGTTATATTCACGTTTTAGACAGTGAATAATCCTTTAAGTTAAAGTAAATAGAAATGATGAAGTTTATTAACGTAGTTTATTCACGTTTTTGAACAGTGAATAACACGTTAAAGAAATTGTTTAGAATGTGAATGTTTTAAATAGAATTAAAACGATCTAACAATGTTTTAAAAGGTGTTGTGATTCGAAACCATAGATTTCAACATTTATTGTTGAAATAGATGTTTCGAGAAATAAAAGGAAATGGTGGACTATAACACTGTTGTTATAGTAAATTATTTCCGAAAGGAAATGTTTTGAATAGTATTGGGATTTATATATCTATTTTAATTTCGAATCCCTATACTAGTGATTTTGGGTTGTCGTAACGATGTTTTACGCAACATTCGTTTTGGCCCAAATAAATATGTTTAAGGGAATGATTTCCTTAAAGAATGAATTATATACTTAATTCGATTTAAGTATATTGAATATTTTCTAAGTGTTGAAAATAAAAGAGATTTGTGAATTACTTATGAATAAATAAGTATGGAAACGTTTTCCAACATAAAGTGAATATTTAGAATTTATCTTTTTGAAGATAAATTGAAATGAATTATTGAAATCGTATATGCACGAATATTTTGAAATATAAATCCATTATGGAATTTATAAATGAAAAGTGGAATTTGTTTGAAAATAAATATTGATTTATTTTTGAAGTGTTGGAATTTTATATCTTGTAAAGATATTTTGGAAATGTAAATAATTTGGAAAATTATTTGGAATCTGGTGATGTATGCATATCCATTGATAGTTAAATAACCGACTATCAGTATTTCCCTTTGAATGGGTATTTGATGTGAATTGATTGAATTTGAATGCACACTTATTTTTGAATAAGCGCTCACTATTCGGGTTAACCGGGAAAGGACCATGGGGTCGTATAACCCATTCCGAATATGTAATACGTCGTTATGAATTGCATTTGAAGATCGGTGTTGAAGACCGAGTATTTGTGAAAGCGATAGGATGACCTATCGATTGTCTCTGCACTGGGTAGCTCCTGGTATAGAGATCTCTTAAGTGATGGGAAATTCGATCGGGATTGTGAATACCCGTATTGCAAGGGCTTCGTAAGAAGTGCCTTCGGTTTTGTTCGAGCCCGGAACAGACTTGTATGGATTGTATGCCTGACGTTACAAATTGAGATATAAAGCCGATTTCTTTCAAATATATTTCTGTTGGTGGCGGAGAATTTATTCTTTGCTTAACACCCTTCTTTGAGACGTACGAGCTCAAAGGTTATATAGTTGGAGTTATCAGCGATATATTCCCAGTTTGGTAATGTGACATGCTGAGTGATGCTGAAATGATCATTGTGTTGATTATTGTGATAGGATCATTTATTTGATCGTCTATCTTAGTGATCATTGTGTTGATCATTTGTTGACCCAAAGCACGGCTTTTTGTACAAAGTGTGTTTTTGTGGACGTGACTTCGTCGAGCCTCACATCCCGGAAATGGTCAAAACAGGAAAGATGCGGCAAGGTTATTAGGGGTTGCTGTAGCTCCCCTTAGGGTATGTGCATTTCCTTCTGGAAAGGGGTGGTATCATGGTATGGAGCCCAGATACTTACTCATGTTGAAAACACTCTATTTATTATGGTGTGATGTTGGATATCGAGCGCTCGGTTGAAAAGGTCCCAAAGGACCGGGGGATGGCATATTCGGTCAGTTGTTACTCAGTTAGGAGTAACCCGGCCTTGTGTTGGTAGAGATCCGGTTTGGTTCTCGGGGATGTCCATCCAGAGGCATTCTCAGTGGCAATGGGAAGTTCCTTGGCCTGACCATTGTTGGAAATCCAAAGAAACAATACGAAACTTGTACGGTTTTAGTTGTATAACCTGCTATGGAATGTGGCGGTAACCTGCTATTGAACATAGTTAGCTATAGTAGGCATACGATAATGGTCGTATGTTGGCTAAGATTTATATTCTACTTTCGAAAGGATTTGTTATACATTATGCACTAGTAATAATATCAAATGTTATTTTTAAATGCGTATCAAGCATCTTTGACTATCATAAGGAGAAATCTCCTCCGATTCTGCGTTTGCATTGTGTGTGTGTGCGGGAGGCCTTATGGTAGTCTCATTTTTAAAAGCATTGCGAATTGATTAAAAATATTCCTCTATTTTGATTTTAAAGATAAATAAACTGTTTTGAGTTCTCACACCAGTCACATGACTGACTTGGAGTTTATTGTTTTCCTCCCTAAACTCTGGGTGCCCACCAATTTCCACACGGGCAGTTAAGAGTTAGGTTTATCAGGATATTCTGGATATTCTGGAGTTGCTGGAGGCAAGCTGGATGGCATGGCGTATTACTCATATAGTATTTCTTTTTCCGCTGCACTGTTTGATGTTGTTGATGTTGTATACTCTGATGATATGATGTAATGAAATGAAATGTAATGTAATAACTGATATAGTTCTTTGTTTAAAGATTATTCATTTATTATTATATGTTGTTCCGCTGCGAATTGTGAGATTCTGATGTTGTTCTGTTGTTTTCTTCTGTCTTTTTCTATTTTTAAAATTTTTCTATCTTTTAATTTTTAAATTTCTGTTCTCCCTCTATTTTCTATCTTCTTATCTACTTTTCTCTCTTCTTTCTTTTCTTTTCTTTTTAAAACCCATAACATCTCGGTTTTCGGCCTTTAATTTTTCGGCAGTCGATAAAGTGAGTGTCGATGTCGAATTTTCGAAGAACGAAAATCTGGGGGCGTTACAAATATGGCAAACTATCCTCATCTGATCGTACGCGATATCGAAAGGAAAGGTGGATGGAAGCCACCTCGTCCAATTAAAACCGCGACCCCTTCAAATATCTTAGTTTGAGATTCACGAAGTCCAGATCGCGACGATTTTCGTGTGATCCCTTCGTTTTCCCTCAGGCGAATGAGTTCTAAATAAAGACTCAAATCGATCGAGAAGACCTGGAAGCAGGTCGCAAAGCGCAAGCATGAGGAAAGCAGCGTGGGACGCGAGGGGTTTGCTTTGCTAGAACTCGAGTAGGGTTGAACGACACTCGGTGGAGACGGCATGCTGCTGCATGATCAACGAGGGGGGCGATTTTTTTCGATCGAGACTGTAGGGTATAACTGCAGTTTATTTCAATTTAATATATATATATATATATATATATATATATATATATATATGAAAATATACACAGAGTAGAATATAAGAATAAAAATATATACACATACATATTTCATTTTAAATATATATAGGCAAACAGTAATTAACATATAGGCAGGAATGTAGCAGTATTATCATTTTATTTAACCACTATATCTAAAGATTTGAAAAAATATAATGAATCCATACATATTTTAAATCTTACTGTTAAATTTTAATAGGTATTATGGTGATACATATATATATTGTAAAGCATGTTAAAAGTCAAACATTTACAAATTCATAAGTTGTTATGCGATGGTTAATTTATTTTGAACGTTTCAATTTAATGATAAGTGAGTTTAAAAGTATTCATTTAATTTGTTTATCAGAATTTTAACAGTTAAGTAAAATTTGGAATTTTACTAATCCAATAAATTTAAATTTAAAATGAGAATATAAAGGGTAGTTTAAAATCATGGCGAATGCTAATAAATTTGGAAATTTCATTTATACGAGGTACATAATCAAATGAAAACCAGCTGGTTTGGTTCGTTGCTGAATCGATGCAATAAAAGTCGAAGGTGAGTAAATCTCACTCAAGTTTGGATTATAGATTAATTTAATTTGTGAAATTTAAATTATTGGTTGATTACTTGAATTGATAATTTATTATCAATCTGGATGTGATATTATATATAGTAGTATATATATATTGGACTGATTGATATTCCCGCATTATATAGCTGATGAGACCCTATGCGCCCCGCATAATAGCGGATGACCATTTATACCCCGATATCCTACCTCGAAGTGAAATTGGAATTTTTATATTGTACTAACATCTGTGGATGCAGGAAACCAGGTTGGAGGGATCCAACTGGATTCCTCGAAAATATTTAATTTATTTTCGTAGTCTGTGATTGTGATTATTTGAAAATATGTGATAGATTATATTGAAAATCGAGGCCATTGAATGCTATGGATTGACTGAGTATATTTTGGATGTTTTGAGATATCAAAAGTAAAAGTATTGGATTTTTGGGAAGAAATAAAATGGAAAGAAATGAAAATAAAATGGTTTTCAAAGTAATTAGTTACGGTTATTTAAATTAAGTAATTTAAAAATCTTAAGTTAACTCAAACCTTAGGATTGGGAAATTGCTAGGATAAATAAAAATATTTAACTTAAATTAATTAAGTTAAGGTAATTATATATTAATTAGTAAGGTTTATTAAAGTAAATAAATAGTTGTAATTAGTTAACAGGTAATGATAAAATGAAATGATCTAACCTTTAATTTATTAAAGGTCATAAGTTAATTATACTTGCAAATTATTAGTTAATCCTAGATTTTTTTTAATTAGAATAAAATAAAATGGTTTGTAATTAGTTTAATAATAATTCAGCATGATTTGGAAATAATTAATCAATTCTATTTTAAGTAAATTAATGATTTATGTGACTAGTTAATTTAGTCTATGAATAATTGGAATAACCTGGAATGAACAGTTAACTATAAATGTGAGGCGTTTATTTGAATAGACATTGTGATGGGGTTGTAGGTGAAACTTGACATTCTGAAATTGAATTGTTTTGTTAAAAACTACTTGGCTGAAAAGATGGCGTTTGGATTCGAAGAGACTGGGATCAGATATCAACAATATCCGGAACCACTTCGATTTAATAACTACTTCAATCTTTACGTGGTGATTTGTAGAATCAAATAGGCTGGAATTAAATAAATTAAGTAAATCCAACTATTTTTGAATAAGTAATGCACTTAGATATTATTTTAAATAATGGATTAGCAACAATTGTTGGCTATAACAAGATAAGAACTCGTAATGTTGGACAAGTTACCTTGATTTTCAAAGACATTTTTACAACTCTAGTATTTCAAATTTAAGAGGTTTAATCACGCTGGTTTCCAACCTGACTCTGGTGTTGCTTTATTGTAATGCTCGGGTTAGACCGAATATTACAGATTTTCAGGTCAGGACGTTCTGGAACTCAAGAGACGAGCTGGATGGCAGAGACGTATTGAGTATATTCCGCTGTGCATTAGAGAATGTATAAATAGTATTCGTGGACAAGTTATTTTAACTGTCCAGATTTGTTGTACTTTGATATCTTGTATATAAAGTTACAAATTTTCATTATATAAAAATGCTATTATTTGTATACTATATTTATTCCGCTGTGATTGTGAGATTCTGTGTTGTTTCTATTTCTTCTTCTACCTCTTTCTTCTTTTCCCATATAGTCGGGTATTTTCGACATTCGATTGTTCGACAATAATACGACGAGCGTATTAATGTCAACTTTCGGAGGTCGAAAAACCGGGTCGTGACACTAATCCTTCTCCTTTCTAAGAAACTCTAATGGCTTCTCCTTCTTAGAAAAATAATCAAGATAAACGTAGCAAAGAGAAATAATAATATACATATATAATACCACATCATTTCAAGATCAAAACAGGTCCAAGTTCTTCCACTTCCCTTCTAAAACCCACGGCCCACACTAGTTCAACCATCAAGACCGAGCACCACCCTCATCTAAGTCAAGGTCGAGCTTCTAAGGAGGTGAGTAGTAGATGTAGAGCTCCGAAGCGAAGAAAAGAGAAGGAAGTGTTGTTGGAGTACCACTGGATTTATTTCAAGAATCTACTAAAAAAGATTGGCGGAGTACAAACCTATAATGAGTACTCAATATTCGTAATTATTAAATAACTTCTACAATTATTTCAAGTATGGTAATATGACCATTTAAAATCTTGGATGATTCATATGGATGTTTGAAAATTGGTTGATTATATAGTTGATTATATGATTGAAACTTGGTTCTGATAAATATAACCAATAATAGGAAAATCATAATTATCAAAAATAGAAATGGTTAATTAATTAACCATAGTTAATTCATGGAAAAGTAAATACTTATTAATATGTGTATGTGAGTTAGTAAGCCTCTTTATGGTTTTGAATATAAAAAGACTAAAAAATGAATATATAATATTATAATAGGGAAAAAATAAGAAAGGTGTTATTAATGTGGTAAAAATAGTTTGAAATGATTTATTATTGAATTTTAAATATTTTAATAAGTTTCAGCAAAGTTTAATGAAGTTTGAAAAATAGAGCCAAATCGAGCTCGTAATGTAGAAGTAGTTCATCCTTTTCCGACCTGAAAAATTAAATCAACATGTAGGGTTCAATATATATTATAATTCTTTGAAATAATAAATTTTCGTACGCATGTGGGTATAATTTTCAAACAAAAAAAGAAATCGAGATTTCATTTAGTAGAGTTTGAAATACGTCCAAATCAAGTTTTCAAAAACATCGCGTTCGGAAACCAAAATGGTAAATTCTTTAAAATTATATATTTCTTTTATCATTAAGAATATGAAATAAATTCCTTAATATGCTAAAATGGTTTAAGGTGATTTGAGTTGTAAAAATTGGCTTATATGAAATGGAATTAGTATTTTGATCAAAGAAGCTTTAAAACACTATTCATAGCGGTTTTTGCAACGGTTTTCATTTACTTTTGCAAAATTATGGTTTGAACTTAATTATTCTTCCCCAATCTATTTAGTAATCTTTTCAAATGAATAATTAAGTATTTTGAAGATGATTTTCAAGTTTTATAATTATTTTTAATGGAGTTTAAAATAAATGGTTAAAATAAAATTGTTTTAAACAATATTTAGAATAGTGTTATGTAAATGAAAATCATCTCTAAAAAAAGATCATATAAAGGATCTAGTTTTGATCAAATAACTTGACTGGCTTATGGGTGATAGAGAGATAGTCTCTAGGCTCGAGCTTGGACAATTAGTGTTTGGGGTCCGCTCTGGCTATCCAGAACGGACCGACGGAAGGGATAGTTAATTTAATCTATTCGGACCACATTTTCTTAAGTTAAAAGAAAAGAGATTTGGAGTTTTTCAAAAGTCAAGCAAGATATTAAAATATGATTTTGGTGGTATAGACAATGCCCTAGCTAAACTTTGTATTAAATTCTTAGGAGGAAACTCGTAATTTTAGTGTGAATTTAAAAGGCGATTTCACCATTGTTCGATGAATAGTACAAGTCGAATATAGAAACTGGTATTGAGTATAATTAGTCTAATGTCTATAGATCCTTTTCTACTCAACACTAATTGATTTGAGGTTACAGTATGAGACGTCTTAAATAACATCGTTTTTGACCTATTTAAAAGTTATGATTTTAAAATAAAAAATCTTTATTAAGATTTAAATAAATGATTTGGAAATGTTTACCTAAGTAAAATGTGAAATGATTTGGAATTATTCCAAGATTAAAGAGGTTTAATAAACCATAAAAATTGATAAATAAGGCTTAATGATTCTGTATACTCTTAAAAGATAAAGGAATAACTTAAAAGAATATATTCCTACAAATATTTGATTTGATAATAATATAAATTGATTGGATTTTGTTTCACAATCAGCTATATACTTGACATCTTTTTATCGGTGATTAGTTTACAGATATTGAGGTCGGATTTGGGTAATTCTTATCCGAAAACTACTTCGAACCAATATACGTGTTCGAAAGTGAAGACATGTTGAAGGCAATGACTTGAAGATGGAGATCTTCATGATGTTGGGCAACTTGCCACTAACCTCTGGATTAATCCCATATCTTATATGTGTGTATATATATATGGTGGCAATAGTGCCTTTCATTTTAAAAATCTTTGATTTGCAAGGACTACTCGCCTACCAATCCAAGGGGTGATTCCCAAATGCAAGTAGTAGGAGGAGTGCCTACGGTTTGTCCTTCAACGGGACAAGTTTTATGGATGAGTGTCCAACATTGCATTTCTTAAACCACATACATTGATCTTTACAAATGTTCATATTTTTGGTAGTGTAGGAGGTACCCCTCCTATACTAACGCCTTTCTCTTAGACTTACGAGCTCAGAGGTTAAATTTTTGTGGAAATCAATAGCGTGTTGTTAGAAATGGCAATGTGGCATTCTAAGTGGAATTTGCTTTGTGAAAAGCAAACCATCGCTTTGTGGAAAGACGAGCGTTGTTTCACGAGTCTCACATCCCGTGAATGATACGAGATACAATGTGGTCTACATGACATATGTTTCAGGCTATCAGTTATATTGATGATGAAGGAGTCCAGTAGTGTCTAGACCCTCAGTGGTTTAAATGGGTAGGTATCAGAGGCTCGATTAAGAAAGACCAAAGTCATCGAAATATGTTGTTCATAGTAGTGTAACAATGTAGTATGGAGGCTTGCTTGAAAAAAGTGAATAGTCATCGGTGACTAGGATGTAATGTGTGGATTTCGCATCATAGGAAAAGGCCACTAGTTTCCTATCATGTTAGAAATTCAATTCCAATAAGAGCTTTACGGCTTTTGTTGTATTCCCAAAATAGCTGTAATGCTTTACAAATATTTGAGCTACCCCTTTGGTATCATATACACCATTTGACATTGTCCGGGTATTGGTACCTTCTTTATATATTTATTTGAAAGGTGTTTTCAAACCAATGTCATTAATGATAATATCAAAATTGTTTTCGTATAAAGTAATTTGGTTATCGTGAGGTAAAAACCCGTTTGTAGCAACCCAACTTTCTATTACCAGAAAATCGCATCACTAATTAAGAAAGAAAGGGATAGAAGAAGAGAAGAAAGAGAAGAAAGAACAACAACACATCAGAATCTCACAGCGGATCGATTGAAATATAATATAGAACATATACATAGTATCATATACATCAGAGTACACAACTATACATCTCAATTTAGACAGTTATAACATTTCTGTCTAATATACAGTACAAGAACAACTATACAGAATAACACACAGCGGAACTCTATCTATATCTACAAGCTGAAGCCTTCTGCTCCAAAGCTCATCCAGAATTCATCAAGGATAACCTGAATCACTTGACTACTCATACATAATATGAGTACCCAAGAGTTTAATAAAACAGAAAATAAACACTCGGGTCAGACAGGGGTCTGGTGTGAGTAAACGGTTTAAAATTGCTTAACTTTAGAAAATCCTTTGAAAAGAAAAGGTATCACATAAGAATTCCCTCACATAAACATGGAAAAGTTTTAACCTTACGCTAACCAAAACATTTGATAGGAAATCCAGTGATATTATAATAGTATCTAGGGTTTTCAAATAAACATGAAATAGCTGAAATTGTTACATGATTAAATTCCAGCTACTAGCCACAAAAGTGGGTAATACAAACAAAACCGTAGGGTCTCGTAGGGAAAATGGGTTTCCAACAATGGCAGGGCTACTGGGGTACCACCCGTCACAGTACGTGGCCTAGATCACCGTACCGAGGAGCCACCTTAACTCCCCTGCAACACAAGGCCGGGACCATTCCTTACTGAACAGTCCCGAACAAGACCACCCCGCAGTTGGCTGCAGATCCAACTGCCCACAAAGCCGAAATAAAAAGGGACATCTAGACAGGGATGAATCTCGCCCTCCAGTGGGAGCTATCCACGAAGCCTTGCTGCACCTCCCCTGTTTTAGCCATTCCCGGTTGATGAGGCTTGAGGCTACATTACCTTTATAGAACACATCTATCTTAGAATGCTCATCGTCCACCTGACGATGTTCTGAAAGCATTTAATCCATACAAGTCCGTTCCGGGTTCGAACGGAACCGAAGGCACTATCTCGTTGCACTCATTTTGGAATCACCCTCAGAGTCAACGACCATAGCCCTTGCACTATGAATCACAATCTCGAACCTATGAGTACTATTCCGTCAAACTCATCACGGAATCACCCACAGAGTTATACTGACGTATAGTTCTTACACCTCGAGTCTTCACTTGCACTCCACTTGGATTTACGTCCTAACGTTTATTTTGGATCGGTGTGGTTTTCGGATATCCAATATGGAAACCCAATCCCGGTCTCACCGAATCCAAGCGCTATTTTAATGTCCAAGTTGTACTTAAGGGATTTAACAATAGATATTTAGAAATATCACTTAACATAAATGGATGATTCATAACACAGATAGATAATTTACAATTATCACATTCATCCATATATATCACAAAGCAGCATATATATCACATCTCAGATATATCACATTCACATCATCACATATCAACCAATGACATACGATATCATCCAATATCATTAACTCATCCAATGATACTTATCAACCAATCAATAATCACCCATACACAAGGTTGAACCAACTTAATTAATTTAATTAATTCTTAATTAAATTGATTCTTACTTAATCACTTGGATTATCATCAATCCAACTTTCCATTCATTAATTAATTACAAATTAATTAATAAACACCACTTGATTATTTACCTTAATTAATCTCCCTTGATTAATTTTTGCTTAATTACTTTAAGTGATTATTCCTTAGTTACAAAGTGCAAGGGCTACAGTTTTGTTTGTATTACCCACTTTTGTGGCTAGTGGCTGGAATTTAATAGATGTAACAATTTCGGTTATTTCTTATTTATTTGAAAACCCTAGACACTATTATAATATCACTGGATTTCCTATCAAATGTTTTGGTTAGCGTAAGGTAAAAACTTTTCCATGTTTATGTGTGGGAAGTCTTACGTGATACCTTTTATTTTCAAAAGATTTTCTAAAGTTAAGCAATTTTAAACCGTTTACACACACCAGACCCATGTCTAACCCGAGTGTTTATTTTCTGTTTTATTAAACTCTTGGGTACTCATATTATGTATGAGTAGTCAAGTGAATCAGGTTAGCTTGACGAATTCTGGAGGAGATATGGAGCAGGAGGCTTCCATGTGTAGACATATTATGGTTCCGCTGTGATTGTTGGGTATCTATTTCTATCGTACTTGAGTTGTATAGTTAGACAGATGTTTATAACTGTCTAATATGTGTTGAAATAAGTTGTGTACTCTGATGTAATATGATACTATGTAATATTTTATGTGATATATCATATTTCATTCGTTCCGCTGTGAGTTCTCTGATGTTGTTGTGTTCTTCTTTCTCTTTCTTTTCTTCTTTTATCCCTTTCTTTCTTCAAGATGATGCAATTTCCTGCAGTTAGGAAGTTGGGTCGTCACATTTGGTCGTTCATATTTATATGCGGTGTGGCCTTAAGAGATACTCTTCTTTTCAAAGGTTTTGATTGGCATCAACATGATCTATGACACTATCATATATTTTTATGATTCGGGTTTTCTCATACTAATTTATCAAGCCTGATCTATATAACATCCTTGAAATTTTAGCCAAAATAATTTGATAATTAATTTAATTTTTGAAATTAAATTGTGAATTTATTTATGAATTAATTGGAAATTTATAGAATAAATAAATAAAATTTAGATTATAATAGAAAGTTGATTTGGAATTTAAGGATAAGTATTTTATAAGTAAATATTGAATTTGAAATTCAATGTATTGAAAATAAATTAGAATTTAAGGCTTTAAAAGTTAATGATAGTTTGTTTTCTAAATTTTTAATATATTAATATTTGGAAGATGTAATAATTTTTAATAGATTTATTTTTAGATTGAATTCTCTTATATATATACATATGAATAAATGTGATCATTTGTTAATATGTAATCAAGATTTTAAAATCATTCTTTTATTTTAAAAGTTGTGCACATGGAAAATAATAAAAATGATAAGGAATGTATGAATGTAAAATATATAAATGTATATATATATGTAAATGTATTGAACTAAATTAAGGTTGTAATGTGAAAAGTGATTGAAATAAATTTTATTTGGCAAAGGTAAAAATATTACAGACATAAACATTTTAAAATTAAGACATATGTTAAGAAATGAAAATTTATTTACATAAAGGGTTAAAAACAAATTTAGAAAAATAATTTGAACCAAGTGTAACAACCCGTATTTTTAAGCCATTGAATTTGAACATTTAATTCGTTTTAAATGTTCAATGTGGATTCTTAATTGATTTTGAAATGAATGGATTAGGGTTCAATCAATTAAATAAGCTATAATTTTTAATTATAGTATTTCCGGTTGAATTTGAATAATGGGAAAATAATAATTTAAATATTCGGAATTGAAATAAAAGTAAATCTGGATGTAAATAGTGATAAAAATGGTCTTAAAAATTTATTTTGAGTTATTTGAGTGTAAATAGTGTGGTGGGAATTTTAGAAGAATTTTAAAGTTGATAAATTAATATTTGCGATTTTATATTAATTTAAAAATGAATTTAATATTATTAAAATGCAATTTAATCTGATTTTGGGTCCGGAATGAGCCAGAATGATTTTTATTGTGTTTATAAATTTTAAATGATTTATTGTTAAGTTATTAAAATTTCAAAAGTGAAATTTTAAGCGTTTTCGTCAATTTTGAGAATTGCCCGATTTAATAGACGAGTTAAAATAGCCTTCCGGGGCACAGTCTCGGAATTCGACGAAACCAGTTCCATTGGATCAGTAATAATTAGTTATTATCGTATTTCAATTTTCGTAGCAGTCGGAGTTGTCGTTTGACCGTGGCAGCTCGAAACGCATAGAAATCGTTTTAACCAATTTAATTTTAAATTGATCGTTTAATTCCGTAACTCCCACGTATGACCAAATTAGCTTAAGAAATCTGTTCCATTGTGTCCGGAACGTGGAAAAACCCTAGAATTGCCTATCGGAACGCATAGTTTGAAGGTCGTATGCATAAACTGTTAAATTGAGAATTTTATTAATTAAATAATATTAAACTATTATATATATATATATATATATATTAAATATCTCGAAACCCTAGTTTTTATACCGGCTGCCATTCTTATTCTCTAATGGCCGAAAACCTCCCAAATTCATCTCAATTTTTCTTCTAATCCATAAATTATTTGACAAAATCTCTAACTGCAAAATTAAAGCGCTCGTTGAGCTCTATAGTTCGACCGGTGATGATTGTTTTCGGTAGCCATTATCGACCGTATTTGGCTCGAGCAAGTGCTTCGGTCGTGCTTAATTTTTGGGAAGATGGTGGTGCCAAGCTTGGCGTGGCTCTGGCCATCGATGCGCGAGTTGATGAGATTCGGCGTGGGCTCCTCCGATCGTCTTCAAAGTGACTATATTGGGGGCGGTGATCAAGGGTTGGACGCGTGATGGGTTTCGTTTGTTTCAGGAGACGATGCGTGAGGGAAGAAGATTTAGGAGCAGCCGTGATTCGTTTCTTCCCAGATCTTGCGGCCTAGGGTTTTGGTTTGTGAAATTTTAAAGTGATATGTAAATATATTATATATTAAATCGAATAATCTTTAAAATTGAATAACTCCCTCATATGTTATCAGAATTTGACGAAACTGGCGACGCCGAAATCGTAGAGTCGAACACTACGCAATGATGCAGTTCGGGAATCATTCCGGGCAAGTAGAAATTTGGGTTAAATCGAACGTCGTTCGGTTTAATTTAAATTTCGAACGCTCGCCGAAACCTAAGGTGAGTTAATCTCACTCACATCTAGAATGTTAGCTGATTAAAATAATTATCTGTGTGATTGGCTGAATATAATTGTTGTTAATCTGTCTGGATTGATATTTATATATGTGATGTGCTCATATTTGTGGATGCAGGGGAAACAGGTTGGAGGGATCCAACTGGATTCCTCACGTTGTAGTAATTATTTTTATAATTGACAATGATGTCTGTTTATATGTTGTGATTGATAAATTTGAAATTTAATTGTGCTGTGACATTGTTGGATAAATTATAAACTCAGAATTTTAATTAAGTAGAATAAATTGGGTTTTAAAAGAAATAAAGGAAATTGATAAATAAGAATTTAAAAGAATAAAATTTGGAATCTGGTTTGGATAAAAATATAAATATAAATTGGTAAAATTTGGAATTATTAACGAAGAGGACATTTTATCAGTTGATAACCGTGGAAGTATAAATTGTTGGAAATTAAAATATAACTATCTGAAATATATATAAAAATATTTTGAAATACAATTTTACACTACGGGAATTTTATTTAAGAAATTTGTAAGTATGGTTTCCATTGGAGTAATCTCCAAATGTTTTATTTTAAAATGTATTAAAAATATACTTTAACAAATTGAAATTCCGGAAATGGGAAAAAGTGCTTAAACTTCAAAGGGAGTTTATTTGTAAGCTTGGAAATAAATTTACGATAACTAACATAAATGTGAGTTGTAATAGATCGGGCAGAATCTATATGGAAGATTCTTTGGGTTGTTTGAATGAAAATGTTTCTCTGGGAAAAACCGAGTTCGTGAATAAAATCAGGTTTTAAAGGTTAAGTAAAATTTGTTTAAGGAAGTGTTTTAAGAAATTCTCCTTTAAAAATAAGAAATAAAATTAGCTATGGTATGATTATTTAAGAGGTTTACTAGTAATTATATTTTATAAATGGATTTATTTAAAGAATAAATTATTTAAATTATTTGAAAACTAGTATTTATTCTTAAAACTACTACTTTTAAGTTTAGTTAACAAATCTCTTATTTAATAAATAATTTTATTTTACATATTTGAAATTATATTTTAAAGTAATAACTAGAAGTAAATATACAAATTTTAAAGTATATTTCAGAATAAAATGGTTTAACAGTTTAAATCTAAAATTGTTTGGAACTTGGTTATTTCCAATGGGAATAAAGGGTAAAGGATTTACCTTGTAAAGAAAAACTTTAGGAAATTGTTTTCAAATGAGTTTTGAAAATTTGAAAATATATCTTGTAAAGATATTTGAGGCAAATAAATAATGTGGGAATTATTTATTGTGTGATGGATGTTTGTGAATGTTAATTGATAGTTAAATCACCGACTATCAATATTGGACAAATGCGTTGGTCGTTTCGAAGAGACCGGGATCGAGATTTATTTCTCGAAAACCACTTCGATCCGGTTTGTACGTTTCGTGCGAAAAACGTGTTCGGAGTCGAAGATGGAGCAGTGAAGTGCAAGGGCTAGTCGCTACTAATCCTGAGGATATTTCCAAAATGGATGTAGTAGGAGTAGTGCCTTCGGTTCCGTTCGAACCCGGGATGGACTTGTATGGACGAATGCTTTCGGAACATCGTCAGGTGGGCGATGGGAATTGTAAGTGAAACGTTCTAAAAGGTAATGCTTAGCCTCAAGCCTCATCAAATGGGAATGACTGAAAATCAGGGGATATGCAGCAAGGCTTAGTGGGTAGCCCCCATTGGAGAGTACGGTCATCCCTGTCTAGATGTCCCTTTTATATCGGCTTAGTGGGCGGTTGCTGATCCCAACCGCGGGGTGATCTTATTCGGAACTGTCCAGTAAGGGATGGGTCCGGCCTTGTGTTGCAGGAGATCGGGCGTGGTCCTCGGTACGGTGATCTAGGCCCCGTACTGTGACAGGTGGTACCCCAGTGCCTAGTCATTGTTGGAAATCCATTCTCCCTACGAGCCTTGTACGAGTTTTGTTTGTATTACCCACTTTTGTGGCTAGTAGCTGGAATTTAATCATGTAACAATTTCGGCTATTTTATAAGTATTTGTAAATAGACCCTATTATAATATCAGAGGATTTCTATAAAAAGTGTTTTAGCTATCGTAAGGTAAAAACCCGACATGTTTATTTGTGGCGTGGTCTTACGAGATGCTTTTGTTTTTAAAAGAAGTATTTGAAAACTTAATAATCAATTAGGATGCATTATTATCAGTTGGTATTCCAGACTGACTCGGGTGTTATTTCATTATAATGCTCGGGTTAGACCGAGTATTATATGTTCAGGACAGGATGCTATGGAGCAGGAGAGTAGCTGGAGTTCGAGACGTATTATCTGTACCCATATATATATATTCCGCTGCTGTGATTGTATGGTATCTCTTACTAGTTAATGGTTGATGTATGAGACACTGTGATATATGATGTATAAAACAGTTATAGATTTTATTTTGTGTAAAGATCTATTATTTACTATTATATTTTGTTTCGTTGCGACTGTGAGATTCTGATATTGTCGTTCTTACTCCTTCTATCTCTTCTTCTTTAACCCAAATGGTTCGTATTTCTGTTCCAACTGATGTAGAATAGTGTTGACTCAAGGGGTATGGATTTGCGGGCTGTTACACTTGGTATCAGAGCTTAGGTTGGCGACAACCTAGGCTTTAGTGGGGAAATTACTCGTTAAACAGAGTCAATAGTACTCTATAATGAGTTGAGCGTATTAATAGATATGAGAGCGTACTTGTTAGTGAATATAAAATTGTTTTTATACTGTGTTGACTTATCGGTTGAGTGTTTATGAATTCTGGTCGGTACGGGAAGTACAACCGTATCGATAGGGGTTTCTAAACTCTTAAACAAGATAAACCGACATAGTATTGTTTTTAAAGTGGGTAAATGAAATAATTTTACCCAAAATTATATTTTGGTATAAAAAGAATAATTTTCTGATATTATTATATATATTTGATTGTTTGGATGTGGATATCTATAATCAAATAAGAATCTAAAATTTGATCTAAAATTTGAAATGGTTATAACTAAATAAATTCTATAAGTATGAATTATGCAAAAGAAGAATAACTAAATTTGGATTAGACCAGAATTTAATCCCGGAAGTTTTGGAAAGGATTTTAAATGTATTGAAAACAAAGTTTGGAAATTTAAAAAAATCCTGGGAGAGTTTGAAATGTTTGCTAAAGTGTTTGAAGGGTATATTGGAATATTGATTTGGGAAGTATATTCTAATGGGAACTGTTTTGAAATGAATTTGGGAAGTAAGAAAGCACTGAACCAACTTCAGTCGCTGGGAAATAATCCTGATGATGCTGGCCACATCATTAGAATTCATTTTCGAGTTTCTAAAGTGATGGATTGCTACCAAAGTGGGTGGGTATGATATTTGTTGGACTTGTTTGGGATACAAGTATTTTAGAAGTTTCAAAAAGGGAATTTCTCTGGTAAAAACATATTGTTTTAAAAATCTTGAAGTTTGATTTGATATACTAGGAAAGTATGAGTTATTTATTATTTTCAAAATGGTTTTGAAATAAAACCGGGTAATTGAATTCTGAGAAATTCTATTTAAATAATGTGATGCTAAAAATGATCAACTATTGAATTTATTTGGTGAAGTTGATATTAATAAGAAGGAAATGTAAATTTTAATCTTGGTATTAAAATTTAACCTGAGTAAATGGAAGTGAATAGAAATTTGAATTTAACTTGGATGAGTTAAATAAATTGGACTTTGAGTTAAATTGATTTGGGTTGGATTAAAATGTAAGTTGACTTTGAAATTGTGGGTCATTGTGTAATGAATTATACCCACAAGCTATTAAGTGTTATACTTATAATCTGAAATTGTGGATTTAAAATGTGCAAAGGATTAAGGTGAAAGAAGTTTGTATCTTTAAGAATTCAGTGATACATATATATATAATTTGGAATTGTGATTATAAGATGTAGATGGATTAAAATGAGCAATATGAGCTTTTAAATAAATAAGTTGGTGAACTTATAAATAGAAAATGAAATTATAATCGCAATTGGGAAATAGTTGGATGGTATGGTGAATTCAAACTTAATCTGTAAAGAAATGTGAATTGAGATAAGGTAAAGTGAGATATAAAAGAAGTGAATGAACTTAAGTTAGTAAATAAGTTTTGAACTTGTATATGGAGAATTAAATTGAATTGAATTGGATTTAACATCAATCGAGTGGAATTGGGATGGACTTGGATTTAATTAAAAACAAGATTCAATTGTGTTGTGAATAAATATGAATGGAATTAAATCCTTATTTAAGGTGGTAAAGGAAATGAAATGAATTCAATTTGGCTAAATAAAAACTTAGGTGGACTTG